>JAJKKK010000028.1:0-610399 GCA_022432375.1 Nemania sp. FL0031
TTAAAATAAAAGTAATTTTTTAATAGTATTTTTTAAAACTAGCATATTATTTTATAAAGCTATTATAATTAAATATCGAACTTAACTTTTATATTTATATTATTTTAATATTTAGTTTATTATTATTTTAATATATTTTAATATATATTTTATGTTTATTTTATTTAGCTATAGTTATTAAAATTATTAAAAAAAAAAGCATAAAAAAATATAAAAATATAAAAATTAAAGCTTTTTTATTTTTATTTATAAAAGCTTTTAGTTTTAATATATAATTTAAATATATAAAAATATAAATTTAAAAATATAACTTTAAAAAAATATTAAATTATTATTATAATAAACAATTTTAAAAGCTAAAATTTAGTTATTTTAATGTTAATTATTTTAAAATTTAATAAAATTTTTAAAAAATCACTAATTTAAAAAAAAAAGTTAATTTAATAAAAAAAATTAAAAAAATAACTTTTTTATAGTTTTTTAACTATAATTAATTAAATAAAAATAATAAAAATATATATTAAAAAATACTTTTAAAAAATTTATTTTTAGTTATTTTTTATAAAAAGGTAAACTATATAAGCTATATATGCCAAACGTTTTACAAATATATTTTAAATATTAGCTAAAAGCTATACTTAGTTAAAATTTTATATAGAATTAATTTTTTAAATAGAAATAACCTTTTAATATTATTTTTTAAAACTAGTATATTATTTTATAAACCTACTATAATTAAATATTAAACTTAACTTTTATACTTTTTTATTTTTATATATATAATTTATAACGCAATATTTAAATAGCTAAAAAGTAAGCAATTATAGTTATATATTGCTAAACAGTTAAAAAACAATTGTAATAAACTTAAAAACAATTTTTATTTATTAAATTAAAAAGAAAATTTATTAAGTAAAAATAACCTAAATAACTTTTTAGGCTATTTTAAACTAAAATGGCTATTATTATAAAAAGGTTTTAAAAGTAAATAGTTGCTTAGCAGTTAAAAAATGCTTATAATAAAAAAAATGCTATAATAAGCTATATAATTAATAAGCTAAAACATATAGCTAAATATATAACTAGTAAAATTATTAAATTTAATAACTAGTTAAAAAATAACCGAAAATAATATTAAAAAGCTTGCTTATAATTATAAAAGGCTTATTTAAAAAGCTATAACAGTTAAAATTAAAAATTAAATATTAGCTATTAAAAAAAACAACTAGCAAAAGCTAAAGTATAATAATGTTATTTAAATTATATAAGTATTAAGCTAAACTATATTTAATATTTAAACTAATTAAAAATTATATTATAATATATTAAATTATTTAAAACTAAAATTACAAGCTATATTAACTAACTTTTAAAAGTTTATTAAAAAAAAAAATATAAATTTTAAACTGTTTAAATATATTTTTTGCATATAATTTATAAAGCTATAGTAAAAAAAAAATAAAGCTTTTTAAAAATTTTTTTTAAAATAGTAAGTTTTAATATGCAAGCTAAAAAAAAAATATTAATTTAAAAATAATTTTAAATTAACGTTTAATTATTAGTATAAATTGCAAAAAAGTATTAAAAAAACGTTTATTTAGTAATAAATTTTATTTAAAAATGTTATAATTGTATTTTATAAAGCAAAAAAATAGTAAAATATTTAACAGTAAAATAAAAAAACTAAATTATTTGCAAAAAAAACTATATATTAATAGTTTAGTAAAAAGTAGTACTTTTATAAACAATATTTAAATAAAAAACTTTTAAAGTTAAACTTATAATAATAGTTAATTTTCGAGTTTATTGCTGCCTAAAGTAGTATATAAAAAAAAAACTATATTATAGAAAGCTTTACAGCATATTTATAGGCTGTATATAATAAAAACTACTTAAACTTAGGCTTTTTTTAGGTTTTTAGAAAAGGTAGTAAGTACTAAATTATTTTGTTATAACGCTATAATATAACATATAGGTAATTAAAAGTGCTTTTTTGCATTTTGCAAGTTAACTAACATACTAATATTTTGCTAGCTGTTAGCAGCTTATATTTTTGTATTAGCGGCTTATTTGTAGCTATATTATGCTTGGCAAAGCAATTAGCAGAACAATAAAGTAGCCAATATATAATAATTCGGTTGTTAGCAGCTATATATACTGCTAAAAGCTATACTAATAGCCGTTAGTAGCTGTTTATAGCTGCTAGTATATAGTTATAAATAATCGGTTATATAAAAAGGGCTAAGCTATATATAGCTTATATATAGCTTGCTTTTTTTTTGTACAAAAAGGTTATTGCCTACTTTTCTACTTGCATACTAAGCTTTCGGCTTAGTTATTTGGTTATAGTTTATCTATTTGCCTAGGTAGATTAAAGTTAAGCTTATAAATAAAATAAATAGCAATAAAATAAAAATTGCAGTAAATTATAATAAATAAATAGTTTTAATTTAATAATTTGCTACTACTATAGCAAGCTAAAGCATATAGTAAAAAAAGTGCTATAAAAAATAAAAAAAACAATAGTTAAAAAATAATTATTAAATATAAAAAATATAGTTATTAGTATTTAAATAATTAAAATATATTTAAAATATAATAAAAACGGTTTAATTTAATACTAAAAAAAAAAGCTAAAAAATAAGCTAAAGTAGTTTAATATGTTTAATTTATTTTAGCTAAAAGTTTTAAAACGTTTAATATAAACAAACTATTTTAAGTATTAGCTATATTACAACTAAATAGTATTTAATTATTAAAAAATATTATTATAAATTTAAATATAAAAGCTTAAATAAATATAGTATATAAAAATTTAGTAAAAAAAAAGCTTTATATAATAAATATACTAATTTTATATTTTTTTAAACCAAACAGTAAAATATTTAAGTATTAAAAAGTATATAAAGCTACTTTAGAAATAATTAACGCTAAAAAAATTAATAAAGCATTTATATAAGTATTTTTTGCAATTAAACATAATTAGTTAGCGTTTAAGTTTTTTTTGTTTTAGCTAAAAATAAACCAATTAAATATTATTTTAAATACTATATTTAATTAATAGTATTTTAGAAAATTTAAAAAATTAAACTTTAAAAAGTTTACTAATATAATAATTAGCAAAAAATAAGCATTTATTGTTAATTTTATTTATATAAAACTTAAAAAAAAACTATTTTTTAAAAAAATAAATAATAACTTTAAAGCAAAAATAACTAAAATAAACTTGCTTTAGTGCTTAAAAAAATTTTATTATATATATTTTAAATAAAGCATAAAAAGTTTTTTAATATTATAAAAAGTAAAATATATAATTAATTTAATTAAAAAGTTAAAAATACTTTTTAAACTAATATATTTAACTATAAAAGCTTAATAAAAAATACTTAAAAAGTATTTAAAAAAAAACTAACGCTTAAAATAAATATATTATTTTAAAGCAAATATTAAAATATTTATTTTATTTATATTTAAAAAAAATAAAATAATATAACTATATATTAATTATAAAAAGTTAAATAAAGTTATTATAAAAAATTAATATTTATTACTGTTAATTTTAAAAATTATAAACTAATTAAAGTTTATAAAAATATTTTTTAAGCTAAACTTAAAAAATATATATTATTATATATAAATTAAACTAAAAAATAAGTAAAAAACTGCTTTTTAAATAAAATATAGTTATTTTAAATATATAGTAATATTATTTAAGCTAATTAATACTTTAACAATTTTTTAAATATATATATATAAAACATTTATAGGTTTAATAAATTATATTTATATAGTATATTTAAATAATATAATTATTTTTTTAAAATAAAAAAAAAATATAAAACTTATTTTTAATTGGTTTATAAACGTTTAAAATAGTACTAGCTTTTTATTAAACTGTTTAAATATAAGTTTTTTAAAAAAAAAATAGAGTTTTTAAGGTTTATTATTAATACTAAAAAAATTAAAATAAATTTTTGCAAAATAAATATAATTTAGAAATAAAAAGTGCTATAATTAATATATAATATTTAAATATTTTTAAGATTTATAAACTTTTATTAAAAATTTATTGTAAAATATTTATAAATTATAATGCTAATTATAATTTTATTTAAAAAAAGCTTTATTAAAAAATTTATAATGTTTTACTAAACAAAAAAAGCTAATAAAGCTTTTTAAAAAATTAAAAAAGCTTTTATAATAGTAATTATATTTTATTATTAAAATAATAGGTTAAAAATATATATAAAAATAAATATATTTATTAAAATAGTATTAAATATTTTATTTTAGTTATATAGCGCTAACTAGCAACCGGTTATATATTAGTTATAAAAGCTAATAAATATTAAAATGTAATAAACAATAGGTTAACAAAAGCTATTTGCAATTGTAAAAAGTTATAAATATTAACGTTAATATTTAAAAAAAACTATATATATATTTGTAGTATAAACTAACTATATAGCTTTTTAAAATATAGTTAATTTTTTAGCGTAAAACTTTTGTAAACAATTAGTATAATAAGTTTATTAACTAATATAGTTTGATTTTAAAATATAATATTAGCTAAAAATTATTAATTTAGCTAATAATATATTAAAGTATTTTAACTATATAGTAAGCAAAATTTAATATAGCAATATAATTTTAACGCTAGAAAAAAAACTATAATTAATAGAAAATTTATTGTTAAAAATATAGCAAGTTATTATTATAATATTTTAAATAAAAAAAAAGCAAAAAGCTTTAAACTAGCTAATTTAAGCTTTATAAAAAATGTTTAGCAAATATTATTTAAATAAATTTTTAATAATTAAAACTTAAATAGCTAATTTAAAAGTTTATAAAAACTTATATTTTTGCTATATAACTATAAATTATTTTTAAAAAACAAAAAATAAAAAGTATTATTATAAATATTTAGTTTATAAAATATATATAGCTATATTAGTATATATATTAGCAATAATTAAATTAGCTTAAAAGTAAGCTAATTAAATTATAATTATATTATAAATAATTAATATTAAAATTATTGTTTATAATTAATATATTTTATGCTTTATAGCTAAAAAGTTAGCTAAAAGTAAAATAGCATTTTGTTTAAAAGCTTTTAAAAAGTTTTATAAAATAATTAAAAAACTGTAAGCTAAAAATTTTAATTTTATAGCTTTAATAAAAATTGCTAGCTAATAAGCTAGTATTTATAAAAAATATTATATAAACTAAAAAAAAACTTTTTTGTTTAAAAATTAATTAGTAATTTTAAGCTAAAAAACATTAGTTAAATAAATTATTAGTTAATATTATAATAATTTTAAAGCTAATTATATAAAAAAAAAAAAAATTGCAAAATTAATTAAAAGAAAATTTTATTAAAAAAAATTTAAATAAAACGTTTATAATTATATTGCTAAGTATTAAGCTTGCAATAATATAAAAAAGCTAAAATATAAGCTATATAAAAAACTATAATTTTTTTTGTTATTAAATTAGCTATTTTAAAAAATTAGTTTAAATTTTATAATAAAGCTATTTTTATATAGCAAAACTAATAGCATAAAATATAATGCAATTTTAGTAATTATTAACCGGTTTATAAAAATAGCACTATTTTTTTTTTTAATAAAAACGCTTAATATAGCTAAATTAGCATAACTATTATATAAATAAATTAAATGTTAGTTTAGTTTTTTAAAAAAAATTATAAGCAATAAAAATAAGCTAATTATAAACTAGTTTTAAAAAAAATTTTGCAATAAAAAAAAAGTTAAATGCTAATTATTAACTGTTTAGTATTTTTAAACTAACAAATAAACTAAAAAAGTATATTAAACTTTAAAAAAATATTTGCAAATATATATTATATAAAAGCTATATATATAAGCTAAAATGCTATTTAAAGCTAAATTTATATATAATAATAGTATATATATTACTATAAAATATTTGCTATTTAAAGCACTATATAAGTTTTACTTTTAAATAATTAACTTTATATTTAAACAATTTTAGTTTAAAGTATAAAAAGTTAAAAAAAAGCTATAATATACTATAGTAGTTTAAAAAGCGCTTAATAAACATTAAACAAAAATAATAAAAATTATAAAAAAAAATTATAATAAAAAATATACTTTAAAAAAATATTAAGTAAAAAAAATTACTAGTTTATTAATAGCTTATTTTTAATTTAAATATAAGCAAAAATTAGCTTTAATATATATTAAAGTTAAAATTATAAAAAAGGTTAGTTTTTAGGCATATTAAGTTAAACTTTTAAAGTAATATTTTAAAATATATAATATATTTTTTATGTTTTTATTAAAACTATAAATAAAACATTAAGCAAATAAAATTTAACTAATATTATTAGCGCTAAAAAATAAGTAAAAAAAATAAATAATAAAAAATATAGTTAAATATTGCTAAAATAAAAAAAAATTAAATATTTTATTAAATAAAAAAAGTAGCTTATAAAATATAATATATAAAAATTTAAAAAGCATTTAAAAAATATAAAAAGTTTTTTAGCAAAATATAAAAAAAAAGCAAAATGTTTATATATTAAATAAAATAAAATAGTTAAAATTATTAATATATAAAGTATTTAGCAGTAAAGCTTTAGTTAAAAAATTGTATAAAAATTTAGTTAAAATATAATAAAAATAAAAAAACTAGTTAACTATAAACACTAAAAACTATAAAACAGCTTTTAAACGTAAGTTAAAAACTAGGCAATAATTTAAAGCTAACTATAAGTATATAAAAAAAAGTTTTAAAAGCATAAAACTATAAAAATAAAATATTAAATATATAAAACTTTAGTAGTTATTAGTAAATAGCTATAATATAAACAAAAAAAAAAAAAAAATTTAAATATATAAAATTATAAAAATAAAATAATAAATATATAAAACTTTAGTAGTTATTAGCAAATAGCTGCAATATAAATAGCAAATAATAAGCAAACTATAATAAAAAAAAAGTATTATTTTTTTATATACGTTTAAATTTTAATAAACTAATATTATTTTTTAGTATATATTTAAGTTTTAATAAACTAGTATTGTTTTTTAGTATATATTAAAGTTTTAACAAACTAAAGTTACTAAACTATAAAAATATATAAATTAAATTAAACTTAAATGTTAATTACTAAACAGCTAAAAATTTATTTTTATTAAATTAGCAAAAAATATTATTTTTTAAAGCTATTATAAATATGCTTAAAAAATTTTTAAAGCATATAAAAAACAAAATTAAAAAAAGCATTTATTAAAAAGTTTAAAATAAAAATAATATTTTTTTAAAACTATATATTTAAACTTAAAAATTTAGCGCAACCGATTTATTTAAATTTAGTATAATAGTTAATATTTTATATTTGCTTATTGCTAAAATATATATAAAAAGTTTAAATAGCAAAATTAAAATAAAAATAAGCGGTTAAATTATAAATATATTTTAGTTAAACAGTAGCTAAAGCATACTAAATATTTTTTTTTAGTATAAAAATACTAATAGCAATATACTAAAAAAAAATGTTAGTTGTTAAACAATTAGCAAATAAAAAAAAAAAAAACGGTATATATAATTAATATTTTTAATTAAAAACTTAAAAAGCAATAAGTTATAATAGTTTTAGCTTAAATAATAGCTAAGCGCTTAAAGTTAAAAATAAATAATATAGCATATTGTTTTTTATTAATAGTTTTTTTAAAAGCTAAGCTAGCTTTTAATAAAATATATATTTAGCAACTTTAAATAATAGCTTTTTTTTTGGTAATATAGTAATAATTATTATTTTATTTAGTATATAACTAAAAAATACTTATTAATATAGTTATAGCAAAAAAAGTAATAATTTAAGCTATATTTATTAAGCTAGTAAAAAGCTAAAAAAGTTAGTAATACTAGTTAGCAACTAACTAAAAACAAAAAAAATAATATATAGCAAAATAAGCTAAGTAGTTTTTAGTATATAATATATATTTTATACTTTTAAAAGCATTTTTTTGCAGATATATATAGCATATATAAAAATTTAAATATATTTTTATATAGCAAGCTATATAAAATATAGCAGCTTTAATAACTTTTTTTTTAATATTAAAGTTATTAATAGCATATATACAGTTAAAATATGCTTATTTTTTAGTTTTATTAAATTAATATTTTTTTAAAAACTTTTTATAAAAAATTATTATAATAGTTAACAAATAATTAAAAAAAAATAAAAGTTTATATAGCAAAAATAAAAAAAAACTTAAAGCAAAACTAAAAAAATAAAAATAATTTTGCAGTACGGTTAAAAAAAAAAAAAAAACCAAACAGCAATAAAAATTTAAAGTAAATATATTAAATATTTTATGTTTATATATATATATATAATATAACTATTACTTAGCAACTAACTACTAATTAAATGCTAAACTATAATTTTATAATACTAAAGTATTTACTGTGCTAAAAAAGTTAACAATATTTTAATAGTATTAAAAACTAATACTAAAAAAAAAAAAAATAGTATAAAAAAGCAAACTATACAAGCTATATATGCCGAACGCTTTATAAACATATTTTAAATATTAGCTAAAAGCTATACTTAGTTAGAATTTTATATAGAATTAATTTTTTAAATAGAAGTAACTTTTTAATATTACTTTTTAGAACTAGCATATTACTTTATAAAGCTATTGCGATTAAATACTGAACCTAACCTTTATATTTTTAGTTTTAGTTTTAATTATTTACTTTAACTAATTATTCACTTAATTAAGTATTTAAAACTAAGGTTATTCACTTACAACCCTAACTAAAGACTAATTAATCACTCTAACTAGTGACTAAGACTAAGACTAAGGGGGTTGACTAAAGACTAAGACTAAAGACTAATACTAATTTTCACAACCCTGCCTGTCCATTATTTTCGCGGTCTTTTCTCCGTAGGAGAGGGGGCTCACCCACCTTGGGTCGGTCCTCTAGTACTCCTATACCTATGCATTGTTCCCATATCTTAACCCCTCTCATGTAGTCCTTGCGCAGCCTGCCTCACGTTGCATCTGCCACGTAGAGCGACACACCTATTACCGCCCTTACCGATGATTGAGATGGCGTGTACATGTAGTGATAGACTCATTAGAGCATTGTGGTGCATATTTTCTTTTGCATATTGCCGCCACCCTGCCAACCCCGGACCAACCCTTACTTAGACACTGCCCAGACCTCTATACCAGGACCCGTGAAGAACAAGAAATTGCACTTTATGACAATGCCCGCCAAGCGAGCGCAATAGTGAGCACAGCCAACAGATGATGCCCTCCTGTTCTAGCCAGCCTGCATCCATGTATTGCTATGCGTGCCATCCCAGTCCAATTATATCAATTAGCATCTATTACGGTCTGATAAGGTGGAACAAAATCTATTGCCCGACTCAGCTGTTAGACCTTCTTGCATTCCGTATATTGGGCTCAGGGTACTTTACTAAGTCCGTTCTCGTCTTGATCAACATCCATACCACAATCGGCCCCTCAACATATTGTTGACTTATCGCTGCCTATGATACTAGACGCCAACACTTAAACCGTTGGGTGGGTTCACTGTGTCGAAGTAGAACTCGTTGCGACTCAAGAGCTCCTCGACGGAGAGCACGACCCTAATTCTTGACATATCTGCCGATGGCAGCAAATGATGCTACGCATGGCTGATACAATGCAATACGGCTCTAGGCATCAAACTCCTGTTCTACATATAAGCAGATGTGGTGATCATCCTTGGAGTTGACAGGGTCATGATTCTGACTATATGCAACACAAAGGGAAGGTTACAGTGCTCCTCACATGACATGTTGATGTGGTCCAATCACCATTGGAAGAACATCGGCTGATGACCGTGCCCAAATGGGCTGTATTAAAATATAATAAAAGTGCAATTGTTCTTATCACACGGGTAGACGCATCCGGCAGAAGGAATGCATCTAGACACCCCCTCGAAGGCATGATGGAGGGTAGCGTAAAGCCCCAAGGATCGAATAGGCATAACTAGAGTAATATTCGCGGATCCTGCGGATATACATTCCAAAGAGCCAATATGGCTATGAACAGAGACATATTTCATGTATAAATAGAGCACATGATTCCACGAGACTTAGGGAGACAAATCTTCATAGTCCTTGAGAAACCATTGAGAATATTTGGATAGAACTCTACTTCCAAGTCTTCTCTATATGAGCCCTAGCCACAGTTCTCCCGGATAATCATCAGATTTCACAAGTTGCTGCAATATAAATCATAGCCGATTCCGGTCCACTTGGCACGCCTGCTTCGCTGTGTCGCTCTATATCAACGCTTCTAGAACTCTCCAATCTTACCATGGCGGCTGTCTCTGCATCATTCGAGTTGGATATCGGTGGGTTGCACAGAGCTCCTAACAGGGCTGACCTGGAGATGTCATCAAACGCGTATGTCAACAGTAATTCCCAAAGGACAGGTGTGATTGCTGATATTTCCGGGTAGATATAATAGGATTCCCGATGAGGGCGAACAGCCAAATGTTGCAGACCGCCACCTCAGAGAACTTGGAGAGCTATTTGAACGCCATGGCGTGGTCTCAAAATTTGGGTTGCACCTGATTCACGGACACTTTGGCATTGCAGCAGACAAGATTATGATGGGGAAGGCCATCGAAGGCGACCTGGGCTACTGGACCAAGCCTACAAGCATCCATGATGTTGACCTTCAGAATATTCATGGACACATCTTCGCAATGTCAGACAGTGACAATTTCGTCGCTTACGAATACCGAGAAGGTCCTCCTGTTGAGTTCACAGTTGATGATGCCGTATTCATCCGCGAACTTGTTCAATATCTTCTTTCAAACAAACTGAATAAGCTCTTGGGTCTTCAGGTGCTATCACCTGATGATGAGTTCGACGGCAAGCAAATGCTCGAGTTCATCCTTGGCCCATCTCAGGGCACAGTCATGCTCCATGAGGACAAAGCAAACCATGGTGGAATATACCGGGTTACTGGATGGAGAGCCCGCGTTCAGGACGGAATCACCTCATTTTCGGAGGGAAATGCAGACAGTCACGCTGAGACCACCAGAGGTACTCATCAGGTCTTCCAAGGAAAAGGGGAACCAGACCTTCCAGATGACTCGGCCTCGAAAGACTGCTTGAAGTTGGAGGGCCTTTGGAATGGAAAATGAGTTTTATCTCTACGCAAATCAAGCCTTCTCTTCTAACTATCATTTTTTTGATCACAGACTTTTCGACAGGGCGAGCTTGAGTGGAAGGGGTACGAGTCTAAGAATTGTTGTGAGGTTATGTTTATCGAACGCCCCATTTCCCTCCTTTATGTAGTTGGTTTTCCCATTTGCCTGATCCTCTCACTTTTATATATGATTTTGCATAGTTACACAGCAGGAGCTTCTTCAGCCTCTGACATGACCAGTCACAGCTTGGACATGAGGGAAGTAAATGAGGTCTAGATGCCTTACAACTGTCAAGGCCAAAAGGAAATTCTGCTGTGGCTTATTGGCTACTACGCTATATATTCGTTCCGACACCCCCCCTTCCCTCCCACAGCTTTTCTGCTACCATGTAGGGAAGCTGTAGATTCAGAGATATCGGGCTCATAGGTTTGTTGCGTTGGTTGTCGGCTCCACCTCTTTTAGGTTCTACCGCAAAGACTGAGTTGATTCGTATTGCCTAGTGTTAGATATAAGCGATGCCATGGAATTAACAGGGTAATGGTCTTGATAACAACTATTTATTTTATTATCACGTTCACTATAGCCCCACCATGTTCATCCCTACATTACTCTATAACCCCTACACGAATTGAGCCTCAATTTTGCCATTAACCTAGAAAAGTAATTTACGTCTCTCAGTGAAATGCTGAATCCCCCCCCCCCCCCCCCCCCCCCTCCCCGCCGTCGACCTTGCTCTAGAGTGTCGTGCTAAGAAATGCATCGAGATACTTTAGCCTGTCCCCATCCTCAGCAGTGGCAATCTCCCAGTCTCCTCTATTCCAAGCAAATCCATAACGGCACAAAATTCCCAGCGACCGTGCAACCATGACAGTGTCTATGCCCACAAGAGTACGCACATACCCTACATCATTCCGACTTTCTCCTGACGCCTCTGTCTTCTCTACTCTATTACTAGTGCTGGCCAGGATGTCTTCCGTGATATGTGGTTGCCGCACCAATTTGGGTATGCTCTCCTCGGAGTCATCCCTACAAACAGCTAGTTCTTGGTCAAAACTCTCCCAGAATGCGCGGACGAGTGCGTCTCGGTTTGGATAGTAGTGCCACCCCCTAGAATCCATCCAGCCCAGACAGTTCTCCAAACCCCATAACGATATTCCGAACGGGAGAATTCGTGAGCTTTCCCAGTCGATGACACCAGTCACATGACCGGTATTCGAGTCTGTAAGGATATTCATCTCGCAGAGATCTTGATGTGAGAGGATAAGAGGGTACTGGGATGTAAACAAGCTGCTGAGCTGCCGCTGAATAATCTTCAATTGAGGTGCAAATCTTGGAGGGAGCCCCTCAACCAAGAGATCGACCCTCTTTTCATATTCTTTGCGCAAGTGCAGAAGCTTACTTGAATCGAGTGTCTGTGGATGCTTCCACGATGCTGCAAAGAACCTATGATTCACGGTGTCAACAATGATGAAGTGTTTGGAGGTACACGGGGACGATGATGCAGAACGTGCTCACCTGCCAAAATCAGTCACAGTGGCAACAGTCTTGGACTCTGCATCCGAAGAGAGGATCAAATCGATTGGCATTGGTCGAGACTGGATGTAAGGAACCCCGGGGAGCTTTTTGATCACATAGACAAGAAGTGATGGCTCATGACCAATGGTATCATGGTAAGTGCACTCGGCCACGAAAGGTCCATAGATGATTCGGCTTAGTCGAATGAGTTCCATATCAAGCGCAGCGGTTTCTCTCCGAAACTGAACAATCCGTTCCGCAGACGAACCGGCGACTGTGTAGCTGAAACATCCTTGAATAGGGACCGGGAGTACGGAATCACCGAGAAGTGATGCAGCTAGGTCATCGCATTGTTTTCTGGTGGTATTTTCGCTTTGAAAAAACTCCTGAATGACAGTATCCACAGAATAATAAGTTATTTTAGCAGCCATCTTACGGAGTAGTGCGACTTGATAATACTAGCTCTGCAAGAGTGGTGATTGTAGTGGAAATAAAGGTGGAGTGGAGGTGAAAATTGAGATTAGTCCAGCTTTGCCGCTCTCACCGCTATGAATGTGCGGGCAGAGAAGCCTAGAGAGGGTGCAATTGGGCAACGTGGATGCGCTGTAGGTCCCACTCTCGAACGCCTGTACTCAGTTGAATTCGTTTGCCTGTCATCTGACTAGACTATATACACTTGAAATCGCATCTCGAATCAATAAGACGCATGATTGCCTAGAAGTAGGTACTTGGTGTAAGCGGAATGCTTTGTTTAGGCAACGCTAGATCGGCTGTATTCAGATGGTTTCATCTGCATAACATGCTGCGGTCGCAGATATCCATTAGACTCACTGCCAGCTAATACGGTACAATGCCTGGAGTAGCATATGACGATCAACATCACACGTATTCTTTTTCTTAGGAGCAGAAGTTGGAAAAGTGAAGTTGGCTGAGATCATCTACCTACATTACTTACACTTAATCTACAGGGCCGCAATCAGACCAACGCGGAGCATCTTCAGCGCTTTATTTGGGCCAAGCTAGTGATCGCTCAATGCCAGTGCAATGCTTTAAAACCTATCAGCTTGCATAGATTCTTGTAATACCAACCAAAATGAAGTGTCGGTCAACAATGACAGCACACCCCTTCTGAAATATATTTACTGTTGTCGATAATATTGCGGAAAGCATGTCTGAGGTTATTTGCACCAATTTTAACAGCACGTTGAACACCATTGCAGCTTTGAAAACGAGGGTATATATCTAGGCTTCCTTCAAATGGCTGGCTTTGCCCGTTGCTATTACTATGCTCGGGTTGGGGTTTGTTGCTTGGGTTATCATGGAAACTAGTAAAAGTGGTATCCCGGTCTTCAAAATCTCAAGCTTGGCCCTTTTGGCTTGCCAGGTAGATGGGTGGACTGCAGGGTCAGTCTCATCTTTAGGAGACGGAGGTTTGAACCAAGCAGCAAAGGATGTACAGGTTATACTATTAAAAGAAGCACGAGGCACAGAGTTCGTTAGAATGAAAGAAATATGAGAGGGGATGAAACTAGCTCACTGTAAATTTGTAATTGTAGTAGGCTAGGAAACAGTTGAATGCGGATATTGTTGTTGATTCCTGAAGATGCTATTTTAAATAATGGTTTGATCCTTATTAAGACGTATAGTGTGCGACGCTTGCCCTTTCCTTGCATCCAATTATACGTACACAATGGAGTCAGTAATAGCTACACAGTTAGATGCTATCTTAAAAAAATTTTTCAATTAAATTTTAACAATGCCCGTGAAAAAAAGGCCATATAGTTAACCTCCGCTTCACTTAGTTGTAAACTCCTCCCCGTAAAAACGAAGGATCCTCTTGGGTTAGGAGATCATTACCAAAGTTGATCTATGAGACTATGACACAACCGGAACCTCTTCCCAGAAATATCCTGTCTCCCATCTTCCATCTTCGTCCGTCACTAGGTTACACATTACATTCGGAGAGTCTCACACATTGCTCACTAACGGATCATACTATGAGTCTCATCAACTTTTCTTGGGCTTGCGTGTCTCTTAATGCCACAGATGAAGACCTACGCGTATTACCTCGCCATGATAACCACACCTCTAGGCTCTAGGTGAAGGATCTTACCCTATGCATTGTAATGAAAAAGATATTCTACGTGCTACAGTATAAGTCGTGGGGTAATTACCGACTCCCCGTGTAGTATGTAAGGGGCACCACGCTTGTCCGTTATAAATACGCAAGTAAACTGAAATGCAGTTGTTTGATGATGAATCCCTAGTTAAAGCTATCGGCAGAATTTTAGCTCGAACTAGTCGCCACGAACGCCTCGAATCCCCGCCTGCCCAAGAATACTACGTAGGCATAAACTACGTATGTATACTAAGAGGAACTGACTGTAGAAGAAATTCCGAAGCGAGTTCGTACTTTCACTGCTGTGAGCTAACGCCTGTTATCTTTTGCATAAAAAAAATACAATACTAAATGCCAATCGCTATGAAGAAAACGACCAAGTAACGCTGACCAATGCTCAAATGCAACCGAAAATGTTCGTGGGCTGAAAAGGAATTATCGTCTTTCGTTGACCAAATTATATACACTAGAACAGAACCCATTATATGCGAACCGTAGAGGTCGTCGAGGATGTTCGGGTCATGGCGCCTTCGCCTCCAACTCCCCTCGTTAACAGCCCGCCCATTATGTACAGTCGAAGGGTATCATGGATATGCCGCCTGCTAAATCTTACGTTTCCTAAGTGCTCTTGTTCTTCTTTGACTTGCAGGTACCCGGGTGGGGGTGGTGTGTGGTAGTGCCCAAGATATCCTCAGTAGCCTTCTCCGACATCATCATGATGGGGAGGACGGGGAAAATACCCGGAATTCTAGGGAAGGCAGAGGCATCGACAACACGGAGGCTCTCGGTACCGCGAACGCGGAACTTGGAGTCTAGGACGGCCATCGGGTCGTTGTCACCACCAATCTTGTTGGAGCAAGAAGCGTGGTGACCCCAGGCCTCCTCTGTAATCCACTCCTCGAGCTTCTCATCCGAATCATACTCCTTAGGGGGCCAGAAGATAGAAGCAGCACCGTCAATAGCAGGAATGTGCTCGAAGAAGCTCATAGCCATGCGCATACCCTCGCGAAGAGCACCGACATCCTTAGCAGCCTCCTCCTTAGTCTGACCTTCGTAGGCGTTGTGGAAGGTAATAATAGGTGTGTCACGGGGGTTGGTAGAAGCGAGCTTAACGGTACCAGCAGTGTTCCTGGTGTGGGCCTTAAGGACGAGCCAAGACCAGTAGTTCTTGTTGGCGACGGTAGCAGCGTTCGAGGAATAACCCGGATAGAAACCGTTAAATAGGGCGGGGAAACCACCGATCCAGAGATCATGTTCGCCGTCATCCGAGAAAGACGAGGTGAAAAAGCTACCCATAACAACGCCGTTAGACGCATAGGTACCCTTCTCTGCGTCCTTGTTGTTGGCGTCCGTGTACTGGGCCCAGCACGGGTCTCCATCAGCGGCAAGATAATAACAGGCAAGGATACGAGTAAAGTTGGTAGGGAACTCAGCGTTAACACTGGTCTCAAGGCGATCCTGGAGATTTTCACCGACACCGGGAAGATCTAGGACGACAGGAATGTTGAACGACTCAAGCTCCTCCTTGGGACCAACACCAGAGAGCTTCAAGAGTTGGGGAGAGTTGAAGGCACCACCGGCGACAATGACTTCCTTCGTGGCCTTGACAGTGCCTGGCACACCCGCATTTTCGGTATGGTTTGCACGGGGATCAGCGCGATATAGAGATTGGCCAAAGAGGTAGTCGACACCCACAGCCCTAGGCTTGCGGCCCTTGGTATCGAAAAGAACCTTGGTGGCAAGAGTGTTAAGAGCGACGTCGAGCTTGTACTTCCTAGAACCATCGGGGTTGGTCGCTGTAGCGACATCGTAGACGTAGTCACGAGGGGTCGAGCGGCGGTACTGGGTGGAATCCATGTGCTGGGGAAGGCGTCCGAAGGCCTTCTTGGTATCCCTGTCGGCGTCATCGTTGTTCATGTCCCATACTAGCATCTCCGCCATGGCGTCAGTCATGCGCTGGGTCATGTTCAGGGGCAGTAGGCCGGTCTCGTAGTCAATGCTGTTCTCCTGAGCGTAGGCCACGGCGTCGTTGATGGCATCTGTTACACCCGTGTTGTCCACACCGAACGCCTTGGCGGCGCCAGCGAAAACAGACATGAGCTTGATGTCTTGGGCTGCAATGGCAGCGGGATTGACCGACATGCTGATGTAGCCGTCGTATCCGTGGCTGCTGTCGTTCGCCTTGGGCAGGGGATATTCGACCTTCTCGACCTTCTTCAGGTACTTCCTCATGGCCGTGTTATCCCAGCTGGCATCGCCTGTGGCGTTCTTAATGGTGTCCCAATCGTTCTTGCTAGGAAGTAGGGCAACGAGAGCGTTGTGTTCGGCGCAACCACCCAGACCACCATATCGAGGGTAAAAGTTACCCAACATGGTCGATCCTTCGGGGACGTTCTGTCCACTGTAGAACTTGCCATCTGGGGTGAGCCAGGTGAGCTTGCGGTCCTTAAGGGCCATCTCTTCGTTTTCGTAGTGGTGTGTGAAGAAACCCCAGCTAACCTCGTTCCTCTCGGAAGTAGGGTTAGCTAGAGCGGGCGCCTCACGCTCCCGAAGGTGACCGTAGTCACCACCGGCATCGATGAGCAGGACGCTGTGGCCGGCAATGGCCAGGTTGGCAGCAAGCGGGGCACCACCCGGGCCGGAGCCGACGATGACGTACTCGTACTCCTTCTTGGCGGGCTTCGCAATCTTGATGAGTTTGTTGCTAGTCTGGGGGTAGCTGTTCTGGGGCTGGATGATGTCGATGAGGACATCTACTCCGTTGGGACCAGAGCTGTGAATATGGCGTATTAGTGACCACTCTTCGTTCCAGGGTTGCGTGAGACCGTCTAGCTTACCCGGCCAACGCAAAAGGAGCAATCGCGCTTAGAAGCGCGAGATATGAAAAAGACTTCATCTTGAATCTACCGTGTAGTGAGCGGAATATAAATAGAATGTCTCTAAAAAGGAGTGTTTAGAGGACACGAAACAAGGAAAAAGGTATAATATAGAAAAGCGAGCAGAATGACTCTAGCTCGTGGAAGTGAAGGGAAAGGAGATGAGAAAAGAAGGGTAGTGGTACCACGAGGATTCCATTTGACACAACCAGGCCGATCTCGAGTCTTTTATACAAGTGTTGCCTCTTCGAGTCGATCTCGGATTAAACTAGGGTATACCAGCCAATCCATGATCTACCTGACCGGCCATTCTTGTGTGTGTCTATTTTCGTGACAGTAGTCATCTCCAGGTCCCCGCAACTAGATGCTGACGAGATCCATCGCCTATGACAGGCTGCTGACAGCCTTCTACATACCAATGCAGTAACGAAGACCCGCACAGATCGACGAGACAAGGATAGGCTAGGCAAGGAGGGACTGTGACTAGGGCCATGACCTTCTGTGCACATACCTACTTCATACCTACTTACCTCTCACTTGCCTGCCGTGAATTCATATTACCTACCGTGTGGGTGGTAGCGTGCGAGCTGCAAGGCTGGCACCATAGTAGAAGGGGGACATGTCACAGGGCCAGCGGTTGCGATTCTCTGAAACTGTCTTCCATCTTTTCGTTTCCCTGTCATCTGATTCGACACAGCCTTCAAGTCGGGGTACCAGATGCCACCAGAATGATTGATGCGTGAATATTGGAGCGAGAGAGGCCGGTAGAAGGGTGCCAACTTGTAGATAGTGCACTGTGCAGACATCTACATACTTACATCCATACATACATAGTAAACAGAGCGATATTATTCTAACCAAGTAAAGCATGGTTTTATCATTCATGTATTCCTTCTTACGCATGAGTTGCCTTGGGTTGCCTTGGGTCGCCTTGGGTCGTGGCTAAGCTCTTAGCTACCTACTCTATTGAGTAGCATGCTGCAGTAGCTGGCCTTGGCTCTTCATTGGCGTCGAGTTGCCAAGCCCGCGTATGCCATGACGCTGTAAGCGGATAGCTTTTCCAGTGGTCTGCTTCGGTGGGCCCGACCTCCTAAAGAGATGAGCGGTGGATAATGTTATGCTACCGTATGTTACATGAAAAGAAAACTTCCTTACTCTGGCCTGCTCGTTGACGATAGTATCACAGGATGCATTCGTTGTGCAGCTTTCAAGTGCCGTGGACCTACAGTAGATCCCGTACGCCGTACCGTGTTCGTCCGTCTACTAGGTATATTCAAGACTACAGTAAGTGCGTAGGTAAAGCCATACCACGGCGAGGGGACGGCTTTGGCCGAAAGTTCCAAGCAGCCGTTGTGGCTTGCTGACAAGTCTCGCGCTGAACAACCTACTGTGTACGAGTAATATTAGACTACCCAACGTAGACTAGTTCAGTTTATCTAGTTGCAGGTTATTCTATCCCCATCCATGCTAGCTGGGTAGTCATATGCTGTGCCTATGTAGTTGCTTACAGGCGTCCAAGGTTCCTGCAGGAAAAAACGTGTGCGTCAAGCCCCTGACCAGCACTCAAGAAAAATTCAGTGGAAGAATCCCGGGGTTCCGTGTAAGGGGGGGTAGTGGAGCTATGAGGGTGTGTGGATGGGGGAGATGTGACCTGTTATGAGGTATCGCTTAGCCGCTGTAGAATACATAGTAGTATAATTAATGATTACCTACCTATCAACTATAGTAATTACATAGATAGGGCTTTATGACTGCATATCTATATAATGTAACTTAGTACGGGACACCTTGAACGTAACAATATCGTTCTGAATTGACTGACTACTCATAGTATTAGTATACAAGTGAGACGCGACCTGTCCTCGCGTATGCTGTGTGAACGTTCAATGTCTTCTCTTAGAGCTTGGGTAATTCGGACGCCTTTAATATATGCCTGTGCGCGTACATATGTAGATAATACTATACCTACTTATGTAATTATACAGCCGGTCAAGCTGGCCGCCTCTGCGTTTAAGCGAAATCTGGGGAGACTGTTGGATGCGCTTCCTTGTCTATACTGTACACAGTAGGAACGAGCAGAAACGAGTATGTACCTATCTCCCATGCTATGGCACCAGTTAGATTGGCTGTGTAGGCGTTCTAACCAGGTTTGGCCAATCCTAGCTCCCTGGTCATACGCATTGTCTTATTACCTGAGCACCGTTATAATATGCTGTACCTACATAGGTAGTATTGCTAAACGCGCCGTGTGCTGCTTGCGCACACAGCAAATACTATCTTGGCCGCCCTCTTTTAAGTCTTTTGCATACCCACGACATACCGATCTTCAAACTCCATACCAAAGTCGCCAGCAAATTGAGCTTCCACACATACTGGTACTCGCTTGTCGTTAGCAAATGTTTCGAGTTACTTGACCATGATGCGCGTACTCTGTAGGTATGCTGTACACGTATCGAAAAGGTGGTCTCGACCGCGTCAACTGCCAATGCTGTGTATTAGGTAATGCTGCAGCTTGTAAGCCGGTAGGTAATTTACCTTACGAACTCGGCAGACATGGGCATACTATGTAGGTATGAGCCTCGCCCTGCGAGATGTTCCAATCTAATCTAAGCAAGCGAGGCAAGTCTGCGTCCCCCAGCCTATCGCCTATCTGTCTTACTTCTGTAAACAGACAAAGAATCGGCACCCCCTGGCTTCTATTACCCACCTTTTAACCTTAAAAAAATATTATGGACCAGAGCTGACTGACATGGACCTGTCGACTCTCGTGTACCTCGCTATACTACTTTCGACAAGGGTCCTCCACACCACCGTGCTAACTTCAAACCACTAGTGCACAATCCCACGCGAATGCCGAGCTATATACTTGTTATTTTTAGGGTCGACATCTCCGAGATTCTCTTGGCCGGCTGGCTGAGTTGCCGCCTTGGAAACTACTAAGTAGATACCCTTGAGTGTCAACCATCTGCACACCTACACACCTGCACCACCTAGGTAGACCTACAGTTACGTGTTCACCAGTAGAAAGTGCAGGATATGAGGCGTCTACTACATACCAAGGGCGAGCCTCGGGCTGAGCGGAGGGCGTTGTAGCTGTAGGCCACAAGCCTGTTTGGTGGTGCTGATAGGGAGACTGTCCCGAGTCTGGATGCACCTTAGGCACAATAATACTGACGTGCCTTGGTGCTGAGGTTAAGGGAGAATGCCAAGATGCGTTTGTCTTCGTTCACAAGGTCATCGGAAAATCTGACTGAGCGCTTACTACTTCTAGAACTATTTTCTCGTCCTTACTGTTCGTGAAATCTTGGTCTACGGCCAAGTTCTGGGCCGAGAAGATCTGCGCTACCGGCCATAGAGCCCACAACGGACAGCATCCTCTTAACTGGTTAGGTTAGTGTATACGGAGCACCCTCGCTATCAAGAGCGACCCCGCGGCCAGCCCAGCACAATGGAGGCGAATGGCCCGACGAAGCTACAGATTATTTAGGTCAGTTAGGTACCTAGTGCGTATCTCTCTCGCTATGCTCGCCGTAATAGCCAGCTGCTTGGTAAAATCCATGTAGGTTTGGCAAGAAAGATAACAGGGTGCCTCATCACGGCAGATTGGCTCCCTACTGTCTCTTGCCTCTTTGCTAATCTCTTCTGGGCGTGAGATCCCGAGGGCCATAGGCCTGTACAGGACCATGTTGGCATTTCAGCAGCTTACGTAGCACAGATTTGTCTCTGGCCTCGTCAACTCGTGGTGACGAGTACCTAGTATCGTCCAAGTGCTGTATATTAATAATTAAGGCATAAACTCTCGGCGAGTGGCCACCGCATCCCACTTACTCTGAAGCTTTGATATGATTTACTTGGTTATGGAAGCATGCATATAACTACATATAATTCATTACTCCTAGGTGGACAAGTCTATCTGACGCATGGGCGTTAAGCGTGGATTCGGCGGCAAGCACTTGCGATTATGCTTCCAATGCTCAAAATCCTTGGATCTGCGACGATGCGCCCTTGAATCGGGTTACATACGGCTTCCATTCTAAGCTCGCAGGTTTGTGCCCCAGCGTAGGCAGGTAATAGGGTAAATGCAGCCTCGTTGGTCTAGTGGCCCCGTGCCACGCTCTCATCATACAATCTAACGATTTTCTTTGCAGCCGACTCGCCTGAGAGATAGGCACCAGCTACCGTGCCACATTCTTCAAAGGGAGCAGCGTGCTCTCCGCAAAACCACATCCGTCTCTCTGGGCAGCCATCTCGAAGCGTAAGAACGTCCTCGTCGGCATCCTCGATCCCAACTTGAAAGTTGCAATAGCTCCCATTGCCACATAGGTCGTCTTTGAGCCACTCGGTGGCGAGAATCGCCTTTGGCCGGCATGCTGCCTTCTCGGCGTCGAACCCCGGGAGGCGAGAGTAATATGCAGAAAAGAATCTTTTGAGAAACTCATGCTTCTCTTTCTTGTCTTTGCCGTATATGGAGTTTACGATGTATCGTGAGCAGTCACCATAAAGGTAGAATAAAAGCGTGGCGTGTTTGTTCGGCGCCGCAAAGGATGCTAGGTTCCAGACCTCCTGTGGCCACTTGTTTGGGTTCGTTTCCTGTGCATAGGATGGCATGAGCCAGTTCGTGTAGCCGGGGAAGGTGTCCTTATTCACGTCCGTTATCCAGAAGGCCTCGGGGAACGTGATGAAAACCTTTTCAAGTTGGGACAGCTTCAGGTTGTTGATTGCGGCACTTGTCCTCGGTGGTAGCGCCGGCTGGAAGCAATCCAGGTGCCTCTGCAGCCAACCTAGTGGTATCGTTATCACGACGTCGTCAAATTCATACATGCTTCCCTGACGAGTTGCCAGTGCGACTTTTTGTCCCGGTAGTCTTCGCTCTGGCGTACGAATAGAGACGACTTCGTTATTGAGAAAGATCTCGGCCTGCTTCCTCGAGGGTTCGGAAATTTTGTTTAGAATGGCCGAGTAGTTTGACTCGATAAACATCTCCTCTGTGCACTGTTAGTGGTCGCTCTCCGATAATCTCTCGTCACTCCGAATTCCTACCTCCGCCGCAGCATTCCTCCATCCAGGCAAACCTCAGACTCTGTTTCCATACTGGTTCGCCTACATATGCACCCCACATCTCACTCATCTGCAACAGAAGCTCTTTTTCATTGTCGCCCATCGCCTCTTCTCCTGCTCTTCTCCTTACGAAATCGAACATGGATTCTTCACAGGGAATGCTTCTTCCGCCGTCGCGCTCTTTTGCGGTGGCACTGGTTTCAAAGGCTTCGCCGATGATCTTCCACAGGAGGGAAGAGAGTCTATCCGCCTGGCTGTCTAGCAACGGCAAGCCTGCTGAATCGTAAATGAGCTGCTTCTCATTCCAATGGTGAACAGGGGTATCGGTTTCCAGTGCAAGTTTCCAAATTGGGTGGACTTTGCCACTATCCCAGGTGTGAATCCAATTTGGCCCTCTATGAAGATTCCGGTTAGCAACCTGCTCATCTCGATTATGATCAGCTGGACAGACATATCAACCGTGTAACCCAACTCGTTAGACTGGGATATCTTGTATGCGTGATGTTAGGGTCACTTTCATCCGAAGCTACACATCCTTAATTCCCCGGACGTACCCTGCCACCAATTCGATCCCTAGCCTCGATGATTGTGACCTTGAATCCATGCGACAAGAGGATGTCGGCGCAGCGAAGACCAGAGACACCTGCCCCAACGATGCCGATGTGCGGGCGTTTCTCAACCGGTACAGGGTTCATTTTGTTAGGCGCCAGCGTTGGCACGTGTAAATTTTCGCGTAGTAGGGGCAAATTGTCCTTCTAGCGTTCAACTGGTCAAGCAACCTATTAGCCACTCAACTGGTTATTCTAGTTATTATATTACGTTGCAACTTGGTAAGCAGGCATTCTCATGTACCTTGAATGCGTACCGCCTTTGATTGGGCAAATGCGGGAAATCGCAGTGTTCCGGGGAGTCAAATTCTGCCTCGCGAACTACCTAGACAATCGCTGTCCGCCTAGAGACGTGCCATGAAAACGCCCAGTGATTGATGCAAACGATGCTCTATGCATGTCGCCTTTCGAAAAGGGGTAAGTGTCAGGTAGGGCAATCATTGGACATCGCTACCCGGTGATTCCTTGGTTCTAGTTTCAGCTATTCCTATGCATGTGTACCAATCATCGGTCATTATACTCAGAATCGCGCACGCAGGACGACATGTGCCATAGATAACGCCACCTATACACTAACATGCAAGATTCAGGTACTATTCTGCAGCTCATCATCTGGCGCTTCTAGCACACCTCCATCGACCGTTATCTACCAAGCTACGCATGGATATATGTAACTAGGTGGGCTGCAAAATCAACGGTACGCATGTCAGCGCTTTCAGCTGAGGGGAACGCCGCCACATTATTCTATATGCTGTGGTTTTTCCACTTCTGCACTACCGCCCCGGTGCGTCCCCAATCTAGACAGACAGTACGCATGCAACACAATTAATGCTAAAGTGTAGTACCCAGGTAAATGCAACATGTCTCCTACCAACTCCCCTGTGTGAGGTATCCTAAACGAGACCAACGCCTTGACATATGCATGATACTATTAGATCCGTAAACGCGTCCCTGCCAACAGGCCGACAAATGCAAGTAAACGATAGACGCTCCCAATCAGGAGCAACACCCATATATTCATCCAGACTCTGTCGAGATGAAATCCTGTGATGCTGGCAGCTAGGTCCACATCATATAGATACCTAAACGGCTCGACCATCTGGCCAAAGTAGACTTCTGCAAGCCAGGTAGCCGGCGACAGCCGCCAGAGCCATTCTAAATGCCACTCTTCGACCTTCGAAAGCGGCGGTGCGGCGCCCGAGAGGATGCCGACAACCAGGCTGATCATAGTTGCTAGTAGCGGCGCGTCTTCCCTTCTCACAATCACTGCCATGTGGGATTAGTATCATGCTGTCTAGTAGATGACGGGGGGCTCCAACTTACTTGACATGACGCTTGCTAGGCCGTAGATGCAATAGAAATACACAAGGTTGGTTACGAACGCGATGCCCCAAGGAATGATCGGTGTAGAGAGTACGAAGATGAGGGTCGAGAAATGCAGACATGCGAAGGCCATGCGAGGCAAGACGGACACGTTTTTAGCCAGGAAGTAGGCAATCCGCGAGTGGCCAGCTTCTGCTTCTCGACGATATAGTAGCGTCTCCTCTGAGAATACCTTGACGCCGGGAGCGCCTGAGACCAATCCAATCGCAATGACTATGAGCAGAGCAAGTTCCGGCACGGATATGTTATCGGTCGCGATAGAGAGCACCTGGAACGGTGCGTTATAGATGCCGGTGAAAAGTATGCCTTCCTTGCTATTCTCTGCAAGACCGAGCAATATCCCGGACAGAGAGGCTAGACCCATCTCAAACCAGAAGGTTGACTTCGTGCGCCATTGCTGAAGCACAGCACGCCGCAAGCATAGCCAGCCCTGCTTCCACCGCGGTGCGCCTCGCTGCCTTAGTAGTTTTCTATGTATCGTTGTGGTCTTTGCGATGGACGCGCGGTCTGACTGTATAGATTCATGTCGAATTCTGATTGCGGCGTTCTGACGAGAGGTAGCCCAGTGGGCTACCAAGGACTCCTTGGAGACATCGCCTGCCCTCTTATAGATGCGGCCGTTGCCGGTAATGATGTCTGTTATGATATCACCCGTATTGGCATGCTCGGGGAATTGGAACCCAATATTTTGGAAAAACTCCTGCACTCCTTTCTCGCTGCCCTCGTAGATGATCTGGCCGTTCGCTAGCAGTATCAGATCGTCCAGCATCTCGAATATTTCCATCCTCGGTTGATGAACTGTAATATCTAGGTTAGCGAATACTATAATGAGCCATATTTCATGGGCGTTTTTTAAGGCAGCGAGCTTCCGAGACACGAGCGTCCTCTCCACCGTTCCTGAGAAGATAACTAGGACATCGACTTACTGATGACGATGACGGAAATACCAAGCCGCGCAATAGCCTTCAATGTTCGCATGATAGACGACGCCGATGCGGCGTCCAACCCGCTTGTAGGCTCATCGAGGAAGATAGCCATGGGCGCCGCAGCCAGCTCCATGCCGATGCTAACACGCTTCCTCTGCCCACCGCTGATAACGGGTTTCCCGACGCTTCCGACAAGGGAGTTTCGCACGTGGGACAGCTCTAGACAGTCTATTACGGAGTCCACATGGGCTTTGATATCAGCGCTTGCCCACGTGCGCGAAAGTCGGATCCTTGCTGAGTGCAGAATGTTTTCGTATACTGTGAGTTCTGGGAGGACAATGTCGTCTTGTGGCACGTAGCCGATAAGTTTCTTATACTTCTTTATTTTGCCCGGGATGTTATTGATCGTCACTGACCCACCAGTGTTGGTGGTCTTTCCCATCAGCACGTTCACAAACGTCGATTTGCCAGCTCCGGAGCCACCCATAACAGCCGTGAGTGAGCCCCTTTCTATGGATCCGGTAACGTCCTGGAGAATGGGCCTTGGGGCACCCTTAGGTTGGAAACTTAGGTTGGTATAGGTAAAGGAAAGACCAAATTGCCAGGCATCCGTTGCCTTCCGCATAGAGTCGACGAAGGCTCGAAGCTCAGGGGTCAAGCCCTGATCGTACGTCTCCGTGTCCGAGTTTACGGGTATTGGCATGTCAAGCGCCGCCTGAAACCCGGCCCATGCATCTACCCGTTGTGGTACGTATGTTGCACTCATCGCCATTGATTCATGGTCATGTTCTTCTTCATCAAAAAGCTCCTTATAGCCGTTCGTGCTCACTGAGGTGGCGCGATTGCCTTTCGGTAGGGCCGAGGTACGCGCCTCTCTAGCATTTCGGAATCTCCTATTTATGACATACCAGATGAGTGCTATAGTGACGATCACATCTAGTATTACTAGAAGGACAAGCGGTATTAGGAAGAATTGGCGTGTAGACTTTTCTGGGCAATAACTTCCCAACGCACAAGGCGTTGGCGTTGGTGCTCCTGGTTGGCAATACGTCCCGGCCGGACACGGTAAAGTCTTGCGACCACCGAATTCCGGGGGGCAGTAGTACCCTTGCTGACAGACGACAGGTTCGAAGGGACCCATACCAATGTTAATACCGTGAAACTGGCAAACGAAGCCCGACACTCTGGATGTTTGGCATTGGGATATCGGTGGGCAGTACTGCGGGAGTGAGTTTACTGTATTGTTCGCACCTTCACGTCGTCAGCAGTGTAAACCCAACAAAACTTTGGGGGTAGACGAACATAGGAAACCTGGCGGGCAACCACTAGACTCCCAAGAAGCCACATCTTGGATTTCAACAGGAACACCTCCGGGCTGCCAGCAGGGAGCGGCCGAGGTGAGGGTTTCACCAGCCTCCTGTTCCGCCACCGCTCCGTAGAATGCCGTGGAGAAAGTCGTCTGGTTGACACCAGTACACGCTCTGTCGTATGATGTAAGTTTGTCTGGGGCGGCATCTATAAACGTCTTGTCGCGTGTATCCCACATAAGGGCCTTGCTAGTATCTGGGCCGTTAGACGCATCGTAAATCGGAAGGTTGACTGTTCGACCACCGTGTAAACTTTCGAACCATTTACCAGTGGTCACCTCGTATACGCCCTGCGTTTGATTCCCAATGCACTGCCAAGCTGCGTCGTTGTTATTGCTGCCACTCTGTTTGACCTGCTGTAGCGCGCAAAGGCAGGCAGAACTGTCGAGAAAGCTGGGTCCATAACTTGACTCTCTCGGTAGAAAAGGGTCCTGCGGTGCGTCCTTCAGGGCTGCACGGTATAATGTTAGATCGCCATCCATCATGTAGCCGAGACGAAGAGCAGATTCCCCACGGGAACAATCTGGATATGATGCTTGAGTAATAGGTCTACCGACCGTTTATTGGACAATAATTCAACATATGGCCCTGGAATCCGCCTGCCATCTCCAGTGCCGTTCCCTTGGCTTTTTATAAGAGAGAAGGAATGCTGAAACCCGAGTATACCTTGTACGCCGCCTCCGCCTAAGCCGGCTATTGTGAATGCTGTTCAAGTCCTCCATCGCTGGCACTGGATGCGTGTCAAATTGCGGGCTCACAGTAGAGGAAAGGATGAGCCATTGTCGTCACGTCCCACACATAAGCTAAGCCCTAGATTGGGATTTGCAGGTGAGACTGGGAAAATCATAGTTCCAAGTACGGGGCTCAACCGTCTAACACGGAGCTAGCATGCAAGGCCGTCATTTCACGTTGTCACCGCCTGCGATTCATATGATGTAGGACTTGGTTCGTGGACTATGGATGTTAAAATTAAACTGTTGTCTCTTACGCTAGCTTCCTACGGGGCTGTGCGTGAACAGCCATTGCGGCGCGGCAAAAGACCCAGCCAGAATAATAACTAGGTAAGTAGGTACTCCGTACAGCATTACAGCATACAGCAATTTCATACATACGGCCAGCCCTACGGGTGATAAAACGAAACAATTTCAAAACGCCATCTATCAAGTTTCATCATTTTTGCTACGGATGCGGGCTGTCTGATGTGATTGCCTGATGTGATGTGATAATTTCGTCCGTCCTTTAACATTAGTCGGACGGACTTGCAAGCGATGCAAGCTAGACGAGACGAAAGTCGTTCCCGACATCATTTCGATGAATTATGAATAGAAGTCTAGTGTGTACGTAGGTATGTATTTCTAAAGACCTACTAGGTAGGGCACTATTCACCAGGTATTAAAATATCATCTCAGCACTAGATCCCGCCGAATGTCTATCAAGTTGGCTATGTAAGTGAAACAGTAGCTAGCTATGCTGTACACTCGACAGGCGACTAAAACAAGTGCTAGATAGCCTAACTACCCTCGCTACCTTCAAGTAAGTCCTCCAGCCTTTCCCCGGTCCTTGACCGACCCACGTCCGTATTCCCAGAGAAGTTATACGCCTGCATATCTCGTATGATAGGTAGCGACTTGCGATGCCGGTGTCTCTCCGTGTGTCGCACTCACTCTATACTTATCTCTCTGACAGGGATCGCCGGCTCGGAATCCTTTGGATTGCGTCCCACATTACCCACACCCGTCACTAAGTATGTAGGTAGGTATGTATGTACCTCCATGAAATGAAGTTTGAAATGAGGTGTGTTTCCTGCTTACTGACTTTGCTTGGCAACTCACTTTGCTACATCGACGTGCTGTTCTCGCGCAAGGCGATCTCTCTCCGCCCGAACCTCGTCGAACAAGATAACCACTTCCGAGTGCCCACGCGTCGTGGCTATTTGCATGGGAGTATCGCCGTCGACATCGACATTGTCTAGATCTGCACCGTGTTCTAGGAGGAGTTTTGCGACGGCGAGATGTCCGCCGTAAGCGCACATACTAAGTGCCGACCACCTATATTTGGTGTGAGCTACTGCATAAGGGGGAAAGCGTAAAAGTAAGGTTTGAAGAGATAGAAGTTCTCACAACTAGGGCGAGAGAGAAGAAAGGAAAGCAGAAAGGAAAGCAGAAAGGAAAAGAGAAAAAGAAAAAGAGAAAAAGAAAAAGAAAGAAAGGGAAAGAAAAATGCCGGGATAGGACGGGCTTGCATACCCCCATCGGTCGGTTGCATTCGCGTTACACCCCAGACTGAGTAGTTTCGCGACTTTCTCAATATCGCCATCACTCGCCGCTTCGATGATGGCCGTATTCTTGACGAATAACTTCCTGATGAGTCGCGTCGGGTCCGTGAGGGATTTCTTCCGGGTTGATGGCTCCATAGCTTCCAGAGTGAGTGGTTTCATAATCTCTTCAATTGGCCTATCAGCCATTTTCTTTCTGAGCTCTTCCCCGAACTCCTCATTCGCAACGCTAAGTGAGGCGGCCGAGAACGTCGAGCTTCCCCCGTAAGCGGAGTCGGCAAGCGACGGCAAGCGTAGCGCGTGATCGGCCTCGGTCGGATCGTCTTCGTCCATGAGCCCCTGGGCCAAGGCCTCTTTGATCCATTGAGCAATGTATTCGTTGTTTTCCTCCACTACAGCTGGGCTGATTCCCACATCTTCGAGTTCCCGCCTCAGTTGAGCCCACACGTCGGGTGACTCGATGGTTTCCGCCGCGCCGGGCGTTGTTACGACGGAACCTTCTCTATAGCCGGCGCGGACTTCGCAGATGAACTTATTCAGTCGCTTCTCGATTCGCGTGGTGGATGAGCTTGGGCCAACAAGTTAGCTTCGTGATATGATGATGTGCCATTTTATAGATAGGCTACGGACTTGATAAGAGCGCTATTGAAGGCCGTCAACAAAGTCACGTTACTAACTGCAGCGTGCCAGGTCAGTATAATTTACCATATCATTTCAAACTTGCTCTAGTAGCGTGCAAGATCTCTCCAAGTTCAAGAAGAGACCCACGGAGTACATCGTCGACCCCGTCCACAACCACGACGATACTTCAAGTACGGGTTCTCACTCACCGAGCCGAGATCGTATATCCGCTAAGTCATGGAGTCCGAAGCGGAAACGATCCCAGGTCCTCTATTGAATGAATTAGATACCTATCCATGCATGAATACAAGCTCGGGGATATTAGCGGAGACAGAGATGATGAAAGAGAGTCAGTCGCCAGGCGTCATCCCACGAACCTGAACCTGCGTGCCAAGGCTTTCATAAGATCGCAATAATTTCTCTAGGTCGTTGAGCGTGTTTTGACAGCTATCCGTAAGAATCTGAAGTCGATTTATGCGGGACGTATCGAGATCGCTGAACTCGCCCAAGTAGTCTTCCGTCTCTTTGAGCACGACATGCAGCGACGCGACGTCGCCTGATAGCCGCTGGAAGCTCTCGCCGGAATCCTTACAGCCTTTGTACACCCGCCATGCCAGCGAAGATGCTAGGACGATGTCCCCAAAACTAACACCAAAGCTCATGTTGGGCTGCGCTTATGGAGTTCCGCCGGTGGTTCGTATAGTGAAAGGGCATTGATTGAGAGATGGCGTTCATTTACGCGTGTTGCTGGTTTCGAGCTGCCTGTGAACCGTATTTGAACCCCTCGCCTTCCTTAGCACTTATCTATGTCAAGTCTGTTGATAGTAGGAGGCCTGCACCTTCACCCCCCACCAACTCATGTGGGCATTATCGTCCAGGGTTCAAGTCCCAGGGATTAATTGGGTGTCATTGTGGCTTGATAATGCTGTGGCCGTCGCGTACTATGTACCAGTCTGTCGAAATTGCTGAATCTTACCGGGGACAGGCAGAATGCGCCTTGTTCCGTTCAGCTTGGCTTCTCTAACGATGTACATTTGTCAGAGAAGAGGTAAACTAAATTAACTGTTCTTGGTTGCGCTTTTATATAAGGTCATGACTTTGTCGGTACAGCAAGGAGAGCCAAGTCGTACATATAACCATCAAGCACCTATCTAGTAGAAGCCATAAACACAGACGGTAAGCTGCCACGCATCACGAAGAAAAAATAAGTTTTACCGTCTTATTAGCTCGTTGACCAACCTCATTTGATATGCTGGTTTTCCTGGCCTGTCAAATGCTCAGGGGTGGTTCAGCTCGGTGGAGAAGATGCTAGGTGCTCCCACCATCCAGTCCTATCAACCTGCAGCAACCTGGTAGATATTAAGTGTAGTAAGTTCACGTGCGATGGAAATGGAGGTAGTGTACAGCATACTAGTGCAGGTAAAAGGACCAGTCAGCCAATCCTGCGAACCGAAACATATTTGCTTCATACTTGCGACCAAGGGGACACAGACACATGATATTTGTTGAATGGAAGCCCTGGCTCAATAAATCCCCTGTCAACAGGACATCACGATACAAGAATACCCGATACGAGAGAAAACAGTCCGAGTAGAAGAACATAGGTAATATGTTTCACCGCCTTGCAAAGCGTAGCCTAATCAGTTACCGTGCTTAGAGGCTTAAAGTGTGGATATAAAGATGCCTGCCCGATCTTTGTATGCCTTGAACGAAAGAGCGCACGATTAAAAGAATGTTGAAACAAGTAACCCTGTTTACGCCGCAATGGTCTATTCCCAGTATAATCCGTGTATCTGTATCCATATGCGCCTTCGTATGCGTGTGCGTTATTGTGTAAACCAAGCCCTCCCTAAAACTCCCAACACCAATAAGAAGCGTCAGTTAAATGTGTATTACCCCACAAAACGGACAACGACCACTCTCCTTTCCTTTTCCATTTCCTTTCCCTTGTTACTTCTATTCACCCGGTTCTTGTTGCTTAGGACTACATGTATGTGTACACAACCAAATGCGCCCATCCAAAAACGCCCGAGTCATATTGACGATAGCCCTAATCGACTAATTCGTGGAGATGTTACGGGGAATAATCTCCACGACAACAATTCTGATCATACGTTACTTGTACGCTTCCATGCTAAAATTGCTCCAGGGGTCTGCAAACTGAAAGGGCTCTGTAGACATGCGCGTCTTTGTACCGATATCCGGACGCCGAGAGTGAGGCGAAAAATATGTCGAGAAACTTCTGTGGGCAGGTAAAGGGAATGTAAATATATGCTGATGATATATGAACGTTTACTTGACGCCAACGTAAGATGTTGCATTGTGCGTTTGATTGAGGTGGATCTCTTTTCGAATCGAATTCTCGAACTCGTAGATCATCTAATAGAGTTTCCTGGCTGGCACCTTTGGTAGCGATTCTGTTCTCATGTCTGCAATGATTCCGCTCCACGATGGACGAACCAGCCACCGCGCTCCCACTCGCCGGGCTCGTAGAGACATGAGTCCCGCACGTCGTCGCTGGTGATGCCGTCGAGAAGAATATGGAGGCGCTTAAAGTCGATGGGCTTGAGGATCCATCCGTCAAAGCCAGCATCGGTGTATATGGTCCTGTCCTTCTCCATCAGTGACGCGGATACCGCGAAGATGGGGATGCGTCTGTGGAGGTGATCAAGGGCGGGCGATCTCTCAAATGCCCTGATTAGCTTGGTGCTGGTGAGGCCATCGACGATGGGCATCTGAGATAGGTAGTTAGCTCGTGTCTCTCGCTCTCCATAGTCATAGCCTTTCCATGTTCTTAGGCTCTAGTCCGAGTTATTGCTTTACGTACCTGCATGTCCATAAGGATAATATCAAATTGGTACGACTTCTCTTTATAGACTGTTGCGCAATCATCGCCATTGACAGCGGGGTAGACCGTATGACCAGCTTTTTCTAGTCGCTTAGTGAGGATCTTCATATTCACTGGGTCATCCTCAGCTACAAGCACCCGCAATTCGTCGGAATTTGCATCTAAAGGCGCACTAGTCTTGGTCCCGCCTTTGTCCCGGGCTGGGCTTTCGGGCAACTCAAACAAGACGCGGGAAGATTGGCCGGACCGAGGCTCCGTGGATTGATCGATATACTCATCGGGTATTTTTACGGGCCGGATCGGGGCGTTGCTATCTTGGACGGGGCATACGCCAGGCTGCTCTATGGGAGACTGAGCAGTATTTAGGGTGGATGGACGAAGTAATGGATGCTTCTCGCCAGGGCCTGTTGGGGATATGGCTTCTTGCGAGGCGTCGGGGTGAACAAGCGATGAAGTACTAGCATTTAAATGGCGCTGCTGTCCCTTGGCGCTTCGATGAATATTAGCTGCCTCCTCGTCTACTTCACTAGGTGCAAATGGAGTCTGAATTGCATCAATCAAACGGTCTGCATCGCTCTTATTGCTTCGAGCGCCACCGCTGCCGCCGCTTTTCAGGCTATTCACACTGTTCGTTTCGTCGAAACTTCGGGACTTGGTGATGGACCGATTAGACGAAGTAGCTGTGTTCATACTTCTCTGATCGACAAGCATGACTTCCCCTGCTTGTGTAGGTGGAAGGGTGTTGGTTACTGATGCTAGGGTCGTCGTCTCTGAAGTTGTATCGACGGTCGAGTCGTTCTCACCCAATTTCTCAAGCGCGTCGCTGCTAGGTAGCTCAAACGGAACCTGGATGACAAACCGGGAGCCTTTTCCTTCTTCGGATTTCAATCGCAGCTGGCCATCCATATTGGCAACTATGCGCGCGACGACGGCTAGGCCGAGGCCCAATGTACGACCTTTGCGAGTCTGGTCGAGCGGCGCATCGACGGCTTCGGATTCACCGAGGTCGGCGCTGCTTACTTGCTCGAGGTCTTGGAAAAGATAATCCAGCTGCTCGTTGCTCATGCCACAGCCGGTGTCGTGGACAGTGATTTCAACTCGAACTTGAGACTCTAAAACCTCAATGACGAAGCATTCAACCTTGACGAATCCTGCGGTCGTGTTTTGCATGGCGTTTGCTGTGACGTTCGCTATCGCTTGTCGTACCCGGCGATAATCGCCGTGCACATGTTTTGGGAGTCCGGGATGTTCTATGACCTCGTAGGATATACCTTTCCGCTTGGCATCGACCTTGAAAGGTTCCGTAGCTTCCGAGATACACATAGATAGATCCATGATCTCATCTTTGACCAATTCCCGGCCCTCCTCCGTTTTGGTGAGATCGAGAAGGTCATTGATCACATAGATGAGCGACTTGGAAGCAGAGTGGGATTTTGCTAGATTCTCGCGCGTCTCCTGATCAAGTGACCCTTCTAGGGCAATTTCTAGATAATTAATGATGGCATTTAAAGGGGTACGGACCTCATGGGCCGAGTTCGCCAGCAAAAGGCGTGTAAGTCGACTGCTTTGCAGGGCAGCCTCCTTCTGTCGCCAGACCTCAATGAATTTACCTGTGGAGATGAGTTAGTTACAAATCTAATTTGCTAGGCACCAACCATGTTAGGGCTAAACAGGCTTACCATATACCAGGCAAAGTACGGCGGCGGTATCTACTTGCTCCTCAGACCATTCCCGACATTTACCGATTATCGTCTCGCGCCATGCCTTGAAACTCGATCGTGGCTCGAGAAAATGAGAAGTGCCTGCCTTGATCATTTTCTCGTATGGGTTGCCTGCCCATTTCACTTCTCTAATTTGACCTTTGCGAAAGAAGACAATGAAGTCGTTACCGCCTACGCTCAACGGTACATATAACAGGCCGGCGATGACGGAAAAGCCGGGTGTATATCGAAGCTCGGGAAAATCCTGGCTGATATCCTGCGTAGTCAAGACAGCAGTGAATTTCCGAAAACGAAGGTATTCGAGTAAAGCCAGCGCCTCCTGTGACTGCGTAATCTTGCCGAGCACCTTGGTTTCGTCACCAATCGATAGCATACCGAAATCGGCATCGAAGAGCGTGAGTAAGTCCTCGGATGAAGCGATGATGTAGCCAGAGGGATTTTTATCTGTTGGCATTGTGTTGATAAGCTTTCTGGCCTGGAGACGAGAAGCGTAAGAGAGCCGCTCGATGTTCCGCGACGCCGTTTCACCCACCATCCGACACATTTTGCGAATGGGAAACGAGACTCTCATTCCCTTGGGGCCATAGCTGTGGCAGGAAATGAGCCCCCATAATTCATTGAATGCGGTAATCGATATAGACATGGATGAGCGAACGGCCATGTTGGCAAGATATTTTAGGTGAATGGGGGACATGGCTCGTAGGTATGAGTGACTTAGATCGAGGGGCTTTGCTAGATCCTCGACAGTACGACAGACCAGCCTTGCCGACGTCAAGTCTCGATCGTAGAGTAGCCTGACTTTATTTAGCTTGTAGAGATCGCGGGCCTGCTTGGGAATATCCGTTGCGGGGAAATGCAAACCATGATACAAATCACGGGTCTGGGCCGGATCAACTAACTCGGTAACTACTTTGCCGTTGAAAGCAGCGTCGAACTGGTAGACCATGACTCGGTGGAATCCTGTGAGTTCCTTGACAATGCCTACGAGAATCTTGAGAAATTTCTCTAGGTTGGGGGCTGATGCAAATTGCTCTTGTACTTGCGACATGATGTCGAAAACCTGCATGGCACCAGCTTCTCCCCGCCTTTTGCGCGCACTCCTTAGGACACGAAGAGGCTTGCTACTGATCTCGGTGCTTTCGTGAAGCTGCTCTGGTGTCGGGCTCTGGTAGAGAGTATCTTGGGGCTCCGGGGGGCCGACTTCGTCCGGTGGTCGAATAGGATACCGCTCATCGTCTTCGGGCTCGAACTCGCAAATGACGAAGTCGGGGTGGCTTTGATTGACGTGCATGGCGCACCACAATTTCACCGGCTTCGAGTCTGGAGGTCGCAAGGAGATGCTAAAGACGTCGGGGCCACTGGTGGTAGGATCGGACTCCTCGTCTCGAATGAAATCGATGTGGTCGAGGAGGTTGTCGGTCTGCTCGTCAGAGAAGAGCTCGGTGAAGCTCCCGAGACCAAAAAGCTCGGAGGGTGAGTAGCCGATGATCTGTTTCGCGTTCTCACTCACGATACGCACCGAGAACCGGCCATCCGCTTCTTCTCGCAGGGCGATCAGGAGACCAAAGGCCTGGACGGCGCCGGGGGTATGGATAGGCTCGTCTTCGCAGCGCTGCAGCGTGCCGTCACGGCCGGTGATGATGGCGTGGCCGTCATCAGTCATGACATGTCGGAAGCGAGCAGTTATGAAACCCTCGTCGTTTGGTTCGCCCGGCGTGGCACTGCCCGAATCACCGGTATTAGGCCCGGCTTCTCCCGCAGTTGTGTAGTGGGCTGCACCGCCGGGAACGGTGTCGCCAGAGACGGCGATAACGGACCGCTCACTGTTCGGTGGTGGGCTGCTAGTGTGGTTGGCGGGGGCGGGGGCGGGGGAGGGGGAGCGAGAGGAGGAGAGGGCGATAGTGTTCTTCTTCTTTTGGAGTTTATCCCCGGGCGGGCAAGGGGACTGGGCCGACGAAGGGTGTGTTGAGGCGGCGGTGGACGTGTCGGTTGCAATGCGAGGCGTGCTCGGGCGCCGTCGGCCATCCCACGTCAAGTCTGGACGGGGTGGAAAGTTGATTTCGGTGGGATCGCGTGAGAGCACCCAGGGAGTTGGCGGGGTCTGGCCAACGACACTAATGACGGATCGGATGGGGTAGACGCGGTCGGAGGGGTCGACGGTGCAGCTGGCGCTTCCACTGAGGCCCCTCTGGCGGTCTGTGCCGGTGGGATCAGATGCGCCATTCTCGTTTTGTGGTTTCTGTTGCTGTTGCTGCTGTTGTCGTTGGATAGTGGGTGGTGGTGGTGGTGGTGGTGGTGGTGTTGTGGCAATGTCAGCGGCGAAGTGGACATGGGCAGTCGTAGCCGTGGTTGTGGTTGTGGCCGTGTCTGTGTCGGCAGGTGGTGCAGCAGCAGCAGGCGCTGGTGGTATTGGCCCCGGCGGTTGCTGCTGCTGCTGCTGCTGCTGCTGCTGCTGCTGCTGCTGCTGCTGCTGCTGCTGCTGCTGCTGCTGCTGCTGCTGCTGTAGTGGCTCTTGCAGTGGTGAGTCCGGCGGCTTGCCTGCCGGATCTTGTTGACCAGATTCCATCACTCGAATGAGTTCTTCCCCTCCTCTGTCTGCTCTCTCCCTTTTTTTCTTTTAACGAGTGTAAAAATACACCCGGCAAAACTCGGCAGCGAGCTTAAGATCGATGCTTATACCTTAGTGCTAGGGAGGTAGGTATGGCAAGCCTGTATGTAAGTCTAGAGGCTGATTGGTGTAGAGGTATACCTCCGCCTAGATCGGTACCTACCTACTAAGGCAAGGTAGGTCAAGGTAAGGCCAGGCAAGACAAGGTAGGGGCAAGGTAATGTGTGGTATGATGTACTTGGACAAGCGAATGAATGAATGACTGACTGAACGACCTAAAATCCGTATACTTGCTTAGGCTGCATGTGACAGTAATACCTCAAGCAGGTATTAGATAGATTGATAGATTGGCAGTTTGGCAGTTTGCGTGCGCCCGCAGCCTGGATCCAGTCCCAGATCCAGATCCAGATCCCAGTCCCAATTCCAAGTCTACTACCTAGTGAATGTGGTAATTTCAACTTAGAAAGTACAGTAAAATAGAAACAATCGGTAGATGGCCCGTGGCATTGTCTAGCGAATACCTACTAAGTAGATAGATACTTCTCAGGTAAGTAAGTGTTGGTAGATAATCTAAGTACAACCGACGGAAAGGACGCAGATGGATAGAGAGATTGATAGATTGATAGATTGATAAATAGATAGATGGGTTAGACTGGAAATGCACACAGCACCTCCCCCGGACGGAGAAGCTTGCAGGTGTCTACCGTGTTTTGTAATTAATTTTTGGTATTTAGCATTTAGTGCACCCGAAAGCCTACCTAACTACGGCAGTCCAGGTGTTGATTATGTACGCATAGAGGCGTTTGAGTTGAGAGCCCAAGTGGCGATTGCGGTACGTGGACCGGAGGCGGCACAGGGATGTCCTTGTTGTGTTGCTTAGATGAAGTTAGGCAATGATTGGTCGTGAGGGGTTGCAACCGCAGTATCAGAAAGGAAAAGAAGGGAAAGGGATCAACCCTACTATACTCTCTGCCTACTGACCTTATCTGGATATCTACTTGGGTAAATACCCTCTCTCTCTCTCTCTCTCTATATATATATATATATAACTCACTACGCATGCTCCAAGTACAGAGTATAGGTACTGCAGGCTGTTTGACTCTACTTATCGAGGGTGAGAGATGGGGACAGCGACGAGGAGCAGGAGATGAGAGCTAGGTATGCGTAGGTAGGTCAAAGGTCAAATAGTAGGTATCGTGGTCAAATACCTATCCCCGCGCGCCACCACCTACACAAGTTAGTACCTATATATTAGTCAATTTGTCTACCTATCTATGCTGTACTACAGTACATGTAGGTAGCCAAGTTCCTGAGCTGCTCTGCAAGGTATACCCAGGTTTGTTGAAGATCATCTCCGCAAGCGTCTTGACAGTGGAGCTTTTGCTACGGCGGGCGGGCGCATATGAGTACGCATAGAAAGGTTCCTCTTTTGTTTCCTACCTAGTCAAAATTTACCGTTCAACCCAAACCACCAAGTATATAAATAGTAAGTAAGTACATAGGTTAGGTCGGTGGGTAGATAGCAGATGTAATACCTAGACGAATACCTAGGCATATATGTGTAGCTGTATATACGTATGTTTATGTATGTGTATATATATATATATATATATATATATATATATATAGGGCTTGATGTCTAAACACCGGACACTAAGAAACAAGCCACTCATACTATGTATAGAGTTTCAACGGACTGAACAGCGCGATTTCGGCTTTCGGTCTTAAGACAAGACAAGGCGTTCTGAAGTGGCTATTGGCTATTGCCTCGTTGAGTACATATGATCTTAAGATCTTAAGCTAGGTAGGTTGCGTCTTCAACCTTATGTAAACCCGCCTTAAGCCACCATCATGCACGGCCCTAGCTCCTACTAGTCTTATTCTATGGGGGCGCTCCGCCAAGAGTGAGTAGTGAGTAGGGAGGTATACAGCTCTTAGCCTACCCAGTTGTGATGATGAGGGGGGTCGTGATTACAAAACATTTCTAAACCCATAGCCCTCATTTTCAAACTCCCTCGAGTCAGGCTTGGCCACGTCCCCATTCCCTCTACTCTCTGCATCCCTCTTCTCGAACGTCCTATTCTCCCGCGCGAGATACAACCGAAGCGTCAGCGCAAGCAACGCATTGAAGAACATGAAGGCCGCACATATGCTCATGCCTTTGACAAAGTATGGCTTCTCATTTTCAGGGAAGACTGGCATTCAGGGTTAGCTATCAGCCTTCTACCGTCCGCTACCACATGAAGCGTAGGTAATCTATAAACAAAGGAGCATTTTCACCTCCGCAAAACAGCCAAGGCACGAAAATAAAAATAAAAATTGAAACCACTCACTCCGCGTGCCCAACAAAGGTCCAGCCTGGCCGATAATATTCAGCAATGCGATGCCAGCGCCGCGCTTGGAATCGCTGCCCTATTTATGACACTGGAGTCAATAATGTCCACACATGGTAAAAACTACGTAGGGTTTCTGGAGCTCGTAGGAGTATCAAGAGCAAAAAGTACCGGCTAGGGCAACTTATGGCTCTCATACACCCCCCAAAGAAAGATAATAAAAGACGCCAGACAACTAACCTGGTTATTGATCGTCCACGGAAGTATGTTCGCAATGCACGAGAACACACCAGCGGCCGCAAGGAACACAGCGAAATACCTCACCCCCACGCCCTCGCACGTGGCGAGGACGACGTACCCAACCCCGCCAACAAGCGAGAGCCCGACGATCATCACGCCGCGCTGTTGGGTCCTGTCCGCGATCCAGGTCGTCGCGACACAGACGACGAAGGCGACGAGGTAGGGCGGCGCGCTGAGCCCTTGGGCGTTGATAGCCGTGAAGCCCAGGTTCTGGAGGATAACGGGGAGGAAGACCGGCAAGCTGCTGAACGAAACTGGTGAAAAGTGAGACAGAGTGAGCTCGTAGTGACTGGTTGGTCCTCGGGGCTCCACGTACCGTTACAGCTGAAGTACATCAACGGTGGTATCCACGTCTTGATATCCTTGAGAGCATGAAACGACTCCTTCAAGTTGACATGCCCGATCCGCGCGGTTCCCTCACTGCCTGTCTGTTGTAGTGCCCGGGTCTTGGCTATCTGTTTCTCTTCTTCGTCTAGGAAGTGAGCTGTATCGGCTGAATCGGGCATACACTTAAACGCAGCGAATGCGAGTAAGACGGAGGGGATCCCTTCTACGATGAAGAGCAGCCTCCAGTTGGCGATGGCTGGGTGACCCGAAGTGATGCCGTATGCCAGTGCTCCCGCAAACGTAGTCGCGAGTGGTGCGGCAGATACGTAGAGTCCACATCTCAGTCCAAGCTCGTTCCTCTTGTAAAAGAACGAGAGTAGATACGGAATACCTGGCGCAAAGGCAGCCTCGGCTGTTGCCAGAAAGAAGCGGCTAGCTAGTAGGCCGGACCAGTTGTACGCGGCAGCTTGTAGAGTGGATGCCGTGCCCCTATAATATGTATAAGTTTAGTACCGCGTGTCCCTGAGAACAAGAGGACAGTTTGTCGGGCGAGGTCTCACCAGACCAGAACACAAGCAAAAGCCCACCAGTGTCTTTGTAGTTGTAATTAGCACTAGACATAGCCTTAGCAAAGGGTAGGGGGTTGGATATACGGCGGTACGGCTTTCCACATCAACGCAGCCCACTCAAAAACAACTGTGTCAAGCGGGGTGTTAGAGTATGTGAATCAAGGCGGACGAGGGCAATGCCCGTGTTCACTGACTATAAGGGATATAGAAGATCGTTAGAAGCCACTGCGCCATATGTAAGACCTCAGTGCCAGGTTGTTGATATCGCTCAGGGCTTTTCTTACTTGATATTGATCATCACTTAGGCCTAGGTCTTTGCCCTATGCCGATGTGAGCGCCGTAGTGGTAAGATAGCAGGATCACAATCAATACCATTCCGGCAACTTGAGCATTTCCAATGTTGGACCGGTCTAAGAAAGCTACCAGATCTGGCCGTTGTTAGTTGCATTGCTTGTTTCGCCACCCTTGGTATACGCACAGAGACTCATAACCAAGGGAATCAAGTGGAGGTCGATTTTTCTCTACCGGGCATAAAGTGTTAGCGTCGTAAATTGAACGGGTGAAGACACGCATCTCGGAAGAGCCTATGGAATTCATAACTGCCCGAATGAGAAGATAAACTTGATGCAAAAAAGAAAGAAATTCAACAGGAGACACCAAGAATCTTACCACGACTCGTCTTTCAAGGGCGGGATCAATACGAAGCTCTTGCGAGGCAGGTCGCAGGTGCTCCACGGAGTCATCCACCCTTGAGTTTGCCGTCATTTCAGGCTCTGCAGATATAGTCTTCTGAACATCACTCATCATGAGTCTCGAAATGGATGATGAATTTAGAGATATGAGGACTTAGAAAAAACTGAACACGAATTGTCAGAAACGATCACAGTGTCCTATCAAACCAAGCCATTTACCTATATCGAGGGGAAGGGTTAGTCATTCGGCAATCGAACACACCAACCCGAAGACCGGGGCAGAAACCGGGGACGGAACCGGGGATTAGCTTTATTTTTCTGAGTGGTTGGTTGGTTGGATGGGGAAACAGAACCACATGATGCGCCACCACACCCTACTTCGCTGGGAAATGATCTGTAGATGGTGGGGTTGCGCCTCAACGCAATCTGGTAGGTATCACGAACGAACGAGTGCTTCATTATGAGGCTTGGATAGTTTATAGCACAATAAACTTAGAAACTAGGGATGTTAGCTCTACATGCGATGTATCTTCTGCTACCTCTCCTCGATGTTCATAGCATTAGGAGGAACTGAATGTGCCATACACGAAGATAACTTAATCGAGAGCAATAGGTATGTGGAATTTACAAGGTCTAATACTCGCCAGTAAAGCAATATTATCGAGGCTCACCGGAGTATTCTAAACTGCCGGGTGACTATATGAAAATTTCTGCGAAGTTGGTGCAAATTGTAAAAATATGTCTGCGGTTTTCACATCTGTGTCGAGATGAAATCATGTCAAGGGGCATAGGACATCAGCTCAATAGTAGTCACTTATATGACTACGAGCTCGCCACACCGAGTAAAACTCTTTGTTCCTCACATAAAGTAATACTAGTACCTCTCTCAACAACTTGGCCCATATGGCGTAATAGTGAACGCGCCCTAAGGGCGCTGGGCCAGCACCTTGGCCACCCACAAGTGCTAGGAACAAGCCAGACGTGGCGTCCTAAGGAGATGTTGGTTTATATCCAGTAATAGGTAATACTCATACTTATTTATTGTGCTTTCTCTGGTCTTTCGAATGATTGTGTGATAGGCGGGACATCTAGAGAAGCGGTTTAACTGAAGACTCTTCGGCAACTCATAGATACGCATGCATAATTAAACCCGTGGTGAATAGCTAATTCTCCCCAAAGTAGGTATGAGTAGCGAGTACTAGGCGTGTCTAAAAAAAAAAAAAGGCAAACCCATACCGCGTCTACTTACCGGTATGGCATTAAAGGCTGCCCCAGACAAGCCCAATTGACATGACCTACAAAAAGAGTTCCAACATAGTATAGTGGAGTGTTGTCGCCCCGGGTATGGGTGAATTTCGCGACTATGCTATGATGGCTAATGTGCGCTCATTCTCGTACATGAATCTACGAGAAGAACCGAGAAATTAGCTGGCCTGGCCTTCTAGGAGGGGAAAGAGGGAAACCAGCAAGACTGCGCTGTGACAGACTTGCCGGAGACTGAAGTTGAACAATGGGGGTTACTTCGAACCACGAGGGATGCGAGAGATAGGCACAGAACCTTCTCACCAAAGCCTGTGGGAGGGGCTACAATAGCCATGTGCGTCTAGATTTTCGGGGGCCAGCCTATAGCGAGGATGAGCTTAAAAGTAAAGAGAAGTATATCATTAAATGCAACGTCAAGTATATGAAGGTGCCCTCGTGAATAAAGGCAACGATCCCTTACCTGGTCGCTAGACACACAATATCCCAATATAGAAATGTCTAGGTATGACGATAACTAGATCGCATCAGAGAAGAAGCCGGCGACTTAATTCTCGTACATGAGCGATCCGGAATCTGTTAGCCTCCAAAAAAAAAAATAGACTTCTCTTCAACTCACGTAGAACCAGTAATACGATAATGTAGACAGGAAATGAAATGTATTATATAGTATTTCGCCATCGATATGCCTCCATTTGATCCCATGATGCTAAGTATCCAGATGATTATATTGCCTAGCATCCGTATTACGGATAATAATCCTACCTTAAGGTTGTTATCCTTTCTACGAAAGTTTATGCCTAGAAAGGGTTGGGATCCGAGTGTTCTAATAGCGCTAGCTGTGATATATACATATACATACATATATATATATATTGTACTTTTTATGATACTACAGCCCTCCCCAATATTATTGGGATTCCATCCCCTTGTAGCCCCTGATAAACTTTGGGTCGTATCATTTCGGGCTGGCTTATTATACGCATAGATTACATGAGATTTCTTAGATTTCACAGAGGTGTTCTTGTCGATTGAGTAAAAGAATCGACTTTATACCCAGCTGCTCGACGTTCTCCATGCGGCCAAGTGGGCCTATCCATTCGCCGCGGCGGGTAAGATGGAGGAATAGGATACTGGACCGTCGTGACGTGCTGCCTGTCGCCACAGCTCTGGACGTGTACCTAATAGTAAGCTATAGCTTCTCCCTGGCCTTTTTGTCACGAACCTGCTGCATGCTCCTCAACAAGGCATACATACTCTGCAACCGCGGCATATCGGCGCCGGCCTTGTTGGCAATGCGTACCGGGTTCCCTAGTATGACCTCGAGCTCCATGGGTCTCCCGGCCTCCCAATCAAGTAGCATGCTGGGCTTAGCACCGGCATTCCTCTCATTGCTCCGAATGATGCGCTCGGGCGTGGCAAGGGTATTCGGGAAGGGGGCGCCTAGGACTTTTGGGGCGGCGTCCCAGATCTCAGCCATGACAGCGGCGATGTGGGCGCGCAGCTCGGCATCCGTCAGCTGGTCGGCGTTGCCGCGGCCGCCGGACAACACGGCGGTCGAGTTGAACGCGGCGTTGATGCAGAGCTTGTGCCAGCGGATAGTCTGCAGCTCGAGCTCCGTGTGCATTTCGACGTCGCGGATGCCGCCCAGATCTGTCCACCAATGTGCCAAGCGTTCCATACACGCGCGCCCGCTTGCGGCCAGCTCGGCGTGGACACTCTCGTCGCCGCCGGCACCGAGGCCACGGACGTAGGGTCCTAGGCTGATGCGGGTCCACCTGTTCTGACGGACGACGCCCTGTTCGATCTGCTCGGCGCTAATGATGGTAACAGCGCTCACGATGGGGTTCCGAGGGAAGCGTTGGCGGTAGGGCTCCTCGACACCCACGCCATTCTGGATCAGCACGATGCAAGTATGAGGAGACACGAGCGGCACAATCAACGCAGCATCGTCCGTTCGATCTGGAAGCGCCTTGGTGGTGATAATCACATAGTCCCATCCATTAGGCGGTGGTGATGGGCGTCGCTCGCTCGCTTGATGTATTGTCGAATCAGACGTGGGCGTGGGAGTAGGGGTGGCAGTAGCAGCGGACACGGAAGGGAAGACAGCGTAGGGGCGGAATGTGTAGTCGCCGAAAGAACGGGTCTTCAGAGAGACGCCGGAAGACGCGATGGCGGCATAGTTGGATCGTGCCGTGAGCGATGTGTATATGTTGTGAGATGGCTGTTGCGACAGAGAGACAAGGACACGTCAGCCGAGACGAGGACGAGGACGAGGACGAAGACGGGCAGTGGAATAGGAACAAGATCAGGTGGAGGGAGGATCGAGAGATAGATAGATAGATAGATAAATAGATATAGGCGTACGTAGTGTAAACGCGATGCATAGAAACAGCCTACGGCGCCGGCGCCGACAAATAGAACATGTATGGCTCTTCGAATGGGCGATCCTGATTAGCAGCGATCCAGCCGAGGCCTTGGCGATGCGATGCGATACGATGCGCCCACCAGCCCAACAACTGAGCTTAACTCGACTCACCGGGTAGAACTACTCTTATTATTATTGTTACGGTTGCTATCAATATGGTCTGTATGCTTCGAGTATCTTGCCGCCATCTCAGCTGTTTAGAGGGATAAGATAGGTTGAGATGGGCAAAGATGAAGATTGGTAGGGAGGTATTTACTGCTGTACAGCTAGCTGTCTATGTACCCAATCATCAATCATGGTGTTCTGTTACCGTTTAGGTATCTAATCTAGGTTATGTACTTAAGAAGGTTATGTATTATTGCATGTGGATTAGGTCAACGTTGAATTCAATGTTCAATACATATTGAATAACATACCTTAGGTACCTAGGTACCTACCTACCCTGGAGTCTCCCGTCTGGAACTTACCTAAGAGACTACATACTAACCAACATGCCAAGACTGACGATCTACTTACATACTCCAACTGGCCTACCCACGATGAGACCTTGACTGCAAGGCACTTGAGGCTCAAATGATTTAAGCTTTATGGCTGTCTGGGCATCACGGCTACTGCCATTTGGCGAGCCCGTCTTGTCTCCAACTCGATCCTGTAGGTAACGCGGTAACGTTGCAACAACTAACTGACTGACTACGAACTCCATTCATCCTGTCATCATCATCCTGTCGTGACACTTCTACGTCTGTCTACATACAGCATACAGCATACAACATACAACATACAACGTGCAACGTGCAACATACAACGTAGCCGTTCACTACCTACATACCGAAACCAGCAACTGCTAAGATAGCCAGCCCTGATGATCAGACCACATCTTCCCTATGTACGCTACGTCTAAATACGGCTTACATGTCTGGAATAACCCGCATTTCCCCGCCTGTGAGCTACTTGGTCTCTCGCTCATTCTATCGCCAATCTTCTATCTATGTATGTAGGATTCGGGTAAGGCAGGAGACTCCGCAGGCTCATCGAGATGGCCTAAGTCTATACCATGACGCCCTACGCCATACGGCTCAAAGGGTGATGGTCTTGCGATGCCTGCCGTAGCCTCGTCGATCGTCAGATACGATGCTGCAGTCGTCTGGCCGGGCTGGCCAGTCGGGTCATCCGGAGGTGAGATAGGCGGTGCCTGATCATGCTCGATCGACTAAGGCAGCTCGTTGTCGATGTTCGCGTCGGCACTTTTTCTGCTACCCGTCCAGCCCTATCAATCACGCGACGCGACGCCACCGCATAGGCTCTTGTGATTCCAATTGTCTGTCCAGAAGTGTTAGATCGCATAGCCGGACGGTTTGATTACTGGCCATGGCTCACCGATCCGCCGTACATGACATACCCGGAGAACTCGCCTGTGCCCGAGACTAACAACGACCCATGCATCATCCTCTTCATCTTGGGCGTGCGACCCCTACACGCCGTATATGCTGTTTGCTGCAGTTCTGTCCGTCCGCATCATCTCGCCCGAACAACCCGCCATGTCTTGGCTGCATGACGAACCACCTGGGCAGGAGATCCATGCCTAAATACAGTGCCCTTCCACCACCGTTTGGTCCAAGGGTCTTGTAGTCTCCGGTGGCAGGCGTGCGACTACTGTACCTACGGACTCCGGTCTTGTCGTGTACGGCAGGCAAACTAGACCATCTCTGCTGCAAGTAGCCGTCCGAAGAACGAATGCACGAGAGGACCGGTCGGGTATCTAGAATACCTGATTGTCAACTACGAGACCCGATTCATTGCGAGTTACGACTTGAGCGCCGAAAAGCGCCGCTCGTTCGCACACACGCAAGCAAGCAAAACTCGCCTAAGGGGAAAAAAACGGGCGGGTGTAACGTATTGTAAGTAAGTAGATAGGCTACGCTGTGACCACCACGCACAGCCTACCTTGATTGCGTCTGTTATATGTAGGTCTCATCAATGCTGTCGATCTCGTCAGCCTTCTGGAACGCTCGGAGTCCTTATCTTTCATGATGAGCCTCGACCTCGCCGCGCTTCCCGTCTAGAAATGATCCTATCGATAGACAGGGAGAAACCATCCATCTCAGCATTATTAAGCGGTATCTTACTGCACCATCGCATCCTACCCGCACCCGAACTTCCTTCATCCTTCATCCGATCATCCCTTGTAGGTACACTACATCGAGAATAATGCACGTGACGCTTGGAAACTCAAATATGTACAGAATGTGTGTATGTATGTGATCCTCCGCGATACGCCCCCGGAGTAAAACAGAGCTATAGGCGGGTGTTTCCATAGCTCCTCCCGTATGCCTACCCGCCTCCCTACCTACCTATCTGGTAGCCCGTTGGTGGCCATAAGAGCCGTACTGATTCACCATACCTACCTAGGTAGTGGGAAGCGTGCCCCTTGTCCATGAGCTGATGAGTTTGGGTCGTATAATCGGTCCACGATCACCAGTTCGGCGAGCAATCAAGCCTTTCTTCGTTCATCTTACCTGCATCTCCCACCCCCTTCCCTCCCTCCCTCCCTCCTCCGCATACGCTAGGTACGTTATATTGACATCGGTTCGACTGGGGGACAAGGGCCAGTCACGACAAACCTAGGGCTACCCCGCAGATGACTGCTTATCAAAAAAAAGCGTTTTTTGTGTTTTTCTGCATGGGTTAGCGGTTAGCGAGTCCAACTGCCTGGGATGTGACGGTACCTAGGTATTCGTGCATGAAATGGGCGGACCCCATGGTCCTCAGCTGCCTGCGACGCGCGCAAGACTACGAAATATAACGGTTCAGAGCCAGATGTTGTGGCGGACCCTGTCCCGCGTCCCGGTTGGTCGTCCGATGAGCGTATTGCATTAGAGTTTACTGTATACACACTGGAAGCTCACCTCTGGTTGTGGGATTCGAGTGGCGGCGCCTTCGATCGACACCGCCATGTACTAAAGCGATGGTACTTTCGTTGTAATCCATGACTTTATTTGGTACGGCATAAGCACCTGCGAATTACCTATAGCAAGAAGGCAAGGCGTGGAAACCGACCTACGTACCTAAGTTGAGTTGCCGGCGTAGGCCGGGTCGCTCCGGCATTTGTTCCCGGCGGCTTGGAAAAGCTTGATTTAGCATTTGTCTGGTCAGGCTGCAGGGTCAGCGAAGGACGACACAGGAATGGGGAACTATCCCCGTGCTTGCCACATCGTATGTGGGAGGTAACGCTTGTACCTTCTTCAATCGAGGTTAGATGTCTGAGGTGAGATTCGATGTAGGGAGGTAGATAGCTAGTCACCTGTCCCATGCCAGACTTTTGTTACGAGCTTGTACTCGCTACTTCAGCAATCAACACGAAACGAAGCTAGGGAAGATATACGCCATGACGAGCCCCCACATGCTTCATTCACGGGGGCCTTGAGAATCGAACTCGGATTGTTGACGCTGTTTATGAATAGAATGCTATACATGACGGAAAGGACTAGTGCTGAAACTATGCAAGAAGTTTTGAGACGCGTCTACTTTCCGACTTTCTGTGGGGCTTGGACAACGCGGATAATAGCGTAGCTGTTGGGCACAAACGTTTTGCTATTACAAATGCTATCTCAAACTACTTAGTTCTATCAATTGATATGCCGCGCATTATGATGCTGGCGTCTTTCATCCGGTACTCGTGCTTGACGCCAATCCGGTCACGTACTAGTAGCTGCAAATTATGTAACCTCTACTGATTCCCGGATCCTCCACGAGGTACAAAACGACCTCTCAGATTCGGGCGCCCAGCAACGGGTATGTTGCTTTCTTCTCTGCCAGGAGCGAAAACACTCGCGTCAATAGATTTGACAGCGAATGCCGATATACGCAGAAGCGTATTTGCTGGCATACATTTAGGGAAAAAAAAAGGAAAAAAGAGACGAAGACAAAGACAGCTATGCAAGAAGCTTCCGCCAACAACCAGCATGACACGTGACAGTAATGAGGCTTGGAGCTTTGAGTCTTGAAACAAGATGCGCTTACTTTCGCCGCATATACACCGGAGCCGATTAACGGGTAGACAAGCGAAGTTGGATGGCTTGGTCCAATTGTTCGTGTCGAGACCCTAGTCAAAACAATAACCACTTAGGACCCTGCAGCAAACATGCAGAATGGAAAGACTAATATTGGCGCCACTACCCCGTAGCGAGGCGAGCGACCTATTTTGCTCCGTCTCCATACTCCCTGAAGTGCAGCCACGTCCAGGTCCACGACCCGGACAGCCGGTTATGCTACTAAACTCGCTGATGACGATTATAGCATGTGATGCCCTCTATCACACGTAATGTGGGGTAGAGATATCGCTTCCATACCGTGCGGGAGCGACTAGCAGAGCATATCTCTTTTCTGTGGCATTCAAGTTGGACGAAGCCCATAGCAACGAAAGCCCGGTGTGTCCTAGACCCTGATAAACACACCATGAGCCCGACCGTCCAGGGTAGGTAGACCGTGACATCTCTGGCTGCTTCAAGATCGATACGATGAATGACTGTTTATCGTTGGCGGCCAAGTATGCAGACACTGCTCGACTGAATTGAACTAAATCGAACCGTGGTCATACTTGCTGAGGAGTTGCAATCATGCAAGCTTCTAGAAGTAGGGTGGGAAACACAAAGAAACCCAGGGATTTGGCACCTCGGCCGGCTACTGGAGCCCCCGGCTGGGCTGACCCGAGGCGCTTATCATTGGGTGTGTAAAAGTGATATCCTTGTTTGGGCAAATAAACGTACTGAATAAGCAACAAGGGCAAGTGCTTTATTGCCGGGTCACGGTCGTTGGCAATCGAGCCATGCAGCTTGCTGCCACTGCGGCCGCCTATCGATGCACAAGATGGCAAAAAACCGAGCATCACGTTTAATCCTTGTCCGATGCGAGGATTGCGCGTCGCGTCGCGTTTTAATAACCAATTCGTTTAGGCGCTAATTACCTATTCACTTAGAAGAAAGAGGAAAGTGTAAGCATTGCCTAGCGACTTTGTAGGATGAGCCGTTAGCCGAGTCTGATGTGGGTTAGTCTGGTGGGTGAGAACGGGAGTGAGGTAGGTTAGAATAGGGATATGCGCGGATGGCAAGATACCCTGTGCCACTAAAATGCATACATGATGCATGCATACATCATACATCTATAGCAACCCCCTGCCGAGAGAGGTCCGGGGGAACAGAGGTGTAGGGGGGGTTCTGGGATCCGAGAGAGTGAGGAATACAAAACTTGGTCTAACAATGGCTTGGAGGGGTTGAGTGCAGCAAGATAGTGACAGATCCCTGGTGGCGAGCAATGCGCTAAGCGCGGGCGTTCAAGAGCTGATGGAATGGGAGCCCATGATGCCTGTCATGGTTGTCAAGACCGGACCGGGACCGGGACAGCCAGTGTTGTGATTAGAAGCCCCCACGTTCGGGATTGTTGGTTCGCACAGGCTAGGGGGAAATAACTGTGCTCCTTTTGGCAAGGCAGCGTTCAACTCGACGCCAACCAAGATGATGATTAATGTACTCGAGCATGCGGCGGGGCGGCCAGATTGGCTACCTACCTAGCTAGCCCAGTCCATTGGAGGGTGCAACGCCACGGACATGTTTGTCCAGAATATTGGGTCATTCACCATCCCTCGGCTGAGCTGTCCAGAACTAGGCATCCGAGATCGACGGCGGACTACCCAGGCTGACGGGAGCGTATTCAGCAGCTAGATAGATATTGGAAGTGGAAGTCCATATATAGATAGCCCCATTGGATTAAAATCTAGAATGAGCCCGATGAGAGACGGCCGGGATCGTGAACAGGGAGATACCCCAGGTTGCACATCCCAACGAGGAGCAGAACAGACCGGACCAGACCAGCCCCATTGCTTCATCTTGCATTACCATCGTTGCACTCACAATCCGGTCTGGTGGGAGCGACGTTGCAGAGCATTGGCCCAGCACGCCAGAGGTGCAGGTACAAGGCTGAGATTAGTGCAAGTGGCACATTTGTGTACGGAAAAAGCTGGGGGAGATCTATGTAATTCCCTGGAGGCGTGTGTCGGAGCGACCGACGATAGAGGATTCCGAATGATCCCGTGGTGGTAGCTGGTTGTAACCCAACTGCCTGACCTGTATCCCGACTTAGGTCGGGCATCGTTTTTAACTGATGGTACTAAAATGAGCAAGTGAGTGCGGCCTAATGTGTATACTACGTGTCGCTCGCAGGCGGTAGATTTCGGGGTCATGGTAGGACATGATGAGTCAGTGATCATGGGATGACGTGACCACTGAGCGGCCGTCGACAACCCAGAGCATTCTGCCGCCTTACTATGCCGTAGATTGATTGATTGACTGTGGCAAGGAGGAGAGAAAAAAGAGATAGGAGGAAATGGGGAGAGAGGATAAGGGAGAGGAATAGGGTGTCGCAAAGGTGAAGGAAAGGTTGGGGAAAAAAAAAGTATAGGGAAATGTAGAAAGTGTAGACAGATTTGATGGCGTGAAAGAAAAGAGGAAAAAAAAAAAGTTTTCCTGTTTTGGTCCCAATAGGGAATAGCGGATAATAGGGGCTGCATACGCGCGCAGAGACTGAAGACCCAATTTCTTACTTTACCTTAGGTAGGTAGGTATGTGTTAGTTAACTTAGATAGATAGAGCAATAACTCAGAACCTCTTATACCATAAAGTGAACCTGATTTGATCATCTGATCGACGCTCATGCATGGGCTTCAATCAGTAACTTGATGTTCGTCTTCCTAAATACCTACATTGCATACATACTATGTAACTCAAGTCGGTAGCGTAGGAACCGAACGTAGGTCCGTGACAGTATCGGGCATGCAAATACCTACCTACCTATAGGGGAGGATCCAGTTTTGGGGCACGCTGGAACTCGGGTGTTTTCTAGGGCAGGCTGTCCTATTTTTTAGCATTCGGTTGCATGTATTGTATTAAACTGTTATTAAAACTGTACGACCAAGTTTTATTTCTAAGTTAAAACTATTATACTATTTATAACTATAATTGTAATATTTTAAAAAAATTTTAAACTAGTTTTTTTTATTTTATTTTAATATTTTTATAATATTATGTTTATTTATAATATTGTTTATAATATAATAGCATATTGCTTAAAAAAGTTAGAACTAAAGTGGCCTGGCCAGCAGAATATTAAAACGACCTTTTAGTACAAAGCAAGGCATAGTGCGGCAGCCCTGTTAACAGCGTGCCCTAAAACTAGATCCTCCCCTATAGGTAGGTAGGGTAGGTAGTAGGTATGTAGGTACACCTACCGTAACGCACATGGGTAACGTCGGCTCCATTACCTACCTATAGGGGAGAACCCAGTTTTAGGACACGCTGTTAACAGGGCTAGCAGCACTATGCTTTGCCTTGTATTAAAAGGTCGTTCTAATATTTTGCTAGCTAGGCTACTTTAGTTCTAACTTTTTTAAGCAATATGTTATTATATTATAAACAATATTATAAATAAATATAATATTATAATATTATTATAAAAATATTAAAACAAAAATAAAAAAACTATTTTAGCTTTATTTTTACTAAAAATAATTATATGTATAAACTAAGTAGCAATATTAACCTAGTAATAAAAATTAGTAATATAGTTGTTTTAGTACTATAGTACAACATATATAACAGAATGCTAAAAATTGGGACAGCCTGCCCTAGAAAACACCCAAGTTCCAGCGTGCCCCAAAACTGGATCCTCCCCTATAGGTACCTAACCTATAGCGGGTACATAGACAGCCTACGCTACCTGCTTCGTTCGGTCCGGTTAATCTAACTCTCGGTGTAATTGTTGGCAGCCGATCTGGCGCCCCTCTGAATCTCCGTTCTACTACCTACCTAGGTATCCATCTGGTAGTATAGGCCCGGCGGTATAGACGCGGTATAGGCATGTGTAAGTAGATCTTGTTGCCGATGGATGTAAGTAGCGGTATTGTGGTGTTTGCAGAGAACCAAACTACCTACCAACATATAGTACACATACCTACATAACCTATGCCTGCCTTGGTACATAAGGTACATGTATGCTGTAATTCAGAATATACCTAAACTAAATACAAAGTACATACCTAACCTACATTAGGTAACTTAGCCTACCTGGTAGACTACCTACATACCTACATAGTACTACTGAGTGTGACTCCTGCTACGTATAAGTATGTAGGTTAGGTAGGCTCTACTGATTATTGTTTCACCACATCTGGTCCACCCAACCAACCCTGCAGAAGGTGTTACGTTGATCCAGCGTCTGCATCCTGTCAGAATGTTTCCATCAAATAAATATTCTTACAAATTGCTACGGCCTCGATGGCCTCAAGAATCGTCGATGGCGTCTGGCGCGATAGACAAAACTTGACTGCCGTAGGACAGGAAGGGAAGCCAAGAATGACGGCATGTAATAGCCGTATGGCAATTCGTCAACGCGGTCTTGGGAAGGTCTTGGGAAGAGAACCAAGCCGCAAAGCTGATTTGATCGCAAGGCAATGTATAGTACCGTATTCGCCGGGTTAGTGTAGACGATTATGTGAAAAGATAGGCGGCCGTGGTGAGACAAAGCGACGCTGCTGACCCAACGTCAAGTAGTACATACACGTGGGTACATGGGCAAATGGGCAAATGGGCAAATGGCTGCGATTGATGCTGCTGGTGCTTGGTGCTTGTGTTTGGTGCTGGGTGCTGGGTGCTGGGTGCTGGGTGCTGGGTGCTGGGTGCTGGTGTTGTGAAACAGTCTAAGTACCCTAAGCCTGTTGTGAGACAGTCCAAGTACCTAGGTAAGCAAGCCTGTTGTAGACTCGACATAATTTCTATCCCTCTATACTGCCCTCTACACTACGCATAGGGTAGCACGCAACCGTGAATCACCTACGACCGACGAATGGTCCAGTACCGCCACACAGCTTCAATACCAACGACGACTGCCATTGCCGTATCCGACCCAGTACCTTCGATTACCTTCGGTCACCAACTCTCTTCCCCGTTCCCAACCAAAGCTATAGGACAAACGCCGCTCCCATCCGGACGAGGAGTCTCACCTATGCAATAAGCTATACCTCGTAACTCGGGCCTCGCCCGCTTTAGTAGTCCCCGGTCGAAGAGATGAGGTAGTCGAGATGATGGCTTGTTCTACTGATACTTACTCGCGGCCTTCTTACGTCCTTCACCACTCCATTATGCAGCCCGACAGTACCGGCTTAGCTGCCAAGGCCGGTGGCATACATGATGCACCGAGGAATATCGACTGCTGCTTGGGCGTTTCACAGCACTGGCGGTGACGAAGGGAGCCGTGAAGTCTGCTCACACAAGGCCCTTGGCGCTCGGTCTTGCTCGTTCCTAGTTCGACGAGGGGCGTCCTGCGCCACCCGTATCGAGACCTAGGACGGTTTGTACTTTCTGATTCGGGGCACTTTTCGATTCACCGGTACTGCGTGGACAATAGGCAAACTTCGACCGCCCAGAAATAATCCTTAAGCCAAGGAGGGGATCGTCACCATCCCCGTCGTACGGGGCCCATCCATCTGTGTTTTCTAGAAGGCATTGCCGCATTCTTGTTGCCGAGAGCAAGATCAGCCGAGTCGAGATTCACTGGTTGACACGGTTGTTCACCGTCCCTTTTTCTCCGATCGATGACAACCCTTTTCTTAGGAGGTTATATACATGAGAGAAGCACACCGCTGATCACTCGTGTTCACCTTGGTGGTGAGACGGGTCGTCATATCATGGACGAGGAGGGGCTAGAGACGAGAGACCGCGACCTTGGATTAGAAAAGGTTTCGTCTAATCCCAGCGATATTCCGGCCCCGGTGATGAACGAACACCTTTGTATCGGCTGGAATCAATATAGGTATCGCATGCGAGTCATGGCCACTAAGATTGTCCTGACTTCATTGTCAGTGCCAAGTAGTTTGATACAGATCGCGCTACACGTAAATCAAATCTTCTTCAGACTTCATGATGGGTCTGTAGAGAGATCGACTGCTAGGGACGCAGGGCCTTTCAATGATCGATGCAAGCAGTAAGACGGACAGCATGTCCCCGAAAGCTTGGCTGCGCAAGCAAGCAAGCCAAGAAGCTCGCTGATGCGCAGACATTGGATAATTCAGGAAGAAAAGTGGCTGGTTATGATGATCACAGCCCTGGTGCTAAAAGCGCCGCAAGACGTGGGCGGGCGGAACGGAACGAGTGCCCCTGCCGCATTGCATTTATCAACATGACCATCTCTGGGCGTCTCTGGGCATGCGCGGCTTGTGCTCGAGGTTTCATAGCCTGGTGCTTCCTTGAGTAGTGATTGTTTTGATTTTCTAAACCTCCCACATGGGGAAAGGCTAGAATACTTCGCTGTGAGATGTATTCTTTGGTCATCCATCTACCTAGTGAATTCACGTTACCTCTCCCGTTTCGCGAGACTCGCAAATCAACTAACTTGAGCCCCACGAATTTCCTAGGGTGAGGGAAGGGTGGAATTGGTGCATGCCTTTACATAGAACAAAACCCCCATGTTCGACCATGTAGGAGATTCTGCAGGCTGCCTAGTTTCAAGCCTTGTACATCTCGAAGGTTTCGCCTTGCATCCCTGTAGCAAGACAAAATGAAGAGACAGGTAGAGAGAGGGGAGAGGAAGACGAGTACCTAGGTAGGTAGGAGGAGGAGGAGAGGAGAGGAGAGGGGAGGGGAGCAGACAGGGCGGGAAAGGATCCCCGATGTTGTTGATGCTATACATACTGTAATGAGCTGTAGTAATGGGTTGCACTAGATTAGTGAGGGCTGACCATGGAGAAATCCGCCATCAGGGATCTCGGCGCGGGATGCTCAATTGACTGACACCAGCAAACATCTGCATACCAAGCAGCCAAGATGATAGCTCTGGAATTGGCAACACAACCATTGCGGCAAAATGCGTGAAGATCGAGGTAGGCATTACGCTAAGCATATGTCTAAAGGGAATTTCATTTAGTCGAGAGCGCACGCCGCCTACTTTGAAGATACGTCGCGACGACTCACGCCTCTTGTCTTGGTACTGATTTGCAGATGTCTTGGCTTTTTAAGTAATTACGGCTCGTACCGAGAGTCAGCCGTGAATGACTGCCTTGTCGGGCAATTGTTAGTCGCGTATCGCCATTGGCCAAGGAGTCTAAATGGAATTTATAAACGACTTATACGATGGATGGGAACATACAGTACAGTATGTACACACGACTCTTTTCGCTCTCGTCGCCTTGCCTATTTGAGTATCCCCCGGGTAGTGTCGTGTCGTGTAGGAGAGTATACTGTAGTATAGTGTAGGTAGTGAGTGTATGTAGAGTACGTATCTCTCTCTACAATAGTATGTGTCAAGTATGTAGCGTCGGCTCGGTAGCGTAGGGAGTGTGTACATGGACCGGCAAGGCCTTCATCAGATTCCTCCCTCGAACCAGGAAGCTGGAGAGCCTCAGGACTGGTGGGAGGGGGAGGCATGCGTACATAGCATTGGTGACTGAGCGAGCTAGCAACCAGACAACAAGCGTACCGACTGGAAGGCTAGGTCCATTAACAGATAGGCCACGCGAGGTCCGACGTTCGCGTGCAGGCCAAGTAGGAAGTATGGTGTACAGTTGGTGTACAAGGCACATGGGTTCGTCGTCGTCCCCTCCCCCCATGAAGATGGATGGCCCCGCGAGTCCGTGACCCGACCACTTTCCCCCAATCTTATCCATCTATCCGCGGAGAAGATACCTAGCCGTCTCGCTATTACTGGTACTCTATAATATAAGCCTGGTAGAGATCGCGCGCTTGGCCAGGGGCCCTGCCTAGCTAGGTGGTGTTAGGCGGCGGTAGACAGACTAGTCGACCTAGCCTAGTAGGTAGGTAGGTATGTATGTAGGTATGCGCAGGTAGCAGGTAGGAGGTATGTAGTAGGATGTATGTATGTGGTATGGATGTGTGTAGGTATGTATCATTGTCAGTCTTAGTCCACGGTACCGCGCTCCAAGCGCGGCGTATCAGAAACCTCGACGGTGCGGTTGTGCCCGCGCGACGATCGCCAGGCTAAGAAGTACCAAGAACTTGCCGTGCTGGGCGAGGAGGACGAAGTGTGCTCGCGGCGACAACACGGCGACAGACCAAAGCAGAGAGCTGCACAACCACCCCCCGGCCACAGCTCCTAGCCAGTCTGTCCCAGTTATCACACACCCATCCCACCCGCCAACGTCTCTCGTTTCCCCGGTTCAAGCTCTACACACAGGAGAGCGAGAGGAGTGAGAGTATTGGTCAAGCTATTAAACACCCCGAGTCTCCCCGTCCGAGAGGAGCAATATGCCAATGCCATGAAGAATTGCCACAACTGCGAATACCAAACCCCCGACCATCGCTACACCTTCCTGCCACCAAGAAGATCAAGACCAAGACCAAGACCAAGTTCCGGGTAGCGATTCTGATTTCAGTTTTTGCATACCTGACCTAGTCCCGAAGCATCAGTACGTAGCTAGCGTACAACTGGTTGCTTACCGTATACCTGCCTACCTACACAGACAGACAGACAGACAGTCTCATCGTGTAAGTGATTCCAGTACTGAGTACCTCATCAACCTGCCCTGCCTTGCCTGCCTCTCAACCCACCTACTTTACTTTACTTTCGAGAGCCCATTCACACAATTCCGCGGTGAGAAAGACAAGAAACCCCCTTCTCTTGCTGTTGACTTGCCGTTTTTCTGATCCATTCCAATATGTGCGTTGGACACTCAAGTGATTGTCGACGCCTGCCCCGTTGGACCATAGTTTTAATGCTTGACCCTGAGAGGTAGGTAGTCACGGTACCTGCGTAGGTAGTCTACTGTTACTGTTACCTACTTGCACTTTACGCCGCTGCCTTAGACCTACATACGCTAAGTATTTCTTGTCTACACTAGCCGACGTTTTTTTATATACCTTTTTAGGCGTGTGTTAGTAATTTCTACAGTCAATTTTTATTAGTCCTATTAGGTAGGTATTACGAGCGAGCATGATGTCAGTGCTATTATTATTATTAGCTACTGCCGTCTCCATTGCCAACTCCCCTGCTGAACTGTTTCTCCGCCTCTATCTCCTACTTTTTACTTATTGTATCGTATATATGTGGATGCGGTACCCATACAGTGCCGTGCCGAAGCGCAATTGTCAATTCTTACTAAAACAGACAGCAGACAACGCAAAAGGGCTTTTTGGAAACTCAAAAAAGAGAGTTACGAACCCTAGCCTGCAGCAAAGCACAGGAACGCCGCCGCACCAGCACCAAGCAGCAACAGCCGCCCCCCCAACCCCAGCGGTACACAACTCAGCTAGCAGCGCATACTCAGCAAGCACCAAGCACCAAGCACCAAGCACCAAGCACCAAGCAGCAGCAGCAACGGAAGCGAAAAGCTCTAACTTGCTAGTTGATTGACTGATTGGCGTACACAACCTCATTGAGACCCTTGACCCTTTTTTGACAACGGTACAACCACTACCGATCGATCCCAGGAGCGACAGACGCAGAGTTAGTTAGTTTACTTACTCAGCTACCACATTTGTTCACCTCCTGCTACATACATAGTATGGTCTTACGGTACCCATACCATATCCACTCAGCCAGCTAGTCGTACCCTTAGCCGACCTACCTAATCCTCCCAGCTCCTAAGAGCAGTAGCAGCACCTAGCAGCAGCAGTCGGTCCGTCCGCTCTCTGGGTCTGAGATCGTGCCTTAGGGGGAACGTCACGTTACTTACCAAAGACTCGCAAGAGTACTTAGTAAGAGGAATCCAACTAAAGACGAGGAGACTTAGGTGATAGAAGAGAGAGAAACAGAAGAAGCGGCTTACACGAACACGACAATAAGAGGAAGAAGAAGAAGAAGAGGAAAAAAAAAAAAAAAAAAAAAAAAAAAAAAAAGAGAAACGTTCCCACTATCTTCATCAGCATCAGCATTCTCATCAGCATCAACTCAATAAGCCGACAAACTCGATAACCAATACCAACCCACGGACGGACGGACGGATTACATACATACGTACGTGCATACATACAGTACATAGCATTTCCCGTGATCTCGCCCAGCGGAGGCCGACTTCGACTTACTATTAGGCCGCTTGCTTGGTTCGGGACAAAGTGCAGTCAATTGCAGCCGGTGGTCCTTATTACTCCTGCAGGCGCCGCTTGGCCTCACTTGGCTCTCCCGCGCCTAGCTTTTTCTGATCTCCCCTTCTTATTTATTCTTCTTCGCCGTTATTACCTGCCTGCACTGCCTATTTGCAGGCTGAGGAACATCGGGAGCCTCTTTATTCGTGTCTGTTCCGTCCGGCCTTTGTCTCTCCGGACATCCCCCTCCCCTGCAGAGTGCAAGGTGCAAAGAACAAGGGACAGGGGCATAGGAGCTACTACCTACCTACCGAGGTACCTTGACTACATCTACCTTACCTACCTACCTTACCTACATAGTACCTCTACCCATATGTAGTAGGTATCTATCTAGGTATCTGTTTACCTATTACTTGCTGTACCTACCTCCTCCTACTACCCGCCCACAGCACATTGAACCTGCAGTTACAATTGCCTACAATTACACTGCTACCTACTGCTGCAATCACTACAACTCGACTGGACTATCCAGGTACCATATCTGTACGACGTACATATGACCCGTCTGGCCCTGTTCTCAGCTCGCCCATCCAGATTTGATTCGCGATCTGGATTACACCACTTAAGCTATCTACAACATCCATACACCCACACATCCCTACGGCCAAACAGCCATACCTACATATCTCGGGCACCCTGGCACCTTGCCCCCATCTTATTCCATCCCCGATCCGCACCCCCGTCACCCGACAACCTACCTGCTTGTCCCCCTACCTGACCTACCTTGCCTTACATACTTAACTACTCCGTACTACTTAATTGCCTGGCACTAAGTATTAAGTTGTGTACTGTACCGCCGCACCGCCGCACCACCATACCCGAGCCCTACCATTTTGTGTTGTGTTTTATCTCTATTCGATTTCCACACCAATACAATACTCATACCCTACGTAAGGGCGAGAAAGTGAAAAAACCAACCAACCAACCAACCAACCAAACAGATAAACAAATAATCAAAAAGAGCCACACAAATCACAAATACGGACACAGAGATCGAGAAAGAGACGATTGCTAGTAATACGAAGAGACTTATATATCGAATAATACTCTCAAGGATCCGAGGCAAGAGGCAGGCCCGCCAGCCAGCCATGAGCAGTAGCGCATAGCTCGCCCCGTCTCCATCGCTACGTTCCCACTCACTACTACGCATACATACTACTACTATTACCACCACCACCACCACTCACTAACTACTACTACTACTACTACTACTACTGCTACTACTACTTCCTGCGGGCGCCGTGTCCCCTATTTTTGACCCCGTTCACCTTGGTGGTCCCCAAGCGGAAGCGTTGAGACCAAGGTAACAACGGGAAATCGTTCTGGTTTTTTAGAGCCGTTTGCCCCGTTCGTTACTCGGCCCTTTGTTCCTCGTCTCGCGCGCGCGCGCCTTGCAGAACACAGCAAGCACTCAACACCCAGCACCCGGCAATCCCATTCGCCTCGAGGCTTTAGCGCCAATCAACTACCTTTTTACCTGACTGTCCAGGCTATTCTATTCCACACTAGCTGACACACACACCACGCCGCACTTATCCATCATTGCTGCCAACTTCTCTCTGCCCTCCTCTCCCACTCACCATTGTCGCCGTCGTCTTAATTCCTATAGACCATACCACCTCGGACTACACTGTATTCTCCGTCGTTGCCCTTCGTACCGACTCGGCACCGCCCTCGCCGGATTTGACCAAGCATTGTTCAGGCTTGTTGCAACAGCGGGTGTTCCGGGTCTTTTTATTTGATTCTTACTTTTATATTTAGTCCAAAACGGCAATAGCAATAACCAAAGAGAGCAACAATGCTAATCAACGGGGAGAAATGGGCCTGTGAGGCTTGCGTTCGGGGGCACAGGGTTAGCAATTGCCAGCACGCAGGTGAGCGATTATTGCGCGCCTTTCTTATATTCTTCCATGCCTGTCATTTTCGCCTCCTTGTATGCCGAGATTTGACAACAGTTGGTCCAATAACTTGGTTGTTGGCAATTGGAGGTTTTCCTTCTCTTTCGGTTTCTTCTTTTTGTTCTCTCTCTCTCTTTTTTTTTTGTCCTTGGTTCCTCCCTCCGATTACGCATCCAAGTTTAGCTCTAGCTAGCTAGCCCTGCGTCACTTACACAATACCCTTTTTCTCATATGCAACCAACAAGTACCACCACCACTACTACCACCAATCAGCGCGGGGCATAGCTAGCTAGCTAGCTGTCTCGACTTATACGCCCGCATACCTTCACCTTGACCTTATTTCGCACCATTCCCAATCGACATCGTGCTTTTTCCTCTATATCAAGTCAATCACAAAAAGCTATGGATTATGATGGACTAACGTACTCCGACCTGGTGCTCTTTATCCAGATCGGCCACTACAACATATCAATAAGAAGGGTCGGCCCGTATCCCAATGTCACCACTGTCGCGCCATGCGCAAGTCACGGTCTTCCCATGTGAAATGCGACTGTGGCGAGAAGACGCACAAATGTGCGCATCTACAACCTACCATAGAAGGCCACAAGGGTGAGCTCCCTTGTCGCACCTCTTCCCGTTCCTCCTCTCCTTGACAGCTCGTGGCTGACTCCTGGCCGGTCTAGAAACTTGTTGTTGCAACCATGGAGGGCGTTGTACGTGCTGCGTTAAAAAGGAACAGTCCCTCGATCCGGTTCCCGAGTCCGAGTCTGAGCCCGAACCATTGGCCGTCAAGCACAAGGCCACAGGTGGTAGCAGACGCCGCCGTACCAACACAACCAAGTCCGAGCCTCTCCTCAGTTTCGACGACAATGGTCACCACAAACCTACCCACAAGCACTCGAGGGCCTCGCAGAACTGCGGTCCCTATGCCCTGCATCGTGGCGCCACTATGCACGGCACTGGCACCGGTACCGGTACCAGCACAAGATCCGTAGACAATTTGGTGCACTACGGGAAGACGGTCGGCCGCTCACGAACAGCCACAGCGTCTTCATCCGACCTAGAGGCTCGCATGATCAAATCAGAACAAGCGTCTCCACTGATGGGAGGCAGTTCGTCTTTCCAACAACTAACTAGCCGACTGCCGCCACTAGATCTATCTAATATTCATTTTCCCGAGTATACATCCTCGTTCGAGCTCTTCGGAACCAGCGGTCTGTCCGATCATGAGGGTCCCATGTTCAGTGCAGGATTGAGCGCTGTCCCCGTCGACTGGACACAGTACGATGGCCTTGAGGTCAACGGCGGTGAGAGTATAGCCTCTTCGAGTTTCGATCCTTTGCGAGGATATGGCCAATTCGATCTTGCTAGCTCCGTCGAGCCTACCCTCACGTCCAATTCAGGCGATGTTTCGGAGGCCGAGGATTTCGCATCTGCCTTCAACGATGCCCCACTAGACGGCTTCCGCAGTGGCGCGCCAGGAAGTTATTTAAGCATGCCTGAAAACGTGATCACAAGCAACGATCTCAGCAATCTCGATTTTGACCAATTCAAGGGAACTGCAGTTGCGAGCAAATTCATGTCTCTTGCTACGCCGCTCGAGGATGCGGGTTATATCGAGGAGGAGGCCTGTTGGATGAGCAATTTTAACGACGGTATCTCGCATTCACCAGACCCTATTACCACCGCGTTCTGGGAGGCGTAAGACACTAGGCATCTTTCTCATACTGCTCCATCGAACATGCAGAGAAAACACGATGACATGCTCATGACACGCGAGGACTTGAGGCGTACGGGTTTTAGCTACACTGCGATCATGATTATGAGGAGCTCTGCGTAGTTCATTCTGCTCCTTCTCTTTCTTATACCCAATTACAATACTCTGTGACGAATGTTTTTACCTTATTCTATTCTTCCGTCACGACCACCATCTTCTCACGGATATAGGCGCGGGACGGCAAAAAGTCAAGAAAACGGACATAAGCTACAGGGTCTCTGATTTCCGCCATTGGCAGCACGGGGTCCTTCCCCCCCCCTTTTTTTTCATTTTACTTCTCTTTTTCTTGCAATTGTAGGGGCGGCGCTGGTCTGGTCGGTCACTGGATTCGTTACACCTGGGGTCATAGGTGTTTCGCATAGCGAACTATTGTCTTGTTCTGATTTACTGCGTTCAATTTCTTCTTTTACCACTTCACATAGTTCAGCATTTACAACAGCCCTCCTGGAGATGAGACTATACGCGATACGCGACAATACCTTACCCGTAGGAGGTGCTTGGATAGGGTTGCAGCATCACAAGACTAGAAGTAGACGGCTTGGTGAAGGCATTGGTTGGTACATAGAACAGAGGGAGCCAAGCCAGGCTGAATGCAAATGTGTTCATGGTCACTGACCGATGCGCAGATCGTGGTGATGCCAAAAACCTACCCTCCCTCAAAACTAAACACACCAGAAGCGATTCTCTTTTGATGCCTGTTAGGGAAGATAGCCGGGTGCAACATTTCCTACCAATCAACATGGGTACCAATAGCTATTGCGCACACCCTCAGAGAAGGCGAAGCTAAACCAAGCCTGAGATCTTCCGGTCAGGTGTTCCGACGTAGCACGTCTCTATCTATCTCGGGGTTCCATCGGGATCATGATAGCTTTAGGTCACTTCGTTATTATGTTGGAAACTCCATCTCCATGAGAGGGGAGCGAATAGAACCGAAACCCATACCTACCTAAGCTTTTTTTTTTTCTTTTCGGCGCGTTCACGCACTACTTTTCCACCGACACCGGGTCTAACTCATGCCGGGTTTACCCCTGACTCGGTGGTAGGGAAAAGAATGAGACGAATCGCCGTTCCCGAAGCTTTTCGTTTCTTCGGCTTAAAAATCGCCCTCTTGGCTGACCAAAAAGGCGAGAACAGCCGATGATCGCTTATTCGCCAGCTGATATCAACGAGCAGCTATCTATCCAGTTGGCAGTAGGTAGGCTTCACGGAGCTGACGGAAATTTCCTAGCACTAGATACCCACTACCTGGGTCAAATATCGAGTAGCCAGAAGATCCGAATGACCAACTAACTTCCTTACTTGTACCTTAAGCTCGGCAGATCCCTCGCCTAAACCGCCTAGCAGAGTAGTCGAGGCAAACTATGGAACTTTGGGACCATTCACTGTGCCGGATGGACACAGTAGCGGTGCAGCGCATCGCATACAAGCCTAGTGATTGCCTGCTTGCTTCCTTAGGGTTGCGTACCTACACTGCGCCGTCATGTGGGGGTTTAGAGGGGAGAGTTGTGGGGGATGGTTGAGTGTGAGACGCGGCGGCCGAGGCGAGCCTAGACTAAACGACCTAGGCTCGCAACGCTTGCTGCACAAAGTATTTGATCTTCGACGTTGTACCGTACCCGTCTTACCTGCTCAACCGCCCGCCCAGCGACTGCAAGGTAGGTAGCATCACTGATTAGCTTACCACTAGCACGGCGCCGATGCGATGGCCCCGGCGCCTTAGGGTACCTGCTGAAGGTTGGAGTCGGGTCATTCATTTATTCTTTCGTGTCTTCTTTTCTCTTTCCCGCCATAGCCGCCAAGACGGTTGAATGCCATCGTCATCGCCCATCACCTCTGCCATCTCTAACGAAGGCCGGAGGAGGGGCAATTGAGCTAGCTCGTAGCTTGGCCGTGTTGCGTAGCAGCCTACTTCGGACATACTTAGATATAGTGTGTATCCTTAGTGTTTATACGTGTATAGCACTGCACTTGGTATTACATCATTGACATGATGGTTTTCGGGGCTAAAAGTTTGGATCTACAAACTATGTACACTCGACGCGCGCTCAGAGAAGAGGATCAAAAAATGGATAACGCAGCCCTAGCTAGATGCTAGAAGTGATGAACCAAGCATCACATCGTGAGAATCCCTGCCATCCATCTATGCCTCTTGGTTTCCTGTCCCTTTCCTTCCCCTCTCTCTTTTTACTCTCCTTTCGATCAAGAAGAATCGTAGCTGTCCCTAAAAATCCTGTCTCCTCCAACAGCCAGTACCGATGTCATGGATTCCCATATCCTCGCTATAGTAGCCCCGCGGGCCGCGCTGTGCTGTGCCGTAGGCATGAGTCCTTGCCATTCTACGATCAGCCAATATCGCGCTGGGCGCGGACAAACCTGATGACATCGGCGGACCCCGCGATCGCACGATACAGCACAAGCTTAACTCAGCTCAGCTCAGCGCAGCCCAGGTTCAACGACACACGGCCGGACCCGCGATGGTTTGCTGAGCGCCACCATTTCATAACATAACAAGGCGGTTCCGACCGTCCAGTTTGTTCGACGAGGACTACACACGCGGCCGAAAGGCGAGCTCCTCCTCCGAATGAGTCCACAGCAAAATAGACGACAAAGTATCTAGACCATGATGTCCCTTGTGCCTGCACGTCCAGGCGTCGATTTGCGCCCGGATCTCACATCATGGTGATACTCGCAGCAACGCCGAGAGACGAGGTTCACGTAGTTCTCAACGGCCGTCTTTTCCTACCACATCTCTGGTTTTGGTTCCTAGTTTTGGGGCTGGCTAGCCCAGATAGACTAGCCCAGCCAGAATGCGCTGCTACATGCGACAGCGAGAGCCGAGGAACCACCGCCTCTATATACACACATTCATGCATGCATGCATACAACTACGCGAACATTTTATACGTAGAATATCCCATCTCCTTAGCTCGCTTCTCCAGCGCTAGAGGAACAGTAGATAGGCGATACATGATGCTATTACGCGCCCGGCAAATACACCTCAGGTAGATGGGTAAGTATCGTATCTAGTTATCGAAGTAATTGGAAGCGGCAGGGTATTCGGCCCGTTCGCCTACCGCGAGCGACCGAGATAGTCCGAAAAACAACGGACCTTTATGGACCTTGATGGATCCCCTTCTTTCTTATTCCTTCGTCACTCTGAATAATGCTAGTGAAGACATTATCCAGCTGAGAGGATAGAGCACGGGACGTGCTTGGCTTATCTAATATACATACCGTTTTCACCCGGGCTGGCGTACGAAATGGAAGGGGGACGGGAAAGAGACGGAAAGGATACGTGGGAGACGTCCCAGGTGAACACGGCTGCTCAATAGACTTCGGTCACGTCTTTGTTTCGGGCTGTGCAACTATAAGGTATGGTGACGACCAGGGGTAGAATTATAACAATATAGGTTCACTTAACTAATCAAGGTCAGTTCATTGTCTACTTTCTACATGCAGGCCAGTATTATCCTCCTCGTATTGTCTTGGCGAGGGTAGTAAGATAAAGCATGTAGAATACCCGGGAAGAGCGGCGTACTAGATCGATGCTAGCTCACGTGGCAATCTCCGTCTCTGTATCCATCGCCATAGTCATGGCCTTCAGATTGAGATGCGGAATTTCACGGGGAATACCCCAGGTTCAACGGCATTTTGCGGGGGCGCAAGGCCATAGGCATCGCGTTTCTTCCATGGTAGACGCTACCGGGCATTATTAACATACATAACTCTAGAGTTTTCCAAGGCGAGATTCTCCGGCGAAGAATTATTATTTTTTGTAGACTGATGTGACTAGCTTATGTCCATGGTTAGTTAGTTCCTATTATATTAATTAATAACTCCAATCGTATATCTATTCTGTGGCAATTAGACAAGTAGCTAGGCTACTGGGAATAGATCCTATCAAGTTTCGATTTAATCCCTTTCGGTATACCGGATAAGGAGACTGTAAGAGACTCGTTGATGCCTGGTATGCTAGGTAGACATCCCAAAAAGCTTTTCATAGGCATATTGATGACACATGACCAACTGCATGATTTTAACCCCGTATAGCATCGAAGTTCACCAACTGTAAATTTACCCAGATTCCCCAACCACTACATGCCTTGCTGACACCCATCTTATTATCTAGGTACCCGAGAGGTATTCAGCAGTATACTCTGCTGATACCTACTCTTAAGGAGAAGAGAGATAGAAAAAAATAAACGAATAACTATACTATAACTTAATACGTATCTTCATTAACCACTATCTAAATTTCTCGCATAAATGACTATTAATCGTAGGGCAGGATAATATATATATATAGGTATCCAGCTTCTCCTCAGGTTGTGACCTGTGACCTAATCCTATGCCCTAATTTGAGACCTTAGGTGGTACTGTACATGGTATGCGGAGTCTGACCCCCAAACCAACTAGCCCCTCGCGTTCATTCTCGACTTGCCCTTTTTGGGCACCAGGGGCGCCATGATTGGACGCAGAGAGGTTCGCTGAGAGACTTGGCGCAGGTATGCACCACCCACATCCGACCGATTCCTCCATCCTAAGTAGGTACTGTACATACTTAGTACATAGAATGCTAGACGGACGCCCACGCCTCTAAAGATCTGCTAATATGTAAAGACACTTGTACCTACTGTATCACCACCTCCCCTGCATCACCGGTTGCGGCGCTGCATAGACGTTAGGATACAACATCCCTAAGAGAATAAGAGCCGTGCGTGTCCCGGTCGCCACTCTCCGACTGCTGCGCGCAGGGGACATACTAACTAACCCAGGAAGACACGGAGGGCGGCGCACCTATAAATGCGGAGATATACATCGTTCTGTAAGAGAAGCAGGGTCGAGGTATTACGTCGTTGGTGGATTGTGTGCATCGTCAGATCACCGCGCAAGCCGGCTGTAGTCGATGAGCCGTTGACATCCGCGTATATACGTGCTCACAGCTAGACCAAAAACCCAGACTACCTACCTATCATCCATACATACGTATGCAAGGGCAGCCAACACTAAGACCGGTCAAATCGCTCAGCTCAGCAACATATCCGCTTACTTATTTCGTACTTCATCTCCGGCAAACTCAACCTATCCGATCACTCCCGCGGCATTCCCGTCCGCGATCCATTTATTTCCGACCAACAGAACAGAACTAGCCTGGGTTTCTAGCTTGAGCCCAAGTTAAGCTTTTTAGCCCGTCAATCCATGCCGTTACATCGCTGCTAGAACTCAGCTCTTGGGTTAGCGAGGGGGTGTGCTGTTGTTCGTCATCGAGCTCACGTGTCCGAAACAAAATTTTTGAAGAGAGTATTGATCATCAGCACTCCTACAATGGGAGTTAGTAGAGGTGATATGTGCTATTAGATTTTATAGTCTTTTTATGTTCTGATTATCGAAATCGCCGGGTCCACTTACGCTCCCTAGCTGTAAAACCCAGTTGTGCAGTCCCGACTAAGTATGATATTACATGCCTACTAAAAGAGGTCATATTTGGATCCGCTGACGCTTATCCTAGGCACCTAGTATAGGACGTGATAGGTCCGACAGGTGGTATTCCAATCCATGATTCTCGTTAAACCCGCATGACAGCATATCCATGCCGGTACCCGTTGTCAAGCCCTCCTTGCCCCCCAGTTCAAAATGCCATTTTACAAATGTACACGAGACGTTATCCTGCAGGGCATTACACCAGTAGCAGTAACCTAGAGCGCCGACAGACGTCTGCTATAAAGTTTAAGCCGGGAACAACCCGGAGCTATCACGGATCAGTTATCCTAGCGGATCACTAGCGGATGAGGCTCCGGCTAGTACATTTAAGTAACCCATATGAAGGATAGGTCTCGGGTCGAAGCCGAGGTCCGCATATGTTGGGCTTGTTCTTAATCCCACTGGCTCGGTTCCGCCTTCGGGTCTGGCTACGGCGTCGGCTCCCGACGCCGTGGCCAATTCTGCCAAGTGCTGTAGTGTCTGATCCGCGGTAGACTGTGCCGTGGAAGGTCGGAGCCATTCTGTGATGCGATCTCGTATTATACCGTCCCAAGTAGACGGTGCCAGATTGTGTTCTAAGAGATTTTTGAGAAAAGGGGTCACTTCCTCACGTGTTTTATCCAGCCTAGCAAGTTCTAACAGGGATAATGTTGTCAGGCAGAAAAAATGATGATTGAGAGGGCTAAGTAGCGCTGTGTTGCTCAGTAGGAGACCTACAGATTCCTTACACGCCCAAATCACGTCCTTAGATCTCGCATTGGTCTGGAATAAGTAGGAAAGTAGCCGACTATGCCAATACACGAGATTGAGTGTAGGGTGAGTGGAAGGTGTTATGCTGGCCGGGAGCACCTCACGAAATAGCTCTATTGCCAGGTTGAAGAAGGAATTCAAGATCGGCACAGCCCCTACTTCTGGTGAAAGTGCCTTCGGTGGCGCGAGGGAAACTGGTGCGAAATGCCCTAGAATATTAGACAAGCCTACCGGGAGGCGTAGTTAGTACCGAGGATCCTTTAGACAAGGACATATTACTCACGCGTCAGGTGGTACACATTCTCACCAAGAACCGACACCAGCCCTGGGAGAATCACAACACTATCATTGGGTATAAACAACGGGCTTGCAGTTGACACGGCATTCCATCTATCCAACATGACAAGAGTCCACCACGTGCAGATAGCAATGCTTTCATCCGAGCCGCTCACAAGGGAGCCGGCATCTAGACTGGCCATATGAAGCCGCATAGAATACGCTAGTCCCACGGCACGCCCTAGGATAGATGCTTTCGAAGGGCCACCATGTTCGCCCTTCAACGACGGAGGGCCATAATTATCGGTTGCAATGGCCATTAGTATCAAGGTCTGAAGATGAACGAGATTTGCCAGGGGGTTACGATGAGACGACGGGTCGGATTCCCATTCAGCCACAATCCGCGTAGCGGAACCAATGTCGCCTGTCGTATATAACCCCGGCGCCGAGACACAAGATTGCATTGTGCCATAAAATGCTTCTATAAAGGCATCCTGAAGAAGTGACGGACAATGTGATAGCTGGGCTTCGACGCGATCTTTTGATCCTGCGAGAAACGGGAAACATGGATGGACGACATTAAGATACACGCCAAAGGCATCGTTAATCAATTCTTTGGGGGGGGCGGAAGGGTTGAGGTCCATGGGTATATCATCTAGCGATGCAGCCTCTCGAGATGGCATATCTGCGTCTGGCCTGGGTAGCGGCTGAGGCGCCAATCCATTCGTCGAGTATGATGTTCCTTTAGGGCCATTGATCGGGGTTTGATAAGGCTGAATTGGTCGCGGGTCTGAGTTCCAAGCCCCTTGGCGTGATGGATTAGGCGTGCCAAAGTCGGCGCCTGAGATGCTGGAGTAGGGTCTTTTCCGCCCGTTCTCGTCGTTTTCCGCAGATGGGGAAAAAATATCCGAAGATTCGCGCCTACCACCTCCCAGAAGCTCTGACAGCGCATCAAGATTTCCCTCGCTAGCCAGCTTCCCCTCGATATGGTGTATCCGATCGGCTAGCTCTTTGATGTATCCTTTACTCGGCCCACGCTTCTGGGGTATTCTGCTGAAGAGGCAGCGGATTGACGACCTCCGGCAGTTGGAGCATGGTTCATCGCCGGTCTCGGATGCGGCATCGCACTTGACCTTTTTCCGACGGCATTCGTCACAAGCACGAGACACCTTGGATCGCTTCCTTGGCGGGATGTTGTCTTGAGTGGTTTGGTGAGCGTGGGTGACGTACTGCTGGCCCAGGGGATCTAAGGCTCCATGCGGTTGGAGCAGACGTTGTTGCTGTAAGGGTTGTGATTGTTGCGAGAGGGGTTGGGGTGGCTGCTGGTCGGTGACTAACTGCTGGTGAATGTGTTGATCGGGGAGGTATTGCCGTTGTTGTTGCTCGAGAGATTGCTGCTCGTTGGGCAGGAACGGGGATGGAGGGGATGGTTCGTGGGATTGTTGCAATGACTGCTGGTTGTGGTGACTAGAGGGATCGCTGGTTGGCACGCGTTGTTCGACATGCGACATGTGTTGGCCGTTGTGGTTGCCGAGAGCCTGGGTCAGCTGGTGGTCCTGCTGTTGTGGATGATTGTGTAGCTCTTCTTGTGGTTGCTGGCGATCGTCATGATCTGGTTGAAGGTGTGGATTATGAGGTTCGTGTTGAGTAATGCCGTTGCGTAAGTTAGGATCGTCATTTGGATTCGAGTGATGGTTAGATTCGCCGAGGATGGAGGTGATGCTATGGCCCAGGTTGAGGTCCTGGCTTAGTTGCGCGGCTATTCGCAACTCCTCGGCGCTGGTAATGTTGGCGGCGTTTTCGGGTTCGGGTTCGGGGTCTAGATGAGGCGATGTGGGCCCCTGCTCATGGTGATGTTCATGTTCGCTCGGAAGCCCATGGGACTGTATCGGCTGCTCGATAGGATGTTGTTCGTGACCGGCGGGGTCACTACGGTAAAACGAGGCCGAATCCGGGATCGCATGGGCCTCGGCTATGGGCGAAGGATACTGGCGTAGTACACTATCATCTGGGATATCTGCCTTGATGTCATGTTCCGCAGAGTCAACGCCAGGCATGACGGCGAGTTCGATGCCTGGCTGACGGAACCAGGCACGTGTCAAACAACGCAAGCGCCAATCCAGACAAGACGTAGCGACCAGAACAGATGGTCAGGCCTAGATAGATAGATATACGTCTTTGCGTAGGTGTGTATATGTGTGTGCACCCGCCTCTGTGTATGCGTATACGTGTATATATATATATATATATATATACGTAGGAATGGTCTGCGGTAAGTGTTGATCCGCTGGCGACGAGGCGAGGCGATGAGGAGAGGCGGCAGGGAGAGACGAGTTCACGGGGAGCCAATCACAAGAAGCTGCCGAAGCGCCTGACAAGCCAACGAGGCTGTCAGACACACTTCCTACTCAGGTACAGATTAGAGAACTATGGAGTACAGGAAGGCGCAGCGCATGCAGAATGTGCCAGGTGCGCGGCATAATACAGCAGACCACAGATGCTCAATACCTACTTATGCAAGGTCCTCATATGCGATGCAGAAGCAAAGCAGGAGGCCAGAACACAAGCAGGACATGGCGAAGACTCATGGCGCTAGCAGACAGAGCCATCCCACAACGCATCACGGCAACAACAGGGGAGGGGAGTTGAGTCGAGTTGAGTTGAGTTGAGTTGCGCCGAGCTGAGCTGAGCCGAGCCGAGTGGAGCGGATATGAATATGGTGGGCTGGTGGGCAGTTGGAGAATGGGGGAATGGGGGAACAGGAGAATGAGACAACGAGAGAATGAATGGGTTTTGCGACGAAGCGCGCGACGAACCTCTTTCACGATGTTGCTGCCCCCCCAATCACGCCACAAAAAAAAAAAGGTGTGGAGGGAAACTAAGCCGTGGTCGGGAATGGTGGACTTGCTTGGGCTCCGGGGCCGCGCAGGCGGAAGAGGAAGAACTCGAATGGCCGAAGCCGTCAGGAATTCTGGGAACCGGCGAATTACTTTTTCCCTTCAGGCCTTCAGGAAATGGGCAGTTGAAACAAGCCGTTGCGACGGATGACGGAGCTTGCCCAGGTGCAGGCTGGCAGGATGGGAGGGAGAAGGAAAAAGAATTTTGCGTGAGTAGTGAGTAGTGAGTAGTGAGTAGTGAATAGTGAGTAGGTAGTGAGTAGGTAGGTAGGTACCTACTTCAGATAGATAATGGCTTAGCTAGAGATAGATAGAGGGCAGATAAGATTTCGCCTAGGTAAGTACACATACCTAACCTCGAAAGGGTCTAAGAAAGTCTAAAAGGTCTAAAAGCCAGTCAGTGCTTGTTGATTCAGCTCCTGCTCTCTTCACCTTGGAAGTACGTAAGTAGGTAGGTATATTAGATCCCAGGTAGGTAGCTACCCTCCGGACCACCTCTATCTTAGTAATCAGCCCGCAGAAGCTAGATAGGGCATACATAAACATAACCTACGTCAGTCAGTCAGTTAGCTACCTAAGGTACCTAGCGTAAAGTATCTTACTATATATCATCATGCCCAGGCTTAGGATGTAGGTTTACCATCACAGGTATCAAGTATGAAGTATGCATACCTACCTGGACACATCTCCAAACTTACAATAATTACAAAACTCCATACCTAGATTTAGTCATGAGGTTGTCACCTTTTGTGCCACGACAAATTGTGCACGCAACAATTGCATGGAAGAGAACCAGAAAACACAATCATCCATATTGCCCGGTACAATACAACACCCCACGCCATGCCATCGCCGACGCGAATGCATTCGTTCTCGTCGTGTCCCGTCGGCCGAGGCTACCAGATGAAGCTGTATTTTCCTCCCTTCGTTCCCTGGGCGTGCCATCACTAACTCCGACGGCTGACCAAGACCCCATAAGAACCCCAACGCACTATATATTTGTTGCTCTCCTCATGCTGCATTGGCACATGGCAATTAGATTGGCCTCCTACCGAGCCGTGTCCACGGACATTATTCAATGCCCGAATGTGACATCCAGAACGTCACTTTCCCCAGCTGTCCATATTGTCGCTGGGCATTTGGGGATGTCGGGGCCTATTTCCCCTCACCTTCCAAGCCACTGGTGACCAGCGCCAGACCAGTCGCTCCGATACTTGTTTTTTCGGTGGCTGCATGGCCGAGCCCAGACATCAACCCGTCGCCGGGTATTGTCGGAGCGCCCAAGTGTGCCCCGTCAACCGTAGAATATCGTGTCCTTAGTCAGAGCCCAGGTGCAATGCGCAATGTGCAATGTGCAATGTGCAATGTGCAAGGTGCAAAACCCTCGTAGGGCCCTCGTAGGACCCTCGTAGGCTCGCTCATGCAGCTTGGCTCACGCTTGCGTCCTGCTCTTCTTTTCTCTTCGACCAGAATCCCTTGCCGTAGCTAACGAGTATCTCGGCCCCTTTGGCAATGCCACTGGCGCTCGTCTTTGTCTTCGTCTTCGTAGGAGCATTCTTCCCCGCAGGCAGCACAAACACGGCCACTACAACTTCCAGCATTAATTATGGTGTTCCGCAGATCATATGATCGCACTCTTAAGTTGGTAGTACTGACTGCATTGTTGCCCACTTCGCATATCCCAGCATTGTCTAAACTCGGCATTGGGCCGTTCGCACACGCCCCGATAATCATTGATGAACCGCGCTTCGTTCCCGGCCTGGTCGGCATCAACCGCAACGCCTGACTCTCTGTTCAACCAGAGGTCATAGTCTGACTTGTCGTGGGTAAGGCTATAGGGCGGAAGTGATGAGTGAACCAAGCCATAGTAAGGTAAAATTAGAGCACCCGGTTCAAGATGACGAGCTGCGAAAAGTCCAGCTTGGCCATTCGCGGGATGGATTGGGTCGTTGATGGGGATGATCTTCACCAGGGAACTGGGCCCCCTGGGGAAATTCGACGGCATGGTCGCCACCAAATCTGGAGAGCGGATTCGCAGCGACTCACGCTGTATCTTAGTGAGGTGCGGTGCAAGTGAGGGCTGCGATAGGTACGGGATAGATGATGGCCAGTTCTTAGGTGTCGGGTCTTTGCCCATTCTGAATTAAACCATGCAGCCCCCCGCGTACCGGTCCAGGTATTGGATAGCCAGTGTTCGATGGCCTCAGGCACCTGGTTTACCAGTTCAATTTCCGTGAAAGGATATAATGGGAGTCTAAAGCAACTCATAAGACTATCCCGGTGCACATGAAGCATGAAGTAAGTGAGTGAGAGAGTGTGAGAACTATTGCGGGGGTGGATACGAAGGCCTTGGCGCCGTGAATCAAAGACCTACATACCTATAGCTACCGTACGGAGGTAGACACGGAGTACCTGAGATACCAATAACCAACACATTTTATTATATGTATCAGTAAGATATTCCTTAGAGCAACCTCTATCTTTCGGGATACTAGACTTCTAGATTTTATTATAGTTTGTAAATTTGAAGTTATCTCATTGTTCACCCTCTTAAAAGCTATGTACTTAGGTACCCTACAAAGAAACAGGTGGTGATATTGCTCGTCGGACCGACAATACTATATCCAGGTATTGAGATGGGCATTATAAATGCATAGGAACCAGATACAGGAAGACACGTATGTTCATAGCTAGTAGGCAGCGGAGCGTTAAAATCGAAGTTTACTAAAACCCAGCTGGCATTTCTATCTAGAGTCAGATTGGAATGTACATCGCGTCTATGAAAGACAATGAGGTTCTCACGATACATGACTCCGGTTCTCAAGCGAGGAGCTAAGTTAGAGAACGCCTAACTTGTTAAGACACGGGGTGAAGAAAGCAGCGCCAAGAGGAAAGGAGTCTCAAGAGCACAGCCAAGTTAAATCCTTATATTTTAGTTTCACTGGTAGCGATAATAACACTGCCGCCTATATGATAAGGAGCGCGATCTTTGAATTAATAATATATGTATTTATTTGTCGGATATGATTGGTCGATTTTTTCACTCAACGGTAAATTATGACAGTTCACAATGTGGCGCTGAAGACATCGTTCCCGCCGCCCGTAAAATGCGAAGAAACTTGTAGCATCTGGTATAATTATGCGTCATCTCATACGAGGCTCTAAATTGACTGTGCTAAAGGAAGAAAACAGGTAGGGCGCTCTCTATTTACCGTTGTATCAGTACACTTCCCACTCTCGTTGTTTTCGTACCACCACTCTCCCTATCCTATATTTCCACGCAAACCGACCTTGAATACTCTTCCGCGTTGCACAACACCATAGCATTGCGGCAAGATGAAGCGGTGCTGGTTGTAAATAACTCAATTCTCTCGCCGCGGAACTTTCAACTGAAAATGCATCACGCGTTCGAAGGACTGCTCTAAGTCTAAGCCGCCGGTGGGTAGCAAAGTTGGAGGAACCTAAAATTACAGCCGTTGAGCTGGCTTTCTCGGTACTAATTACGGTGGCTTGTATCCATTTGACGAGGTTTACGTCAATATAAACAGCCATTTGTAACTATCGCTCGAATGGCTATGCAGCTTGACATTTTCAGCCATATATCGAAAAGCGCTACGCCGCTTGACTTGAACACCCTAGCAAGTGTTTCCGGAAGGGAGGAGTTGGTAATCGGTCTATGATCAAATAGAATACGATATTAGCGTTATGGCATCACAAACTTTGCTAAATGGCGCGTCTTAAGACCACTCACTAGCCGTTACCGGGTTTGTCGATGAGGCTGGTGAAAGAACTTAGGGCCCCGCTTCCATCACTTTTGCTATAGCGACGGAGGAGGTAGCGTCCAGTCATCGTATGTTGTAACCACCTTCTATTGTGATCGTATTGATCACGCAGTATATAATCTGATTCGAAATGTGATAGAGGGGGGGTGGTAGTGAGTGTCGCTTCTCAAGCGCCTAAATACTTGAAAGAAGCCGGGCCCCGATGATCTACAAACCCTACGATAGTCTTATGCAATATGTGTTCAGGGCCAAGCTAAACAGATTCGAGTTATTCCAATCGAGGCCAAAAACATTCAAGTATTTTAATCTATTCATAAAAAATATCATAGGGGCTCGTCATTACCGGGCCGACAGGTTCCCGGTGAAGTCTAGCCTGTTCGATGGAGCATCTGTATCGGTCCTCATCATCGATATAGGTGATGGAAAGGGATACGATAACACCACCTTTTGAAAATATACTTGCAGAAGTATGGGAATTAGATCCCTTGGGATCTTCCTGCCGTCATTAGCACTCTTAAAGAGCTCGATCCTGCGGTCGAAGTTATGGAGTATGATTTCTTTACCTACCAGCCTGTAGAGGGTGCGCGGCGTAAAGGTTGTTAAATTCTAGATTCCACTGCAAGACGACGCAGACGGACGGCATAGTGGAAGTCACCGAACAAGTTAAGAACAGCGCGCCGTATCCCTAGGTCTTTGGTGAACGAATAAAGCTCGATATGATTATCTAGAACTTTGGGTTAGATGATAGTGGTTGATGATGTTGATGGTAAATTGGAAAGTTTTTGAGACTTAGCCGATACTAGCATTTCAGTGCTAAGCGGCCGAGCGCAGACCAACGACAGCATGTATCGCAGCGTAGCCATATATTGGTGTGCCCGTAGATTAAAATGTAAAGGATTTAATAAATGAAATAAAAGTACATGGGGTAGCTTAAAAGAATTAACACTGTAACTAATTCAACGAATTAACGACTCGACTAAAAGAGTGGAATTGTCCCAAAGGACGGGAGGTGTATTATTATCAACCATTATATGCCCTACCATAACCCGAGATCAGTAGGCCATCTAGCTTGAATCGTTACGTTGTAGTTAATTGTGGACTTTGTTCTTATGGTCGATTATAGTCTAGCTAGTCTTGGGCTAAACTTTGCTATCTCAGCGAACTCTTACCCCGGCCCTCACTCAGCAACCTGTATTAAAGGACGCTTTAAAACTTCATGTTTGTATTTGGCTGGTTGCGAGCTATTCTTAGTAGGGATGATTGGAGAGGGCCGGTCGTATTCCGCCGCTCTCTCCTCGTCCTATCAGGTGGAATCATCACCGCGAGTCGTATCATGAAAGTAGGTTGGGGAATACGTGGAAGCTTTGAGAGCGAGGCGGTTAATGGCGATCAAAGTAGCGATTAAGCGAAGCTCAATCGTATAAAAAAGATCAATACAAAAATTGAACCTAGTTGTAAAGTAGCTTTTGTAACCGATATACTAATCTCGGCTGTCACTATATAAACGTCACATTGAAAACATTTAAACTGCTTAAAAAAAAAAACTTGAAAAGTTAGAAAATATAACAACTTATACGCCCTAGTAATGGTTTAAGAGTTGTTTTGCAAAATAAAAGCTAGCTTACTTTATTACTCGATATCTTGGCTGTTTTACTATTATCACCAACAGCATAGTATTTATTGCGCTCAAAAGCAAGTTGAAGGTTTCCGTTGCTTACTTACTAGTAATACATATAAGTATATATACACGCCCCTACAGTAAACCGGATTGTTGCTAATTTGGACAAATTTGGCTCACGCTCATAAGACCTCTGTAGCATGGCAATCGGTTTTATATAAATATAACCTAGCCACGCCAACGCTGCTCATATAAAATTAATCTCTCATTAAAAATTATACTCCTTGCATTTATACAGACCGTTATGACCTGCCCCTTCTCGTCTTACGTCGGTTCTTCTTTTTACTGGAAGAGGACTTGTCACCGTCGGATGGAGTCCCTGGCGTACGGCTCTGGTCTGCTTCGTCATCTTCAGATCCCGAGGAACTATTGGCCTCGAGAACCACTTTCCGTATGCCGCCAGCTTCCACGATATTCTCCGTAATGCTGCCACTTCGCACGTGTCCTCTCCGGCGCACAATGGGCTCCGCTCCGCCGCTTTCCGTAGCCGATGGATTGTCTTCGCTGCTAGATGTTGTTGGCCTCGTCCGTGAAATGTTGTTTTCTTTACCTAACGGTAGGTTCTCATCGGCAGCGACAACGGTAGGCTTGTGTAAATCTCCCTTCCCAGATTTAGGGGATTCGTAGTAGCTATGATGCAGGGCCTGCACTCCGTCCTTTGCGGTTAGCTGAGGCCGTAGGAGACTTGTGTACTCGTTCACTATGCCCTCTGAGTCTTCTGGAATGGCGTCTATAGAACCAGATGCTGGGTGGACAGTCGGGGTGGCATTCGAGCCCGGTTTTATTTTAACCGCTGAGACGCGAGTGCTCTTTGGGTTTGATGCGGGGTTAGATGGGCCGAGATTTTTGAAATGATCTCTCATATCCTCTAGGTTTGTCTTGACTGGGACTGTGGTGTGCACCGTTTTGCCGTTTTGGTCTGCAGAGGTTCTTCTCAGAAGCAAGGTCGTTGTCGTCTTGGGACTCCGCGATATGACTGTCGTCTCTGACCTTCCATTGAGAGACGAGGTGCGTTTATATTGACCAGTGCCACTTGTCTCTACTTCTCCCTCCTCGGCCAAGTCAACAAGCATACCATCTCTCGTAGCCATGTCTTTGACTAGTAAATCCCTCCGCGCGGCACGAGCATGGGGCCCTGGGTGGGCCCGGCGGATAGCCTTATGGACGTCCACGTAGACATCGGACTCGTCAATAATCTCCCTAACAAGTAGTTTGTTAATCGTCTAATGTGTATGGTTAGATTGTGCGCTGACTTACTCTCCGATAAGTTCTTCTATAACATCTTCTAGAGTCACGACCCCGAGGGCACCGTGTTCCTCCCCAGGAAACTCGGATATGAGTACCATGTGCGATTTTCCCTCCTGGAAGAAATTAATGATATCAAGACAGCTAGTCTCGGGGCGCGTCTCCGGTAGGGTGGCAAGAGCAAAATCCTTGACACGTTTACCGTCTTCAGGATCATAGGTGATCAGAATCTTGACTAGAAGCATACCGATGAAATTCGTGGGGTTGCCGCTCTGATGTATAGGAATCCGAGAATAGCCAGCATCGAGAATCTGATCGATCGTCTTTTCATCTAAAACAGTGTCCTCGGACATGACAAAGACATCATCCATTGGGGTCATAACCTCCTCCACAGCCTTGCGCTTCAAATCTAGGACGGCGCTTATTATGGTAACCTCGTCCTGGTTCAGCCTCTCATCCACTTCACCGAGGGTCTTGTGTAAAGTGACGAGAGTTTTGAGGCCGCTTTTTTTGTAAATAGTGCCGTGATCCTCACCAAGAAGCCAATCGAGAAGCTTAGCAGTAGGCCAGGCTACAGGAGCCATGATGTACATAAGGAGCAAGACGGGCTTCGACATGTAGCCGCCAATCTGAAGCCCGTATCGAACACAAAGAGACTGGGGGATGATCTCGCCAAAGATGACTAGATTGGAGGCGAAATGCAATTAGCATGATAGATGTAGAGGGAGAAACTGGCCCTTTTAAGGATGGGGAGAAGGGGATAGAGAGGTAGCTAGGACGGAAGCAGAGAGACATACCAATTAATACAGTGCTCCCGACGACGGCGGCAACACCACCACCGAAGCACCTATCTAGCACGACGGGTAGAGACTCGTTGACAATGACGTTGGACAAGAGTAAGGTGACGAGAACCCAGTGCTTGCCGCGACTGAGCAGGTGGTGCACGCGGCTAGCATTTTTTTGTTGTGGCTCGGTGTGGTCGAGAGAGATGACGCGGAGGTAGATGTCGTCTTGACCCATGAGGGCGATGGTTAACCCAGCGAAGGCGCCGCCAAGTAGGACGAGCACCATAGACACAACATAGAGCACCCAAAGGGCGCTGCCCTCGGCCTCGGGGACATTGTCGTGATGATCGCGGGCGGCGAGGGAGATGGCGTCGAGGGGTCGGGAGGTTGGGGCTGCGGCGGCGAGACCGGCGAACAGGGCCCTGGCCAAGCCTAGGACAGCTGTGCGAGCATGGAGGAGATGGCCATTCTGGCGATGCATTGGCGTGAGGAGGGCGACGAGCGGCTTAACTAACCTCGGGCGCAATGACAGACTTCAGTACTGGTGTAACTTTGGTTCAATTGACTTGTCGATGTTGAGGTGGAGGAAGGATGTAGAATTAATTAGAGGTTAGGTAGGTAGAGCAAAACAGACGTCAGCGGAGTGGAGTAGAGAGGTATCGTTATCTATGACGCGAACAGCTATCTACGGTAGATAGGTACAGACTGCAGGTAGAACCACGGCGGGCTGGAGGGGAGAAAGGATTGGTGAAGAATGAGACATGGACATGAACTGCAGAAAGAGCTTATACGTAAGTTCTGGGGAGACGCCCTGTGGGTCTAGTATAGAGTTACACTACCAGGTACTAAAGGACCCACCCAGGTGGGTGAGCCCTCTCTCCTGCGGAAAGAGGGCCGCAAAAATAGTAGACAGGTCAAAAATAAAAAACAGGTAGCAGTAGACCCACTTTATATTTTTTATACAAATTTTACTTTTTAGTATTAAAATATGTTTTTTTATAATAGTAAAGCTTAATAACCTATTAATTAAAAATATAATTAACTATAAAATAAAATAATTTAATTAAAATAAACATATTTTTAAACTTTTTTTTATTCGAATTATTTAAAGCTATTTTTTATAATATAAAGCTTTTTTAGTTTTTTAAAAAAAAGCTAAAAAGCTATTTTTTTTTTTATTATTTATTAAAAATTAAAGCTTATAAGCTAAATATATAACCTAGCTTATATATATATTTATTTTAAAAAATTTTTTTTTTTTAAGCTTTAATTTTAAATTAAATATTTACTTTTAAAATATTATTATTATTATATTTAATTTTATTTTTTAGTTTATAATAATTTTAAAGCTTTATTTAAAAAATTATTTATAATATAAATAAAATAATATATTAATATATTTAATTAAATATTATATAAAATAAATTATTTATAAAATTTTATAAAACTTAGTTTAAAATAAAACTAAAATAATAATTAAACAATAAAAACTTAAATATTTAAAATTTAAAAACTTTTTGTTTTATTTTTTAAGCTAATAATTTTATATAAATTTAAAAATAACTTATTAAAACTATTATTAAAATTAAACAATTAAAAAAAAATAAAACTAACTTATAATTAAATTATATAATTTTTAATATAAACGTATATTAAAATTAACTAAAAAAAAAAAAAAAAAAAAAACTTAAAATTTTAAAAAATTAAAAACTTTAAAAAACTTTAAACCGGCTAAACTATTTAAGTTATATTTATATTTTAAAAATAAACTTTTAAATATTTTTAATATTTTATTTAAAAATAATAATAATAATTAATAACTATATTAAAATTAATAATAAAAATATTATAAATTAAATATAAATTATAATAATAATTTTAATTTAAGCTATTTATTTAAGTTTAAATATTTTTTTTTAATATAAAATTTATATATAATAAATAAATTAAATAAATAAAAAAACTAAAGCTTATATTTATAGTTTTTATATATTATAGTTTAATTTTTATTAAAACGTTAAATATGTAACGCTTGTTTTTTTTTTATACTTAATTATTTTTATACAATAAAGTTAGTTATAAATATATAGTTATTATTATACAATTATTTTACTATATAAATAATATAAATATAATATAAATTTTTAATAACTTTAAATATTAAGCTTACTATAAAAAAAATACCACTTATAACTTTACTAAAACTATTTTATATAGCTATTTATATAACAAGCATAGCTTTAAACTTAAAAATAAACTTAGTATATATATTAAGCTAAACTTTTTTTTATTATATGCTTAATTGTTAAACTTTAGTAAAAAAAGTAGCAAAAAAGTAGCTGTTTTAAGCTTGCTAACTAAACTTTATTTAATATGCTATATATATTTAAATTTAAATAAAAATGCTTGCTGCTAACTATAAAAATAAAAAATAAACAAAAGCTTTGTTTATAAAACAGTTATTTTTTTTACTTTTTATTGCTATTGTTATAACTATACTTTTATTATTACTATATGCTTTATAATAACACTATTATTATTATTACTAATAACTATAGCAAGCTTTTAAAATAAAGCTTTAACTAAAGCTATTTTTAAATTGTTAAAAGCAATTAAAAGTTTTAATACTTAAAACATAAACAAATTTAACTACAATTAAAAGCTCGATTTTTTTGTTATATATATATTAGTATATTTAAATAATTTTAAATATTTAAAATTTAATAAAGCTATAATAAAACTTAAAATAAATTAAAAAGCTAAAATAAACTAAAATATAGTAAAAAAAGTTAAGCTTATAAAAATTAAAAAAAAAGTTTTTATTAAAGCACTTTAAAAAATTAACCAATATATAAATCTAAAGCATAATTAAACGCAGTTAACTTATTATATAACAACAAGCTAAATAGCTTAATAGCTAACTGCAGCTTAAAATAAAAGCGCAATAGAAGCATTTTTGCGGCTATTTAAAGCTTAATTAAAAAGTATTGTTGTAAAAAAAAAAGCTATTTTTAGCGTTTTAGCTTTTGTTATATTTATATAAAAAAAAAGGTGTTAAAAGTATTGTTAAAAATTATAGCTTAATAAAAAGCTAGGTTAGTTAGTTAGCAATAAATATTTAATTATACTATAATATATAAAATATAAATCACTAAATAATTATAAATAAGCTAAAACCTATAGTTTTTATATATAAGTTTAAAAAATTAAAAATAAAAATTTTATATATTATTAATAAAATAAACTAAAATTATAAAAACTAATATTATATTTTTATTATTAATAATAAATATTAAAATTATATTTAATATATTTAAAATTAAAATATTTTTATTAAATAAATAAAAAGCTTTATATATTAATTAATATATTTAATAGCTAATATTAATATATAGCTAAAAAATATTAAATAAAAAGCTAATTAATATTTTTAATAATTTAACTATTATTTAATATAAATTAAAAACTAAAAAATTAAAAAACTAAATAGTAAAAAAGCTATATTATTTTATTAAAAACTTTTTAAATTATTTAAAAAAAATATTTAAAACTTTTATAACTTTTTATTTAATATTTATAAAAATATAATAAATATAGCTATAAAAAAATAAAAATTAATAAATAATAATTAAAAACAAAAAAATATTTTATTATTAAAACTTTTATAAAATATAAATAATATATATTTATAGTTTAATTTTTATTAAAATATTAAATATATAATATTTGCTTTTTTTTTACACCTAATTATTTTTATATAATAAAGTTAATTATAAATATATAGTTATTATTATATAGTTATTTATATAAATAATATAAATATAATATAAATTTTTAATAATTTTATTAAAATTATTTTATATAACTGTTTATTATACAATAAATATAGCTTTAAACTTTTAATATATATATTAAACTAAACTTTTTTTTATTATATATTTAATATAACAATCCAGAACAAACTCACACTTGGTAAATCACATAACTACACACGTAATAAAAAAATAACAAAACAATTATGCTATTAATAAGCCTTGCGCATTCTACTGCGCACATATACAACTGTATATATTTATGTACGGCCATAAGCCACTTTTATATTTTTTTTTTTTTTTTTTTTTAGCTTAAAATCTTCGTTTATAAAATTAATAAACTAGCATTTTGCTATATAACAATTATAACACTATTTTAAGCTTTAAAACTTACTTGCTAACAAGCATTTAATTAAATATACATTTTTTATTACTTTGCATAACCGGCAAAACATAAATTAGTTACTTTAATAACTACAATTTTAACTTAACTATAACTATAACCTTAACTTTAATTATAACTATAACTTTAAACCTTGCTAAACTTTATATCCAACTAACGCTTTAGCGTTAAATTATTTACAAAAAAAGCAATTTATAGCAGCTGTAAATAACCTAAATAAACAACTAACAACTTATTTATTTTTATTAAAACTAACAAAAAAAAGTTCTATAAAGCTTTAATTTTTAGCTGCAAAAGCAAAAAAGTCTAAATTAATATTACTAACAACAACTTTAAAATAAAACAACCTAACAAAAATACCTTATTAATATCTACTAGCAAAAACAATATAATAAACTAAGCTATTGTTTAACTAGCAGCTAGTAATAATAAAAAAAAAACCGGTTATAATATAAAGTTATTTATTTTACAACAAAAAATTTAATAGCTATACAAGCTAATAAGCCGGCAAACTTTTATTACAAAAAAACATATAAACAGTATATTTTTAAAAAATGCTAATTTTATTTTTTATACTAAAAAAATAGCTATATAGTTAGCATTTTAGTTGCAAGCAGTTTATAAAAACAAATAGCACTAATAATATAAAAATAAAACAAAAGCTAAAGCTAAACACCTAAATAAATTTAACAGCAATAAAAATAAGTTTAATATTTAAGTACGCAAGCTAGCAAACAAGTTTAAAAAAAACAAACCAACGTTTTGTAATAAAAAAAGCCAAATAAAATATTTATTATTCTAACTAAAAAAAAAAACCTTTTAATTAATTAAAACTTAATATTAGTTAACTTTATAACTTTTTAGCAATATAGCTAAAATAATTTAAGCTTTAATTATTGCTTATTATAACTTTAATTAAACTGCTACCGCTTAACAAGCTTTAAACAAACATTAATATAAACTTTTAAACAGCTTTAATATTTATAACTTTATTTTAACCTTTAATAGCTTAACTTAAAAAGTAATAATGTTTAAGTTTAAATAGTTCTAACTGTTATAAAAATATTTAAATATAAACTAAAATACTAAACTTTTTAAAGCTAGCACTAACTAAACAATATTTTATAAACAATTTTATAATAAAATAGCTAAAGCTACTTATAACTATTAACGCTTTTATTAACAAAGCTAAAAAAATAAAAGCAAAGCTTTAATAGCCTGCTAAAACTAAAACAACAATAAAACTACTTTAAAAAAACAAAACACCTTTTAAGCTATAAAAGCTAACTAAAACAGTAAAATTAAAAAGTTAATTAAAAAACAAAAAAAAGTTCACTAAACTAATAATATTTATTTTAGCTGCAGCAAAATAAATTATATAGTAAAAAACTGTTTAAAAAACTAAAATGTTGCTGCTATATTTATATAAACTTTGCTTAACAAAAAAAAGTTAAATAAAACTTTAAGCTTTAATAATTTAAAAAACTAAAAAAACCAGCAAAAAACTTTTTGCTAGTTTAACTATTTATTATAGCTAGCATAAATAGCTTAAAAAAATTATTTAAATTTATACTGCTTATATAAATATAAAATAACAAAAAAAACATAATAAAATTTATTGCTTTATATAATACTAAAGCCTAAACTAACCTTTTAGTTAATTAAAGTTTAGCAAAAAAATTAAAACAATAAAAACAAACAAAAATAATCTAGCTAAAAAAACTAATATTGCTAACTAATTATTATAAACATATAATTAAAAAAGTAAAAAAAATTTTAACTATTATACTAATAGTAAACAATTAAAAATTTTTTAACCAAAAGTTTAAAATTATAAAAATAACTTATAATATTATTATTAGCTTTTATTAACTAGCAGCCTAAAAAGTACTTTTTAACTGCAAAAAAAAATCGCTAACTATTATTTAACCTAAAAAAAACTATTTAATTTTTAAACCATTTACGAAAATACTTTATAGCAAAAAACTAAAAATGCTTAAACAAAAACCTAAACAACTAACAATTTAAAATAACCAAACAGTTATTAAACGCTTAAAAAAAAACTATTAAACTAACTTAAATTATAAACAATAAAAAAAAATAAAGCTTTCTATTATATTAATCTTTATAAAGTATATTAACCTTTATACAAAAAAAACAAAAAAAGTTATTAGTATATAAGCTTTTCGAAAAAAAAACTAAAAAACTTTTGATAAACGGCTAATACTATTTTTTGCTAACAAAAACCTTAAATATATTAAGTTAGTAAAACAACTAATTTTAAAAAAGCTAGCTTACTTAAAAAGCTTTTTTTTAAAAAAGCTTTTTACTAAACTGCTATTATTAAAACTAGATTATAATATAATTTTAAAATTAAATAACAAGCTTTAAACAACTGGCCTTTTAAAATATTAAACCTCTATATAGTATATACTACTAGAAAAAAAAAAAATCAAAAAACTTTTTTAAATAAACTTTATTAAACTATATATAAACTTAAATGTAGCTTTAGTTTTTTTTACGCTAAAACTTTATTTTATTAAACAATAATTTTATATAAACTTTTAATAGCAAAATTAATTTTTAAAAAACTAACTAGTATAAACTTTTAATTTAAACAGTACTATATATAACTACTATAATATAATAATCTATTTAAAAATTAACATTATTTAAACTTTTAACTAATTAAAGCTTATATTATAATTTTATTACCTAACAGCGTTTTATACCTGCTTAAGCATATATTAATAAAAAATTCTACTGTTTAGCTTTAAAGTTAGGCCAGCTTAGTAGCAAAACTTTATTAACGTTTAACTGTACAAATTATTTAACTAATTTATTAATATATATACAAATAATATATTAATTTATTTAAATAAACAAAAAAATTACTAAAAACAATATAAAAAAATAATTTTCTGTTTAAACAAAATAAACTTATAAAAAAATATTAAAAAGTTTTATTTTAATATTACTATAGTAAACTATTTAAAAATAGTTTTAAAAGCTAGTAAAAACATTTAAATTAACTTTTATAAAGTAAAAACAATTATAAATTAAAAATTTAAAAACTTAAAAAGCCTAACGTTTATTTAATTATTTTTAAAACTATATAACTTTGTATAAATATTTACTTATTATGTTAGCAAAGTAATAAAACTTTTAAACCAATTGCTAAAAAAATTAGCACTATAAAAATTAAAACTTAAGCAGCAAAAAGCTTTTAAAACTTTAAAAAAACTAATAAACACTGCTTTAGTAATTATGTTTTTTAAACTTAGTATAAAAACTTAAGTTAAAACAAACGCTTTAAAAAACGCTACTAAAAGCATTATTTAGCAAAAACAAAAAAACAAAAAATAAAAGCCTGTAAACTACTTTTTTAAAACAATAATAGTATTTAAAAAAACTTATTTTATATAAAACTAAAAACTACTAGCAATAGTTTAAACTTTAAAACACTACTATTTTAAATTAGTAAGCATAAAATTTTAAATAATTACTAACTACTAAATATTAATTTATTAGTTTATAAAAAAAACACTGTTTACTTAATAAATAAAATAAACAAACTTTTTAAGCAACTTTAATATTATTTTTTAGTATTAACCAAGTAAAAAAAATATAATTGCAAACGTACTATTTTATAAAACTATTAACTTTTTAACAGTAAAAGCTAAAAAAAAGCAAAAATATATATTTGTTTTAATCGAACTAAAACAAATCAAAAGTTTAATTATATTAGTAAAAATTGCTAAAACAATTAAAAAATTAAATACTAATCTTACTTTATAAAAAGCTAATTTAGTAAACCTAATTGTTTAAAAAAACAAACAACAAAAGCTTAAAAATTATAAAAATAAGTTATAAATGCTTAAGCTAAATTAAAACAAAAAAATTTTTTTATAAACCGCCCTATTATAAAAAGCGTACAAACTAATTTTAATAGCACACCAAAGCTAAAACAAGCTTATTAAAGCTATAAAAAAAACTTACTACTAGCTTTTTTTAAAACATAATGCATGCTGCTATATAAACAACTATTATAGTTATTATAAAAATAAACAACTAAAAAATAAAACTTTAAAGTTGCTATACTTTATACTAATACTTTAGAATGTTTAAAAGCATATAATAATAAATAGCAAAAACATACTATTAAATAAACATAAATATAACTATATATAAATATTTATTAATAAGTTTAACAAAATAATTATAACTTTGCTAAAATACAAAACAAATATAACAAAAACTTTTACCGTTTAATACTATTGCTTAATATATTAATTTTTTAGAATATTTAAAATATAATTTTTAAATAATATAAAACTTTTTATTTTTAAGTTTATAAAAACGCTAAACTGCTTAACCGGCATAAAACATAAGCAAAAAAATACTTATTATTTTTAAACACAAAAAGCAATTAAAAAAACAAACTATAACTTAAATTAAAAACTGCAATTTTATATTAATAAATACTAAAATAACTAAAGTATTTATTTACTAGCTTTAAACTTTATATATAATATTTTATAGCACTTAACAATTAATATAACTTTAATAAAAATAGCTATAAAAACTAAGCTAAAAAACTATTTAACTATTAATATTACAAAAAAAATATTTAATAATAAGTAAGCAAAAAAAGCAGCCAAACTAATAAAACAAACAAAAAAAATTTAAAAAACAGCTTACTAAGCAATTATAATAGCTTAAAAAAAACAAAAATTATAAGCAAACAAAAAACGCAAGCTTATAAATTTTACTATAACCAATAAAATTTTTTTAAGCAAAAAAAGCTTATTTATAATAATACTAACTATACAATTAAACTTACAATTTATAAAATTATTTATTATACTAAAGCAACGTAAACATAGTTATATATTAAATATGCTTAATATTTACAAAAAAAAAAACCTGTTTTATGCTGACCAACTATAAAAAGCAAACAATAACTTATTACTTTAACAAATATAAAAAAAACTACTACTTAAAAAAATTAATAGTAAACTTAAATATAAAATTAATTAAGTAAAAAAAGCTAAAATATTTAGCCGCTTTAAAAAATTATAATATTAAATTTTATAAAAAAACTGCAACTTTAATAATACTTAGTATTTAGCTAGCAACTTTAAAAACACGCTTATAGCTTTAAATAAGTTTTATTAAAAACGCTTAAAAAAACCTAAACTTTTAATATACTTACAAAAATAAATATATATAGCTGCTGCAAATAAATTTGCTAAAAACTACAAAAATAACAACTACGCTAAAAAATTTAGCACTAAAAAGCCAAAAATATATTGCTATAAACAATAAACTTTAATTTAGCTTTTAATTAAAATTTTAGTTTTAGCAAAAAATAATATAACAATCTAGAATAAACTTACACTTAGTAGATTATATAACTATGCATGTAATAAAAAAATAACAAAACAATTGCGCTATTAATAAGCCTTGCGCATTTTATTACGCACGTATACAACTATATATATTTATATATAGCCGCAGGCCACTTTTGTATTTTTTTTTCTTTTTTTCTTTAGCTTAGAATCTTCGTTTATAAAATTAATAAACTAGCATTTTGCTATATGACAATCGTGACATTTAATTGCTAAACTTTAGTAAAAAAAATAGCAAAAAAATAGCTGTTTTAAGCTTGCTAACTAAACTTTATTTAATATGCTATATATATTTAAATTTAAATAAAAATATTTGCTATTATAAAAATAAAAAATAAGCAAAAGTTTTATAAAGCAGTTATTTTTTTTATTTTTTATTGCTATTATTATAACTATATTTTTATTATTATTATATGCTTTATAATAATATTATTATTATTATTACTATTAATAACTATAGCAAGCTTTTAAAGCAAAGCTTTAACTAAAGCTATTTTTAAATTGCTAAAAACAATTAAAAGTTTTAATACTTAAAACGTAAATAAATTTAACTATAATTAAAAGCTTAATTTTTTTATTATATATATATTAGTATATTTAAATAATTTTAAATATTTAAAATTTAATAAAGCTATAATAAAACTTAAAATAAACTAAAAAGCTAAAATAAACTAAAATATAATAAAAAAAATTAAGCTTATAAAAATTAAAAAAAAAGTTTTTATTAAAGCATTTTAAAAAATTAACTAATATATAAATCTAAAGCATAGTTAAGCACGGTCGACTTGTTGTATAACAGCAAGCTAAATAGCTTAATAGCTAAATTTTAATAACTTGTTTGCAGCTTAAAATAAAAGCATAACAAAAGCGTTTTTATGGCTGCTATTTAAAGCTTAATTAAAAAGCATTATTGCTACGCAAACAAAAAAATGCAGGTTCGGTACCAAAAAAAAAAGCTATTTTTAGCGTTTTAGCTTTTGTTATATTTATATAAAAAAAAAAGCATTAAAAGCATTATTAAAAATTGCGGCTTAATAAAAAGCCTAATAGGTTAATTAGTTAGCAATAAACATTCGATTATACTATAATATATAAAATACAAATTACTAAATAACTATAAATAAGCCGAAGCCTATATAAATAATATATATAAAAATATTAATTAAAATAAAAATTAATAAAATAAAAATATTTATTTATAAAACTAAAAATATTTTAAAAAATTTTAGCTTTAATATTAAAATAGCTATTATTAGTTATATTTATTTAAGCATTAAAATATTAAAAAGCACTTTTTTAAATTTTAAAAAATAAATGCTTTTTATTAAATAAATAATTTAATTAAACTAATAAAAAAAAATATAAATAAATATAAAAATAAAAATAATTAAAAATTAAAATATTATTTTAATTTAAAAAATATTATATATTATAATTATAATAAAAAAAGTTATTATATTTTTAATTGCTTTAAAAACTATTTAAAAAAAATAATATAAAAAATTTAAATTAAAAACTTAAATAAAACTTATATATTTAAAAAGTTTTTTTTTAAAGCTTTATTGTTTACTTTAAAATATAATTAATATAGCTAAAAAAAAAAAAAATAAGCTTAATTTTATTTATTAATTTTAAGTTAAAAACTTAGCTTTTTATATTTATTTTATATTATTTTTATATTTTTTATACTATTTTTATACTAAGCTTTAAAAAGCTTTTTTTATATATATATATTAATTTTAATAACTATATTAAATATAATTACGTTAGCTATACTTTTATATTAACTTATAAATTAAAAAAAGCTTTTTTTTAAACTTATAAACTATAATATATAGCTTAAAAAAGTTTTTTTATATATAAAGCTTATTAAGTTTTTTTTAAATTAATTAATAATAAAAGCAATATTTAAAAATTATATTATATATATATAGCTATAATTTAAAATAACCATTTAAAAAAAAGTTTTTTATTGCTATTTTAATTTATATTAAAAAGCTAAAATATTATATTAAATATAGCTTTAAATTAATAGTTTTTAAGTTATATTTTTAAATACTTTAAATTATTATTTTTTTATTAATTTATAAAAGCTTATAAAAATAAAAAGTTTTATTAAGCTATAATTATTTTATTTAAAATTATATAATTAAAAAAATTAAAAACTAATTAGTAATATATTTAATTTAACTTTATTTTATTTAAGCTTTATAATTTTTTTAATTTTTTTAATATTAATAATATTAATATACTATTTTATTTTAAATATAATAATTTAATAATTAATTTATTAAAAAATACTATTATTTTTTATTATTTTATATATTTATTAGTTTAAAATAAGCTAAAAAAGTTATAAATCTAGCTTAATAATATATTAAAAAACAAAAAAATTAAAAAATTAACTAGTTTTATTAATATTTTTATATTATTTATATTTTAAAAAAATAAAATTTTTTAATTTTATATAAATTATAAAAAACTTAATAAAATTATATATAAAAATCGGTTTATTTTTTTTTTATTTTAAAGCTATTAAATAAAATTGTTTATATTAAAGTTTTTTTTAAAATTAATTTTAAAAACATTTATTATTATATTAAAATTTAACAAAAAAACAAATAAAAAATAGCTTTTTATATATACTATAGCTATTATAAATTTTTTATAATATTAATAAGTTTATATAATATTTTTGCTACTTTTTAAAACTATATATAAAAAATACTTAATAATATTTTAAATACTTTTTATATAGCATATTTAAATAATATTTTTATATTTTTAAAAAATAAAAGATTTTATATAAAATATTTTTAAAAAATTATTAAAAAGCTTTATAAAACAAAGCTATATATTAAACTTTTTAAATGTTAATTTTATTAAAATTAACTTAAATTTTTAAGCTATATTATTTTTAAAAACAAAATTAAAATAAACTTTAAATATATAACTACTATATAAAAATAGCTTATTTTTAGTTTTTATTATAAACTATAACAATTTTTAAAGTTTTATAACTTTTATTATTGTTTTATTAAAAAGTATTTTTAAATAACTATATTTTTAACTTAATATTTAAAAAAATATATAGCTAAAACAAAAAAAAATTAAATTTTTTTAAATAATTTAATAAAAGCAATATTTATAATATTTAAAAATATATTTAAGCAAGCTATTTTGTTTACTTATTTTAATTTTAAAAAGCAAATATTAGTAAAAACTAATATTTTTAAAACTATATTTGCAAACAATTTATTTTAAAAAAATAATAATAAAAAATAGCAATTTATTTTATTTTATTTTTAAAAGTTTTTTAAATTTAAATTAAAATATAATATTTTAAATTAAAAAATATTAATAATAATAAATAGTTTTAAATATTAGTAATATTCCACTTAGGCAAATAAATAAACTACAACTAAATAGCTAAGCTAAAAGCTTAGTACGCAAGCAAAAAAGTAAGCAACAACTTTTTTATATAAAAAAAAAAACAAGCTATATAAGCTATATATAGTTTAGCTTTTTTTTATATAACCGATTACTAATTACTATATACTAATAGTTATAAATAGCTACTAATAGCTATTAGTATAGCTTTTAATAGTATATATAGCTGCTAACAATTAAATTATTGTATATTGGCTATTTTACTGCTTTACTAATTGCTTTGCTAAGCGTAATACTGCTGCAAATAAGCTATTAACGTAAAAATATAAGCTGCTAATAGCTAGCATAAATTAGCATATTATTTAATATATAAAGCACAAAAAAAACTTTTTTAACTATTTATACTTTATATAAAGTACTACAATAAAGCAATTAAACTTTACTACCTTTTTTAAAAAACTTAAAAAAAGCTTAAGTTTAGGTAGTTTTTATTATATATAGCTTATAAATATACTATTAAAGCTTTCTATAATATAGTTTTTTTTTTATATACTGCTTTAAGCAGCAATAAACTTAAAAATTAACTATTAAACTTATAAAACTTTAATAGTTTATTAAAAGCAATTTTTTAAAATATAATAATTAAATATACGTTTTTTAAAAAAAAGCTGTTTATTTTTAATTAATAAAACTATACTATAATAATTTTTTAGCTAGCTATTTTAGTTAACAATATATTTTTAACTTGCTAAATCGAAAAATTTATTAGTTTAAAATAAAAGCTAATATATAAAACTATATATAAAAAATATATTATATGTTTAAAATTTAAAACAAAACATTATTAAAAATATAGCAAACTTAACAGCCTGTTTTTACTTATATTATTTATAAAAAAATTATTTATAAACTTTATTATTAACTTATTAAAAACTTTTTATAAAGTTTACTTAAGCAAATAAATAAACTATAACTAAATAGCTAAGCTAAAGCTTAGCACGCAAGCAAAATAGTAAGTAATAACTTTTTTATTATAAAAAAAAAAACAAGCTATATATAAACTATATATAGCTTAACTTTTTTTATATAATCGATTATTAATAACTATATACTAGCAGCTGTAAATAGCTGCTAAATAACTATTAGTATAGCTTTTTAGCAATATATATAGCTGCTAACAATTAAAACTTATTATATATAGCTATTTTACCGTTTTGCTAATTATTTTATTAAGTATAATATTATTATAAACAAACCGCTAATATAAAAATATAAGCTATTAATAGCTAGCATAAATTAGTATATTATTTAATATGCAAAACATAAAAAAACTTTTTAACTATTTGTTTTTTATATATAAAACATTGCAACTATATAGCAATAACTGTATATTTACAACCGACTTTATTGTATAAAAATAACTAGGTGCAAGGAGAAAGCAAGCGTCGCGCATTCGACGTTTTAATAAGAATCAAACCATAATAATATATAAAACATTGCAATAAAACAATTAAACTTTACTACCTTTTTTAAAAAACCTAAAAAAAGCTTAGTTTAAATAGTTTTTACTATATATAGCTTATAAATATGCTATAAAGCTTTTTATAATATAGTTTTTTTTTTTAAATATTACTTTAAGCAATAATAAACCTAAAGTTTAAATATTAAAAACTTTTTATAAAAAAAACTAGTTAATTTAATATTAGTTATTATAAATAAATTTATTAAATTAATATATTTGTTTTTTATTAATATTATAATAATTTTAATAAAACTAACAGTTTTATTTTATTAAAAAATAAAATGCTAGTATAAATTATTTACTAATATTATATTTAACTAAAGCATTATATTTATAAGCAAATTTTAATTAAATATTTATTACTATTTTAAAATTAAAAAAAAATATTTAATAGCTTTTTATTTTAAAACTAATAGTTAAATAAAATATATAAACTAAATTATTAAAAACTATTTAAAATGTTTTATAAATAGCAAACAAACTAATTAGCTTTAATTATTATTTTAAGTTTTTTTTATAATAAATTTTACTATTAATAATATTACTAGTAAGTTTTTTTTTAAAGCTTTATATAGCTATATTTTTAAATTTTAACTGTTTATTAAAAACAATTTTACTTTAAAAAAAGTATTAGTAATATAAAAATAGTTATATAAATTATAAGCTATTAAAAACAAATTAATAAATTAATAGCAAATTATAATTAAAAAGCAATAAAAATATTATAATAATAAATATTAATTAAAAAACTATAAAATAAAACAAATAATAGCTTTTTTTATAAAGAATTTTAAGTTTAAATATAAAAAGTTAGCGCTTAAGTTTATTAAACTTTTTAAAATTTTAAGCCAAATAGGTTTATTAGTATATTATTTTTTTTTAGCATAATATAACCATTTTTATAACGTTTTTTTAATATAATTCTTTAAACTTTAAAATGTTAAATTAGTAAATAAATTATTTATGCTAGCTTTTAAAAATTTAAATATAAACTAAAAAATTAAAAATATAGTAAATAAACAAATATATAATAAAAACTTATATTATAAAATTAAATAAAAAAGCTAGCTTATTTAATATAACTAATAAATATTAATTATTAATATATTTATGCTAATAGCAATTAAAACTTTTAAAAAAAAAGCAAAATTATAAAAAAATAAAATAAAACAATATATAGTTTTAATAATAAATATGCTTTAAAAACAACTTAATAAAAGCATAATTTATTTTTAAAATATAGCTAAAAACTTTGTTTTTTTAAAAAAATTTTAAAACTATTTATTATAATTAAATTAATATATAATAAAAGTTAAACTTATAACTTTAAATATAAAATTTGCGTTTTATTATTAAGCTATATATAAAATAAGCATAAAAACTTTACTTTTTTAAAGAAAATATATTGTTATACTTAACTATTTTTATAATAATATTAAAAAACTTTATAAAATTATTACTATTATTAATAATTTTTTTAATTTTATTTAAAAAATAATTTATTGCTATTTTTTAATTTAAATAACTTATATTTAAAAGCTAAACATATAATATAATTATATAATAATAAAAAAAATATTAATTATTAGTTTAAATATATTAAATAATATTATAAAACAAACATAATATAAAATATTTATAATATTAATAGCTAAAAACGTAATAAACTACTATATTAAAGTTTTATATTAAAAAACTAATTTTTTATAATTAAAAATAACAAGCTATATATTATTAAAATTAATATATATAAATTAAGTTTAAATTTGCTTAAAGTTTATTTACTTTAGTAGTTAAACTTTAAGTTTATTATTGTTTAAAATAATATATAAAAAAAAACTATATTATAAAAAGCTTTAATAGTATATTTATAAGCTATATATAGTAAAAACCATTTAAACTTAAGCTTTTTTTAAGTTTTTAAAAAAAGTAGTAAGTGTTAAATTATTTTATTATAGCGCTTTATATATAAAAAATAAATAGTTAAAAATATTTTATTATGCTTTACATATTAAATAATATACTAATTTATGCTAGCTATTAATAGCTTATATTTTTATATTAGCGGCTTGTTTGCAGCAATATTACGCTCGGCAAAACAATTAACAGAACAATAAAATAGCTAATATATAATAAATTAGTTATTAACAGTTATATATACTGCTAAAAAACTATATTAATAGCTATTTAACGGCTGTTTATAACTATTAATATATAATAATTAATAATCGGTTATATAAATAAAAAGCTTAACTATATATAGCTTATATATAACTTGCTTTTTATTTTTATATAAAAAGGTTATTGTTTATTTTTTTGTTTGTTTGTTAAACTTTAGCTTAGTTATTTAGTTGTAGTTTATTTATTTGCTTAAGTAAAAAAGTTTATTTATTTTAGTTTTAAAAATTTTATTAATATAATTAAAATATAATTAATAAATAGTAAAAAAGCAGCAAAAAGTTTTTAAAAAATAAAACTATGCTTTAGTAAAGTTTTAATAAGTAAAAAAAAAAGCTAACTAAATTTATTTTTTATTTATATTAAAAATAAAAGCAAATTATAAGTTATTTAAATTTAATAAAACCGGTATAAAAACTAAAAATAATGCTTTTAATAACTTATAAAAACAAATAATATTAAAAAAAAATATTATTAATAGCTAAAAAAAAAAATTTTATAAAATAATAATTTAAGTATAAAAATAATATAAAAATACTTATAAGCATATATAAATTATATGCTTTTTAATAATTTTTATATAAAAATAAACTAGTATTTATTATAAAGCAAACAATTTTTAAAAGTTTGTTAACGTTAAGTTAAAAATTATATTTAGTATAATTAAAACAACTATAATATATAAACAAACTTATAATAATATAAGCTGTTTTTTATTTGCTATATTAATAGTTTTTTGCTTTAAAAATTTAGTAATATAAAGCAAACATATTGTTTATTAAGCTATAAATATAAAATAAAAATAATATAAATTATATAATAAAAAAAAAACAATGCTATTATTTTTTTATGTAAAAATAATAGTATATATATGCTATATACCTTTTAAATTAGCTAAAAACTTAGCTAAATAACTATAGTTAGTTTATACTTTAATAAAGCGTACAACCTTTTTAACCGCTTTTATTAATGCAAACCGCAGTTTTTACGCTAAAAGTTCGAACTGCACTATTATAAATTTAAACTTTTGCTTTTTAGTATGTTGTTTTTTTTTTTGGCCGTATACTATAACTATTAAGCTAGCTAGCAAAAAAAGCAAAAGTTTATAACTATAATAAAAAAAAACAACGCTGTTATTTTTTTATTTAAAAATAACAATATATATATATTATAAATTAATAATAATAAAAACTTAAAATAAACAAATAATAGTTATAAAAATAAAAGTAAACAAAAGTTTAAATAAATAGCGTTTAAAAATTTATTTAAACAAATAAATAAACTATAACTAAATAGCTAAGCTAAAGTTTAGTAAGCAAACAAAAAAATAAACAACAATTTTTTTATATAAAAATAAAAAGCAAGCTATATATAAGCTATATATAATTAAGCTTTTTATTTATATAATTAATTATTGATTATTATATACTAGCAGCTATAAATAGCTACTAAATAGCTATTAATATAGCTTTTTAGCAATATATATAGCTATTAATAATTAATTTATTATATATTAGCTATTTTATTGCTTTATTAATTGTTTTACTAAGCATAATATTACTGTAAACAAACTGCTAATATAAAAATATAAACTACTAATAGCTAATATAAATTAGTATATTATTTAATATATAAAACGCAATAAAATATTTTTAACTATTTATTTTTTTATATATAAAATATTATAATAAAATAATTTAATATTTATTAACTTTTTTAAAAACTTAAAAAAAATTTAAGTTTAAATAGTTTTTATTATATATAGCTTATAAATATACTATTAAAGCTTTTTATAATATAGTTTTTTTTTTATATTGCTTTAAATAGCAATAAACCTAAAGTTTAATTATTAAATAGCGTTTAAAAAAAAAAAAAAACATAAAAGCGTAAAGTAAAACTATTATTATATATATAAATATTTTTATAAATTAGCTTTAAACGTTAGCTAAATTAAATATAAAATATATTTTTATAAAATACTATTAATAAAATATATATTTAAGTATATTAACTAATTAAAATAATAATAACTTATAATTTATTTATTATTTAAATTAATTATAAATTAATATAACAAATTAAATTATTTATATTTATTAAATTATAAATAACTTATTTAAAAAAAAAATAATTATTAAAAATTAAAGCTTGTAAGCTAAATATATAACTTAGCTTATATATATATTTATTTTAAAAAAAAAAATTTTTTTTTTAAGCTTTAGTTTTAAACTAAATATTTATTTTTAAAATATTATTATTATTATATTTAACTTTATTTTTTAGTTTATAATATTATTATTAAGCTTTTAAATAACTTTAATTAGCTATTTAAACAAATAAATAAACTATAATTAAATAACTAAGCTTAAGCTTAATATATAAACAAAATAGTAAAAAATAATACTTTTTTGCTATAAAAAAAAAAGCAAACTATATAAGCTATATATAGTTTAACTTTTTTTATATAACCGATTATTAATAACTATATATTAGCAGTTATAAACAGTTGCTAAATAGTTATTAGTATAGCTTTTTAGTAATATATATAGCTATTAACAATTAAAACTTATTATATATAGCTATTTTATTGTTTTATTAATTATTTTGCTAAATATAATATTATTATAAACAAATTATTAATATAAAAATATAAACTATTAATAGTTAATATAAATTAATATATTATTTAATATGTAAAATATAAAAAAAACTTTTTAATTATTTATTTTTTATATATAAAGCGCTATAATAAAACAATTAAACTTTACTATTTTTTTAAAAAAACTTAAAAAAGCTTAGTTTAAATAGTTTTTACTATATATAGCTTATAAATATACTATAAAGCTTTTTATAATATAGTTTTTTTTAAATACTGTTTTAAATAGCAATAAACTTTTCTACCTAGGCAAGTGGATAAACTGCAACTAAATAGCTAAGCCAAAGCTTAGTAAGCAAATAAAAGGGTAAGCAACAATCTTTTTATATAAAAGTGGGAAATAAGCTATATAAGCTATATATAGCTAAACTTTTTGCTTATATAACCAATTATTTATTATTATATACTAGCAGCTGCAAACAGCTGTTAATAGCTATTAGTATAACTTTTAGCAGTATGTATAGCTGCTAACAACCGACTTATTATATTTGGCTATTTTACTGCCTTGCTAATTATTTTGCTAGGCGTAACACTAATGCAAACAGGCTGCTAATATAAAAATACAAACTACTAACAGCTAGTATAAATTAGCGTATTATTTAATATGCAAAGCGCAAAAAAAACTTTTTAACTATTTGTTTATATAAAATATAAAGCTGTAATAAAGCAATCGGACTTTACTATTTTTTTTAAAAAACCTAAAAAAAGCTTAGGTTTAAGTGGTTTTTATTATATATAGCTTATAAATATGCTATTAAAGCTTTTTATAATATAGTTTTTTTTCTATATACTGCTTTAAGCAGTAATAAACCTAAAAATTAACTATTAAATAGCAATAAACTTTTATTTAAGCAAGTAAATAAACTGCAATTAAATAGTTAAACCGAAGGCTTAATACATAAGCAAAAAAGTAAGCGACAATCTTTTTGCATAAAAAAAAAGCAAGCTATATATAAGCTATATATAGCTTAGTTTTTTTTATATAATTAATTATTTATAACTGTATACTAGTAGCTATAAATAGCTATTAATAACTATTAGTATAGTTTTTAGCAATATATATAGCTGCTAATAACTAAATTATTATATATTAGCTATTTTATTGCTTTGCTAATTGTTTTGCTAAATGTAATATAGCTATAAACAAGCCGCTAATATAAAAATATAGGCTGCTAACAGCTAGCAAAATATTAGTGTATTAATTAACCTGCAAAGCGCAAAAAAGCATTTTTAACTATTTATATGCTATATTATAGCGCTATAATAAAGCAATTTAATATTTATTACTTTTTTAAAAACTTAAAAAAAGCTTAAGTTTAAATGGTTTTTATTATATATAGCTTATAAATATGTTATAAAGCTTTTTGTAATATAGTTTTTTTTTTATGTATTATTTTAAGCAGCAATAAACTCGAAAATTAACTATTAAATAGCAATAAACTTAAAGTTTAAATATTATTAAATAATTTTAATTATATTTTTTATATTAATATTTAAGTTTTTTTAAATTATTTAAAATATAATTAATATTTTTTTTGTTTTAAAAAAATAATTTTATTTTATATAATAAAATTAATATATTAATAAAGCTATTTTTATTAAAATTAATAGTTTTTAATTATATTAAATAACTAAAGTTTTATAAAAAAAAATTTTTAGTTTTAAATATTTAAGCTAAAAATAATATAATTATTATATTAACTTTAAAAAAGTTTTTTAATATATTATTATTTTTTTTGCTAGTTTATAATAAATAGTTTTTATTATAAAAAATAAAATTATTTATATTTTTTTTATTTAATAGTTAAACTTTAGGTTTATTGCTATTTAAAGCAATATAAAAAAAAAACTATATTATAAAAAGCTTTAATAGTATATTTATAAGCTATATATAATAAAAACTATTTAAACTTAAATTTTGTTTAAGTTTTTAAAAAAGTTAATAAATATTAAATTATTTTATTATAATACTTTATATATAAAAAAATAAATAGTTAAAAATATTTTATTACGCTTTATATATTAAATAATATATTAATTTATATTAGCTATTAGTAGCTTATATTTTTATATTAGCAGTTTGTTTACAGTAATATTATGCTTAGTAAAACAATTAATAAAGCAGTAAAATAGCTAATATATAATAAATTAATTATTAATAGCTATATATATTGCTAAAAAGCTATATTAATAGCTATTTAGTAGCTATTTATAGCTGCTAGTATATAATAATCGATAATTAATTATATAAATAAAAAGCTTAATTATATATAGCTTATATATAGCTTGCTTTTTATTTTTATATAAAAAAGTTATTATTTATTTTTTTGTTTGCTTGCTAAGCTTTAGCTTAGCTATTTAATTATAGTTTATTTATTTGCTTAAATAAAATATTTTTTTTTATTTTTTTTATTTAATTTTAAAAATATTAATATTTAGCTTTATTAACTTTTTATTTTTTTTATAAAACGTTTTTTTTTATTTTTTTTTTGCTTTTTAAAAGCTTAAATTTAAACTTTTTTTTTTTTTTTTATAGCTAATTTTTAAGCTTTATATTTATATAATTTAATATTATTTAAGCTATTATATTATTAGCTATTAAGCTTATAAAAATATTGTTTAATTTTATTAATAAAAATAATTTTTTTATTTAAAGTTTACTATATATTTAAATTATTAGCTTATTTTAATATAATAATATAATTAAGCGTTTTATATATATTTTTAAAAAAACTATATAGTAATAACTATATATTTATAACTAACTTTATTATATAAAAATAACTAAATATAAAAAAAAAGCAAACGTTACGCATTTAACGTTTTAATAAAAATTAAACTATAATATATATTTTTAAAAGCTTTATATAATAATAAAAAAAAAGCTTTGGCCTATTTATAGTTACTTAGTAATTTATATTTTATATACTACGGTATAATTAAATGTTTATTGCTAATTAACTAACTTATTAGGCTTTTTGTTAAGCCGCAATTTTTAATAACGCTTTTAACGCTTTTTTTTTTATACAAATATAACAAAAGCTAAAACGCTAAAAATAGCTTTTTTTTTTACAATAATATTTTTTAATTAAGCTTTAAACAATTAATAGCAGCTGTAAAAATACTTTTATTGCGCTTTTATTTTAAGCTATAGCTATTAAGCTATTTAGCTTACTACTGTATAATAAGTTAACCGCGTTTAACTATGCTTTAAATTTATATACTAGTCGATTTTTTAAAGTACTTTAATAAAAATTTTTTTTTAATTTTTATAAGCTTAATTTTTTTTATTATATTTTAATTTATTTTAGCTTTTTAGTTTATTTTAAGTTTTATTATAGCTTTATTAAATTTTAAATATTTAAAATTGTTTAAATATATTAATATATATATAATAAAAAAATTAAGCTTTTAATTATAATTAAATTTATTTATATTTTAAGTATTAAAATTTTTAATTATTTTTAACAATTTAAAAATAGTTTTAGTTAAAGCTTTATTTTAAAAGCTTGCTATAATTATTAGTAATAATAGTAATAATAATATTATTATAAAGCATATAATAGTAATAAAAATATAATTATAACAATAGCAATAAAAAGTAAAAAAAATAACTGTTTTATAAGCAAAGCTTTTGTTTACTTTTTATTTTTATAGTTAGCATTTTTATTTATATATATATTTAATTATAAGCTATAATTTAAATATATATAACATATTAAATAAAGTTTAGTTAGCAAGCTTAAAACGGCTATTTTTTTGCTACTTTTTTTGTTAAAATTTAACAATTAAGCATGTTAGTTTTTTTCTTTATATATTGCCGGCAATCTATAATAAAAAAAAGTTTAGCTCGATATATACGCTAGCTAAAAGTTTAAAGCTACGCTTGTTATATAAACGGCTATATAAAATAGTTTTAATAAAGTTATTAAAAATTTATATTATATTTATATTATTTATATAGTAAAATAACTATATAGCAATAATTATATATTTATAATTAACTTTATTATATAAAAATAACTAAGTGTAAAAAAAAAACAAGCGTTATATATTTAACGTTTTAATAAAAATTAAACTATAAACTATAATAATAATAAAAAAAAATTAAATTTAATATATTAATATTTTATTTATATAAATATTTAGCTTATATTTTAGCTTATATAAAAATATTATTTATAAATAATAAGTTTAAATAAAATAGTTAATTTAAACTAGTTAATATATTTTTTATAAAGTTAATTATTAAAAAAAAGCTTTATAATTAATATTTTGTTTTTTTAAATATAGCTATTAGCGTTAACTTTTTAAAACTAATATTATATATTTAATTTAATAATTTAATAAAGTTTTATAGTTTAATTTTTATTAAAACGTTAAATATATAACGTTTATTTTTTTTTATACTTAGTTATTTTTATATAATAAAGTTAGTTATAAATATATAATTATTATTATATAATTAATTTAATAAAGTTTATTTATATAAATATTATTTTTTTTATTTAAAAATAATTTTAAAAAACATATTAATATTTTAATTTTAAAGCTTTAAAAACTAACAAGTTTAAAAATTAAAACAAAAATATTAAATATAATAGTAAAAAAATAAATATAATATAATATTATAAATAATATTTTTTTTATTTTAACGTTTATATAGTTTATAAAATTATTAAACATTAAAAGCTTTTAAATTAGCTTTTATATATATATATATATATATATATATTTTAATATTAAAGTTATTTTTTTAACTTTAAAGTATTATATTATACTCTACCTAGGCAAGTGGATAAACTGCAACTAAATAGCTAAGCCAAAAGCTTAGTATATAAGCAAAAAGGTAGGCAACAACCTTTTTATATAAAAGGGGAGCAAGCTATACAAGCTATATATAGCATAGCTTTTTTTATATAACCGATTACCGACAACTATATACTAGCAGCTACAAACAGCTGCTAGTAAGCAATTAATATAGCTGCTTAGCAGTATATATAGCTGCTAATAACTAATATAATTATATTTAGCTATTTTACTGCTTTGTTAATTGCTTTACTAGGCATAATACTGCTATAAATAGGCCGTTAACGTAAAAATATAAGCCGCAAACAGCTAGTATAAATTAATATATTATTTAATATATAGGGCGCAAAAAAAACTTTCTAACTATTTATTTTTTATATAAAGCGCTGTAATAAAGTAATTAGCATTTATTACTTTTTTAAAAAAACCTAAAAAAAGCTTAGTTTAGGTAGTTTTTATTATATATAGCCTATAAATATGCTGCTAAAGCTTTTTATAATATAGTTTTTTTTTTATATACTGCTTTAAACAGCAATAAACCTAAAGTTTAATTATTAAAGTATTATATTATATTTATTAATTTTAAACTAGTTTTATAAAATTATTTTTTTACTAGTTTTAAAAAAAACTATTTTTTATTAAAAAATAAAAAACTTTTTTAAAAAAAAGCAATTAAAATATTTTAAATAATTTATTTATATTTTTTTAATTATAAAGCTATTTTTTAATTATATAAATTAAGTATTAAAATTAACATTAATTTTTAATTAAACTATAAAAAGCTAAGTTTTAAAAATTATATAAAATAAAATAGCTTTTTTTAAAGCTAACTTTTTATTTATATAAATATTATAAAAGCTTTTACATTTAAAAGCAAAAAAACTTTTATTTTTATATTTTTTTTATTTATTATATTATTTTTTAATTTAACTAATATTTTATTATTTTTTAATTAACTATTATTATATTTTATTATTATAATATTTTATATATTTTAAGTTTAATAGTTAATTTTTAAGTTTATTGCTATTTAAAACAATATATAAAAAAAAAACTATATTATAAAAAGCTTTAATAATATATTTATAAGCTATATATAATAAAAACTATTTAAACTTAAGCTTTTTTTAAGTTTTTTAAAAAAAATAATAAAATTTAATTGTTTTATTATAGCGCTTTATATAAAGTATAAATAGTTAAAAAAGTTTTTTTTGCGTTTTATATATTAAATAATATGCTAATTTATGCTAGCTATTAACAGCTTATATTTTTATATTAGCGGCTTGTTTATAGCAATATTATATTTAATAAAACAATTAGCAAAACAATAAAATAGCTAATATATAATAATTTAGTTATTAGCAACTATATATATTGCTAAAAGCTATACTAATAGCTATTAGCAGCTATTTATAACTATTAGTATATAATAGTTAGTAATTAATTATATAAAAAAAAGCTAAGCTATATATAGCTTATATAGCTTGCTTTTTTTTTTGTATAAAAAGGTTATTATTTACTTTTTTACTTATATATTAAGCTTTTAGCTTAGTTATTTAGTTATAGTTTATTTATTTGCTTAAATAAATATATATTTTAAGTTTATTATTAACTATATTATTTTATTATTTGCTAATTAATATTTTATTATTTGCTAATTAATAATATATTAATATTTATTATTATATTAATAAAAACTTTGCATAATTTTTAATAATTTTAATAGTTATAATTAACTAAAATAAACTTAAAATATATACTAAAATATACTAAAATAATAGTAAACTAAATATTAAAATAATAATAAATTAAACATTAAAATAATATAAAATAACTAAAATATATTAAAATATAGCTAATATATATTAAAATATAACTAATATATATTAAAATATAACTAATATATATTAAAATATAGTTAATATATATTAAAATATAACTATAATATACTAAAATATAGCTAAAATATAGCTAAAATATAAACTTAATATAAATATTATATAGTTATTTAAATAAATTTTAAAAATAACTATAATAAAAGTTTTAAACTATATAAAATTATTTTATTTTTTATTTTATTTTATTATTATTAATATTAGCTATATTTTTTAATTGTTATTATTATTATATTAAACAATTTTTTAGCTTATTAAACTATTTTTTTAAAAATATTATTAGCTAAATTAATTAGTTTTTTAAAAGCTATTTTAACTTTTTTAAAAATATAAATATATAATGTTATTTTAACTTTTATATTAAGCTAATTTAAATATAAACATATATTATGTTTATTAGATTTTTTTATTAACGTTATTATTTATATTTAAAATTAAATAAATAAATAAATAAATAAATAAAAAAATAAATAAGTAAATAAAAAAATAAAAAGTATATTAATATATTAATTTTAAATAAAAAAAAGCATTTTTTAATTAAGTTATAATAATAATAACAAAAAATTAAAAACTATAAATAACTTTTATTTTATTTATTTTATAAACTTATTTATTAAAAATAAAAACATTTTTATAATTAAAAAAGTTAATTATTTAAATAAATAATTAAATTTTTATTTTAATAATAATAATATTAATATTTGAACTTTAGGTTTATTGCTGCTTAAAGCGGTACTTAAAAAGAAAACTATATTACAGGAAGCCCTATAGCACATTTATAAGCTGTATATAGTAAAAACCACTTAAACCAAGCCTTCTTTAGGTTTTTTAAAAGGGGTGGTAAGTGCTAATTGCCCTATTGCAGCGCCCTATATAGGGGACAGATGGTTAAAAGGTCCTTTTTGCGCCTTGCATATTAAATAACATGCTAATTTATGCTAGCTGTTGGCGGCCCGTATTTCTGCATTAGCGGTCTGTTTGCGGCAGTATTATGCCCGGCAAAGCAATTAGCAGGGCGGTAAAATAGCCGTACATAATAAATTGGTTGTTAGCAGCTATACATATTGCTAAAAGCTATACTAATAGCTATTAGCAGCTATATACAGCTGCTAATATATAGTTGTTAATAATCGGTTATATAAAAAGGGCTAAGCTATATATAGCTTGTGTATAGCTTGCCCCCCCTTTATGCAAAAAAGTTATTGCTTACCTTTTTGCTTGCGTGCTAAGCTTTAGCTTAGCTATTTAGTTGCAGTTTATTTACTTGTCTAGGTAAAATAATAATAATAATATTAATATTATTATTAAAACAATTTAAATATATTTTAGTTTTATTAATATTTTAGTTATTAGTTTAGTTTATTTTAAATTTTTCGATTATATTTTTTTATAAAAAATAATATAATTTAATAAACTTAATTTATTTTTTTTAAAAAAATTAATATATATTAATAATTTTAGCTTTTAAAATAAATAATTTAAATTAATTTTTAAAAATTTATATAATTATATTATTATTAATTAAACTAATAAAAAATATATAATAAACTTAAATTTTATTTATTATTATATATATAAATAATTTAATAATTAAATAAAGCTTTTTAACTATTATATAAATATATAAAATTAAAAACTTTTTATATTATTTAATAAACTTAACGTTTAATTTTTTTTTTATAAAAGTTTTTATTTTTTTATTAATTATTAAAAAAAACAAATTAAAATAATTAATAATATTTTAAATTAAAAAAACTTATATTTTTAAATTAATTAAATATATAAACTAAAATATATTATAAAAGTTATAATTTAAATAATTTTAAACTTATTTAATAATTTTAAAAACTTTAAATTAAAATAAAAAGTTAAAAAAATTTATTATAAAATAGCTAAAATTAAAATTATTAAGCTTTACTATTGCAAAAAAACATATTTTAATACTAAAAAGTAAAATTTGTATAAAAAATATAAAGTAGGTCTACTGCTACCTATCCTTTATTTTTGACCTGTCCACCATTTTTGCGGCCCTCTCTCCTGCGGAGAGAGGGCTCACCCACCTGGGTGGGTCCTCTAGTAGCTGCATGTACCTACCTAAGGTAGTACCGGTAGTACCGTGCTGTTAGCTACATTAACATAGATGGTGTGGCTTCCCAAAGACGTCAGTACATGTAGTCAAGCGTCAGGTGTGCATTTCACCTCTTACATTAATGCCTCAACTATCTAGCCTGCCTAACCTGCGCCTGCTACCTAAGTAGTTGCCTTGGGCATAGCTCCTTAGTTCTACTACCTTAGGTACATAGGTAGGTGCCCAAGTTAAGTAGGTAGTTTATAAACATACCTCCACATAGATATCAATCCACTATACACAGTAATCTTGGTCCAGCTTGAACATACATGGAGGCCTTCTATCGGACGGAAGTTTTCGAGTTTTGCTAGAATGTAGATAGACATCTTGTCTTACTACCATGACTACCATGACTGCAATGCACATTCTGGTATACATGTATCTATGTACATAGATTACCTAGGTAGGTAAGTAGATAGTGGTGGTAGTGATTGTGATGGTGATGGTGATGATGATGATGGTGATATGAGGCTAAACTAGCCCGACTGGTATTTTAGGTAGGTAAATACCGACCCGACGCATTGGGTCTCGATACTAGGTATTCATTCTAATCGTACCAGATGGCGTTCATCCCGAACCCGGGCTCGGGGATGCGGCACCGGGCAACACGTGCGAGAAACTCGTGCTTCCAGCGGTAGATCTCGACCCAGCCCTCCTGGTCGTCGGTGATGGCGAGCCATTCGTCGCTCCAGTCGCAGGGCGCCACGGCGTTGCTGTGGCCGCCGCTGGTGGGCGTCGGGTTGAGGCAGATCTGCGCCTCGATGGATCCGCAGTCGCGCAGCCGGAACGCCGCGATGTACCCCGTCAGCCCGAAGCTGTTGGCCCGGCTCGTCGCGAACAGGTACCGCCCGCTCCGGTCCACCGCGCACACGTCGCTGCGGTACACTTTGCCGCCGGCGTCGTGGCCCGGGATGCCCGGCGGGATCAGCGGGAACGCGTGGTGCGTGTACACGGGCATGTGCGTCGCCGGGTCGACCACGTACTCGCAGAGCCTGTTGCCCGCCTCCATCAGCGCGTACAGGTACTGTCCCGACGGGTGCATCGCCACCCACCGTGGGTGGTCCCCCGCGTCCGGCGCGTCCACGCTGCCCACGAGCGCCACCTCGCCCGACGGCGCCTTCTTGTGCACCCACAGCTTGTTTGCCTTGAGGTCTGCCGAGTACAGGTACGTCTCGGTCGGGTCGAACACCATGCCGTGGATCCCCGTGTTCGCCTGGTACGTGAAGTTCTGGATGTTGTCGGCCAAAGCGCCGGACGGCGACACCGAGAAGACGGATCCGTGGCCCGCGTGCGAGTAGAACGGGTTGCAGTAGACGGCATAAGGCGGCTGTTTCGCCGCGAGCAGGAAAATGGCCCGCGTATTCGTCGTGGCGAGGCTCGCCTGCGCTTCAGTCCGGGGTTTTCACGTTAGATGGTGGCTTAGGCGTAGGACGGACGCATTGGGGTTAAATGATGGCGTGTCGGCTTACGGTCGTGGTTCATGGGGTGCGAGGCTTCATGTACAATCTCCGTCGGGCTCTTCACCGAGAAGCTAGACCATTTCTTCATGGCAGCGCCGTAGATGTTCTTTTTGGCATGCTAGGAGACGGCAACGAGTAAGCAACAAGCGCGGCCCGGAGATTCTACGCTTACATCGAAGGTCATCCATGAGATGGGTTCGTCGTGGGGGATCTCGGTTCGCTTCACCAGCTCCAGCGTCAACTTCTCGTCGTCGAAGGCCACCGTGAAGATGGCACCCGGAGGCGTCCAGGTCCCTATCATCAAGTGATGGAGCGGCATCTTGGATTGCGTATCCTTGTAGAGACCACGTGAAACTTCTACTTTTCTGATAGGAGAAGACACACGCAGCAGCATGCAGTCAACCCGCTCGGTCTCGTAGGACGAGTGTGCGAGATCATGCAAGACGTTTGTTTTTCCTTCCTCTTTGATATTCTAGAAAGCCACGGGGGATGATTGCGATCCGGTTGATAGACAGGTTACAAGATAACAAGCGAATGAGCGCAAGGGGTTAAGTGGTTCATGCGTTCCTGAGTTCCTGATCCCGCCCTTACTGCCATCCGATGGTGTCGGGGGAAATACAACGTGGACGGCTTCTCCAACGGCAGCGAGGGGTAATGTTTGCTCGAACCAATCCCCGCACTACTCCGTACCTAGAACTACTAAGGACGCATACTATGTATGTAGGGTATACGTAGGGAGCGAACGACAGGAGACCTGACGAATAACATGTCTACGATTGGTTGTGGAGAGTAGACATTGGAGCTTATGCGTGGACATGCTAGGTAAGCTACCCTTGCAGCAGCCCATGCTGTCTATCTCTACTTAGTAGATTTGGGTCTGATTTGGGGTTGGTGGGGATGTATAGGACCAGATCCGGCTATCGAAAAAGAGCCTCTTTAGTAAAAATCGGTTCGGCACCAGTGGCGGTAGATGGCATGTATGGCATGTCTGGGGTTTGTGCGCTGCGGGTCAATCTACCTATCAAATCCATCAAATCCAGGAGCAACGCTAGCCAACGGCGCCATACAGTACTATAGCTATAGAACAAAACGGGGCTAGGATGGTGAAATCTGGTTCCGACAGTTCCAGTTCATCCAGTTCACACAAGTGCATTGCCACTTTCCCGGGTCTCTTGCCGGATAAACACTCTTCATATCGACTCTCCCGAGTTAGACAGGACGCTACCTAACTAGCATGCCGGGGGGGTATCTAGTTAGATGCTCTGACAGCTGTTAACGTCTACCTATGCGTGTTGATTGGCAAAGGAAGAGAGAGCTCTCTGGCCAAAGTAGCTGCGGATAAGGCCCCCTGGATCAAGGAATCAAGGAATCAAGGAATCAATGAATGAATCACCGGCCGCGCCTCTTCCTTCACCTCTTGTTACCTAAACTGTGTTTCGTGTGTTCCCCGACGTTGGTGCACCAAATGGCTTATTCTCCTTGATTCAATTGGCCCGGTCTTCGGTCAGAGATATAGATGTCTCTCCCGTCACAGGTACCGTTGCTCAATTTAGTTTGGGTGGTAGGAAATATGCTGATGACTCGCGCAGATCCAATGGGATTGGCTTTTTACTAAGGGGGATATTTAACCCGCTGGGAATCACCGACCGCTGCATAGTACGGGCACAGCTCCGCGAGATCCTGCCGATCCACCATCAAAGGCATGGATAATGGCGGGGTTCGCCATTGTTCTCTGCCTACTCAGTCTACCCGTCACAGTAAACCGGCTCGTGGGGGGGAAGGAATTGACGGCTCACTCGTGAATCCAGCAATGAGCCAATACCTGATAAATATAAAGAGGCTATAAGCCTCTTTACATGGTCGCTTGTCTCGTTCTCACATGGTCCATCAACATTCTCGTCAACACCCTCGTCAACATCATCATCATCATCGTCATCATCGTCATCATCAACCAACTACCGTCCTCGCCCCTCCCGTCCCGTACAACCCATATCGTCTCACCTGGTATCTCGCTCACCCAGCTGGATTCCAAGATGGCGCCATCAGAGAGTGCACAGGCTCCTCAGCCATCGAGATTCGATCCTAACTTCACTCAGCATGTTCTCGACACAATGGGCCCCAACGTAACGCCTCGCAACCGACAGGTCCTTGGCGCTTTGATACGGCATCTGCACGACTTCTCCCGCGAGGTCGAGCTGACCATTGAGGAGTGGATGTCTGCTGTTCACTTTGTGAACGACGTTGGCCGCATCTACGCCGAGTCCAATAAGACCAGGAATGAATCTCACCGTATATCCGACATTCTCGGTCTCGAGACGTATGTATGGCCTCTCTATATCGCTGGCTTCAGGCGAGCAGACGAGGCAACTCATGCTAACCAGAGAGTAGTCTCGTGGACGAGATCGCCCATAAGATCATTTCCGACACGGGCGTGGACCCCACGTCATCCGCTATTCTCGGGCCCTTTTGGTCCCCCCACGCCCCATTCCGAGAGAATGGAGGCACCATCATCCAAGACCCAGCGCCCAATGGTCGCGTGTGCCTGATGCACGGCGTCATCAGCGACCTAGTCACCGGCAAGCCCATCCCCAACGCCGTCTTCGACATCTGGCAGGCCTCGTCCAACGGCAAGTACGACTTCCAAGACCCGGACAACCAGACCCCCAACAATCTCCGGGGCAAGTTCCGCGCCGACGAGAACGGCAAGTATTGGTTTTACTGCTACCACCCGACGGCGTACTCGTTGCCCACGGACGGCCCTTCCTACCAGCTACTGCAGATGATGGACCGCCACCCCATGCGTCCCGCTCACATTCACATCATGGTATGTTTCCACTCGTGTCCCCAGCACCCTCCCCATATTTGGAGAGAGAGAGAGAAAATAAAGAGAGAGAAAAGTGTTCCCTGCTAACAGTGCTCGGTTTTTTAGGTCACACACCCCGAGTACAAAGGCTGCACCACACAGTTATACCCCAAGGACGACCCTTGGCTGGCCACTGACACCGTCTTCGCCGTCAAGGATGACCTGGTCGTTGACTTCAAGCCGCTCCAAGGCGACGACAAGGCCGCGCTCGAGCTCGAATACAACGTCATCCTGGCGCCCAAGGACTACAAGGGTAAGGTGTTCTGAAGCAACGAAAAACGTCGGGGATATCAGTAAAGTAACCAATTCGGCTGTGAAGGCTTGACACAACCGAAGGCTAAGTTATGAGAATGTGATCTGGTTTGATCAGGTATTTAGGGAAGCCGGATTTTATGGAGGGGCCATCCGGGCATATATATGTCGTGATTGTGGCGTTCTTGGCATCTTGTATTTTTAAAACCGGCATCATCGGCGTACTGCTTCGAGTTTGGGAGCATAGATTTATGATCATCTAAGCCTTCTTTATCCATCTCTTATGAATAACTCTACTATAAAATGTGTCAATGATGGATTATTGGATTCTCACAATTACGACCGGTCTCTGCTGCGCTCTTCAAGTCGTTAGCAAGGTCCTCATGCAATATTCTGCCTACCTCCACTTTCCTTGTTTTCATGTTACCCATCACGAAGAAAGCGAATTGTCATTGGGAGCTCTGCACCAGTGATTTCGCTGATTGAAAGTGAATCTAGCTAGTAATAGCGAAACCACAGAATGAAAAAGAGTAACAGAAGTAGGTATCTTGCAATGTGAGGATACGACAGGCGGGCAATCCTCTTTGGCTTGATGATTGAAGGATAAATCGAATATGGCCGTAATTATCAGAACCTACTAGGAAGAGACTCCTTGTGCTTGTAACTCTACCCACGCCCGCCAAGCGAGCTCAAAACATGTCGAACCTTCAAGCATGATTGTATGGGTAGGTATATCTTAACTAACAATCGCCCTAATTAGCATGCTATGCCACGGGCATTCTTACTAAAATAACAAAATGGTGCTATGTTCAAGGAGCAAGGAGCGTAGGCGGCGGGGACGTGCATAATCTGCCATCAAGGTAGGTAGGGTATGATTGATCGGCATGGGAGAACCCGTTACAATGCCAAGATCCACGGACCTGTGCCTGTTAGCCGCGGAAACATCAACCCTGTGCGGATCATGTCGGGAAAAAGAGCCTTGTTAGACTTCTCGTGTAGATACACAGCATGCCCTCTACTCCGCCTTGCCGTGTTTGCCGGTTTCCCTAAAGGCCCCCCGTTGATTAGGAGAACGACGACTGTCTACTCAGTACTTACACTCCTAGTTGATTAGTATGAGAAGGCATTGATTTTAGCACATACGTAGAGGTTCGTCTGTTTACGCACTTTATAAGAGTAATATGTATTCAGTAGCTGGAGTATCTGACCCAAATGCAAATAGAGAAATGCTCGCTAACGGGGAAAGAAATGCATGAATGCGCGCTCCGACAATGCAGTAAAGACAGTAAATGTATTATCCTCTACCGAACCCATATTTTAAAATATCTAGCAACCGTTTTTACTGCAGATGGATGTTGGCATTCGTTCATGATTCATCGAACTGCTGGCCGTTCCCAGATTCAACTAGGAGTGAGCAAGAGGGCGGTTTCGCCGGTTTCTCTCGTTTATCTTCGTTTATTGTCATTACAGCCTTCAAGGCTAGTTTGATGGTACCTGCTCTGCTATTATATGCGTAGCCGTAAGTACCGAAAGGCCAGATGGGACGCATTCCCGCTTCTCTCGTCCTGAGCGGACGGGTCCAGGGCTAGTGGAGATAGGATAGGTACATATCTCTCTAGGCGAACGCTCCTACGATAGACATTCCGACAGCTAGAGAACGTGAGTTCGGGTACTTGGCTTTGGAAGAAGTAGGGCTACTTACCACCAGCCAACACATAAGCGAAGGCCACCTTTTTATTCTTGGTTGTCATGACTCGGTTTGATTCCTCGGATAGGAAATCTTCAGCCAGCAAGTCTACCAGGGCGGCATAGATCAAAAGACCGGAAGAGCTACAGACTGTGAGTAACGAGTGATACCCAAAACGTCGCGCATGTGAATTCTTTCTTACATTGCATTAAAAACACCGACTATGATCAAACCGAAGGCGCTGTTTGGGTCGTAGGTGTTGTGTGCGGCTAATCCAATGGCCTGTCCAATAGGTGCCGTGGTGCCGAAAGCGACGACTAGTATCCATGGCCGGACTTGAAAGCGGAGGATTAGTATTTTATCCTCCCTCCTTGGCCGAACTGGTTATGGCTTGCGGTGATGTTTTGGGAGCGCACTGGGATGGGGGTCGCAACCGAACAGAGGGGAATTATTTTCGATCATGGATCTAAAAGTAGGAGGTTCGCTCGCCACTTACTGCTCCCTTTGGGATATGGTACAGCTGCGATACGCGAGCCCAGTCCGAGACCCTCGAACACCTGATGAAACAGAATGGCGATAAGCAGGACGATGTAGCCGTCAATCGTAATGGATACCGTGATGCCCACAAAAACCGAATGGAAAAGAATACCACCCTCGAGCAATGAGATATTCACTATTGTAGCTTTGATTAGTACATTGGTCTTATAGCGAGTGTAACGGGAGGGCCTCAAACTTCGTCTATCTCTAACGAGGAATCTCGCTCTAAAAGCCCTCATCGCGTGAAGAGGAGTTTTTTTTGCTGGATATCACTTACTGTTCATCTTCTTGTATACAAGAGGATCGACTGGCTGGCCTTCCACGTCCCACGTCGATTTTTCTGTCACCACAACCTCTTCCTTGGTGCCTTTTGGTTGGGCCATCTCCTTCTCTATACTCAACTCATCTAAGCTGCTGTGGCTTGAGGCCAGCTGGGACCTGGGGGATGGTGGGGTTTCGATGGTGCTAGCGGTTGCACCATGAGCGTGTGACGCCTCTTGGCCGTGAGCATGTGGTGCCTCGAAACCAAGAGCACCTCCATGGGAATGTCCGCCCATCTTGTTGTTCATCCACATCTCGATAACGAACAACGAGAAAAGCGAGGCCATCATGATAACGCCTGGGAGAGGAGGGTACTGGACAATGAAAAAGTCCGGGAGGCATGCGTTGGAGAGACTGAGGAATGCCGTCGGGAGAAGCTGTTCAGACGGCAAAATGAGATTGAAGTCATTGGATATCGGAGAGGTGAACCGACTTACATGAACAAAGGCTGTTGCTACGAGCACACCAGTGCCAAAATGTTTACAGGCGAAGAATATTTTGGTAGGGACTTTGAGCCATTTGATCTTCTGAGCCGCCACTGGGAAGCCAGCGCCTGAGTAGAAATAAATACGTTAGCAAAGAAGCCCTTGAAGAAGAGTTCGCAGGATTGTTCCCATACCGAAAATTGAGGCGAGTAAGACAAGGACTAATATATGGTGAGTTAGCAGTTGTGCATAGAAGACGTCGACGACGATGATTGTTGATCTGGCTACTGACATAGTCCAAGTGTGTGTATCCCAACATCGTACTCTCCCGCTTGACTACCACTGCCGCAAACCGGCTTGGCCATATCGTTTGCCATGATGGAAAGAAATAAAAGAGAGAAAAAAAAAAACCTCCTTCTGGCCCTACCGAATGAAAAACAACGTCGATCAGAAAATCTCCTCGGTCGAGAACCAGCGACCAGAGATAGTATCACTTATGTCGTCCCGCGACTTCCGATTCGACTTGTGATTCGGAGCAGGAAGGAAAGGAAATACAGTCTTTTCGAGGCAGTGTAAGTCTGGATATGGATACTTGGCAGGAACAGCAGAGCCGTCTGATTTAATACCTATAAAGTCCTTGATACTCCCTCATGCTCTGATCTTCGAGGCCACGATGATCCTCGCCACATATATATATAGCACATAACAGATATACAGTGATATCCGCTCGACATTCTCTGAATTCCTACCGGAGAAACAGCAGATCAAACGCTGCAGCGTCCTCAACTGTGGTCTGGTGGAGTCCATATTGAAAGGGAAGGAGAGCACGCGACCTTAGCCTCATCAGCCAGGGATGGTCTATCTCATAGCAGCGGGTGTTGAAACGGAGCCCTCGCTTGCGGCTGCGTCCATCCAATCATCCAATGAGAGATTACACATATAACGTGGACCTGGTCGTGTAGCATCCGGTAGCGGCTTGATACCACAATAATACTGAAGTAAGGAAATGATAGCCGACTGTGTTCCCTACGCGCTGTGTGCCATAATCAAAATTCCCCAGCCGCCAAGTCGTAAAATCGGAAACAACTGTAGTAAGTACAGAATTAAAAGTGGTAACCAATGCACTGTGAGTGCCGAGGAGGGAAGGACCCCTATGTCGCGATAGAATATCCCCGCGTGAATGCGTCGTCGTAGATAGCGTGATTGGCTCAGTCAGCAGAAATAAGATGGTTGAGTCTGGGTGCCGAGACATATCACGGGCGTAGGAGGGTCTTGGCAACTTCACACTTAATGTATGTTCCGTGCTTTGACCTCTGGGCTACGTTAACTTGGTATGCTAAGGCGAGCGCATTAGTATAAGTCGCAGCATGACATGAATTTCTCGGCAACCAGAAAATCCGCCTACTTTGATTCAGCCTTCGACCGGAGAATTCCCATCTTAAAACAAGTGCCAAGATAAACACTCGAGAGCGTCTATGTCCGCATGATGGTAGAATAGAGAAGACACAGGCGATCTAACAGTCGTTGTAGGGTAGACGGAACTGTGTTACCGTTTCTCGAAGGAACAAGCACGTCGCCAAGGCTTGGGGGGTTTTGCAAAATATATAGATATGGTTATCATGATGTTGTCCTTGTGGGTTTTCGGCGTTTGATGTTACGTACATACATATGTACACACATACATACATACATACGACCGCTACTTGGGGCAAGAGATACAACCTACAACCTACAACCTATACCCTTGCTCCTTGCTATGCGACCCCAATAAGATCTGCGATGGAATACCGCATCGAAACGGGCTGCCATTGCAAGACTGTGCGCCCTAACCGCACCTACACATACGTGCACGTAGGCTGTGCTGCCGGGCCGTCCTCTGAATGGCCGTTGGCCTCGAGCACCACTCGCACTGATACTATTCAATACCTAGTGTTCAATAGGGACCCAACCTGTTCTGGCAGAGTCGCTACGTCATGACAGCGAGGCAGCCCAAGTGATGTCGTCAGATCTCTCTACCAACGGGTATATCAAAGTGAGCGTGCGCTTACTTCCTATGCTCCTCCTAGGTTCCCTATGTTAATCAGTTTTATTTTCTGTTATTCTTGCGGGCTTGGGTATACATCTCCAACTATGGCATCGCTGTCCAACACTACCCAGGATAGAGGTACGTAACTCTATTCCTACATGTGATTTTGTAATACCTACCTACTCCACCCACAGTCTGCAGGCCGATATGCATATTTATCCTGGGCCCTGCATTCCTCGTATCAGATCCTAGGTATATTATCGGAGCAGCTGATGGTGGCAATAGAAAGCATTAGTCAAGCCGGCAAGCCGGTTGTGTCTCAGGTCGACGAAGCTGTAGTGATAGCCGCATCTCAGAGGGGACCAACAGAGGACAATCACATAGACCCTGAAAAGGCGGGCTCACCTGCTCAGCATGGTGCCGAGGATGGTGCCGAGCCGAACCCGGCAGATCCTTTGGACCTTGGCCGCCATCGCCGCAGTAATGTTACAAGCCGCCAGTTGAAGAGTGACTACCCCAATGGAGATCAAAAGAAAATCAAGAAATTCTATACACAGCAGAATGAGCTGATCGACCACTTCCTGGGTGCTGAAGATGAAGAACGCCTCCAAGTGGAAGAGGATGCCCGCATGGCCCCCCGCATCAAGTTCGCCGTGAACGCGTCCTTCGCGGTCAATTTTGGCCTCTTCGTGATCCAGGTGTATGCTGCTGCGTCGACTGGGTCCCTATCAGTAAATTGATCAACACCCCTTACTTTGCTGGCTCTGTTGACACGGTGTAAAGCTCTTTGCTACTGCCGCCGATGCCTTTGTTCGTGCTCACATCCCCCACACTCCAGGAAACATAATTTTGTTAACCAGCACGCAGGTGGATCTCGTCTCGTCTTGCATTATATGGATAACCTCTCGCTTAGCCGCAAAACCTAGTGTGTACAAGTACCCAGTGGTAGGTCCCTGCAGAACATGTTTATGAGGGTGTTTACTTAATGGGGTAATAGGGCCGCACGAGGATCGAGACGATAGGCATCATTCTCTTCTGTTCGCTGCTGACTACGGTGGCCGTTGAACTGCTGGTATGTCACATGTACGCCAAGGGCGTGACCGGCCTGTGCCCTGGGGTTTAGTATCTCTAACTAGTAGATGCCATAGATTGAGTCGATAAGAACTCTCGCAGCCGGACCCCGAGAATCAGAGCCACTTCAGATCATACCCCTCTCGTTTGTGGGTACAGCAAGTAAGTACATTCGTGGAGATACGACGACGGTAGCGCTGATGGTGGTGCTTAGTCTTTGCTAAAAGCAGTCTCATGCTTTACTGCTTCTTCTATCGCGGGTACCCGTCTGTCCATGTCTTCTTCGTAAGTAAATAGTAGCCTGGGGCCAATGGCAGTAGACTCAACGTAGAGCAGATTGATCACCGGAACGATATCATCGTCAATAGTTTCGGGTTGACGTTGTCTATCGTGGGAAATCGGGTCGCTTGGTTTGTAGACCCGCTGGGGGCTATCATTATTGCGCTCCTGATCCTGTTTTCATGGGTGTCCAACGCGTTTGAGCAAGTATGGCTCCTCGTGGGCAAGTCGGCGCCGCGAGACTTTATCTCGAAGCTCATATATCTCGCTATGACACACGACCCCCGGATTCTTCAAGTCGACACGGTGAGCTTACACCGAAGTGGATGCCCATGAGTCCCCATCACAGTAGCTAACGAGGCGCAGTGTCGAGCATACCACGCGGGGCAGCGGTGCTATGTTGAGGTCGACATCATCATGGATATGGACACGCCTCTGAAGGTGTCGCATGACGTGAGCCAGTCACTCCAAAGGAAATTCGAAGGTTGGTGATTGTGTTCGGCATGAGTGGCAATAATGGAGAGCTAAACGTAAAGTAGGCCTGAGTGATGTTGAGCGAGCATTTGTCCACGTCGATTACGACGACGACCATGATCCGTACGAGGAGCATAAGAAACTCTACAAAGTCGATTCCGGACGTCGAAGCATTAAAGACATGCTGTGCTTCCGGTGAGAGCAAAGACGAGGAAAACCACAAGCACTCATAGGAGAGTTAGACGAAGAGGCCATGCGTGACGAACCGAGTAACGAAATGAAATGCGTGAATGAACTACAGCAAAAAGCGGAAAGACGAAATAAAATAGAATTTGGGTAAGACTACTTGAGAGGAAACAAAACATGTTGCTGCATCAATACCTAAAAAAAAGGGGTGTCTACCGTAAGAATAGAAAAAATAGAAAACAAAATGGCTCGGAAATGTAAGAAATAAAGATAGAAGTAATAAAAGTCGCTCAAAATGAAGTTGTATGAGAGCGCGGTGTATGTACGTATGTAGGTACCTAGTACCTAAGTCTTGGAGATGGAAGATGGGTAATGAGGCTGCTACGATTGGTGTTGTAATAGGCGCGCTAGTGCTGTGTACATATGCGCTAAAAGCTTACCTAGTTAGGTAGCTTAGATCTACTACCTTACCTAAGGGTAGGTAGCTCTAGGTAGAATCAGCCCACTGCAGATAGAGCTCCGGGGCGATCCGGAGGAGCTTCAACCGGTCGGTCTTTTTTTTAATCTACCCGTCATTCTGACTTCCCGCTTTCCGCTTCCCCTTCACTAGGAGCTCCATTGTGCTCAACCACATGCCAAAATGTCTTTATTGATACCCGGCATGCGCCTGGCACCCTTCGGACAACCAGGCGCCCGGTTTATCTGCCGCCAATGCCTCCGTCAAAAGCCCCAAACGGCCCCGTCGCGAGTCCTCCAGTCCTTGCGACAATCCCGCCGCCATGCCACTACCGCTACTACTACTACCACCGCAAACACAACCACGACGACGAAGAGGCCGGCGTTCTCACCTGTTTTTTTCAGCACCTCATCTTATGCTTCCATGAGCACGGCAACACATGGCACCGCACAAGTATCGAAGCGCGCATTCCCCGAGAGTACCAATTCTAAGTCTGTCGCATACTGGCTTCTCGGCAGTGCGGCCAGCGTCTTCGGCATTGTTGTATTTGGCGGCCTGACGCGCCTGACCGAATCAGGGTATGCATGCCGCCTCTGGGGATGAGATAAGATGAGATGAGATGAAATGAAATGTAGTCTGTCTCCTAGTACCACTCGCTGACTCGGTCTCGTCTCCCTCGACTAGCCTTAGCATCACGGAATGGAAGCCCGTCACCGGCTCGCTCCCGCCCCTCACTCAGCAGCACTGGGAATCCGAATTCGAGAAGTACCGGGCCTCCCCCGAGTTCAAGATGCTGAACTCGCATATGGATCTGGATGAATTCAAGAAAATCTACTATATGGAGTGGACCCATCGGCTCTGGGGAAGGTTCATTGGTCTCTCCTTCGTCCTCCCCACCGCCTACTTCATCGCCCGTCGCCGTGTCTCCGTTCGCATGGCATGGAACCTCGTTGGCATCTCCGGCCTCATCGGCTTTCAGGGCTTTATCGGCTGGTGGATGGTGAAGTCGGGGCTCAAAGACGATTTGTTTGCCCCCGGATCGCATCCGAGGGTGAGCCAGTACCGACTCACTGCTCATCTTGCTACCGCCTTTGTGTGCTACTCCTGGATGTTGTTAGCCGGCCTTGGAATACTCAGGACACGCCGTCTCCTCGTCAATCCCGCCGACGCGATGAAGCTTGTCGAGACCCTGAGACACCCTGCTATGGTTCCCTTGCGAAGATCCGTGGCGGCACTTACAGCCCTCGTCTTCGCCACCGTACTTTCCGGGGCTCTCGTAGCTGGCCTTGACGCTGGATTGATCTACAATGAATTTCCTAAGATGGGCCTTGGGCTGGCGCCGCCGGCCTCGGAATTATGGGACAAGTTCTACTCGCGAAAGGAAGATGGATCAGATCTATGGTGGAGAAATATGCTGGAGAACCCGAGTTTGGTGCAGCTAGACCATCGTATTCTTGCGACAACTACTTTCTGCTCCGTGCTCGCTCTGTTTGCCTATGCTAGGAGGGGCCGACTCGCTGCCGTATTGCCCAAAGATGCTCGCAAAGGCGTAACCGGCATGGTTCATCTGGTCTGTCTCCAAGCTGCGCTCGGAATCAGTACCCTTATCTATATGGTGCCCATCCCATTAGCCGCAGCGCATCAAGCCGGCGCCCTGGCGTTATTAACGGGAGCTCTCGTACTTGGTCAACGATTGAGAGTTCCTCCGTCTACACTCCGCCTCATACAGAAGAAGCTAGCGACAATGCCTAAACAGTAAAACCTACCATAGAAGGCATTATGTATACTATGTAAATACAATGTAGAATCTCAGATCAATTGAAGTATAAACTATAATGATCTTGCTCCCCTAGTTGTCAAACTGCGTTCTAATCTATGAAATCAATACTTCTTACACGATAAGGACCTCCTAAGTTTTAACCCCGCAATTCTTGAGTACCACGCTTCTGACTATGCGTAGGTGGATCTACGGTCGGGATAGGAAGAAAATGACGCTAACCCGTGACCATGAATATTGTGTTGCCAATCTCCAGGTCTATTCGTGCTAAATATATCATATATATTTAGGCCTGCTTAATTATGGGATGACACAGGCACCATTGAAAAGTTGGCCTTTCAGAACGACCTTAGTATGCTTAATTTGATTGGGGCATAATGGAATGATCAAGACTGTTTTACTTTGTGTTCATGCTATATGGCTAAATCGCCACTGAAGTATTAAGTAAAGCGACCGTGCCGCTGGATACATCACGCACTTCAAAAAAGCAAGACCAAGAGCCGGGAAGCCTTAGTAACTAACTATATTGTATTTGATGGTTGAGCCGAGTATCGTGCGCGATAAGCGATAGAGGCAATAACGTAACGTGATAACGAGACGTAGATCTATTTACATGACTTCATAAATATTGCCGGAATAATAGCCCTTCCAGTGTATAAACCTACCTTTCACCCCAAGATTCCATCCTGTAAGTAGAATCGTTCCTTGTGCCCCGTTCCGAATGCATTGCGTACATAAATCATCAAAATGCAGATTTTAGAAACACATAAACCAGCGCCGTAACGACTATCCTCCCATACCGTAGCAAATAGCAATAATAGCGGTAGGGTAGAGTCGATGTACCCAGATTATATACGAAGTAACGTTTTGAACCTGTAGCCCTCAAATAGACGTGGATAAACCAAGCCTGGCGTCGCTATTTTTGCATGAATAACGGATAACAGGATATATGGTCGCCTTATGCTTTCACGACCCTCCATCTTAGAGCCGCACTGGAGTATGTCCAGCAGCCAATGATATGGTGTTGGCATACATCGTCTTGCCTGGTCTGGAGATTATGCAGTAGCTCGTCGCGACGGTAGAATTGAGTATAAGCCAGTCCAATCTCAGCGAATGACATAGCCTTCGCTAGGCTATTTCTGACGACCCCGTGCCACTCGATGATTCCAAGGTGCCCTGGTGCCGTGCTACGTGGACTATCCGCCAGATACCGAAGGCGATAGCAGCTATGACGATGAATAGGAGGATGATGATGATGGCGATGACGTCGTTTTCTTTGACCATTGTGACTGATGTTGAGGTTCACTCGAGAGATCCGAGGTGAACGTAGGAGAAGGAGTAAGGGCAAGGGAGAGCTGGTGAAATCAAGGCGGCGAGGAGCTCGTCTCACGAGGTACCGGGTTGATGTAAAAGAGGTATAACTGAAGAGAGCTTGACTATCAAGCAGATAAGCTGTTAGTATGGCATTCAATGATGGCAAGCAGGGAACAGGGAATCGCATCGAGCTTACCCCTTTCGTCAGCAAGAAATGTCAATGTCAATGCTATGTTATGTTGTGTTGTGTGGCTTCGACAACTGATGGACACAACGGTGAGATGCTCAGTTATTGATAGTTAAGCAACGATGTTGGGCGATAGCTGTGTCGCCTGGGTAAGATTACGGATAAGATGGAGATAAAAGGCAGCAATAGTAGTACTATGTCCTCAATGGATATCGATATCGTGGGATGACACAAACAACGTACGGGTTGATTGTGGTTGTAGGACGGGACAAGACAGGTGAGATGGATGGGAAGTTCACTCAATATGCAGCTCTGACAGGACTCGATACCCGACACCTTTTAACTGGCTGGTTGCCCTGCCATCCTGCCTGCAGTAAATAGCGAGGCTGGTGGGAGGGTGGGAAAAGCGCAAGGCTGGCAGGCACTAGAGGAGTAGAAACGCAACCAAGTGGAGTGAGCAGGGGTAGAGAGGAGCCCATCACTGGCTAACGCCACTGCCAAGTCGCGCAAGTCACGACAGGGGTTAGGCGGAAGTGTGTGAGACCCCGCGACAACTGGTCGAATGGTGGCTAGACGACCGTAACTGCTTGGTACCTAGCGTAGGTAAAAAGTCTGGTCACCAGCCACCGAATTGAGCCACTAGTAGCATGTTTCTTGCACCGCGTCATAGCCTGTTTCTGCCCATTCTCTCTCTCCATCGTGGACTCCAAGGCCCAACCCCGAAAAAGGAATCGAGATCCGGTGTCCTACGGTGAATGACTCCTATCTACGATACTGTGATCAATTTAGAAACACCCAGTCGAAGTTTCTAGTCGTCAGGTTTGATATGCATACGTACATACATACATACATACATACATACACTTGCACATACCTAATCAGCCAGCTAGCTTCCAAGGTTGGTCGTCGTGCATGAATAACAAACATGCCAGATACCAGAGGATTGGAAATCGGCACTATCCACTATTAAAAAAAGGATACAAAGGAAACGCAGAAAACCACTTCCGTGTCAGAAGGAGCATTGTGCTTTTCACCATTTACCATTGTACTTTTCGTATGCTGGCAAAGTAGATAACCCATCCTCTAGGGTGTAGAAGATACGCCGTTGCTGTGGATCAAGAACAGAATATCATTAATTGAGAACAACCCATAAAATTCAACGTGCCCAAGGTTCTCCCGGCCCATTCACGTTACCCTTGATAAGCTTTTGCAGGCAGCCAACAACCTTGTGTCACGACCGATGCTCGCGCCAGAGCCAGGGCTACTCGTCTTTGGCAGTGTCGCTCCCTGTGGCGACGATCTTGACGTGTCGCTCGTAAAATTGCAGCATCTTCTGAGGACAGCGGGAATAGATGACCTTGGTATCATGCTGCGTCTTCTGCCCGTCCTTCCAGGTGAGATACACGATAAGCTTGCCTGTATTCTCGTCGTGGCAAGCATCAATGGATTCCACATGGTCTTCCCATGACCCCTGTGGCGGCTTCCAAGCACGGGCGCTGGCTGGTGGTGTTGCCGAAGCCGGGTGGCTCCCATTGCGCCGTCGCTTTGTGCCGTTCGCTGGTGTGCCTGTCGAAGGTCGGCCGCGCTTTTTGGTCTTCAGTGCGGTTTGAGCTTCTTCAATGATGGTATCGCGACCACCAACGCTCTGTAGATACTCGTCGAGAACTCCCGCCGCATTCTCCCTATACAAACAATGTTAGAGATAAGGGCAAACATAGTTCGATGGGTAGGACAGCCAGGCCGATTACACACCGTAGATTGCTCTCCTCTTCCCAGGTCTGATCTGACTTCTTCTCCCAGCCTTCCCATTTGACTTTGTATTTTAGGGTGCCCTTAGCTCTCCGAGTCAGCGCGAACAACGAACAAACACAAGATGGGAGGCGCGTTGGAGTGGGCCGAGCAACTTACATCGGCTTCGAGGACGTGGCCGAGGATCTTCTCGACAATAAACCTGACAAGATAGTGTTAGCAGCGGGCGTGGGTGGTGGGGCGCGACAGGGCAAACGGGGCTGGCGCACTCATCTTCCTCCAGGTCCCCGTCATCGTCGGCCTCTTCATCCCCATCGTCTTTCGCGTCATCTCCCTGAACATCGAGCATCTCATTGTCGTCGTCGTCGTCGTCGTCGTTATTATCAAGGCTAGCGGCAGAGACAGAGGTAATGGCGGCGTCAGCGCTGGCGCGTTTCGTAGTGATGGGAATATCGATGTCGCCCACCTCTGACGTCTCGTCATCGCTTATAGCTGTAAAGTATCATGGAGCGTTAGTCTACGCATGTAGCGGACCACAAAGGCCGCGACAATGGCAATGAAGTATTAGGCAGATAGATGTAGAGTAGATAGGAAGAGAGAGTAGTAGGATCGGGTGAGAGGCGCGTACCGGGCGGCATTGTGACAAGTCGCGAAGCGCAATTGAAGGTTCGTGATGTCGCGTATCCGAGAGTCGTGGAAATAGCTGTATAATAAGTTGAGTAGTGGGCGCACTGACTCAAAGCTGTAAGTATGAGACGCGCAAAGTGTGGGAGTTATCGCGTGCGCCGCTGTTATACGGTACCTAAATAATTGATCAAGTCGGATGCGCAGGCAAAAGGCTGTTTGAGCTTCTGGCTGGCAAAGAGCTAGACTACCGGTAAGCTACCTAGGTAGGTAAGAATACCTAGTGGCGCTTGGGGTCACAGAGCAAGAAAGGCTTCTCAGCTGTCAACAGCTGTAAGCTAGATGTACTCAGCCGCATACCTACCTAGATATTACACAACGCACACCTCAGGTATCTACTTCTTCATAAACATCATGTAAATAGCAGGTGTCGGTAATCTACCTAAAACATGGATGAAAGTAGATATCCAGGTACCTAGTTATTTATTGTCGGCGCCTTTAGAACAACATGATTTTAGCTCCCCTTCTTTTTCCAACACGGCTAGAGTTCCTGGTCGTACGCTTGCCCAAACAACGAACGTAGGATACCTAGGTAAATAAAAGTATGCTGGTAAAATACAAACTATGTTACAAGATAATAAGAAGTGTTTGAAAGCAAAAAGCCTCTTAGAAAATAAAGAATTAAAAAAATAACCAGCGATAACAGTTTCGCAAAAGCTTAAGCTAACTACTTAAGCAATGTTTATACACTAGCTATAAACTTACTTTCGACTCGCTAGCAACCAGTTAAGTATTTCGTTAAAAAAAATAGCTAAATAAAACTTCGTTACAAAGCAAGCTATCTTAGAACTCGAAAACTATTAAAAGAATTTGCCGACATAGAAAAAACGTGAGATCATAAAACTCTAGAATAAACGGTTCTTTCTTAGGTGTCTCGTATCTTGTACTTATTCCGAGACTAACATGGCAAGCATTAGTTTTTGGTGACGCTGAAGCTGCGCTTACTGTCTGTTGATAAGCTTTTACGCATAGATACATAGGAGTCCCGAAAAGCGCCAAACGAGAATTTTGCTTTTTTTTTCTTTTCTTTTTCTTTCGTTCTCTCTCTTTTTTCTTTTCACTTTTACGCTTCCGTACCAGGCCCATGTAAGTAAGAGGTATAGATCAAATCAGCCCCCAATGTGGCGTGAGACGAAACATTCTGAGCCAGTTTTGCACACCACTTACCTAGGTAACTACATAGGTACCTATTGTTGACGGGTACTTATGCTAATTCATCCCACAGCGACCTATTACTAGTACTAGGTTCCGTAATTATTTACTTTATAGTTAGAAGTAAATACATAAGATAGTGTAAATGTAAAGTTGAGCTATGATGCCCTTCGCAGAGGTAGGTGCCTATGATACTTAGGCCCACAGTCTTACCAACCTTACCAAGTATAGACTAGGCAGGCTTGAGCAAATTGATAGGTGCGCTATCTAATTTAGGTATTACCTAGGTAGCTTACGGTACATGTACGTACCTCCATCTCAGTACGTTAGGTAGATACCTCCTACATACCTAGGTAGGTGCTATGTAATAAGCAGGTGTCAACCTACCTACGACTGCTTAATGTTAAAATAATACCTGTCAGCTGAAATTATAGTTCTACCTACCTAGATAACTACTATAACAAGTGTCAATTGTACAAGAGAATCAATAGCAGTATGCTGTACATACAAATAAGTAGGTATGTGAGATCCGTACCACCCAGCCTTTAGCGAATAGATCAGTTGGCTGCCTAGCTGAGCGTCCAAGTGGATAGGTGGATATCTCCACTCGGGTTTTCAGCCCGCTGCATCCTAACCGCACTACCTACCTAACCTAGACAGGTAGGCGGGTCAGCCAGTCTAACAGAGCAGGTAGGTTAGGTAGTCTAGAGTATACTTTCTTTCTACCTCCAATGTCACAGATGCCAACACCCGCATGTAGGTTCACTGCAGGTAGGGAGTCCGGGTCATTGCTGTGTATACATACATATGTACTGTACTCTATCAGTCGAGGTATGGCAGTAGCGCGGTTACGTTTCTTCTACCTATCCACCTACATCTATCTACCTACCTCCAGGACCCCTGACCTAGCATTTTAAAGAAAGGTCAGCTTAGAGACGGAGACGAAGGAGAGTAAAGAAGAATAGAAAAACGAAGCGGAAAAATATCGAGATTGTGAAGGGACTTTTTCGAACTAATCGAAGAAGGAAAGGAAAGGGGAAAAGAAAAAAAAAGAAAAGGAAAGAGACGAAGGGAAAAATCCGAGAGTCGATATCATGCGAACTCTCGGTTCGAGTAGAAAGACCCTGGACTTACACTCTGTTTCTTTCCCAATAGCTACCTACCGACTTACAACATACTCAGCATACTCAGGCACTACACTACACATTATGAAGAGTTACTGAATACCGCCCAATCTCCTCCAACACGCCACACGACCGACAGCCTCCATCGACGTGTGTTTTGGATGACTCTCGAACAGGGCGAGCTCCTCGGGGGCGCACTGCCAGCATCCGTTGCCATCTTGGATCTTCATTCACCTTGCCGACCTCAGCCTCCTCCTTCCTCTCCTTTCTGTCTTCTCTCTCTCCATACGCCGTCGTCCTTATTTACCGGCCTTCGTCTCTCACCTAGCTAGGCCAATCAAGCTAGTGCATACGATCTACGCTGTCGCCGTCTCCCCATCGTCGCTTCACAACTTCCGCTCCGTCCTCAACTCCGACCCTGGTCCTAGTCCCGACAGCAGCATAAGTGCTGACCTGCCCCCAACATGTCCGAGCCCGCCAACACAAACACAAACACCAACACCACTGCTGCTACTGGTGCTGCTCCTGCTACAGCTTCTTCTGCCTCAGCCTCGGTCACCGGCGGTGCTACCACCGAGTCCCCGGCGACCCAGAAACAGAGTGCTGCCAAAGATAGAAACTGCCCTTATTGTGGCCAAGCCTTCACATCGTCCTCCCTCGGCAGACATCTCGATCTTTATATCAAGGAGAAAAACCCCAAACCACCGGATGGCGTGCACGATGTTGACGCCATCCGCAAGCTGCGGGAGTCTATCACCCGGCGCCAGCCAAGAGGTTCTCTCGCACGTCGCGACACGTCCAATCCAGGCACGCCGGGTTCTTCTTCCCGAAAGAGCCCGCTCCCCGGCCCGGCCCCGGATCCTGTGATACGGCCACCTGCCATTCCCAAGGAGGGCCAGTTTGTCGTCGACCACCCGACCCTCCGCTACCCATTCCAGCCCTCGTGGGAGGCGACGGGTGTGATTAACGACATCCCCCCAACCACGGCGGATGGAAGCGGGAGTGGCAGCGTTTGGGAAACTCTCCGATCCAGAGCGAGCCCGGTCGGGGGCGCAGCCGCACGTCAGAATACACAGCGAGTGCCCAGTCGTGCGGCGCAAAAAATACAGCTCGACACAAAACAACGACTAGCCGATGCTGTGGACACGGCTCGCGCCGCCGAACTCGCCTTGAGGGAATTGCTTAGTTCCATAAGGGCTGCTAAGTACGTTGATTCACTTCTACTGTCCGCCGCTTCCTACGCCCAGAACGTGTAACTAACCAGCAACGCGCTACTAGGCAACATGTGGACATGAACTCATTACCCTTCGACTTCGAACCTCTAGCCCTCGACTTCCCGGCGCTTACCTTGCAGTGTCTTCAGGCACCGCCGACCCTATTCTCCTCCACACCACACCCGACCTCCACCTCGTGGTCTATCCAGCCGCCGGGCCAAAAGCAGTTCGAGGCCTTGAAGATGTACTTTCATGACGAGTTCCACAAATGGCGTATAGCCTGTGCTACGGCTACCACCATCTCAGCCGAAGATCTGACTTACCCGCCCTCCGAGACAAACTTCCCTCGTGATATGCGTGAGAGCGTGAAGAAGGCGGAAAAAGCAGCCGCGTTACTGGAGAAACAAGTCCACGAGCACTTACAATCGACATATCACGTGTGGGAACAACTATCGCCGCAACGTCGAAGCGAGCTCTGGGGCCTAGAGCTGGCTAGGAGTGTTGGCAGAAGACAGAAGGAGATCGAGAAGCTAAAGGAAGCGCAATATGCCATCAAACAGGAAAAGGCCAATCTCAAAATCCAGATCGAACAGTTAAACCATCTACAGCAGCCGAGAGAGTTCAGGATTGTGCCCCCTGCCACCCTACCCATAGAGGAAACATTCATGAACTACTTACTCAGTCTAGGTGCCAGCGGTGTTCAGGGCGTCGGCGTCACCGTAGAGGAGCGACACGTGGACCTGAATACAATGGTCTCCCGTGCCATTGAGCGTTGGAAATCCGTCATCGTGTCGACCAGGGTGACTGGGATGGGTGGCCAGAAATCACTCGATCAAGTGACACCGACCGCAACACCAACAAGTGCCACGCACTCCACTTTGACCCACGCGCCTCAGCGTGGATCCGGGACACAACCGCATCTTCCACAGAGATCCCTTGCGTTGCCTCCGGCCCCATCCGCCGGGTCTTCGACAACAACCGCGGCTCCATCAGCCATGGATGAAGAAAACAGTGATGAGGACGCTGACGCCGAGATGGATGAGGGGGATACGTTTACACCTATCGTGCCATCCATCGCGAAGACAACAGCACAAATTCAGCCACAGCTCGAGGTGCCGCGGACTAGGGGTCATCACCAGCGGGGTGCGAATAGCGCGGATGCACGATTTGCGGTGAATGGAAACACGGGGGCAACTAGAGGGCTTGGTCTCCGGCGGTCCATGCCGAACGCCAACGCGGCTTCACAGATGGCCGCCCAGCGGCAACCCCAACAGGGACACGTAAATAGCGATGAATATACAACTAGTACCAATCAGGGGGTCGTCTGTGGTGACCCCATGTACAGTGAGTCATAAATCTTCTTAACCCATCGTCTCCGTCTAGTATTCGTACCATCGTCTCCAGGCGCGCGCTACGCGGCATCCTGGCTCGGTTCTAGAATGTGCTCGTTTCTTCATTCACGATGTCTCCAGGGACTTTTTGGACGGTCTTCCATAGGCAAGCTAACCGTTTAATAGTGGATTAATAGATAATTGGAGCGATCATCATCAAAGGGGGCGTTCAAAAGGAATATAGAAAAAACTTTGTGTTGGGGTCATCAAGCGGTACAAAATGGCCATGGAATTTTTTTTTAGGTCTCCCCTCCCTCCCTGGAATGGTAGTGTGCCGACGAGGGCGGGAGCCATTGGTTGCGTACATAGAAGAAGGGGGTGTCGCCGCTGATTGGGGCAGCGTGGTGCGCCGCTGTACCGCTCTTCTCTCTGGGGATGATTTTGGATATATACTTGAGAGTTGGTTGACCCTCCCTTCTACCTTGTTCTCGAAGCTTGGGTGGAATATATCCTCCAATTCAAGACACTTGATCCTGTTGGTGACGGGATAATGTTATGGTATCGCGTGAAGATAGTTCATCGTGATCATGTAGATATCCAGGTATGGGTTACTTTTGTGGTGTGCAGTGCATGTATAGTAGTAAGGCCGGGAAGCAAGGAATGATGTTAGAAGTATTATTGGTTATACGTTTACTTATATAATCTGAGCCTAACTACATAGCTCGCTTTAGTTCAATGCTATAAGATTATATAGCATCCAAATACGGAGTCAACATAGGTAGTTACTCGTGTCTTACCAACACTTATTCCCAGGATGAAAATACATCATGTACATATTATAGAAATGGGTATTGAGGTAGAGCGAGTGAATTTTGCCTAAACTATTCAGATTATACGGCTCATTCACAGTTGTCTTCATACCCGTCTACCAGATTTAATAAGAGAGTATCTCCAGATGTTGAGAGTGTCATATTCTCAAGCTCTTCATCATTTTAACTCATCTAATTAGCTTTTATCTATACGTGTAAAGACTCTCTTCGAGCACATAGCTCCACGTATCAAGGGGGGGTATAGGACTATCATATGCTTACATCAGATACCCGAATACTGTAGCTCAGGTCTAGAAGAGTGTTGTATGTTGTTTCATTAGGCTGCTGTCTTCACTCCCTCCCCTACTCCGCATGCTTGCTCGAGTAAAAAGCCAGTCGATATAAAGCAATATGGTTGTTAACAAACACGACCTTCCTAGAGTTTTAGGGGGAGAGCTACTATAGGTAACATTTCTGTGTCGACTAATCCAGCAGCTACATCGTAGCCATGATATTTTAGGGCCGCCGCTATTAAAATCAATAGGTGATTTTGAAACTAGGCTATAAAAAATATCCCATCCAATACCCCGTCTCGCCTAGAGATAAGGATGTAGTGGGCAAAGACAGAAGAGCTGAATTTGAAGCGTTATATATCGTACATCCCCATAGTTTTATTTTCACAAAATAAATACAGATGAATATGGGTTTCCGAAATTACTTGCCGTTCTGGTCTGCTGCTTTCTCATTAACATCCACCATTGCGTCAATCATAGGCCGTTGGCTGGATCCTCGTATAGCTGCGGCTTATCTCATCATTCGAGATCGATATATGAGATCCCATCCGATTGTGCTCAATAATACACGGACTGGACGCTAAAATCCATTGCTTTCTAATTTATACTTAGGATCAGGTATGAGATGCTCATGAGTTATACATGCTGGGTGTAGTGACTGGCCATTGGTGTTCATCCATCAAGAGCCCCTCTGAGAGCTGGTTCAGCCGGATAAGAGAGCCAAATACAATATATGGTATAGGTTTGACATGCAGGGCATATGAACTGTTGGTGATAGATAGAGAATATGCATGCAGAAGTGCAATTATATTGGTTGAGGTGAGGCACAGCAACTCGTATATTGGAATTTGTACACGAATCAGGGGCCATTATCCATCATATTAACCATGCATGTCAATTATCCACTCGAAATGAGTGTACCAGTACAATACCGCCAGTAGCGCCCTCCTGTTGCAGTGAGCGGTAGGCACGACTTTCTACCTTATCGCCGAGTAATGTCGTAGGCAGTCAAGCCTCCTAGTAAACTCGCAATAAGTCTGGGAGGGGAGCCTAATTTGCGAGCAACACAGATGACTAGCTATCTGACATATGGGATATGTATAAGGAAATTAACACTATGCTACTCCACGAAGACACATACCGCTTTCATGTACGCCGCTGTTGAGGTCTGAAGTGAAGTTAGACAAAGCTTAGCCTACTGACTGACTTAATCGCAAATGAGACCAAGTCCTGCCACGCGCCACGCCACGCCAAAGGCTAAAGTGTGCAAGCTGAAGAAGCTGAGCATTGAGAAGTGAGACACATGGCTCGATACGTTGCTTTTGCTTTCTTCCTCTCCCCGCGGCATCCGCTTTCCCTTCAATTTGTGACGTATCTCCTTCAGAGCGCTCCCAAACCACAAATAGGGGAAGTAGCTAGCGTAAACCAACAATAAAGCTCTCATATATACTATAAAGCATCCAATAGTAGTCTCGCTTACGTGCCCTAGAGCCATCTCGCGAGAGTGAAACCAACGATAATAGAATCTATCTCTATCTAGTAGTGTCATCATAGTAGAAAGAGTAGCTGTCTGCAAAACGTAACCTTCATCTAGGTAGTAGCACGTCCACGGAATTCTACATGGCTAGAAGTCAAGATTATTTATGCCCAGTGTCAGAGTGTAACATTTGCGACCACGCGGATAATAGGTAGGTAGTGTGAAAATGCATACATGAGTTATCTACTTGCGTGATATCTTTCGCTAATTGCAAAGCCATATAAAGCAAAATGACGCTGGCCCAACCATCTAAAATGCTTGCCGATACTCGGCAACAGAAACTCAAAAACCCAATTACCCGTTTTGACTTTTACATGCAGTCGTCAGATGGACATCTCAAGGTACTGACCAAACTTTGTCTTTGGTTTTTCGAAGCACCAACATCTTCCGTCGTCAGGCGTCAAGCCTCCGATACCACTAGGCGGGTTATAGAACCGTTATTATGAATATTATAGCTTGTTAAATTAAATGCCAATCCAATGTTTTTACGTCTCATTTATTTGTACAGTCGGAAACGCTACCGGTAGGCCGATACACAAGGGATCGCCTGGAATGGAAAACTCGGTTCGACAACACGTGACTCGTATCGTGGCAGCGGCATTCGATGAAATAGACTATTTACAGGACCAAAGCAGCCAAGAGACCAGCACCGACAAGGGTGCCGCTGAAACCGGGCTTGAAAGCAGCACCGGTAGGAGCAGGTGAAGAAGAGGTTGTGGCAGCTGCGTCTGTTGACGATGCTGCGCTGCTGTCAGTGGCGGTGGCGCTGCTGCTAGTCTCGCTGGCACTGTCTGAGCTGCCAGTGGTAGAGACGCTGGTGACAGTCGAAAGAGTGGTTGCCTGAGTCTTGGTGGCGCTGGTGGTAGTCTCATCGTCTTTGGAAGCAGTAGAAGAGGCCTTGGTGGTAGTAGGCTTAGCAGTGCTGCTCGTGGTAGTCTCGGAAACGTCCTTGCCGTCGGTGGTCTCGACCTTGATGCTCTGATAAGAACCGTCGGAGCCATCAGCCCAAACGTACTGCTTAGCATTGGAGACACCGTTGGCATAGTCCTGAATAGTCACTTTCTTGTAGTAAGCGGTGAAAGGACCCTTGGAGAAATCGGCCAAGCCACCAGCCCACTCGACGGTGCCCTTGGGAGCGGTAGAGCTTCCAGCAACCCAAGTACCGAGCTTAAGCTGGCAAGGAGTCTGAGGGAATCGAGTACCACTCTTGGCATCGGCGTACTTGAGCTCACGGACTAGATTGCCATCGATAATCCAGTGGACATAGTCCTTGGTCCAGTCGATGGTGTAAGTGTGGGAGACGGCCTGGGGGTTGTCGACGTCCGAGAAACCACCACGATCGAAGGTAGAGTCATCACCCTTGCCGAAGTAGTTCGTCTGGACCTCGGTAGTATCACTGCCGATCCACTCCCAATCGATCTCATCACGGTCATCGGATTGAAGAACGACACTAGTAACAATACCGGTACCGGGGGCAGCAACCACCTCGATGTCGACCTTGCCGAAGAAAAGGTACTTGGAGCTCGTGATCGTGGGGGCCTCGGTCTCCTTCTTCATGGAGAAGGCAGCACCCTTGCTGCTGTAGCTGAGGGTGGTGCCAGCGGCTACAGTGAAGAAGTCGTTCTCGCCCTGAGTGAAGTCCACAACAACGGTGTCGTCACCAATAGCCGGGTCGGCGGGGCATGCTGAATACATGTTAGCCTTGTTTATTCTGGCCCACTCCTTTCTCTTTTCCCCAGGTTTATCTCGTCTTTTGCTTGTTGGTACTTACACCTTTCCCGAGGGTCGCAGGCTGTGGTAGTCTGAGCAGAGACTAGGTTGCTGGCAGCAAGAGCCACGGCGGTGGCAGACAGAATCTTGGAAAACATGGTGATGTATGTCGAAGCTGGAATGTGGAGCTTGTGTATATGGCTGAATGTATATAAGAGCAAGAGACACAAGATATTACAAGATGGTGTTTACTGAACCAAAGGCGCTGGGATGTGTTGACTTCGTCTGAATATAAGCGAGAGACGGCAGAAGATGAGGTGGCGGCGCTGGTGGTTTGGTTCTACTACTTAAGCGAGTGATGTAGCAGAGTGAAGCGAGTGTAAAGTGAGGTGAGGTAAGGTGAGGATGGAGAGGATGAGGGATGAGGATACAAAAGGAGAAGGAGAAGGAGTAGGAGGGCAGGGTCCCTGAGTTTTATTTATTATGAGTGACTGACCTCCCCAGGCAGGTCAGGTCAGGTAGGTAGATCAGGTACTTGTCAAGGCCCCAGAAGTATCGACGTTCAAAGGATCCTTCCAAATGGAACCTACAGTAGGTACATCCTATACACTATACATACCTACATACAAATGTGACACTAGTTCGCATGTTCCCAATTTTTTATGGGCGGCGCGGCGGCGGCGGTGCTTGCCTCACCCCCGTGTCGCTCTCCCCAGTAGTCACATCTTGTAGGGCAGGTACCAACCTAGGCCTGCCCACACATACTTACCTACCTACGCATATACCTATACCTACAGCTAACACTCAGTGCTGCTTACCTGCATCGTCAGTCTCGTCTCGTCTCGCCTCGTCTCTTGGAAGTCGCCGGGCTGTCTAGCCATGTGTTCATATCCGGGCTTCTCCGGATCTTAGTTGGTGGTATCTAGGTACTATAGAAAAGCTAAGCATGTGTCTCCTAGACAGAGGCTGTCAGCAGTCTTTGTTCTTTTCTTCGTGTCCAGCAGCCTGGCGGAGCATTCTGCTCTCGTGTTTTCCAGAGTCTTCAGTCAGTCAGACGAGTGAGCGCTGTAAATAGGTTTACGCATACGGATGTTGGTCGGTATACCAAATTGTAGGTTAATACCCCTGGTTTGGAAGGAGAAAAAAAAACATACCCCAATCCAACCCATGCTTCTGTCACGGTCTTAAGCCGTTGTTGGTTTAGCCAACCAGAGCTAAGTACCTCGGCCCTATCGAAACAGAAGGAGATTGCGGCGCTGTTGATCAGACCCGGCGTCTTCGAGCCAATCAAATGTCTCAGCGCTTCAGCACTTGTCGCTGCGCCCCCCCTTTTCAAAATCACCCTAGCGACTCCATATGGATACGCTAACACGTTGGGTACTTCGTGATGGCCCCTGTCGCTCTTCGCCCTCTCGCCGCCTTCTTTATAGGCTCTTTCTACTATGTACATACTACTAGCCTCTCGGCTCGTTCCAGTCCCAGGCAAACAAGGACCCTCACTGGGCATGGCATTGACTGGGTATTGTAGCATGATCAGATCACTTGATGGTGGTGCGTCGACGCTTCAACGTTACGTTGCAAATTACATAGCACTGGACTTACCCTTATCTGGTAAGTCTATCTCTTCGATTGGTCGCCTTCTGGTCAGCGGTACATGAGTACTTACATATGTACAGTCAGTGCTTTGGGTATCCAAGGTCTCGGTAAGATTAAACACAACTAGCTGAGTGGCGTGTCTTGTCTTGTCATTTGTCTTATTCTTCGTATTGTGTGGTTTTTGTCAAGTGACAAGCCTGACAAGCCTGACTAGTGACATATCTAGGTAAATATTGGTTATTTCATTATTTCATCATTTGGGTTTACCTAGCGTACAGTTGAATGTAGTCGGGTCGCCAAGAAACGAGCTGTCTCCAGATCCGGCCAAACCCAGGCTGCCCAGGCTCTGCCTAGGCTACTAATTCGGTCTCTAGTTTGACTTCTGGCTCAACCCGGCAGACGGACTATGAGCACTAGAATCGCTTAGGCAGAAACCTGGACCCTGATTTCTGCCCTGGTGTTCCTTGGAGTTCCTGGGTTTTCTCGTATCTTGGCGGACCCCGTTAACGCCCTATTGGACAGAAAAGTTACCCGTTTGGGCAATCTTTCAATGCAGCCGTAGGGATAGGGGTCTCGCTCATCATACTTATGTACATATGTACCTTTATTATTCCCCAGTCAGGAGACCATGGCACTATTAATAATAAGCTTACACCCAGGCAACTAACGCATAGTGTCCCGTTCCTGGAGCGATGTGCTTTCGGTCGGCATGATTGACGGTAATTTCACAGGTATTACCTACCTAACCCACAACATTCTGAGGCATCTCTCCTCGCAAGTATCATTGGTATTGTCGGCGTACAAGTATGGACTGGCCTCACAACTACTGAATGTGTTTGTTTCGTGGTGATACCAGGCGAGCCAGGCGTCCTGTCGAAACAGGATACCTACATCGGCTTGGCCTGCAAAGCGTAGATCATAGGACAGCCTCCACCACTCACCACTAATCAGCGCTGCATCGCCGTTTGATTCTGCGTTTACTGAGACCAACCAAGAGGCATGAAACGAGACCCCTAACGTGTAACATCTTGTTAGGATGTTTCGCATATGCTTCCAAGATGCCTTCCTGATTTGATAGGTATGCCTACCAAACTGTCGTCGCATGAAATATGTTCGGTATGAGAAATAGGTAAGTAATTGCTTCTTGCCTTTGGACTGGCTAGCTTCCGTATCAGCGCTACCCTAGGCCGCATTTCTTATTCGTTTACCATCTCCCCCAAACAGGTTTTCTTCTCCCTTGGTTCTTTCATTGTCACGATCACTCACATTGGCAGTATTGACTTCCACGTGATGAATACATCTTAGAAAATACCTACTTAAAGTTGTTCGTGTCGCCTCAGTGTGCCCATTGTCCTGACTCAAACTGGACCGGCGTTCCCGTCCTATTTTTGGGTTTCCGTGTTAGTCTGGTATGCCTACTTAATTACATACCTATATGTAGTATACGATATACCTAGCACAAGGACTTAACGCATAATGCTGAGGACTTAATACTTGCTTAATATTAATAACTACATAGTCAATATTCTATTGCGACGAAAAAAATGACGAGATGATGAACATTTACGATTCGAGGGTACGGCTTTCACACCAACTGTTGCTATCATCCACCATGTTTCCTAATCCACCAGACTAGTGAAGATATAACCATGTCTTTGCGCGGAATAAATAGAACAAATGCGTGATTTATCTGCTAAATAGGACATCAGTTGCTTTTGACCTATCTCCCCGACGTGGTAAAAAAAGAAAAGAAAATGTGAAGCCAAACTGCTCATTGAAACCACTCTTTCGGTATCGTCTGGCCAACATGTTGGTTGGCGCAGCCCTGTGGATCCGATCCAATTACTACACATACCTTGATTGGTACCTCATGGGCAATGACAGATAGGCGAGGGATGCAGTGAAACGTGTATGAGAATGCCTAGCGACGAAACCAAAATACGCCAGCTTGATTCCGCTATACCTGCCTATCCGAGAGACATAGGTACCTACCTATATCCTCCGACTACGTAGCCTGAACCACGAGCTTGAAAGACCACCTCGCTACACACCGGGCTCCCTCACCCCGTTCTCCGCAGCCATGCCTCTCGAGCCGGGAAGTAGATCTGTACCGGAATTCCACGCGAAGCTGCAAAAGTCCAGTCGCATCGTGGCGCTATGCGGCGCCGGGCTCTCGGTGGGATCCGGGCTGCCTACGTTCCGCACGCCGGGCGGCCTGTGGACGAACGAGCAGGCGGACGAGCTCGCGTCGCGGGAGAAGTTCGAGACAGACCCGGACCTCGTCTGGCTGTTTTACTCCCACCGCCGACACATGTCTCTGCAGGTCGCGCCGAACCCAGGCCACCACGCACTGGCCGAATTAGCCCGGGCGAGACCTGAGTTCTTGTGTCTGACGCAGAACGTCGATGGTGAGTGTTAGTGTTAGTGTTTGTGTCGTGTAAGGGCCGGAGGGTGGCGCTAAAGGTGGCGGTGTGCTCCTTTCGAGGAGAGATTCCCAATGCATACCTACCTGCCTTCTATAGGAAGTATCTTGATGTCTTCCACGGCGGACGCTAATGGCTCGACCCCCAAGGACTATCGCAGCGTGCAGGTCACCCAAAAGAGCAGGTGCGCACGCTACACGGCTCGCTGTTTGATCTTAAATGCAACGACGCCAAATGCGGCTACATCCAGCGCGACAACTTCGACGATCCGCTCTGCCCTGCTCTGGCGCCGGCCTCGCAGGATCTCGAGGGCGGCTTGGTGAGTATGCCGCTGCTGGACCCAAAACAACAGGTCGCGCGCATCCCGGCGTCCGAGCTCCTGCATTGCCCCAAGTGTGGGACGTTGTTACGACCGGCCGTTGTGAGATTTAAGGAGGAGCTCGATAGCGAGATGCTGGAGGAGATCAAGGCCTGGATCGACGAGAAGCCTGTCGACCTTGTGCTCGTCGTCGGCACGGCTGCGGAGGTCTGGCCTGCTGCAGGGTTCGTGATGCAGGCTCGGAAGCAAGGGGCCGCGCGTGAGTACATCTCGGGGTTGTTTTCTTCCTGTTTCGGCGGTTTCTAGAGTTGAGACTTTCCTTTTCAGCGAAGACTGTGTCTGGAAAGTTCTAAGACCCTCGTATACAATGCCCAAATTGGCGATAACTGACTCCGAGTCTTCTAGTGGCGGTCGTCAATACTGATACGGAGAATCTGGGCTCAGCGAGGGATTTGAAACTCGGCGATTTCATCTTCGTTGGGGATTCGGCTGAATTATTGCCAGAGTTACTTGCGCCTCTTATTAATTCTACATGAGGTGGAACAATTCAATCTTTATTGTAAGCTCTACTAAGATATAGATAAAATTTCGGGGCGTTGGGGGGTATCTAATTCTTCATGCTACGATCTATGAAATGGAATGAGGACGACAGGGGCAGTTGGCATTAAGCCTAAACAAGTATACAACCGAGAAGAGCCTCAAGGCATGTGTCGCAAACTTGCAACCCCCATCGTTGTGAAGGCTGCGATGAGCATGAGAGAGCAAACCGTAAAGACCCCATTGATGCTATTATTGCCCTTAGCCACCAACAGCGACACAACGACTATGATATTGAACGGGGTACGAATCACGCTATACACAGTGGCGCGAGTATCGTCGTCAACCAAGCTCGCCTTGAGGTAACCGACAGCAGGTCCGAACATGCCTCTGCAAGCTTCGAGAAGACAGAATAGCCAGAAAGCGCCAGCCTCTGTTTTTGCGCCCGCGAGCTTGACAAAGCCGAAGACAGCAACCAATAAAACGCCGAGCAAGAGTCGGGAGTATCCAACAATGTGCTTGTCCATGATGATATTGAAGGCGAGTGCCGCTGCCATAGAGGCAGCCATTAAGTTTGAATGGATGATGATGTAGGGAAGCTCGCCAGATGTCTTATGAAGAGAGCTTAGGGCGGGCATCCAGTAGAAAAGGAACAGGTTCATTGAGCCATCAAACAAGGTCGATACGAACGTAAGGGCTACAATAGATGGCGTCTTAAGAATGGACCAAACCGACCTACTGGTTGCGGGAACCGATCGGTTTGACGAAGCTCTGGCGCCGAAGTTCTCCGCCTACGAAATGACGTGGTTAGCCGGACAAGCTCCTTTTAGACGAAGTGAGGGTGAGAGCAATGCTTACCCAACTAGACCAAATAGCCTGGAGAGCGAACCAGAGAAGAATCACGCTCACAAGAAAGGGGGATTTCTTGGTGCCCGTAGCCCACACCAAAGCCTCGCCTAGGATGCTGCTTAGTATAGCTACCAGGCTACTCACAACGCTCGTAGCTGCATAGGTCCTCGTCAGGTCACATCCTTCTTCGTCTAACTTTCCCTTGTGGAAACCGGTCACCATCCAACTGTCGAAGACCGTAAATAGGATACTTGTGCTCACGCCGCCGAGGATCCGCCCCAGGAAGAGCAATGGCACGACGGGAACGATGGTCAGGAAGCAAGACAGGGCATACAATACGCAGTATATCATGCAACATAACTTCCGGCCGTACTTGTCGGCCAGGATGCCGATGAAATACGCACTGATGGCCGTCGTAACAACGTCGGTCATGTACAAGCTTACGACTTGCCCCTCGTCTAACTTAAACTCGTCTTTGTAAAGAGAGAAGAGGTAGGGTCCCTAATACGAGAGCTCTGGGTGAGTTTCCTATGTCGATTTCAGCTTGGGGGGTTACTCCTACTTACCTGCAACCAGTCGGCGGCTACGGCAAGGCTATAAGCCTTGTACCATCTGGCCTCGGGGTGGTCTTCATCCTGTTTTCGCGAACCGCCGCGTCTTTCTAGTTTCTGCTTTCGAGTTGGCTGAGAGACGAGTAGCACGTAGCATAACGCAGCGAGGCCGCCAACGCAGGCCTGGTAGTAAACCATGATGGCGGAGAACCAATTGTGTGTTTAATGAAGTTCCGAGCACGATGCACTCGCAGCCTAGGGATCGAGCTCATGGGGAATCGGGCTCTGACTACTTAGAAACGATGGAAATCAAGTTGCACTTATTTCCCAGAGGTGGTTTTACTACGCTTTTAGACGCGACTTTAGCCATCGAAACCGGAGAGCATTGCTAGAAATTGACACTTGTCGTTTGTAATTATCCGGCTTAGACGAGGCTCTTGTGCCGACGTCCGAGATCTGAAGCATTGAAGATGTACTGATCGCCAACTATATGGTCGTTTATATCTAAGATCTACAATCATACCCAGAGAGAACCGGGGAGGAACTGCGATCAAAATAGCAATTCGCCTGGGTCGAGTTGTTAAAATGCGGCGCCAGGCGTTCTAACCTAGCAATAGGTTGTTATGTTCGCGGATAAATGAGATTGATGGCTCGTTCTGGGGAGAGAACCTACCAGCTCTGAAGCAGCAGGCATAATCGTATCGAAAGGGTATTTCGGATATTCTATCTATATGGTGTTATGTGGCTATATTTAGTATAGCTATCTAATTTGGATTGGATGGCGATGGTAATAGATTAAGTAGGTACTGTAGATGTTGAAGCTGTGAGATATGTACTTAAGGTATGTGTGCATGGTGACCAGTGAGGTATTCCATACAGTATGTTGGTGCACTGTAACTTACTGTATCCGTCTCAGTAAGCCCCCGTTGTTATTTGGGACGTCGGATAGTAACGGCTCACCGAGGATGACGATGTTGGCGTATCGGCTTAGAAGCACCGATAGAAGGACCGGCGGTATATAATTGGGTTGGCTTGATTGGTGCGACTATTTCCCACTTAATCTTCAGGCAGGCGTCAAGAAAAAGAGGATTGAACGCAAGCGAAGGCATTGTCTCAGTTGGTGCTTGGTAATTGATCAGATTATGACGAAATGCGCCTATTCATCTATACCCACTCCCTACGTAACAACCCTTGAAGAGGCAATGAATGATTAATGAATGATCAATGCCTGTACAATAGTACTGTACATGTGTATCCCTATCTATCTGCTTCCTCCCTACTAACGACCTATACCAAATGATCGGTATCTCCGATCCTCGGTAGGTTAGGTATGTAGATAGTTAGTAAGTATGTAAGTAAGTAGGTACCTACACCTAGCTACTACCTACGATAGATAGATAGACGAGAGAAGATTAGACTGGAAAAAGACACAACAAGAAGTAAATACAGGCATTGTTGACATATTAGGCTCGCTTTCTTGCTTCCTCATCAACTCTATCGCATCGTGTACTTATCATAATTACCTAACCGAACCTAGACCTACAGGTTAGACCGGGACCTATCTAGTCTAGACCTCCTAAATAACCTATCTATCTACCTTAGCTCTTTTCTTCCTCTTCATCTTCTTGTCTGTCCTAACTTCCTGCTCGCCTTCTTCGTTTTTTTCTGTCTACCTACTTGTCTAGCTGTCTGTCTAGTCCTGCTGAACTTGTATTCCTCTTCCCTTTTTTTTAGGGTATTTTTTTTTTTCTCTAATTTATGTCCCCTATACCTTTACATCTGCTTTGCAACCAATCGACCATTCTACCTACTTACCACTTACCTATTCCGCAACCGACTAGCCAACTGCGCATTACGATTTTAAGACACGCGAGATACCGTCCCAAGCCACCTGCGCTAGACCGAACGGTTCTCCGGTTGACCGGTTACGCTTCCAACCATTGAGCTCCTACCTTTTCCCTCCTTGCGTCGTCTGTGCACAAGTTCTAAAAAGAACAAGCGACGAAAACACCCCTCTGGCATCTCACACCTCCCATAGAACAAAAGGGTATAAGAAACACCAGAACGCCACCCAGTCACCGACCAACCGACCACGCCACTCACGTCTCCTACATATCTAAAAAGCATACGCACGCAGCTCGGTGGTGTGGCACCAAACATATACCACATCATATATACACCCAGCTGAGGCTGCATTGCCGCGACGACGTGTAAGAGGGAAGAGTAAAGGAAGGAGAAAGGAAGTGTGCGCTTGTGTCTGTGCGTCTGAGCGTGTGTGTAACAGAACAAGAACCTGATCGCCAGTGGGGAGAGTGTATATTGTAATATTATTTGTCCAGCTGCCCTTCAGGCCAGGCCACCTGCCGATCTACATACAGTAACGTGCTCCCCCAGAGGGACGTAGCAGTCGGTGGCGTAGGCAGTCATGGATGGGGAGAGGAATGGAGATAAGGAGAGGGATAGGGAAGGTAGGGAGAAGGATAGGGACAATCGGGACAGGGACAGTGATACGTCGGCCAGCGCTGCCCAATCGAGACGGCCGACTTACAACCGCAGCGACTCACAGGTGTCTCAGCAGCAACAACACCGCTCCAAACACCAAAAACGTGTTGTAGGAGGAGGCGGCGCCGCCCGCATCCACGCCCGCGTTCCTTCCTCCAAGGGCCTGCACAAGAGCCATTCCCAGTCCAATGCAAAGCTGAGAAGTCGCGCATCTTCCCCCGAACCCTCCGAGCGGCCCCCTCTATTCGCCCACGCCCACCGTCGCACAACATCGGACCTGAAGCTGACCACCGTCGCCGCCGCCGCTGCTGGTGCTTCTACTGCTGCTGGTGCTACTGCTGCCCCCGCAGGCCGCAGCCCCCACTCTAACTCCAACGCCAACTCGCACTCTCACCCGCACTCGCACTCGCACTTGCACTCACACTTGCACTCACACTCACAATCGCACACTCACCTAAGCAATCCCAAGAAGAACTCGTCGCAGTCCAACCTCGCAGCCCTCACGTCCAAGCGCAACCGCTCCCACGTCGAGATCGGCAAGCGCTCCAAGTCCGCCGCCAATATCAAACGCTCCTCCTCTCATAAGGACGTCCACAAGCTCAGGGGGACTAAGAACCAAGTGCACTTCGATCTAGGCACCGACGAGATCGACGACGACGACGACGACAACGAGGACGAGTGGGTGGATGCGAGCGCATCCGCATCCCCGTACCTATCCCGACGTGGCTCCGTCGTGAGCGGTGGGCAGTCGCCCGCCAAACCACCCTCGCCAAGTGGCCACGAGTCGCGCCCGCAAACCCCTCATAGCGCCGACGACCGCTTCCCCGACCATCACAGCGCTTCATCGCCCACACGGCAGATTGCACAGCGCAACAGCTACATCACATCCCGCCTACTGCAGCGCACGCCCTCTCACGGCGCCCCTCCCCAGATGTCGACCGAGACCGTATCCGTGCCTCCACGTTCCGGCTCGCCCACTTCCCACCTCAGCCGTGGCCCTCCGAGCCTCTATGGCACGCCCAGAATAAGCGCCCTCGGCGGGAGTGGCCAAGAAGAAGTCGTATCCCGTTTTGTCAGCGGATCCGGCCCCAGCTCGGGCGGGCAGGGGGAGAGTGATTCCTATTTTGTACCGGCACACGCGCCAGTACACCGAAATGAGGGGGGCGTCCGGCGGCCGCAGTCGCTTAGCAACCTGCACCGGTCTTCTCGAGATTCGGCCAGCGAAGAGGACGAGAGCGCCCTAGCGCCTCGTGCCAGGAACCCCATACATAGGGCGCCACCAGCCAGCCAGTCGCGCACTCAACAGAAGCTCAACCTGCAACGCGCAAGCTCCTCCATAGAGCCCGCTCAGGCGGGGCCCGGTGTCGGCGTCGTCGGTACGAGCCTATTAGTCGGCGGTGCCGAGTACGATCATCGCGACCCTCGCATTAGCAAGCTTCTCGAGCGGACTGGGATGGAATACCTAGTGGTCAGGCGGTACCAGAACCCTATTGCGCGATCTATCGCCCGACTATCTCATTTGCCCGGCGCCAATAAGAACCAGCGTATTCCCAGGCAGAGTGGAACGAACGGGACCACCAACGGCACAAACTCATTGGATTTGGGCGGAGCGGGACGGCTCGGGCTGAGTCAGAGTCTGACGAACATGGCACGGTCTCGGCCAGTGACGCCGCGACAGCCGACTTCGATCCGTACTATGGGGCCTAGGTTGAGTTTTACTGGTGACGAGGAGCGGCTTCACGATGGTATGAGCGGCTCGAGTTATGTCGATGGGAACGACGATGGTCTTGCTGCACTTTTACGGAACCTCTGGGACAAGAGCACGGATCTCAGTGCAAGCCAGGATTGATGGATACGCAGGAGACGAGTCGGGGTGGGAAACTGTCATATTACTGTTATACGGGAGAGCCCGTTTCACGCACACATGGAGCCCATGGTCGGGCTCGAGCGTTGCTTTTCACTTTGCCTCTACGCAGGGACATCTTAGCATACATCTACCATACCCCAGCATATACGCCTAATGAATGAGAATTGATCACGAATACGTCCGAGACCCCCGCGTGCATATGTAGTCAGGCCAAACCGCGGTTGGTCACATCCTGCTTCAGCAACATGTAGTTATGTGCGTTGTATATTGAAATGCTATCTGCAGTCTTTGCCTTTGCGTGAGCGGGAGAGGTAGCTATGCGGATTGTTCGCTCTCTGCCTTGATATACCGGTCAGTTTCGACGAACCCGGTGACTGATGTATCAATAGAGGGTGCGTGCCAGGCTAGTCATGCTAAGTCGAAACTTATTGTACTCTTAGGAGGCCATCTAAAGACGCTATCTATAGATGGGCTATACGAACAGCATCTACAGAGACGTCTCCTGTTGTGAAGACAGGAGGAAAGCAGACGCCAGCGAGGAATGTACTATCTAGGTACTCAGTTCCATCGGTTTACTAATACCGTAGAAAATATAACTAAGCCCATAGACGTTAACGCGGCTTAACTAGCAGTTGAGATCTGCCAATATTCTCTCTTATCCTGGCACTACCGATGCCAACCTAGGGCTTCGAGTTCCCCTCCACGTCCTCCCCCCCTATCACGGCTAGTTTGAATAGTTACCTGCCCGACTACCTGGATGAAGTTGCACCGGCAGAGGAGGGCCCTGTGCTCAATGAGGCCATATATAGAAGTACGGGTTTCAAAGTTGACTCATACTATCAGAAGTGTCTCTCTAGGAGACACCTCATCGATCGGAAAGTCTAGCACCTATAGGATCCTAACAAGTTCGCCGTGCTATCTAGAAAGAGCGGCGTCGTTTCTGGCGGGACTAATTGCCACGATCGTATAGTCATCGCAGAGGTAGAGGCAGACTGTTCGGCTCTAAGACATGGGCCTATTTTGGTTCTACTTGTATGTACGGAGTGGAATTGGAGCCTGTGACTGTGATGCCCTCTAGTTCTTCTGTCTAAAATGAAAGCGCTATTTGTTTGTATGGTTGAGATATGTTCCCCAGGTTTCGGGTATTAGTCTTGTGGGAAGGGACCTGGTGTGGAGTTTAGGAATGAGACGAAACAAGGACCATCCCCGAATTTGGCATGTGGGATGTGGAATGTGGAACGTAGCAAACAAGTCTTGTCATTAGAAGACGAGCAAACAGTGGCATTATTTACATTGTTTCGTGAAACGTTTACCTCTCAATCCGGCTGTTCTCCTTGGTACAACTAATGAGTTACGTACGCTATGAGTGCCACATTTCATCTATCATCATATGCAAGGCTCATCTCCTACCTCTTTCTATGTTCTGCATGCAGCATGTAGAATGCATCGTGTAAATCTAATCTATAGTATCCGCATGTGGTGTATCCTGGTAATCGAAAGGCGCACGGTCAACACTTGGTCCTGTTCGCCCGTCGCATACATGTAACGTTGGGTTGGGAGTGTTAGATATTGCTCGCTAGCATATTTTTTGGGATTACTTGTCCCGAATATTCGGAAACAATGTGGTTCGACATAAGCACAGATCCTAAACAGACCACGATGGGTCATGTGCACTTATATAGTAACGTAGATTGAGTTGTCTTTGCCCAGGCCTAGACAGAACTATCTAGCCAATACAAGGAGGTGAGATGCTTGTGCTTGCGCGCGCCACAAACCGTCCCAGTGATATGACAGGCGCTTCAGCTTCGACTGTGAAAAAGGGAGCCGTTAGCGTATTGGTCAGCCTCGGGCCCCCTCAGTGCGACGGTCGAATAATTGGCATTCATAGCACCGCCACGGACATCTTGAGACATATGATCATAACTAGGGGGGCCAAGATGCCTACCTACCAGGCTCTATTTACATAATGGCACAGAGGTAATTGGTGTATTGGTTGGTATGGAGGTGGTTGGAGACACTAGATAGGAAGGAAGCAAGGTAGTACGTTTCAAATGAAATAAACAATTTACAGAGTATTGAGTAAGCATTTTCGCCTCGGCCGGTAGGTAGTTGGCGATTTATTTAAGAGAGCACAAGCTTGGCCAGCTTCGTCGAAAACAGGAAAGTATCCAGGAATCTTGACGATAGTCCTAGGGACAAGGTAACCGTATTACAGCCTCACCCTCACACTCTTTTACACTCCTTTCAGCATCAAGCATCCAATCATTCTAGGTGATACCAACGGCTGGTCGTTGATACCCAAACATCTGTATAAAAGGAGATATTCACATTCATTCTCGTCGCTCTCTACTCTCTAGTCCTATTCAGTCCCTCATTTCAAACATATCATAGAAAGAAAGAACTCAACATGACTTCATTCCGGACTTATTTTACCTCGCTGCTACTCGCGGCTCTTGCGCAGGGCCGGCCCCTGACCGAGGTAGGAGACCTGGCGAAGAGAGACTGCAACTGCTACAAGGCCACAGCCAACTCCAGCGCCTTCTTCTCCAACCGCAAGTTCTTCGACTTCCGCAATATCCAGAACCCCATGACGCCCGCGCCCATCAACGACAGGGCGGCGGACGCAGCTGCGGTCGTCACGCACCCGTACTTCTCGACGGCGGAGTGGACGACCACCTGGGGCCTCCAGAACGTGAGTATATCCCGGGGCTATCTTCTTCCCGTTTTGGCGATTTCTAGAGCTGAGACTTTCCTTTTTGGTGAAAGTCGTGTCTAGAAACTTCGAAAATCCTCATAAATAATGCTCTAGATGGCAATAACTAACTCCGAGTTCTCTAGTGGGGCTCGGCGGGCGAGGGTGTGAACCGCGTGAACTCGTTCAACAACATCTTCATCGCGCCCGCGGCGGACGACGAGGCGGGCGCCACGAGCCACCTAACGCTCCGTACGCACCGGCAGGCCGATTACCAGTCCACGGCGGAGGTCGAGTCGAGAGCTGTCGACTATCAGTACCTGACGATGCGGATGAAGGCGCGTACGCGCGGCGCTTCGGGGGCTGTAACGGCTCTTTTCACGTACGGAGAGCCTGGTGGTAACGTCCAGTATGTACTCCTAACGTCTTTGTTTCGTTTCGTTTCGTTTCGTTTCGGCGTGACGTTTGTTCCCCCCCCCCCTTTCCTGCCCTGTACTTGGGCCAAAGCACTTACCACAAGAACGAGAACAAGTTTGGTCATGTTACGCGAGACTTTTCTAACACGTGAACTCGTACAGGGAGGCGGACATCGAGATCCGCACGAGCACCGGGCACAACGTGATACAGTACACGAACCAGCCAGGCTCGCAGCCCGATGCCACGCGCGCCGTCAACGTCGCTACCCCCTGGACGGAGTGGCAGGAGCTCCGCTACGACTGGACGCCTGGCTCCAGCGACTGGTACGTCGACGGGGCCAAGGTCGCGTCCATCCAGACCCAGACCCCCACGTCGCCTCTCAGCATTCTCATGAACGTCTGGAGCGATGGCGGCGTCTGGAGCGGCGTTATGGATGTGGGGGCCTCTGCTGAGATGCAGGTCCAATGGCTCGACGTCACGTACAACAGCACGTCGCAGACTGCTGCGAGCGCTTGCTCGAATGTTTGCGTCGTTGATGACTTGGTTCATTAAGATGGTGCTGTATAAGGGGAGGTGACGCTCCCGAAGCGTATCCCGTATGCACGGTCGATAGAATTCGTGCTGTTGGTGTGACGCTGTGGATATGGATATGTCTGGGTTTCATCGTGTAACTTTTCACATTTCTCGCTGGGCTGCATGTATGATTATTAGCAATCTTCTTGGAAGTACTTTCTCCTGTATATATACATAGGTGGATCAGCCACTACATTTTGTATAGTGGTACGTTAGGTGGGAGGGATACTTCGATGTGTAGTACCTCGTTGATGAAGGGGCTCGTTCTTTTTGGTAGTCGTTCCGTATTTCGTATAACATGTACGTTATCGCTCGTAACGAATCCTTCGTCTCATGTATACCCCTTAAGTATACTCAAAGTGATATAGATATTGTTAGCAAGGGAATTAAGAGGAAATGATATACCACCAGAGCGTTGACTCTAGATACGAATAGCAAGGCCAGTTTAGGATTGCTGTGAAAGTATACACAAGCTGCGTGACATATCCCCGCTCATCGCGAGACTAGGCTTGATCTCCATGGAGCACATTTTCATGAGATGAATAATTAAGAAAACGAAAAGACGGCTATTTGTTTGAACGTGGCATGGCCGGTATCCTAAAGGCCGAGCCAGTAGTATATTTATAACAAAGTACCCAATCGTCAAACCTACTAACAGGCCGATGAAAGATAAATATGACCCAGCATGACGCCAGACACACTCTAAAGGGGGGTATCCGTATTGCGAGGAGAAAACAAGGGCGGGTTTGGTGGTTCATAAGACTACATCAAGGAAAATAAGGAGGAGGTAGGTGGTAGGTAGTGAGGAATGTTGGGTGGTGGTGGTGGTAAGTAGTAATAGTAGTAGTAGTAGCCTGCAAAAAAGAAAAACCATCATTTCCCGTGTACGCCCATCGTTTGTGTGTGATTGTGCAATTCGATTGCACAATGTCGCGGTAATGACGTGATCGCATGTCGCATTTTTCATCTAATTCATCAATTTCCCTTGGCCTTCCTTCCTCTCACTCATATCACTATCCCAAAAAAGAACACTATCATCATCAGCACAACAAAATATCTCTCCCGATGGCGTCTCAATCGCGCATCAAGGCCATCCCCGCAGTAGGGGAGAAGTTATCATAGTCATAGTCCTCATCTTCGCTACTATCGATAGGACTTCCGGGGCTCTGCGCGGCGCTGATATCGGCACTGTTGATTCCGCTGAACGTGTCGCCCGCGAAGCTGCTCATACCCATCGAGAGGAGGCTCTGTCGCCTGCCGGCGCTGAAGTCGACGGCGCTACCCGTGCGGCTCAGCTCGGGCTTCTCTGGGAGCTTCTTGAGCAGGCCCGTCGAGATGTCGAGCATGCCCATGGCGAATTCCGTGAGCCGGCGGCTTTCGCCGGGCTTACTGCTCACGCTTAATGTCCAGCGATACTCGCCTAGTCTCCGACGGTACCAGTCAGCCTCCTCACGGCCGGGGGACGTCGCCCAGAGGAGAGAACCGAAGGTCCCGATGAGTGCGAAATTGGTCTTGGAGGCAAAATACCAAAAAGCACGAAGATGCTGAGGGGTGAGGCGGTTGACGAAATCCATGGCCGAGATCAGACGAGCCTTGGCGGCGCTGCGGCAGATGTGCTCAAGGTACGGATCGATGGCCTGGGAATCGGAGGCCAACGCCCGGATGATGCGGCGGTGGAGGGTGATCTCGGTCGCGAAATAGGCCAGGTGGAGATATCCGATGCTGGACAGGCGGTTGGAAGAAACGGGGCTGTTTATGAACGAAGAGTCCATGCGGATGGCTGGTGGTAAGGCCGCGTACCATTCTTTCAACTTGAGCTGGATGGGCTTAGCCAAGGACAGCACTAGATGAGTTCCTTGTGGCCCGGCGGCTGTCACGTTCTGCATGGCCTGAAGCGTATAGAACGTTTCGAGTATCTCGGCGAGGACCTGAGACAGGTACACCATCTGTACGAAAAGGGTCCGGCCTCGTTCAATTTCTTGCTTGCCTTCCAAGTCATTCTCATCGCAGTCAGCCTCAGAGAAATCGTTGGGGGCAAGGGGTTGGACGATCCAATTGGAGCTGAAGATATGGGACGGCCGCCCGTGGACTAGCGCTCCCCATTTGTCTTGCATGTACAGGGCCCAAGCCAGTCTCTTCCGCAGTCCCTTTTCCCAAGGCGGGATCTTCCAATGCGTGCAGTCAAGATGAAGGCCAAGTTCCTGGGCGGTGGCCACCAATTGGGCAGTCGGTGCCCACTGATCGCCCTCGGGACGCTGTGAAAGCAAGAGGCCGGCTTGTACGGTGGAGAGTTTAGGCCGCCACAAGGCGTCAGCGAGCGACGACCTGATCAGCCTCTCCAACTCTCGAACGTTGGGGCGCGGACACCTGGAGAGCTCCTCGGATTGATCCCACCAGTTGATGGCCAGAAGGTAGACGGCGGCTAGGACGGGTGGTGAGAATTCGTGGCAATCCCGGTCATACTTCTCATAGAAAACATTCTTTTGAATGATGGGAAAGCCCGGATGGATAACCTCGAAGTAGAGGTCAATTAGCTTCCGACCGTGCGGGGCGACGATCTGCTCGATCTCGTCTACGTCGTCGAATTGCTGGTCATATCCAGGCGTCGTCGTGTCCGGCAGCATCAAGAACGTGTCATTGTCACTGACCTTGCGGAGGGTTCCTCGGGCGAGGAGACTCTCGTCCTGCGGGTTAAAAGGCGACAGATTGATTAACGAGGGCTCAAAGTCGGTCGTGGGACCGATGTACTGGCTGTAACGGTCCCTTTGCAGACCGAGCGTGCGCTTGAGGAGGGTTGGACCTCCGAAGTTGGCCATTTCTTCAATCAGAGAATTGCTGGCGGCCGTGCTCGACAAACTCGGCGCGTGCTGTCGCAGCCGTCTGTTATCTGACCGACCAGGCGAGCTGGACCAGCCAATAGCGTGTTAGTCAAAGCATCCTTTCTTGGTACGGTACATACGGGGTGATACGGGGAGCGGTTCAGACGAAGGCGCAGCAGCAGTAGATAGTAGCTAGTAGCTAACAGTAGTAGCAGCAGCAGCACGATAGTGATAGGTAGGTAATTAGGTAGTGCAGTGGCGGGCATGGGGGTCAAGTAGGAAAAACTCGGTGAATCCTTACCCTCTGTGGCCGTTACTCTCGTCGGCCAGGTCACGCGCCAGCTTTCTTTTCCGGGGCGGCGGGCTCTGACATAAAGAGCACTCCACCCCCTGAGTTTGGCACGACACACATTTTTCCTCGTCGTCCCCTACAACGCACTTAGACCCGCGGAGTGCGCAGGCCTCGCACGGCGTCACCGTGCCGCTCAACGCCGAATCGGAGTCTGCCGAGTCGTGGCCGGCCATGCTACCCATGTATGCGTCGTCTCTATTGGGATGGCTATGACGAAACGGCAGACCGGGGTTCTGGTGTGAGGCTTTAGGGGCAATGGCAATGGGAGCCGTCCTGGGGACGGTGCCTGTATTGGACATGGCTGGTGGTAGTAGCTCAACAATCATGGGACAGGCTTTGTGTGTTCCAATCTTCGATAGCGAAGTTGTGGGTGGGATGGAAACCCGCGCCAATGCCCAGTCGGATCGTTTGCTGAGGCCCGATAAGGACAGCAACGATGGGATGGATGAAGGCCGGCCTGCTTACGGTGCAGAGATATGGCTATCGGCCAGCCCGGGTGGAATTAGTAGCCACGAGATATTGCAGATCGTTGATCCACCGCCTCGACTTGAGGCTATACTGTAGACTGTATTGTATTGTATGTATTGTATATATGTAGGCAAAGAATCCTGACCGGGCCAATTCCAGACCCCCCCGATGGATGGGATGGGATGGGATGGGATGGTGATAAGATATCTATCTCCGAAGATAGCACGCAGCTGAGTGGTTAGATAGTGGAGAGAAGAAGACGATGATATGTAGGTAGGCGCCCACGACCGACTTGGCCCTCCCGATTCACAGGGCGCAGATGAGTTTTTTTTATGTGGCAGATGCAGCACGGGAGCGCGCGTGACGCTATGGCAATCACTGTGTATGTGTGTGTGTTTCTTGGGGGTTCCTCGACAACTCTGTGGTTGGTACCGATCTATATGGTCACGCCTGACTGAGGTTCTCTGCAGGCACCTTTTGGATCTTTTGGTACGTCTGCAGCTACGGCTGCAGATCAACTAGTCCGGCACTGGAATCCCAATGGAGTCTAGGTACCAGTACCAGAGTATTTGTGTGAGTGTCGTAAGGCTGATTGTTCTAGGTGATGATGGAGACTAAAACTAGATAAGCTAGGCTTGTCTTCGTCATTGAGGCTGCAAGTCCAACGGGCACGGGCGTGGGCGAGGGCGGGTGGCTGGCCAGCTGGGTTAAAGGAGAAACAAAAAGGGAGGAATTATCTGAGACAATAGGAAGAATAGGTACTGGACTCTATAGATAGATAGATAGATAGTGTCTAGCGTTAACGGGGGTGAGATCGGAATGTATGTAGCTCCCAAGCTCTTGTAATAAGTAATAAGTAACCTCCGTGATAGGAATCTATCTTAGGGAGATGCTCCTATGAATGCGGGAAAACGGCGGGCGGGCGGATCGGGAGATGATTAGATGATAGATAGATAGATAGGTGGTAGACAGACGGACGGACAGACAGCGAGTGATAGCAGCAGAGATAACCCAGGGACTCGGTTGGTCATATGTTTCAGAAACAAGACCCTTTTCACACACGACTGACAGACACCACGGCGAGGGAAGAGGGGCTCGGGGAAAGCAGTTGTCATTTACCGCTACGCACGCACGCACGCACACATGGATGCAGACCTACACTAGGCAAACTACCAGTGCGCGATCTTGAGTAGTCTTGGCTGTGATTGCGGGTTGAGGGCCGGTATCTGGGGAGGATTGTTGGATTCAGGGACCAGTTGTATAATACCTACCTACTACTTCTTAGTATGTGACCGGTAGATAGACCGGGGACCAGGACCAGGCGACACCAAAATCAGAAGCCAAAGCCAAAGTCAAACGGCCGACATGCCCTTCTTGCAGCAAGCCAATGACCTAACGCACGAATTACTATAAACGTATTGATAACGTAGGTAGCTAGGTGGTCGATCTTATCTCGCAGGTCATGACGAGATGCGAATTGTAATACCGACTAATAATAAGAAGAGACACCTGCCAGTCTAGCGAAATCTAATACCTAATGTGAGACTAACCGGCGCGACTACTGCTGTCGACGAGCGACTAGCTCTCCGCCTCTCCATGTACGCACTATACTATTTTCGCGGGTCTTATGCCTCGGGAGCCTCTCCAAGGTTTGAGGTACGTCGGAGAGACTTTGTTGTGGCTGCGAGTCGGAAAGCTAAATCTGGCCGGGGGAGGGCGGTCGATGAAGAAAACTTTGTCAGCGCGCCGCCGCCAGCAGACAGACCAACAGAAAGAGAGAGAGTGTGTGTGTGAGTATATGTGTAAGAGAGAGGGCACATGTGCACGGTTCGTCGGCTCACTTGTCCGCGACATGATAGGAACAACATGGACCGAGAGACTCGGAGAGGGAGAGAGAAAAAAACGACCTCGAACATTTCGACGAGGGGGGGCCAGGTAGGTCAAACCGCAAAGCAAACCTGTGTAATGTAATGAAATGTAATGTAATGTATGTGTAGATACGCATAGGTATGTTCAGTACCCTGGCCGTACCCTATACGTCGGGTTGCCAGCCAATCTGACGCAGCTCTCACGCGACAAGCTGACCAGGTTGCGCTGCCATTACCAAATAGAAAAGCTCTTGTGCCTAGGCTGGGAATTATTTAACGTAATGAGCCCAGTCTTGCCGAGTCATGCAGGGGTCAGGACTATACGGGTAGGTGTGCGCTAGACGGGTAACTAGCCCTTAGACACATGCCCTTTTACCAATCACGGCCGCCCTCGTCGAATCAGCTTGTGAAGATCGGATACTACCGCCCATGGCTTGCTTACATGGGCGATGGGCGACTGGTATAAGGGCATTTCCGGGGGCGAGTCTTGAAATCGGTGGGCTTCCGCCTTCCGAGGGAAGCCTTGGTTAGGTAACATAGTGACGAAATTGTTCCCAGATCGTGAGCGCGAGTGGGGTTTCTATTCAATCTCCAAACGGCGTATGGATGGATTGAAGGACCCAAGATCGGTGTATGGATCCGGATGGTGAGACAACGACACTATCGTGGAATACCTACTATACTATAGGTAATACCTACGCAGTATCTATCTACTAATTAACTTACTTATTCTCGATATGGGAGGTGCCGTTAGTGAACAAGGGATACTTCTCTCACCTATCTCTCATATCACGTTGTTTTGGATGCGGAATAAGTCATGGGCTGAAATTCTAGGCTTCGACCAACAAGCCGGTACCTACATTTGTGCGTTCTTCATCGGGTCGGTTACGAAATGAGAGTCGTACAGGCTGTATGCAAACGCAGTATTACCTGGTCCTGACCTGGTGAGATTATGCGCGCCCCTACGCTTCCATTATGTCATCCCATCACCGTCATTGGACATGCCACCTTGCCTACTTACGGTGTAGCCCTGTTGAACCCGCATGCAGAAGAGGACCCCCACGGGATAACCGGTTTTCCCCGCGCAGCGAACCTTTGTCGAAGTTGCTGTCTAGCACTTCAAGTACTGTACATGATGCATACAGATAGGATCATCTGCCGTGTGTCGATACGCGGGATGTGTCGTCTGGGCGCGCATGCAAGCGACACAAATAGGACGTCTTCCTCACTGTTATTATAGATACTCGTTCATTGGGCGCCTCCGGTTGTGGTGGATGGACGGGATATACCCAGGTTATTATTATTCTTGTGTGAACCAAAAGCCCAGAACCACTTCGCCGTACTAGGATACGTCCCATATCCATGGACAAGCATTGTGCATCATTGTGTGCATACGATTAACTCGCGATTCACACTACGCCCGCCATTTATCTACGGTGGACTGGATGACTTTGATCCCGGAGCCCTAGATTGGCTATAAAAACGGAGAGAGGTTCGTGCTAACACACAAGTAGACTACTTATCGGCATTAGGCGTAACCCGATGTGTCGGCGGCGACGATGGAAAGGAAAAGGACACCTTGTCGCAAACTCAATTGAAGAAACAGGCCTTATTGTGGCGTGGACCTCGTTATGCACGAATTGCGCCGGTATCGCTAGGCTGATGGGAGAGAACGACGGGATCGCCCGAGTATGGCGTCAAAGGCTTCAAGAGCAGGCCCGTCTACCGAGATGGGATGCATTTGATCATCTATTCCATCGCCGACTATGGAAGGAAAGGAACCGTTTTGGATAAACGTCGAGTTTTCTTGGTCTTCTCGATTAGCTATCATGGATTGATGGGTATAGTCTAGGCGATATTCCTTGGCATCTTCACCTCCTTCTCAATCGTCGATGGGCCACTCTGAGCTTATGTTCTATGAGGGTATTTAGTCAATCGACTCAATATACCTGTTATATTTGCACGATATCAATCATAGTTTGAGAATCTCATGTAGCAGCGTGCTTGAGAGGACCGTAGACGGTGGACAATTCGTCCGTCATTTCGGCCGATGCGCATATTGTTCGACAGCTCAGTGCAATTTCAGGGACCAGTCCGTCCGTACACGTCCGTGAGGCGGCATGAATACGAAAGCTATATAATTAGCAATGATTACGTTTGGGAGCTTGCATCTGTGTTATAATCTCGAGAATCGTCGTAGAGTTTCCTGTTTTTTTTTTCTATCGTTGGTGGTGATATTTTGTTTCTATTCCCCAATTCGAAAACTCCGGATCTCAACATGGCGATTACGAACGACAAAAAGAAAATTGTTGTATTGGGGGGCTCTTATGCCGGTGTATCGACAGCACACTACCTCCTGAAACATGCCATACCCAAGCTTCCAGACCCGAAGTCTTACCAGATCGTCCTCATTAGCACCTCCTCGCAGGCAATGTGTAGACCAGCTGCTCCGCGCGCTCTGATCTCTGATACCATGTTCCCACAGGACAAGCTCTTCGTGGGCATCCAGAAGAGCTTTTCACAATACGCATCGGGAAGCTTCGTGTTTGAACAAGGGACCGCGACGGCTTTAGATTATGAGAATCAAACTGTCTCAGTCCTTCCAGTCAAGACCGATAATAGTAGCGGGAGCGCCGAGTTCAAGATTAATTACCACGCTCTGGTCATTGCCACCGGTGCTTCGACGCCCTCGCCGCTTCTTGGCTTTACCCGGGACGAGACGGTCTTGAAGTCTAGCTGGGCTGCGTTCCGTGGGGCCCTACCTAAGGCTAAACATATCGTTATTGCGGGCGGTGGTGCGTCCGGCGTTGAGGTGGCGGGCGAACTCGGCGAGCATCTGAACGGCCGGGCTGGCTGGCGGTCGACCTTGTCGGACCCCAAAGTGCGAATTACCCTTCTTAGCGGCGGTGCGCGAATCCTGCCGTATCTGCGGCCAGCGATTGCGCAGACCGCCGAGGCTTATCTAGCGAAGGTTGGTGTGCGCATTGTGCACAACGCGCGCGTGACAACAGTTAGCCCAGGCGGGGCTGGCACGGGGGACGTTGCGGTAAACGCAACGCTGGCTCTAAGTAATGGAGAGATGCTGCAGGCCGACCTGTACATCCCCGCCACGGGCGCCGTACCCAACACGAAGTTCGTCCCGGAAACCGTGCGGTGCCCGGATGGGCGGGTCAACACGCACGCCTCAACGTTGCGCGTCATCGGGGCCGGGGAAAGAGTCTATTCCATTGGTGACGTGTCGTCGGCTGCTCGCCCTGCCGTGCATAATATCACGTCCATGGTCCCCGTGCTCTGCGCCAACATCAAGCGCGACTTGTTGCTAGCGGCTGGTGTATCAGCGCAAGCGGCAGGCGAGGACCGGACGTTCGAAGAGGACACCCGCGAGACTCAGCTCGTGCCCGTTGGAAAGAGCAAGGGGGTGGGTGCTGCTATGGGAATGAGAGTGCCTAGCTTTCTCGTCTGGTTGATCAAGGGGCGGGATTACTGGCTATGGACGACAGGAAATCTGTGGAGTGGGAAGCAGTGGGCAAAGGAATCGTGATGCAAATACCTAGGCAGGGCTTGACTCGCCGAGCGTGCATTGTTTACTTCTCTTCTTTTCCGGTGTCGTAATTAATATGCATGTAGACTGTTGTACATAAGATTCGACATACTTCTTTCAACTAATAAAATGCGGACGAGGTTGGTAACCCATGAAGCTCCCTGATTGTACAACACGGCTGTACACTACCTAGGCGTGCCCGGGACCGGATTACTTGGAATCTCTATCCAGCTTCATGTTCACGTGATATTTATCTTGATCTTCATCCTTTTCGCCAACCGCGACTGTTACTACTGTTACCATCACCACGTCTTTCGGCTTCGACTAGAGCATCAAATTCATTTTGAGCCTGCTGTCTCTCGTAGTTTCGTCTCTCTCTATCCTCGTCATCGCCTGAATAAGAATAACTGTCTGTCTTGGGGGTAGAATCCTTGGGGTTACGTGTTTTATCTTGTCTCAATTGCGCCCAGCCTTTTTCCTGGCCAGACGACTAGAGCACTCGGAGTTAGTTATTGCCATCTTGAGTATCGATTGCGAGAAATTTGGAAGTTTCTAGGCATAAATTTCACCGAAAAGGGAAGCCTCTGCTCTTGAAATCGCTTAAATAGGAAGAAAATAGCCCCGAGATATACTTACGTCACCTCTCTCCCAATTGGAGGCACCCGATTTCGCTTGTTCTCTGATACGGTCCCAAGAGGAACTGGTTGGGCTCGTTGACCCCTGCCCCATCCCGGGCCTTCTAGCCGATGGTGCTACAGGTGAAGCATCGTCATCATCAAAGGGATCAAATGCATCATCCTCGTGGCGTGATTCACTCGGCCGAACGTTCTCTTGCATCCTGCGTGAAGCTGGCTGTGTGGATGTGTTTTGAGGCCAATTCGGCTGCGTAGATTGGTGGGCTTCAGTGGCAGTAGTTGGCCTTTCAAAAGAATAGCTTGACTGGGTTGCACGGTCAGAGGAGCCATAGTTTTGGGGCGTCGGACTATCTTGATAGGAGCTGGGGCCTGTTTGTGGCGGAACCCTGGCACCCGCCCGATGCTGCATTTGATGCTCGATTCTTTTCCGTTGAACATTTTGACGGATGTCGTCAGCCATGCCTGCAAGGCGTGAATCTCTAACGATATGCGCACGGAAGGAGCTATCGGCTATAGAGCCAAAGACGACGACAGTCGGGAACGTAGTCAGAGTAAGGTAGGAGACAAAGCGGATAATATGCCACGTGCTAACAGCGCGACGACCCTTTAGAAGCGACCATTTTCTTGTGGGAAAGGAGTACGGATAAAATTTTATCATCTTTGGTTGGTAGATTGGGAACTTGAATGTGCGCCGACCTGCTAGGGACACAGCAAGGGCGATACCAATGGAGACGGGCTCGGACCAGGCAAAGCGGCGGAGGGAATAGGCGGCATGTTCACCGACGGCGTGGGCCTCAGTGCTAGTCAAGGGTCGCTTCGCCTCGGAGGAACAAGAACCTACCCTGGCGAGCACCGACACTACGCGGAATTTGTCTCCGCCGGCGAACCACGGCTGCAGCCGCGGTAGGGTATCGAAGTTGATAGTACCGCCATCTGCTATGAACTTCCTCTCGAAGCGGCCCTGTAAGAAGGGGTCGGAGGTATAAGGCCAGGGCGGGTGGTGGGTTGGGGCATAATCGTCATTGTTGTTGTCGCCATTGCTAACGTCTACAAACACTCGATCGCCCGATGATGACATGGCTCTTTGGTGTTTCTCTTAATTGCTTCCCTTCCCATACCCAGCACAGACACCTCTTGTATCGAATGAGTGTTGTCGAATACCGTTTATGCGAGTGTATGAGTGCGTGGATGGTATTGATGATCAAGTGACTAGTTATGTGTGGGGCATGTGCGGAATCATGTGCAGTATCTACCTACACTACCTACATATAAAGGTAGAATCAATATGAGGATGAGAATGAGAATGACGACTTATCAAGAGATCAAGAGTGACGTGTGTGAGTTGAGAGTTGAGAGCTTTGGCCATCTCAAATCATCATCCGTAGATATCACATACAGTACTATATATTTTAAAACACTGTATTTATAGCCACACAGCCCCGCACTTGACACTACCTCCAGCCTCAAGCGTGGCTGGGTCGCGTTTTATTGACTTTGCGTCCCTCCAGCTGGAGCTAGCTGTAGAAAAGATAGGTCGCGACGCGTTTGACCGCGTCGCCCAGGCCTGCACTTTAACTACCTTACCTATGTATGTAAGTACCCCCAGTTCTGCCCCCAGCTTAGGTGGGTGGGTAGGTAGATCGAGCAATAAAGCAGGTAGGTAATGATTGCGTTCTATCACATCAATTAAACACTCCCAAAAGTGCTTAACTCTTTCCACCGCCACATGCACCTAAACTAAGTACTTATTCTCATTCTCATTCTGATTCTGATTCTACTTAGATCAATCGCTTCTCTCGTCCTATCTCTGAAATTTATTCCTATTGCTGTTGTGTACCGAATACACCCGTGTGTGGATGCATCGCCCATCACTCGCGTCGGTTCTGTCGTAGAACAAGCATGCTCCAGTCGTATAGAAGCCATAGAAGAAAAAGAAGAGGAGGATCCACGCCGTCATGCCCCTCCAGAAGTCTTTCTCGGAACAGAATGGCTCCCATAATAAGGTGAGTGGGCACACATCATCATCATCATCATCATCATCACCCCCTACCAATTGATTGATTGATGCTTCTTCGTTCAAATTGTTTCTTGGCCCTCGAGTCTAAACCAAACCCCCTCTAACTGGCATGAATACATCTACGCAGACTCGCCAACGCTGGCATAAATCTAAAAGCCATTCCGGTGTAAGCCAGCCCGCCACTACTACCACGACTCGAACTACCCGTTCCCGCCCTCTCGAACGCGTCGCCGACGCAACTAAACAGAAATTAAATGCCTTCAATTTCTGCCCTCCTGCTCCGGGACCCGAAGCCGGCGAGCCTACTAAGCCAACACCACCACTAACAACAACAAAAACATCTGTTGACGAGAACGATAATTTGGCCAAACATGATGCCGTATCATCTCTTCCACCCGTCTTACCGTTAGATCCTGTAAAGCATCTCAGCCATCTTAGCACGCCTGTGAGCCGATTGGCTTGGCGTGACCTTATTGGCGACCCGGATCTCACAACAGAAGACGAAGACGCTAGCCCTCATGAGAAGATTGAGTGGGATACGAAACAGAAGCCCGTATACGGCATGTCGCCAATTCCACGGAAACGGGGTGCCAAAAGAGCTCGCAGCTCATCGCCTGTATCGTCGCCCGCAGCAGGCTCCAAGTTTATGGCGCCAGCCGTCAATATCAAACAACTATCTGCCGCTCTCAAGTCGCCTCGCTCAGATCCCACTATCGAACTCTGGGATCGTTTTTCTCTGGCCGGCTCTACAGCCACTACGCCCTTAGGACAATCGAACCCGGCTCTAGCCCAGATCATGGTGTCTTCTTCTCCCCAGCCTCCCAAGTCTGTGGGCGCCGGTCGCGGCGAAGTGGGCTTGAGGAGAACGATTAGCTGCGGAGCCAACTGGCCGAAACGCCGCCGTGTCGAAAGGGTCGAGACGACGCCTTCTTTAAGCGTCGCCGTTGAACAGAGCCCAAGCAACAATTCAAAATCCTCCATGGTTAACGCTCTATTGAAAAGTGTGACGGGTGAGCTCAGCCGATCCAAAGCCGTCCAGACACAACTCGACGTCCTTAAATCGCCGTCACCCCGGAAGAGGCGGTATACTCCTGCTGACCATCTTTCCGGATCCCCAAGGCGACGGTCGTCTCCCACGAAATCTACGTCTAGTCAGTCTCCAAGGGTAGTTAGCGCAACCAAGATAGCCAGTGCTACGGACGACTTTTCCGACTACGGAGACGATGATTTCGATGATGATACACTAATGAGTTTAGATGTCGACATGAATTCTGCATCAGGGCAGAAGTCTCAGGCAACCCAACCGCAAACACCTCTGACCAAGGAAATTGTAAAGCCAAATGTTATCAATCAAGATGCAGATACAATGTTCGATGAATTCGCTGACCTAGATGACGATATATTCGCCGATGCTGGGGACCTGCTATCACAGATCGATTCTGCTTGTAATACTGACCAGCATGTCGCTGTATCTAAGGCCCCTGCGTCAATAACGGCAGCCCCCAAGGGATCTATCCTCGAGGAGTCAGCAGAGGACATGTATGGGGACGACTTCGGGGGTGACTTCGATTTCGAGGCTGCCGAAATAGCAGCTACGCAATCTTCCAGGCAGGCTAGTGGATCAGTTCCGTTTGTACGTAAGTCATCGCCGCAAGACCGCCTCGTATACCTACTAATACAATTAGTAGCCGTCTCAAAAACCTAAGACAATCCAGCGCTACCTTATAACGCGGGTTCTACAGAGCCAGTACATAGACGACCTTGGAAGAGAATCACCAGAAAAGGTAAGCACCCGACAATAGCTTACTCACTCATTACTCACTATTCTAGGTGTTACTAGTTGAAGTCGACCGAACGAAAACCGTGAAGACGGTACATCTTCGAGGAGACTGGGTAGAAACATCAGCAAGCCCGAAATCATATGTCCATATCATCGGCGATTTCCAACCTTCTGGGCAATGCATCATCGATAACTCAAATAACATTCTTATTCTACACCCAGACCAGCTGATATCGGCCACAGTCGTTGCAGACAGTTTCACGTGCATGCGAAGGTCCGTTCTCCAAGATCGTGTAAAGGCAACCAGTGAGAAGACTCCGCCCCTTGTGTACGGAACACTTCTACACGAAATTTTTCAAGAAGCGTTGATGGCAAACAATTGGACCTCGGAATTCTTGGACGAAGTGATTCGCAGGATCACTGAGAAGCATGTAGAAGATCTATATACCATTAAAGTAGCAATCGAGGATGCACGAAGCCATCTCCAGTCCAAGACGCCTGAGCTGAGAGCTTGGGCAAAAACATTCGTCTCTGCTTTCCCTAGGGTTAGTACTTGCCCTTATTTGATGGATTCATCCAGTCTCAAGTGCTAACGATTCGATAGCCCGATGCTATTGTTCAAGGTCGAAATGGCGATAAGGCCAACATGAGCGTCACTAAACTTCTCGATGTCGAGGAGCACGTTTGGTCTCCGATGTATGGACTCAAGGGCAATATCGATGCAACGGTCCAAGTCACCATGAAAGAAGGTAATCAAAGACGCACTCTTACCGTACCCTTCGAAGTTAAAACGGGTAAAAATGCGACGCCGAGCCATATGGCGCAGACGGCACTCTATAATCTCCTGTTGTCAGATCGATATGATATTGAGATTGCTTATGGAGTATTATACTATATGGAGACCTCACAGACATATCGGATTCCCACGATTCGCAATGAGCTTCGGCATATGATTATGCAACGCAATCAACTAGCGTGCTATGTGAGGGAACGAAGCGTGCAACTCCCACCTATGAAGAAAAGCGCAAATACTTGTAGCAAGTGTTATGCCAAAGTGCCTTGCTTCATTTACCACAAACTCGCCGATAATGGTGACGCTGAATCCAGCGGTGTCAAGGGGAAATTCGAGGAAGTCGTTCAGCATCTGACTCCCACTCACCAAGAGTTCTTTTTGAAATGGGAAGATCTTTTGACCAAAGAAGAAAAGGAGAGCCAAAAGTTAAGACGAGAGCTCTGGACCATGGTCAGCACGGAACGAGAGAAGGTTGGGCGGTGTTTCGCCAATGTTATCATTGAGGAGGGGTCTGCATTCGAAGAGAGTGATAGCCCAAAGATTAACCGATACCGTTACAGCTTCGTTAAAGAAAACGCTAGCCCTACCTTCTCCTTTCTCGATTCTCAGCTAGTCATAGGGGAACCTGTTGTGGTCTCGGACGAAACAGGCCATTTCGCGCTAGCCCTAGGTTATGTTACTTCCGTACAAAAGCGAAGGATTTCCGTTGCTGTTGATCGTCGCCTTCACAACGCGCGTATTCGACGTCCCGGGTTCGACGAGAGTACCAACCAGGTGTTTGCTAGCATCATGGAAGTCGTCCCAGAAGGCGCTACGCCGGCTCAGTCGCAAGGAAAAATTAGAGAGGCCCCTGTGCGCTATCGTCTGGACAAGGACGAATTCAGTAATGGCATGGCCACCGTACGAAACAATCTCATCCAAATCATGGCCGACGGCGTGTTTGGCTCGAGAGAAATTAGACGATTAGTGGTGGATCTTGTTCCGCCTCGGTTTAAAGCAACTACCACGCAGTACTCGATTGCCGAACAAGCAAGCCTTAATGTGGATCAACGACGAGCCATTCAAAAGGTCATGAGCGCAGAGGACTATGCTCTGGTCCTCGGCATGCCTGGTACGGGCAAGACGACAACAATCGCTCACATTATTCGCGCACTTGTTAGCCAAGGGAAGAGTGTGCTTTTAACATCATATACTCACTCCGCCGTTGACAACATCTTGTTGAAATTGAAAACGGATCAGTATCCGGTTCTCCGCCTTGGGGCACCAGCTAAAGTTCACCCAGAGGTTCAGGAGTTCGCCATCCTCGCTAATCAGCCGGCCAATACTTTCGAGGAAATTCGGTATGCTTGGCATGACACCCCAGTCGTAGCAACCACCTGTTTAGGAGTAAGCCATCCCGTTTTCAGTGAACGTACCTTCGACTACTGTATCGTGGATGAAGCCTCGCAGATCACCCTACCCATTTGCATTGGGCCAATACGGCTGGCGCGGACTTTCGTATTAGTGGGAGATCATAATCAGCTTCCGCCACTCGTCCAGAACGAAGAAGCCCGAGTGGGAGGACTAGATATTAGTCTCTTCAAGTTGCTCTCGGATACGCACCCTGACTCGGTTGTCAACCTGGAGCACCAATATCGCATGTGCGAAGATGTGATGACACTCAGTAACATGCTCATCTATGAAGGTCGCTTAAAGTGTGGTACGGAAGCGCTGCGCCATCAGAAACTGGCTGTACCTCATATGAGCCATTTACGCCAGAAGCATTACGATGCTAGTACTATCATGCGCCCCAGCACGCCAAGGTCATTTTGTGCCAACTGGAGCAGCGATCACTGTTGGCTGCATAATCTTCTGAATCCGGACGCACGTGTTCGTTTTGTCAACACGGACTATTTGCCCACGCCGCGGGAGGAGGCCAAAGGCAACCGCATCGTCAATCCAACCGAAGCCCGTATTGTAGTTCAGCTCGTCGATGCCCTTTTGACCGTTGGTGTACCAGCGAATGAGATAGGTGTTATGACTCATTACCGCTCACAGCTCTCCCTACTCAAGCACGGCCTCCGTGGACTCGCGAACAATATCGAGCTACACACGGCCGACCGTTTCCAGGGCAGGGATAAAGAGGTCGTCGTTCTTAGCCTCGTCCGAAGCAACGAGGCTTGCAGCATCGGCGATCTACTCAAAGACTGGCGCCGAATCAACGTCGCGTTCACGCGTGCCAAGACGAAGCTTCTCGTCGTCGGGAGTCGCGACACCCTAAAAGGAAGTGGAGAGCAGGAAATGCTCAGCAGGTTCGTTCAGTTGATGGAAGACCGTGATTGGGTTTACGACTTACCTCGTGACGCGTTGGATGGTCACTTCTTTGAGGACGGCGCAACGCAGTTTACGGCAACTGGCGTGCCGGGTAGCCAGCCCTCGCCGTCGAAGAAGAGCCCCAAGAAAACAGGCTCCACGGGTAGAGTGACGAAGAGAGCGAACCACGTCTTGGCTGGAAAGGAAAATCAGAAACCGGGCTTGAAGAGGGGAAATATTACGGGCAAGGCGCTTTTGAAAAATAACCCCGTCTCTAGGGATATTCTGAATGAGATGATGGGAGGCATTTATTAACTCGGTTGGCTGCTTTGGTTAGCGAGAGCGGGCTTGCTTTTTTGTGTTATTTCTCTAGAGCGTGGCATACTAAGGGGCCGTGGTCTATAGGGTGTCTGGCATCAATAGGAATAACTCATGGTTTAGGGATACAACATGATTATATGACTATTACGAGGATCGCATTGTCGCTTCGAATGAGTGCCTTTCAGAATGAATGTATATTAGATAGTTTCTTAGAAGTGATGGGTTTAGCGACCCTGACTGCGATACGTAGACACTCGTACAGTCTGAAGAATGAACGAAATAAGCGATGTGAGCTGGGTAGTTCCTTTCGGTGCAGGTATATCTAGATCAACTAATCATAAATAGCCTCGGAAATTGGACTTAAATCAAAGTTACTGAGCACTTAAATTTCTCTACGCTGTTCATTGTGTAATAGATAGCTATTTGTGCCACATGGTTTCGTTTCGTTTACCTATATTTTATTTGAATTTAGCCTATCATTTCATTCTACCACAAGGCACAACCACTACCGCCATAGCACCAAAGAACGATCGGGATGCTTCAGGGGGCTATGGGATGACTAAACAAAGGGACGATTCCTATATATAAGTGGGATAATATTTAGAAGTTTTATGGCCCTTATGTAACAATAACAGTTTATTACCCGTTTAAATACTACGAGGTCCCGAATACATCCTATTTTTATTTAAAGTTTCATTTTTAATTACAATGCCAGTAACATCAGAGGTTCGTAGGCTACCATCTACATGGTTAAGCTATGAAGATGCACTTTAGGGACCCATTACCCCATGCGTCGAGTACCGCAACTAGCCGAGAATATTATAATTTTTCTATCTTCTCCTACGAGAGCTCTAACTCTAAAAAGGACGAGAAGATCATAGCGTAGGCTTCTAATTGCATGGTTGAACTACGCCGGGTACTTCTCATTAAGAATTCACTGTCTGCGATAGATGTGCTATACCTTCTCGTAACTCATGCGTGCCTGTGCATGTCTATTCTTGGGTGCGAGTTGCCATTGAGCACCAAATCGGAATATGCAAGATACGAAATAACCTAAAGTATAGCTAAACAGCAATGGAACTGGTCGCCCCGCCCTAGGAATGCTGCTAGTTTAATATCATGGTAAAAAGGGGGCAATGAGAAAGAAAAGTAAGATAGCCGCTAAATCCCTACTTTTATCTTAGTATTGGACGTCCTAGATAGTTAATTAGCAGCCCCCCCCCCCCCCCCCCCCCGTGATACTTGTTATTCAGTTTATATAATATTATTGAAATTGCGACACTACCCAGGACAAATTAAAAGACCGTTGAAAGAGTGAACGTGTAGTAAAAGTAACAAAAGAATCCATTTCATCACCCCATAGTTCATCATTCCATATTCTGTCTCTTTCCCTTCCCCCGTCTCACGAAAGTATGTCGTTATAGTCGTTAGAATTTTGCCGTCTCGGAAAAAATATCTAATCCGCAAAACGCCCCGTTCAAGGTCACGGCCCATTTTGTGCCGTAAGATACCTAATTATCCAACACTGCCTGAGACATCTACGCTATATAGTCCCTTCATACCTCCCCAGCCCGGGTGGGGAAACGCTATAAATGGGTCTTCAGGCATGTAAACACTCGGGGATGTTAAACCCATTGGCCGTGGGATTGATCCCCATCCTGCCCGTCGAGCCCATTCATGTAGCTGCCGTGCTGGAATGGACCATCAGCCGGCTCATAGTTCTCAAAATGCCAGTGTTCATCGGTCTGTTCGCCGGTCGCGTTCATAGAGTAGCTGTCACCCGGAATAAGCCCCTCGATCGGATGGTTGTTTACCCCCTGCCCTTGGTTGTAGCCGTTTTCATGGCCGAAAGCGTTGGCGTAAGCGGGCCCTGGCTGATGAGACACAGAGGCCTGTACTGGGACATGGTATCCTAAGGTGTGTAGGTGTAGGTCATCATCATGGGCAAATCCGGCTGAGCCAAATCTAAAGCACCCGGGCTCCATGCAGGAGAAAGGGAGTGCGAGAGTGCCTGGAAATTGAGGTGCTTGCGGGGTAGAAGCTGGAACATGTTCCTGAGGCTCGGCGGCGACGGCGGCGACCAACATCGGGGCTGGCTCCTGCCCTTCCACTTGAGGTGTCGCGCCAGCTACTCTGTCCTCGCCATGCCCGTGAGAAAGCCTCAAGTGATCTTTCAGCTTATCGGCGCGGGCGAATGGTTTGTTGCATTCCAGGCACCTATATATAGCTTCCTTATTTTTGGATCTAATGTGACGAATCAGAGCATCGCGACGCGGGAACGTGGCGCTGCAGTTGCATTTATGTGATATCCCCCTCGACCAATGACGTTAGCCAAAATTTCAAAAAAAAAACTTACCGACCGCCATGCCCATCAGGTACCAACGAGGCAACCTGATGAACGTGTGGTTGGTTATGCAAAGCGTCAGCTACCGCACCGTCTCCATGGACGGTGCTGCTGCCTAGCTGTTGCTCGGGTACCTGGTTGTAGTTGGACATGGTGTGAAGTTTTGGTATGGCAGATTCTGGAGAATGAGGTTGCTGATTGGACGAAGGATATCACAAGTTCGATGGACGGGCGGCATTTTTGGGAAGGGGGGGCCATGGTATTCTTGTGCTTAGCATGACACTCATTCTGGCCCGTTCACGAAGACGTTCACGAATACTTGAGTGTACATGCCGTTTCGCGATAGGGTGTTTAGCACAGGGTTAGCATAGGGTGGCATAGGGTGGCATAGGGTGGTGTGCAGTAGCGGGGAGGAAGGCATCTCTACATTTGGGGTTGTACAAGGTAAAGAAGAAAAGTGCTGCCTTAGGTACCAGTCATGATCGCTAGGCATTGATCCGATACATACAAAAGTTAAGGTTGAAAATAAACTACCCCTAAACAGCAAATTGAAGTGGTCGAGTACACCTTCATATAGCGTTTGGATAGCATGGTAAAACGAAGTAATAAAAATAGAATTAAAATAGTCATCAAATCCCTACTTCCATTTTGGCATTGAACATCCCAATCAGGAGCCCGTTATACCACCCCAGCACAAATAGGGAAGAGGGTATAGATAGGCCCTCGGGCATATTAAATACTCGAATACGCTAAACTCATTCGTCACGCTGGTCGCCTCTCCTGTCTGCTTTGGTTATCTAGAAGCCGTTGCCGTGGGACGGGCCCCCAGGCTGCTGGAAGTCACCAGCCTGGTCACCGAACCAATTCATGTAGTCATCATGCTGGAACGGATCTTCAGCTGGCTCATAGTTCCCAAACTGCTGGTGCTCGTTACCCTGTTGGCCGGCCGCGTTCATAGAGTAGCCACCGCCTGGAATAAAGCCCCCGATCGGATAGTAGTTCATTACCTGCCCTTGGTAATGGCCGATTTCATGGCTGACGGTGTTGTTCATTGGGAGGGCGTTAGGGTAACCGGTTCCCGGCTGATAAAGTGCAGCACCTTGGGGCATGGCGTGGAATTCTCTCGTGTGTAGGTATAAGTCTTCCTGGTGAGAAAACACATGCTGGCATCCAAGTACCGTACAAAAGAGGGTGGGTTGCGGAAAGCCTAGAACGTAAGGCACTTGTGGGGAAAAAGCTGGGACTTGTCCCTGAGGCTCGTTGACAAACGCCAAGGCTGGCTCCCGTCTCTGAGCTTGAGGTTCCATATCAGCCAGTCCGTTGTTGCGTGGTCCGTGAACCGATCTTAGATGATGATTGAATTTGTCGGCGCGGGAGAATGCTTCGGGGGGTTGCATTCAAAGCATTGATGTGTAACCTCCTGATTCATATATCTGATATGACGTAGCAGCGCATCAGGCCGAGAGAACTGCTGACCGCATATGCAGGCTTTTGCGTGGCTAGAGTTGGAGTAACTTAGCCAAGGGATAAAAAAAAAAAACTCACAGCGTGCTATGCGCAGCAGGTGATGCAGCCTGGTAAGTGTGGGGCGCGGCGATTGGCTGCGGTAAGCCACGCAAAGCATCAGCTACCCCGTCGCTAGCAATAACGGAGCCGCTGCTTACTTGTCCCTCGGGTACCTGGTTGTATCCTGACATCGTGTGAAGCTTTGGCGTGGTGGATACAGTAGATAGATTAGGATTGCTGATTGGACAAAGGGTGTCACGATACCGACAGATTCACGTCGTTTTGCAATATTTTCGAGAAGGAGGCCATGGCATACTTGTGCCCAACTTGACGGCCATTCTGGTCCATCAACGGAATCTTTTGGCATATACTTGAGTGTACATGCTTTTCGCTTAGGGTGGTGGACGCAGGGTGGCGGGGCGGGTGGCAGGGTGGCGTACAGTGGTGAAGAGTAGAGGTATAAATAAGCCTGCGTTTAGGGTTGTACAAGGTCGACATGAAAAAGCTGCTACACTCTGGCCGGCTCTTCTTGTTAGCTGGGCTAAGTATACAGGTAGCTGTTTCATTCTGAGGTTTTAAGGTGATAATGGTGAAGCCGTAGATAGGGGCATCATATCGTAAATCACACACACATCATATAGCGATCGTCTTCGACGAGTAAGGCTAGCATGATAACTTACTTTATCAGGTGTATCTGTATCTAATTTCTTATGAGTTAGGTATGTCTATAAAATTATTGTGTTAAGCTTAGGTTGCGCTATCTGGCTTACGGGAGTGTAACAAGACGCCTATATAGAAGGCCTCTTTATAACCTATGCTCCAAAGTAATGCTGTAACTCTTACGATGGCGTGTTTGTGGCATTAGGGGACGCCGGAAATTATTCCATATTGCAATCTATAAAATACATATCAACGTCGGGAAAGCAACTGATAACAAAGATTACTATATATCGTAGAAAGGGTGTGAGGGTATTTGTCCCATTATCCTTACGCATTCGAGACGCGAATCAGATTAGAGCCGACTCCGGCACCTGTCGCCCAGTTCTCATGCGCTGTCTTAATATCCTCCATGTCCCAGATATTCTTAATAACGACATCTATCTCCCCGTCCTTGACCATACCAAAGAGCGCATTGACGCTCGGTACAAACGAAGGTTGGTCTCGCGCGATGTAGTAGAAAACGGTCCGCCGGTTCGAGAACACCTTAGCATTCTTCAGCAGGAGTTTCGCCAGGGGCACGAACGCGCTGCCGGACGGCTCCGCGCCAGAAAGCGCCTGCTGGTTCTGCCCATACGCGATGAGGACGCCCTGTTCGTCGCCGCCGCTGCAGGGTGGTAGTATGTTGTACGACTCCTCCCAGCTGTCAGCGCCCAGAGCGTCAAAGACTGCATGCGCCCCCCCGAGCCCCTGTATCGTCTTGATCCAGTCCTTGTTCGTGTACACGAAGGGCGTGGCCTCCTGATCGCGGAGGACCTTGTGGTTGCGCTCCGAAGCCGTGCCGTAGACGTCAGCGCCCCGGAGCTGACACAGCTTCATCGTCGCGTAGCCGACGGCGCCGCTGACACCGTGGATGAACACACGCTGGCCCTTCGCCACCTTCGCCTTCTCGACCATGTTAAATGCCGTGACCCAGTCTAGGATGATGGCTGCCGCTGCTTCGGGGGTGACGCCGTTGGGCACTCGGATCAGGTACTTCTCGGGTAGGTTGACGAGCTCGGCCTGGGCGTCGTACACGGTCAAGCAAGCTACCAGATCACCGGCCTTGATGTAGGCGCCGTCCGTCTTCGCCCGGCCGGAGAGACAGTAGCCCGGTGTGAGTGGGGCCTTCTTCTGCATGGGGTACTGGCCTCGGCGCATGTTGATGTCGGCGCCAGAGAAGCCCGAGTAAATTGGGGCCACCGAGACCTCGCCCGACTTGGGCGGGTCAATGCTGGCTGTTTCGACGTTGATCTTGGAAACATCGCCGAACTCGGAAACAACAACCTTGCGAATAGAAGTGGCCATAGTAGATAGAGGGAAGGTGATTGTGTAGATAGACACAGTTGGGAAGATATTAAGATAGGGCTAGATGTGCTTCTTCGTTAGGTTGCTGATGCTGTTCATCTTACCTATCAATTGAGGCGCCATGACTGCCTCTCTTATATACACATTGAACTTAACATGGCTACTATGGATCGTTCACTTACAATCTATAAACAACCATGGGTAGGTAGCTGAACGAGCTGGTCACTAAAGTTGCGCCGACCGCTCGCATCGAAATGGCAACACGGGGCAGTAATGACGGCGTCTACCTACTTAGTAGAATCGGTTCCTATGAGTCGGACTAATGGTGGCTCGGCATGGAAAGGGTGCATCCTCATCCTCCTCCTACTTCTCGCATCCGCGTAGACTCATTGCTTGCCGCGGAGCGGACGTGTTAAAGGAGCCGGGGGTGAGCTCAGCTGTAGGAGCAGCTAATCCTGGCTATTTTGGAGGATAAGCCATAGCGCCACTACGCCGTCGGAGCAACTTCGCTCCGCTACTGGGGTAGTCCTACACTAGGTAAACTGCAGCCGGCTCCAGATACATAATCATATCATAGATCCTTCTGATTTGGCGATAGGTGAAAAGGAGAGGTAAGCACAGGAGACAATGAGGAAATTCCATTTGTATTCTTTCCCTGGTTGTATTCATGACATAATAATGCTAGGCAGATACTACACACATCAATGAGTTGAATTGTCAAATAAAAAGCGAAAAGTGTATAGGTTGTGTCAAACCGGACCCCTATCTCAGCAGCTCAAAGGATCCGGGTTACCGATATCACCCTACGCCTCTTGAATTTAGTCTCTCTCAATCAACATATGCGAAATAACACCGTATGTAGAGTTGGGTTCGATGAATATACTCTCTATAGCTACTAGCAAATAGCTAGCCTCGCTATTAATCATCATCGTCACTATTCACCCACCCATAGGCATATCGTTAAGCTTGGTACTGAATAGCGGTACCATGTTATGAAAAAATTCTTGTGCATTCACGCGAATCTCACTATTGAGTCTGTTATAAACCCCGGCTTTGATTCGTCATCGCCATAGTCACTGCGATGAGCAGAATCTCTATGATTTTTCTATATGAGGCTGAGGTACAACTCAGGCCTAGAGCTGCTGTAGTCCGGGACGTACTGCTAGGAAGGCTAGGGGACATGGTTTATAACCTAAGTCATATAAATCTCGCCTTTCTTATCATGAAGGGGTGGCATCCACTTACGATATCATGAAAACGTTTACTATCAGCTACTATAAAGCAGCTAAAGTCTATTAATCATTCCTGAACTTCTGTAGCTATCGACTAAGATAGCTTGTAATCTCTCGGCGTGATGTCTTTAGGACTTGAATCGGTCTTATGGAGGATATGAATCGTAGAAATAAATCATGTGTCTTTCCGCCTCAGGGCGAGAATGTCGGATAGTTTAAGTTGTCCTTTGGCGCCCCATCCGGAGGGGCCACTCTCAACTTCGGGGCGAACGGCAACATACCAATTCCAAGCGCGCCGATCAAGATCAGCAGCGCTCAAATGGTCTGCCCAACTTTCGTATAGCATTCTGATGGCGCCAAGAAGCCTAGCGACGTTTTCTTCCTTCTCGAGGTCCAAGGCTTTCACCGTTTTCCTTTTTGGGGCTGCTTTAGATATGCTGGACTTCTGTGGACTAGACGGGTTGCCGCTAAACGCGGATCCTTCTATTTGAGAGGTTTCTATTCGCGTAGCAAAGCTTTTGAAAAGATATTCTCTGGCTACCTCTGGCCTATGGATAGGCATGCCAACGACACCAGCTCCGTACGACCTACTAGATGCAGAACCCGCAGTGCCGGCCTTATTCTTCATAGCTTCGAGGTCTAAACCCCATACTGCTTCACCGCCCACTGTAGCTTGTTCCCCAGTGATGCGAAGACGTTCCGACAGAGCACTATAAATTCTCAGCTTAGTTTTATCATGACAAAGCTCGATAGACGCTCTTAAATCCTGCGCGATGGGGATCTGGGATAACTTACTCTCTGAGACAGTTGCGCATAATTCGCCAACGGTCGGGACCGAGCATAATGCCACCATACCAACGAGTCATGACAACTAACGTATCAACGGCGTTCATTTCTTGCATAGTCTTTAACAAGAAGGATCCGCACCCACTTTCTCCGTCATCGAAGGAGTCCTCTCTAATTGTGGTAGCATTAAACAGATTGGTAGGCACCTTAACCCGAAAAGCCCATGCATTGTGTGTTGCGGACTGAAGAGACGGGATGGCCGTGAAAAGGGATTGCAATACTGGCTGGCGCTGGGAGGGTTCGGTGAGAGGGATAGCTCGTACAATGAATGTTGATTGCTTCAAAGTAACTGGCTGACTAGTCAACCATGATCTGGCTGTACGACCGGCGGGATTAGTACTACTATCCGGATTGGGGCCACTGCTGCCAGTCTGAGACGGGCCTGATGGCTTTTCTCCGTCAACGGGTAGTTTACTAGCTTCCCCGACATCTTCTTCTCCCTTCCATTGATAACCACCTCGTTTTAGAACTGTGACCTCCCTACCCATCACTCTAACTCTCGGCTGGCCATGTCCCCAGCCTTCATCGTCGGCACTAAGACCCTTTTCAAGGCCGAGAGAAACCGCTTTGCTTCTCGAATTAGCACTAACCACAGCTTGAGCTAAGCTTAGTCGACTAGACGGAGGTTGCTCGGGCATCGTGTATCGCAAGAGTTCAACTGCGAAGGCTAAGACGAGTGGTGCCCTGTTTGTCAACAGGGCAGTCTCAGCAATTACTTGCTCATCCGTCTCGACGGGAAGCTCAAGTGATGATTCATATTCGGAAGGTTCTACCGGATCAGGGCCGCCAAGATATAATGCATCACTGGAGGGCTTCACCCGCTTCGCATTTGCCGTGAGATCGGAGCCCGACCTCTTGTTTGTTGAGGGCGTAGTTGGGTTCTTCATGCGGGCTTTGCATGCGTTCTGAAGAGATCTCGCGATTTTAGCATCGGATATAGCCGACTGAACATCTGAGAGCGGACACTCGGCTATTTGCTGGATACTTCGGAGGTTCTTGATCTGGAGGCTCTTTATGCGTGACAAAGCATCTTTCATTGGCACTTTCATCCCCACCGTCATGAGTCGGATGAGATCCTGAAGATCCTGTTGAGCCGACATTTTTTGATATAGTAGGGAGTTAAGTAACCAAATACACGCAATGAGTTGAGATGAAAACGCGTTTCGAAATAGTTAAATAGCGTGAACGGGTTGTTGAAGACGAGAGCTTGATGCATCCTCTCATATAACCCGTAGCACACATATGCCGATTTAGAGATATATGCATATATATCATACATGCGTATATACGGATCGTGTTAAAGACCTGGGCAGTAGCCTGTACAGTGCACTCTAAGCAGATATACAGTGAATTCTGCGGCAAAATGTCAATTCCCTAGTGATCAATTACGGTCTTTTAACCTTCATCACAGACGACAACAGTGAACCGCTGCCACAACACCACATCCAATATCCATCCACCTTTACCATTGACGAGTTAGCTTACTGCAGCTAAATTTTACAGCCAACTCTTATCTTGCTCGGCGGTTTCAATAAGCATTTCTTCTCGGAGTAAACCATTTGCCCGGTCCACTACGTTAACTAGGCACTCACGAGATATTTTCATGATGGATTGATGAACGTGGAGGCGCAAATCTAGCCGGTTTCGTTACTCAACCGATTAATCACTCACATCCATAGAGCGGGGACGGCTTGACCACTGATTCAGTACCGCCCTATGGTGAGTGAGTGAGAGAAACAGGCGAGGTAGGACAAGGCGAGGCGACGCAACGAGCTGGACAGATTCAGGGGCCACGATGCAGCTCCTACACAACAGCATGCCGTGCACTACCGCAAGAGCCCTCACACGGAATAGCAGGGCGCTGATAAATATTTACGGCTTCAGATGTCAGAGTCATGGGCAAATACTTCTGATAAGGCAGCATGCCTCATCAAAGGCGCCAACTCCGAGCAGGAAACCGGCGCCAAAACCACTTCCCTATCAGCCTACGCAAACAAAAGCTCAGCTGGATGCGCGCATGTACCAGAAGCAACAGGAGCAGCAAGAGAAAGAGAAGCAGCAGCAGCAACAGCAACAGCGGAAGCGAAATGAGAAGGCACCTATCTCAGATCTCGTCCGTGAGCGCTGGTTCGCTATGCTCGGCTTCGGTAGTGCTCTAGGATGTCTAGGCTACTTTGCCGCGAGTCTGACGATGTACTGGCGGTCAGATCCCGCGCCCTGCTACCCGCTCGGCTGCGAGCCCGAGACACCTACGGGACGGCCGTCCATCCAGTCGCCGTATGAGTTTGACTTGCACCTCGACAAGTCGGAGTGGCGGTACGGCATCACGAAGCTGCGGCGAGAGATAGGCGCCGAGGTGCGGGGGCACGTTCTCGAGGTCGCCATAGGCACGGGCCGAAATATGGAGTTCTATCCCTGGGATGTGATAACTGAATCTCTGGCCACACCCAAGGAGCGCGCCAAGGCGAGGGCAAAGGCGAGGGCGAGATCCTCCAGCTGGATCCCGGGCTTGGGCGGCAAGGACCGGAAGGGCTCTGACACTTCACGGCAGAGTAACGGCGCGGTCCTCAGTTTCACGGGCGTCGATATCTCGCCCGGCATGCTAGACATCACGCTACAGCGAATACGACAGATCGTCCCGCACATGGAGACCCAGATTCCCAAGAAGCCGTCGTTCGCTATCCTGGCCGCCAAGAACGGCGGTAGCCAGAACCCACAAGGCCACGTCGTCTCCTTTCTCGCAGACCGGATCCGACTTTGGCAATCCGACGTGCAGACAGCGCTACCCGCACCACCCACTCTATCTCCATCTCCATCCTCTTCGCCGTCCCCACCAGACCAGAAACCATCCCCATCTCCATCCCACACCGCCTCCCAATCGCCCCAAAAATATGATACGATTCTGCAGACCTTCGGCCTCTGCAGCGTCCAAGACCCCGTGTCCCTCCTCTCTCTGATGGCCTCCTCGCTGCAGCCCAACACCGGCCGCATCCTCCTGCTCGAGCACGGGCGCAGCATCTGGGACGTCGTGAACGGGCTCCTGGACCGCGGCGCCCGCGCTCACCACGAGCGCTTCGGGTGCTGGTGGAACCGGGACATCGAGGTCATCGTCCACGAGGCCGTCCGGCGCGTCCCGGGGCTCGAGATCCTGCGCCTCGAGCGCCCCGGGTGGGCCACGGCGGGCACGCACGTCGTCGTCGAGCTGCGCGTGGTAGACGCCAGCGCGGAGAGCGAGCCGGAGCTAAAGGAGCGCAAACCGACTGGCTGGGCATCCCTCCTCCCGTCCTTACTGTCCACGAAGTCCGGTGACGACCCTAAGAAAGGGTAAACAAACTCATTTAACACATTGAGTCCGACTAAATTACGGCCCTCGATTTTAGTCAGAAACCAGGAAAGCTGTCGTGACATACTTGTGTGAGCATGTATATATCTGTGCTTATAACGCGTCATTCGCATGAGAATTACTTACAAGATCTTGCTACGATTTCCCGAATCTAAACGATCCCTATATCATTGACAAGCGGCATGTATAGTATCGGGAACAACAAACTAATGGGAGATTTCATCTGTATTTCTTTCTAAATTGGAGAACCCAAAACTTTTGCCATTTCCCCTAGGTCACCCTTCTTTTTCTTGACAAAATACAACCCAGCCAGATGAAGGGAAGATCTCACGGTCTAGCTCTGCGCATCCTGTGCATGTTGCCCAGTATTCTTCTTTCCTCTACTACTCTAGTCAACGCGCTCATCGCCGTTCGCCCTCGTTTTGTTTTACGACTAGATGACTGTTCTAGCAGGAGCAACCCATTCTAGACCCGCTAACCTGCACAGGCCGTGCAATGCGGTACGCCGCCCTGAAATGCCCCCAACCTCCCCCAGGATAAGTACCTAGTCGTACACACACGTAAAAACCACCCCAGCCCAGTGAAAATGACAACAGCCAGATACCCATAAACAGAACGCTCCCATTCCACACCAGTAGCCTCATGAAACCTTAACTCCCGTTTAATCGAAACTAGGAAACATGACCCGTCGTTTGAAACGCCTGCAATGCAAAATGATCATTTCTCCGCGTGAGACAAAGATGCATGGATAAAAGAGATGATGTGTCAAACGGCTCACGACAATATTAAAAGTTGTCTAATAAGCAGTCGAGCTCGTCCAGCTCAATTGTTTCGGGACTTCTATCCCAATCCAACATGGCGTCCAACTTGGACCAGCCTTCGGCCTCGCCATCCCGCTTAATGGGCGCGGGTATCGTTAGAGTTGGGCGCATGGCTGGGCTAGTCATGAAAGCCATGTGTGGGAGGAAAGTGGGAATGAAAGTCCGGTGGGGTTCACCGAAGAGCTGCTCATTTTGCATACCATCGTCAATACCAAGTTGGTCGACGGGTGTAGCAGAGAGTAATTCTCCACGGGCTTTGCGCTTCTGCAAGCCGTCTGCAGTCTGTGTGAACTCTTTCTCATCCTTCTCTAGAGGGGGCTCTTCTGCTCTGTGGATGCGTGACAAAGTATGGAGCGGTCGGTGCCGAGCAGAGATCGAGCTCAAGGATATTCCCGGGATAGGATAGTCGTCTTCCATGTCATCAAAATCGGGCGATGAGAGGTCGACCTCAGGCGAGAGGCTAAGCTCCCGCCTCCGATCATTATCAGTATCCTCTATAGTAGAGCCCGAGCTTGATAACGATGGGGTGACGACGGTACTCCGTTGGATGGAAAACGGGTCAGGTAGAGGGAGGTGGGGGCATGTTGTGAGGTAGAAGTATGTGCGCCTGGGGTGGATAGACTCGAGCTCCTTCGCCAAAGGGCAAGGGGCTGTGGTGGTCCAACCTTCTCGCTTGATAAACACAGCGAGCCGGGATGATATGATGGCGCATGGATTCGCGGATCTAAAATCTAAGTTAGACAATGCAGCAGTAGGCATGAGCACTAGAAACTTACTGTTGAACGATCGCAAGTTTACTTTTAAGTATAGTTTCCAACTCTTTGACGAGGTGAGGGCGATTCTGTGTTTGTTGTAACCGAACAAGGACAGCCTCGACAATTTCGTCGTTTATTCCGTCGAGGTCGACAGGCCCGACCCTAGCAACACCGGAAAAGTCGACATCGTCTGTCTCTATTGACGCATGAACACCTGTGGATGGTGGCGGTGTTGGGATCGACTCGCATTTCCTAGGTCTTGGTGCGGGAGTCGCGGAGGTGGAAGAGGCAGAGTCGCTGTGCGATCGCTTGGCCTTCTTACTAGGACGCGGGGACCCCTCAGTTGAAGGCCTTGTTCTTGTTGTCATGTTTGTTTGTGTGTTGTTGCTGGCGCTCGATGACGAACGGTTGACGGGGACGTGTATTCCAAGGGACGGAAGGGACAACGATTTGCGACGGGTGTTGTATGGCATGGTGACGGGCGCGGCGGGAGGAGGGAGAAGTATAAGAGGGCGGGACTACGCTATGTGTGAATCTTGATCTGATACTCGAGTGTCGCATGAATCACGGCCGACTGGGGGGGGTCGTGGATCCAAAGCTACGGGACTAGATTCGAGTCGAGCAAGTTCCGGTAGCCTACAGGCAGTGTAGATTATCTACCTTGATAAATGGCTATGATGCAACAAGAGGTGAGGAGGGGAAATAAATGCGATAGTGTAGTGTAGCGTAGCGTAGTGCAGTTGAGGTGGTACGTATTATTGTATTGGATCGCAATAGAATTATAGGTATCGACTATTATTAGAGAAGACCGGGGAGAGCGAGCCACCGGTGGTATCGAGGTTCGAGAATAGACACACGTAGAGAGGAGGGGTGTGCAATGACGATCAGAACGACGTCGATGATGGTAAAGTGGGATGGAAGGGGGGAATCGGGGCGGGCTCTCTGTTCGACGTGCTTGGACGCTTCAATGTCTGAGGCGCAAGTAGGCAACAAAAGAGAGAGAGAGAGAAGAGGGACAGCCGTGTGTTTGTTGGAATGGCGACGGGATGGGTGGGTGGCGGAAAAGTACAGCAAAAAGTGGTAGCGGGAGCAACAAGGACAAGAACATAATACCTACATACAAACACCACACTCCAAACACAGCCGGTTGGTACCGTTGGTACCTACCTACTTACGCTTGTGCACCACCTACATGCTATCCATGTACGACCTATATCCAGCTATACTGGAGTCTAGGAAGCTTGTGTTCCCCAGTTCTGCCCAGTGCATCAAAATCGGTGTCAGGCTACGAACGAGGACCAGAAAAAAAATAATCTGCTGGTTGATGGGGTCACTAGCGTCTAGCGTAGTGACATCTACCGGTCTGTGCATTGAGTCCATGCCAGACTAGATTTCTATGCGCAAGTAAGGGTGAGGAACTCACTCCAAAAGTATCTTTCCATACCCCTGCTTTGTAGCAGGGATAAGCCCTTGCCGATTGCCTGCCCGCCTGGAAGCCAGTGACCAATAGGAACCAACACGATTTCATGTAGGTACGGAAAGCCTCTCACTAGTGCTCCTTCTACTTCCGTAACTTTTTTCGATTCATCCATTGCCCTGACGATTAGGTATTTCGCTGCTTCTTCTTTTCCCTCTTCCAGTGGCTTATCTGGAGGTAGGTATGCACAGCTTGTCATGTTTATTATGGCTATTTGGAGATCTTGCTCTTGATCTACTTAGTTGCCTATTTTATTGCTCGCATGGGAGTGGTTCTTAGGACTAGGCACCCACTTATTTACGATCACTCGACCGTGGAAAGCAAATGTTGTCTCTATCTCGACTCGCGCGGTATCCGTCTTTGTTTACTTCCCCTTAGATGCCATTAGATGAGTTGGAGGTCTGTTGGAGGTCAGCAGTAGGTATGTAGTCGAGCATGGGGAAAAGGCGGTAAGCAGTGCGAACCAAGTATCGCGCATGTCTTTGGCTACATCCATCCAGCCACGCTGCTGCCCCAGCAAGAGAATCAGGTTAAGTACGTGCATGTCCCGATGCGCATTGTTGGACGTTTCTTGTGCAGGCCAAATTCCGACGCTGCCATTGGTCCAATCTAGGCTTTGTCATCCTAAAGAGGAAATATCGTAAGGCCAGTTTCATGTACAAGGAAGGGGCTAAGGTAACACCGCCTGAACAAGTACCAAAAGGTACTTTGGTACTTAATGCATACCACCTGTTTTATCACCACCTGCCCGCCCGCCTACATACACATAATCGATAAGTTCCTTTTCTCTAGCTGTCTCAGACACCATGTATATCTAGCGCACGAAAGCAGAATACCTATGTGTAGGCGTGCCTCGATCATTCGTTTCGTCGGATACAGCGGCTGCGTAGGGAGGGAGATGGAAATGGCTGGCAAATTTTTTACATGTAATTTCATGGAACTATAAAAATGCCTCGACAATAGAATGAAAGTAGGACACGAAGGGATGGTGCTTTTTTTTGGGAAGAAAAAAAAAAAAAAAAAAAAAAAAAGAAGGCGAGGTGGGGAGCGGGCTGCGGGGCAAGACAGGGATTCCTGCTTTTTCTTTTTCTTATTTTGTTACCTTCTTTTCTCTCTGACACCCATTTCGCCCCTTGGCAGCGATGAGTTTACGGTCGCAAACTACGTGTATATTCAAAATACTCGTTGTTCCACGCTGAAATAAATGGCGATATTGTTAAATCCATTCACTCACTGATGTCTAGAGCATCCTCTGCGTAATTTCATTGTAAAAAATAATGCTGTTATGGACCTACCCACTATGTAGTACAGTGTAGGCGGTAAGCACTAGGTACTCAAGACGTAAGTGTCCACCCAGCCGAGGAGCACCTACATACAGTAGGCAGAAGGGAATGGGGCTCATCTATAACTGTGGATCAAGGGTCTTCTCGAGCTGCCGTCAACCGACGCCTCGCAATCATTCCACACAGTCTGTTCTACCATGCGCGCATCCACGACACGCTATTAATAACGATAAACGGCAGCAGCAACATTGTAGGTATTCGCTACGCCAATCCCTAAGCATCAACCATTGCATCAACTTCAAATTTTTATCTGACGATGTTTTATGTAGGTAGATACCTATGCTCCGTTACCTCCTAGTCTAGTGCATCAGATGTTTTGGAAAGACAACGGCTGCGCTAGTACCAAATCGGTATGACATTATGCCTATCCGGGCAGTGTGAGTATACACTACGTATGCAGCCGGAAACGCTGGCCGGAAGATTGCCGCGAACCAGTATGGCGGGGCGCTCAGCCTATTCTGCCGTCGTTTTCCTCCCTTCCCATTTATTCGCACGCGAGAAACTTCCCCAAATGCACATCAGCTCATTTTGGAGATAAGTACTCGCTTGGTAGGTAGTATCTTCTAGGTAGGCATTATTATCGTACTTCTCCATACAGAGAATGTATCGACACACCACGCATGTCATAGACCATTTCTATCGTCATTTTCTACCCGCCGACCAGGGATTCCAAACAAGATGCACCTCCACTTTTTGAGATCTCTGATCCAGTTGTTGAATGCTGACAGTCTGGGGTCGGTCGGTTGCAATTCCATAAGCGACCGTAGACTGGGTTGACTAGGTATGGGTATACCTAGGTACTATATCGACGACTGCAATTAACAGTATGAGGCGTGAATATGCCTCTCCTCGCCTAGGTTGCTTTCTTATGCTACTGACACTACCTACTATAAGAAACCAGGCTGTCCCGAGGTTCTCAGAACAGAACTCAGGAGCTGGATCCCTTCGGCATTTCGATTCCCCAAGTAGGATGGAATGCCTGACTCGAAGAGCGACAGGGACTCGGTTACAGGTAGGCGCCCACTTACACATAAATGGGACGTTAGACCACAGACCAGAGCAACCACCAAACTTCCGATCTAGCCAAGCGGATGGATACACCGCTCTGTTTCCTTATCAGGCATGCAGCGACCTTTCTTCCAGGAAATCCGGGCGAATGAGACTACTACTAGGCAGATACTAGGTAAAATGTTTTGCAGCACTTGATCATCTACTATGTACCTACCTAGGCTACTGCTGTACTAACCTAGCGCACACTACCTCTCTAGCCTACCTAGATGACACATGCGATCCACAGCCATGTCAGAACCCTGAGATAGTCTGCGCGCTTACGAACACTGTCCCATCTTTAATAGTACTGTAGGTAGCGTTGCTGCTTTTCGCAAGGAGGACGGCGACAATGACAATAACAATGACATTAGTCTCGGCTTAATGTCGATGAATCCATGATGATATTTCAGAGAGCGACCTTCCACGAACTCCGGCATCTACCTAGGCGCATTACCCACGCCATACCCATAAATTATAGTACATAGTCTCACTACCCAGGTCTAGGTACCTAGGTAGGTAGATAGGTAGTACATACATACACGTAACAGCTCCAAGGTGTAACCATTATCAACAGAAATAACATCAACTTCGCTCACATACCACAGTAGGCATCGATGGCGTGAAAGTACAATATGTACTACGCCGGAATGCGCTATAAGCTCTAGATGTCCATGGCAGACTGCCCCCCTTATTACCACCATTAAATCGCTCGTTGATAACTTACCCAGCCATAGCAGTACAGACCGCCACCACTTCAACTCCCGAGATCCACTTACACATGGCCATCGTGTCTGAGAAGCCAAGCGTCATGACGCCACATGCACTCTAGGCCAGACAGCCATTCCATCGCTTTCTTGGCTGCGAGGGTTGCTGCTACCGGGGTGCGCTCTTGTTACACCATCCGTACCTTGAGTCTTCTACCTGGGTTTACTCTGTCCCTTGCGAAAGCGCTTGGGTTGGGTCATGACGAACTACCTACCACAGCATCAGATGTGCAGATTAGAGTTTCGACCTGTGTGATTCTTCTACATCATACATATGCAAGTCGCCTTACTACCTTAGGGTACTACTTGGGTATCCTCTGAAATTGGTTCAGCTCTTAGGTAGACCCTTTCAACGTCATTTTAGTAGTAAAACATTGCCACCAGCAATTGCTTAAGTTATTCTAGTGTTCTAATTGGATGCATCCCATCCAAGTAGGCACAGTACATGGACCACACACGTATGCATACACCTAAGGTATGTACTATGTAGTTTAGGTGGTAGCAGTTGATCCACAGCATTGGGTCGGAGGCAAGGTAATTGTTGGATGGCAGACGCTGAAACAACATTCAAAAATACCTTTGTACTTGAACACCTCATACAAGGCTATATATACTGTACTCAGCTAGCCTCCATCCCTTCCAGTGCGATGTATCTAGATAAAGATGATTATTGGTCAATTGGTCATGCTAAGCTTCCGTCACACCGGGTATCCCGTGCGCATGTCCTATTTAGTAAATGTATCATTGATTATAACCACTCGCACCTACAACCAATTACTAGTCGAATCTTCCAAGAATCTATAAATGTAAATTCAGAGACATCGCAACTAAGGCACGCTGGTAATACCGAGTGCTTGTTGACGAATTTGGAGATCATCCGTTGAGGAGGTGGGGAAGAGGAACGCTAGGAGCGATTTAGGCGGTGAAGAGATCATGATCTACGAGACAACGACAAGAAGGTTTCCATGAGACCTGCTGTAGACGAACGAAGCATCTACTATGTAGGTACTAGACGAGAAACCATTTATATCAGGAAGAGAAAAAAAGAAAGACGAACTATAGTATCTTATAAATAGCATAGATACAGTGAAACCGACAATAACAATAGCATAATAGATTTCGAGAGACGGAAAAAAAAAAAAAAAGTAGCTAGGACTATCACCAACCACTACGTATGTCTGCATCATCCAACTGCGGGGGGAATAACTGACTAGACTCAATTAAGATATGGATTAGATACCTCTTCATGCAAGTTCAGTATTCTCGACTCTTCAGTATTCCTCACATAAAGAGGACAACTCGAAATAGCCTCCACGATAGTGAACTCAGATAATAATCAGAGTAGTATAACTATTTCCTAGCCGCCTCGACTTATATTAACATTGCTGGCCCAATTTTTATCTACGGTTAGTTGGTAGGACGAACCGGCGAAATGGGTTAATAGAATCAAGCTTAAAGTATTTTATCTGTTCGCTTCGTCATGTACTACTGTAATGTGTGTTCTAGTCACAAGCCAAGTATTACAACCTATACATGATTTCCCTCTAGCCAATTCTTCCACCCTATCTTTCTCAACCACAGCTCTGGGTAATTCCGCTTGTAGTTGACTTCTCTCGAAGGGGTGCCCGCGCACAGAAGCCAAGGAATAGACTTAAGTCTGCCGTACGTTATCGGATCACCAGTCGATTTCGAGGCTAATGGGTTCAATTCAAGGTAGCCAAGGGTGTTAGTTGGTCGACGTATCCTCAATCTTCCACAACGAGTCCCAAGATACCCCATTCCCCTATCCCCTCCGTCCAGAGCCATGGCAACAGCAACTTGCAGCTTCTGTTATATGCCTACTTGGTTATAATTCGCTAGAGTCACATCAGGAATGCCTTCGCGCATCTCTAGGACGCGGTCCCTTGCGCGTTTCTCGATGCACTCGTCGACACCCAATTCGACTTTGTCCATCCACCAGTCGAGGAAGATTCGAAACTTGTCGCAAGCATCGGCTGCCTCTTGCGGCATCTGGGTAGGTTATATGTTAGCAAACACGTATATAGAAGTAAACACATTTGAAAGGATAGCCAGCTGTAGGAATTTTCTTGCACGAGTGCCCAAGTTGTGTGCGAAATGTTAGATGAATGGAAGCATGCGCGATTAAATGATAGTGGAAGTAAACAATAGATGAAAAGTATGGCATACTGGGATAAACTGTAACCCTGCACACTGAGTGCGTTCGCAGGTGGTGTCGCCGCAGGAATCTTCGCGTGTTCCGATGAGACTGCGTAGCGATATCCTATGGAGGTACAGTTAGCAAAGTTACTCTTAGCAACTTAGGCACGTTCCTTCGCTTGTAAACGGAATATAGAACTCTCTACTATGGAAGAGCAGGTGAAAGTCGACAAGTCGGCCTATATGCCGAAAGTAGGCCGGGTTGTTCAAACGAAAGAGATGATAGAAAAGCTAACATACCGCTTGCAGCACTGGTAGCAGAGATATACTCGAGGCCTCGACTCGAAATCCTCGGTGCTCTGGCCCGCGATCGTCATGCCCTCCCCGATTTGTATAATCCGGTGTTCTATCTGGTGTGGTGCAGATTGGAGATACCCCCCAGGGCCTCCGCCATGGAAAAAGGTATGCGTATCCCCCTGGTTCTGTCGATCCCATTGATGGATCCGTACCTGTTCCTGGCTATGGCTTCTATGGATTGGACTTTGCCACTGTTGCTCTGGCTGAGGTTGGAACTGTGGATAAGGGGGGATGTGATTTTGGTACATCCCATTTGCAGCAAATAAGGGAGTCGCCGTGTGTGCAGCCGGAGTGTTTCCAGAGTTTTGATCCTCTCTCGGGAATCCTGGGCCCTGGAACACATTATTTGGCGTAAAATACATCTTGACAACGTTTTGGACGGGCCGAGGCCGGGCGACGATGAGGGGAAAAGAGATAGAATGGATGTTATTGTAACAATAATAAACGAACTCTTTCTTCGACGAATATGAGCGTGGGTAGTCTTTATAACTATGTAGCCGGGAGAGCGGACAGTCATTTAAATAGAAAAGATAGGAAGCATAGCCTTGTCGTTCGGACGAGCAATCAGAAGTAAAGACTTAGACTACTTCATTAAATATCTGAGGCAGGTACGAATAAGGCAGATGTCTATTAACAGTTGTCAAGTGTCACATGTTGTTTGCTATCGTAGGCAAACCGCGTCACAAAAGGCACTATGAGTAATGGGGGCATCATACCAATGCGCGCGCGTTATTTCCACGTAAGCACAGACTGTCTGCTAGCTACAGATATTGTGAATGTAACTAAGGCTCTACCGTTTCATGAATAGAAGCAGGAGTGTTATGCAAGGATCATTTGACGCCACTAGGACAGTCCTTTCACTGTCAGAGGTACCTCGTTTGAGTTGCGTGTCAATGAATCTTGCGGCTTGTGTGGTTTACAACTCATTGGTTATAGATACCTGAGTAGACAGAACAAACGCCTACAATACACGCGTGCGCCCAACCACTCAAAATATTTGCGGCGTTCTACTCGCCACCCATCACTTTCCAGTACCTGCTATAGCAACCTACCCACCTATCTAGACATCCTCTACAACATGGAATAATTAACTAGCAACTAGACTAAGCCACCCCAAATCAAGTGGTAGCAAAACGCAACGGGCCGGCCCAGATCCTTAACGCCTTACCACGGAGCATCAGTAGTAGGATTAGCAGGAACGCAGCAGCACATACGGCTGCCTGGATACCGAAGCTCACCTTGGTCCCCTGGGCATCGGCCCACTTGACCTGGAAGTAACTGATGATGAAGCCGCCGAGTGTGCGCGAGAGATTGAGCCAAGCCGAGACCTCGCCCGACGCCTCGGGGTAGCAGTCGAGATTGTACGACGACACAGCCACCGTCGTGATCATGGTGCTGAAGACGTAGAGCCCCCAGCTCACCGCGGTGGCGATGAAGTGCCATTTGTTCTGAAGGCTCTGTCCGAGGAGCACGAGGCCCAAGATCGTGAAGGGGAGGGCAATTATGATAGCACGGAGGCGGACCTCGGGCTCAAAGCGGCCGTTGTGCGTTCGGACTAGTTGATTGGGTCCAGACTTTAGCGACTTCCCGTGATGAACCACGAAGTCGTTCTCGGCGGTGTAGATAGATAGATAGATAGATAGATAGATAGATTGATAGATAATTACGTACTGTAATACTTTGCGAAGAGATCATGCAGCCAGTGCCCCACGGTCTCGCCGATGATGACACCTATAATGGGCGTGAAGTAGAAGAAGCCGATCTGCTTTGGGCCGAACCCGTATACGGGCTGGAGGAAGATGGAAAGGGTCGTATTGATGCCCACGACCCACGCGAATGTCTAGAGCACCGATATTATGGTTACACATTGGTCATAAAACCTACCCAATAGGCGCTGTAATTTGCCTCGGGTAACATGACAGATGTGTAGACTTACAAGGAAGTAATAAAAGCAAGAGATCAACACCGTGGGCTTAGAGATCACACGAATAGGCCGCATCCACGCCTGCCAGAATGTGTTTCGTCGACCTCGAGACTTCCACTGGGCGATCCCCAGGAGACTCGTGATACGGTTTCCGTGGTCAGGCTGCTCGGACTGGACGATCCTGCGGTCATAGTATGTTTCCTCAACAAACAGTACGGTGAGCACGAGCGCGAGAGCTGTCTCGGCGGTATAGACCCAAAAAGGTGTCGGCCATGGTTTCGTCGCGATTTGGACTTTTCCAAAACTGCGAGTTAGCAAGGTAGCTCTCGTTTAAGGGTGGGAGCGGTGGAGTTCTCGCGGATTTGCAACTCCATCTGGACATAGAACTCGCTAGCGGTTGCGCTCTTCCGAATACTTCGAGAGGGAAAAATAATCTGGTCATGATGGTTATCACTTTGGTACTTACAGGCCGCAAGTAGTGGTCCTAGGTAAGGGCTAAGGATGAAGAAAGACCTACGGAATCGGTTAGCATAATAAGGAACGATATCGAAAGTGATGGAGCGGAGGAAATGGCACGTACGCCCAGATGTTAATCTTTCGGGCACGCTCGTGGAAAAAGAAGATGTCTTGGATGAAGATCAGCCCGTTCACCTGCGACACGGTTGAAAAGAAGCCGTTCAAAATGCGCGCGGTCTCAAAGGATGCGAAATTGGTGGCCGCCGCGCACCAAGCCGCTGTAGCGAGCGCGATAGAAAGAAAGAAGAACATGACCGGCAGTCGTCCGAAATAAGCGCTGAAAGCCACAACTAGAAGAACACGACCGTTGGTAAATACTCTCTATATGGATTGTCCCGTGGGCCATGTTAGGAAGTACCGAATATGCCACCAGCTCCGAGCATGAAGACATTCCCAACCTGCGAATGATTCACCTCATCTTCGGACATATGCCACTCTCTGTATGCCGGTCAGCATACCATAGACAATTATATCTATATGAATCATTACGAAGAAAAAAAAAACATACTGAGCTTGCGGTATCAACGTAACGGCGCCCGTCGCGGAGCCATAGTCGGGCAATAGGGCGGCAAAAGCGACGATGAATAAGACTAGGTTCTTCTTTCGCTGAGACCAATTTAACGGATCAGCGGGATCATCGCTGGGCTGGGGGATTAATCGAGTCCGCCCGTCGGCCGCCAGTTTGATATGGTCTCCATCGGCACCGACCACATCGACCTCATATCCCACCAACTCCTGGAATTCGTGAATCTTATCATCATCCCGAGACTCAATTTCCTTGGCGGTGGGCAACTCGGCCTGTTGCGCTTTCTCTATATCTTCGATGGCCATAGTGATGGTGTATGTATGAACGGAAGTGAAGAGAATTCGGGTCCCGGGGGCAGGTGAGGGGATGCTGTGCGCTACCTCGAGGCGCAAGGTAGGTTAACAAATATCCCGAGGCCGCTAGTTTATTATATCCCCGCGATATCTAGCGCCTTACTCTATTGGATGGCGTAAGCCTGCATGGTTCCTCTGCCGATGAATCTTTGAAGTCCTATTACAAGCTACAACATATCGGTACTTTTGGCCGTGAGAGAACAAAGGGGTCAACCGGACGCTGCTTTAAGCATAGAGAACAATTGCAGATGATAGGGGAAACTGAGGATTTAATGAAGGCCGTACAGTAGAGTTTCTTTTCTATCAAGCAAGGTCGATTGACATCTGCATCCACAAGGACCAGTAATAGCTGACGTTGTTCTGCATCTGTAGCCAGGTTACATTGGTAGCTATGGTATCGTGCTTATCTCACATTTATTAATTTCCAATACCCTGCTTGCTGCGATATTAATAGGGCGTTTTATAGTCTTTTTGGTCCGGCTGCTTGGGAATGGGTGCCTGGGAATTATTAACCTTACCCCAACTAGACAGCGCACATACCCCCCAATAGATGAGCGAATGGATTCAGCATCGCTTTCTGCCGCGCTGAGCGGGGGAGCTCGGGACATGTGATAGATAGCTTTCTAGTCGGGTCAGGTCTGAATAGGCCGGTAATGTTTGGCTGCTGTAGTTGTGTTTCTTTGTTTCCCCTTCTATCTCGGGGTCTAGCCCACCAGATGATGCTTAACCTATAGGTATCACGCGTTTTTGTTTATGTCTTGCTGAAATATCATCACGACGCTACTGCTGTTCTACACGTGTACGGCGGTGTCAAAAACAAGAGGAAAAGTTTCATTGTAACTACTAGCGGTATATTCGTTACCATAGAGTTATCGATCTTATACTGCCGTGATTCGTTACCGAGTTTCTTACTGCCCTATCATATTGCTGACTTTTTGCCTGGAACCAATCGCCGTACTAAATCCTCCCTAGTAACTAGTTCCTTTTTTGGGTACTTTGTTTCCATGTTGCCACAGGTACGTCAGTACTTCAATCGGACCATCTCATTCTAGATGCCTCAACCTCTAATCCTTTTCACTGCAAATATTTGACGATACCGCTAGTTTAACTCGTCTAGCAAAAAGAGTATGTCACCTGGCACAGCACAAGGCAAACCCAACCAATTACTATCCGTCCGAGTGGGATGTTTGGCAACCTTAAGCATCGGGGAACTTCCCCTCCTGAAGTCGCTTGTTGAGAGCTTCATCCTCGGCAGTGTAGACACCGCCGTTCTGCTCACGGCGAACCTCTAGGTCGACTCTCACTTGGTAGTAGGCGCGCTGCGCATCCGTGAGAGCCACCCAGGGAGTTGTGAGAGAGGCTGATTTGCCTTGGAATCTGTGGCTTTCACGAGCGTGTGCGACGAGCGAGTGTTGACCCGCGCGTGTGATGGTGCACCAGCCCTTGCCGTCGAGTCGGGGGCGGTCGCAAGCCAACTCTCCAAGGCCATGATTTTTGGTGAAGCCAGCCTGGGATGTGGCGTAGGTGGAGTGCGGGTTGTGGATTTTGCTTAGATGAGACTTGATGTTTGCCGCCTTGTTTTTCAAGGTGGCGCCGCACACGTAGTTGGTGGCAACACCGTGCCGGGTCATGAGAGCGCATTGGAACTGGCCGTTTGCTACTATAGCGCAGGAGAATTTAGTGAAGTTCACAAGGGATATCAACGATGATGCTCGTTCCTCGCGCGCGAAGGGATGGGGAAGGGTACGGAAACTGGAAGCGGTTGACGAAATTTTGATTTGTACTTACAAACATAGCCTACGGCGCCGTCCACGGCGGGAGACTGGGTGTAATCCATCTGGGGGATCCCGTTGGCCATGATTGACGATGGTTGGTTGCTAGAAGGATGAGGGTCTCTTTGGTTGTGAGATCTGTTGTGAAGACCCAAGTGAGGTTTGAAGTAAATATGAAAGGTTGGTGTGTGTGGGGAGAACAAGCAGTAGCGTATCGCGCAAACAGGTTGGAATTTGAACGAAGAGTGTGTTTCGAAGTACCTTTGGTGGCCTCGGGGCATGGAAGGATGGCTAGATAGTACGTAGGTAGGTACCTAATGCAGACACCTTCGATACAGCACTATTCGAGCCCTCTAGGGCAACTCGTCATAGAGGGCGAGAGACCCATACGCGCTGCCTCCCCACACGTTGTTGAGGTCGACCAGACAGCAGTCTTTGGGATATAAGAATACCCTTTAAGCCGGCATTCCGATTCCAAGCAGGAGAATGCTATTCGTTTCTTCTTTCGGGCAGGCTTCTCTAAACTCCCTAACCATAATACCTAGGTTTGTATCGATCTCCTATTGCAAGATATCCGTTGGGCTTTTCCACACATTTGAGCAAGCAGCTAATGGGTGTTTGCCAAGGATTAGATGCGCTCTAAGAATGGCAAATAATTGCCATGAATTGGAGCAGCTTTAGAGCCTGACATGCCGTCTTCATTTTGAAAAGGACAAAAGTCATCGACAGGCTCAACTCCCCTAATCAGGGAGACAGGGATTGTAACTTAATGTGGCGCATAGTAGTGCCGCACCGACGGCCTTTGAAAGGCTAGGGGTTCCCCATCTGGTATCTTAAATACGATGGAATATCTTGAGCAAGGCTAGCGGTGATTTGCTGCTCCTTGCTAGTAGATGACTCCTACGAGATCGACACCTGAATAGAAAAAAGTTAGTGTGATTTTATTCACCAGACTCAAGACATATCTTTAGTTAGATATGGCATGAACTAAATGAAATGCCCTGGGCGGGCTCTCAAGAGACCAAGAAGCCTAGGAATGGGATAGGATGCTGGTTGGCTCTGCCAGCATAACCGAAAGATGCCAATAGTAGCGTGGGGACAATGTGCTGGGCCTTTGCTTACCTGGCGAGCGCGCCAAAGGCAACTTGATTGTTCTGGCATCGGGTCCTTGGCTTTTAGCTGACTCTGAGAGAAAGAAGCATGATGGCAGTCGACCGTGCGCCTCCAGCCAAAGCGTTGTTGATATAGCCTTGGATGGGATGACGTTGGAGCACAACTTTGTGATCCTGGGGATTGTGGATTGTGGGGAAGTTGGAGAGACGGGATCTGGGGTCCGGGATTGGGGAAGCCAGCTAAATAGATTTCTATCTGCCGCTAACACTAGCGTCGTCTGGAGATAGTAAGGCGTATCAGATACCTATATCCTATCGGGCATACAGCATATCTAGATCGATATCGGGTTTAACGGATATAATTGTATTGATTGCCTGCGTATTGATTGCTAACTAATTGTCTATCTAATTGTCTATCTAATTGCCAAGTCTCGAGGTGTATGCCTTCTCATCATCGCGCGATTTCAATAAAGCAAATCGAGTGGAGAGGGCAAACCACGGACTAGAAAGAAAACATATTTCAAGCGCAAATCTTCAATTACCTAACCTAGCTACCTAGCTACCTCTAGCGTGCATAATCAATCTATCCAAGAGCTTACCTAACCCTCGATCCATTCATTCTATGGATACTTAGGCATAGAAGGAATATCCATAGAGGAGGGGCTTAAAAATGTCTGCCTCATCATACCTCCCATATCACGAGCCATCGCTAGTCGAGCTTCTCATCTCGTCAACATTCCTACTCGCCCTCAATAGCATTGGTTCTGTCCTCGACCGCACCCTAGCCTGCGGCCTCGTGGGCCAAGTGTTAATAGGCACAGCATGGGGCGAGCCCGGTGCTCGTTGGTTGTCTCTCGACATCCAGCGTGTCGTATCTAGTCTTGGCTATCTTGGGCTCATTCTTGTCGTATATGCCGGGGGCGTTGAGACAGACGTTGCGGCACTGAGGAAGAACATCTTTCTCTCGGTTGCTGTTGCGATCACCGGTGTTGCCGTGCCCATTGGTCTGTCATTTGCACTCCTCGCTTCTCCTGGGCCGTTCTTGGGAACAGACAGCGGCACGGCGCTTCTCTTGCCTGCTTTTGCTGCCGGCGCTGCACTGTGCTCCACGAGTCTAGGCACTACGTTTTCTGTGCTACAAGCGAGTGGACTAAGTCGTACGAGACTGGGCGCTGTTCTAGCATCCGCGGCCCTCCTTGACGATGTCGTGGGATTGGTTATGGTTCGAATTATCACTAGCCTTGGGCAGACGGCGAATGGAGGTGGTAAGTGGTGCGAGCATTTACTATTCTGATAATCCGTGTTTAATCGATCCAGGATACTCATAAGGCCCATAAAAATCCGACAGTTGGATAATTACTAACTCTGTATTTTCAAGTCGAACCGGTAACAGTTCTACGCCCTGTGTTGGTCTCCGTAGCATTTGCCGTGGCTGTGCCTCTGATATGCCGTTACGTGTTCAAGCCCGGACATAGGCTCCTAGACCGCATCGTGCGAGCGTGGGCGCAAGAAGGGGAAAGACATGAAACGGACACTACTAAAAAGGCGAGAATGACGGCCTGGATCCGTTCCCAAGAGGCTGCATTTGTCTTCCAATCCGTTCTCTTAATCGTACTGATTGTTGCAGCCGACTATGCTGGAGCATCCATCCTCCTCGCTGCTTATCTCGCGGGTGCCATAGTGAGTTGGTGGGATGGGCAGCACCTGGGTGTCGAAGCGTCCTCTCCGCCGCAATGCGCCGATATTGGTTCGGATGAAACACAGGTACAAGATCACGATAGGGAGGCATCCCATTCGGCTAACGAGAGCTCGCCTATGGATACGGTGGATCAAGAGGCCCCTATGCCTCAACATATAACTCTAGGGATTTTCGATACATATTACGGACCAGTTGTTAATCGTATGCTAAAACCATTTTTCTTTGTAAGTGCACTCGCCTAATAGTTACACTGAAGGGTATATAGTAGGTAATATTAACAGTGCAAGGCTTCAATTGGATTCTCTATTCCAATATCGCAACTTTTCGTAGGCGAGATTATTTGGCGGGGCGTGATCTACAGCATTCTCATGGTTATCGGCAAGCTTGTCTGTGGGCTCTGGCTTGTGCGCTTCCCGATATCTACGTCCGACGTACTGAGAAGCCTAGCTTCGTTCATAGCGTTGAAATATGCTCAGATTGTGTCTAAGATACGATTTTTGGGGCTTAGCCCTTGGAAGAACCCGGAAGGAACCCACGAGAATCAGTCGACTGGGAGACTGTCTGCTGCGACAACTTCAATGCAAATGGATGATACATCAAGGATCCCATCTTCTCGGCGACACTCGGCTGAACGCATTTCATCCTCCTCAGTAGGGCAAGGTTAGTACAATTTCTTACTCGTTTACGGAGGATCTGTCTGTCTAGGGGCCTTTACTTTTGTGAATGTTGTAAGCCTACGGGGTTCTTCACTTTTTTTTCTCTAAACAATAAAAAACGGCAATAGAACGGATTGCTTACTAACTCTTGGTTTCCAAGTGGATTCAAGCCCTGAACTAGCTACACCTCCTAAGCCCCTTTCTCTCTACCCGGCAGCTGTGATGGGATGCGCCAGTGAGTATTTCCCGGGGCTATTTTCTTCCTATTCTGGCGATTTCGAGAGTAGAGACTTGCCTTTTTGGTGAAATTTGTGCCTAGAAACTTCCAACAGTCTCCTAAATGATACTCGAGATAGCAATAACTAACTCCAGGTGCTCTAGTGGTGGCCCGCGGCGAGATCGGGTTTCTCATATCATCAATGGCAGAAAGCCAAGGCGTATTCCGCCGTGCGGACGAAAGCGCATCTGAAGCCTCGGAACTCTTCCTCATCGTAACCTGGGCTATATTCCTCTGCACAATCCTTGGTCCCGTTTGTACTGGACTACTAGTTCGTCGCATCAAGAAGTTGGAGAAGGCTAGCGGGGCATTTAGAGATGGTTCTCGAGACGTCTTAGGCGTCTGGGGTGTTGGATGAAGGTGGTGGCAAATACTAATTGCCCGGGCTATCCTGAGATAACGGCTAGCAGTTGAGTTTTTGTCTGCCTCGGTGTAAAATTATGATATAGGGCACGGCGAGTCTCCATTGCCGCACCTATCTGATCTCTTTCTCTTTTCGTGCGTCTCTGTCACTTAGCATTTCATGATTGCACTTGAAGTCCGCGTCTTCTCATATATGCGACGGGCTACCCTAGTCAACACCCTAAGCATAGTAGAGTTTTCGAACGTGCCGGAGTACTAGAAAACGCTTAATTCGTTTTTTGTATATGTACCTTGCGATGAGACGCGCTCCTCATGAGTATTTAGGAATCGGGGAACCTACGTACACGGAGGCATAGAAGAAATGGTAGGCGTACACATGTATAAAATTATATGGAGCTATGGAGTAAGCGCCGTACCAAGGTATGTATTACACTAGATATCAACGCCATGCTTTTAGTTGAATCGAATTGTATATAAATTATAAGCCACGAGAAGTCGAGAGGCAACAAAAACATAAATGACGTGGACACCTTGAATTAGTAGCAATTATTCGGCTCAGAACTAGGAGTCACACTACTCCGTTTCCAGCGCTAAAATGTCCCTACTTGTTAGAGGTTGGTGCAAGCTGAAGAATGTATCAATTAGATTGAATGTGTGCATTTTATAGGTATCTAACTACCATTGTAAAACTATGGACTAGTTGCATATAATAGTTCATTTGCTAATCAATATAATGAGAAATGGCTTGGCCGCGTCGTGTATTATTTTCTTCTTCCTCTTTTTTTTTTTTTTTTTTTCCTCGATAAATTGAGGTGGCACAACGGCGCTTTTTCACAATCACATGCTTTTTTTCCTCTTTCGTTTCCCGAATCCTGGGTCTATAATGACACTTGAAGTGTTGGTATTTAATTATTGGGGAATAAGCTATATACGCTCCGAGTACAAGGATTTATTGAGCACTTCTAGCGGATAGTAAGCAAATCAGCTTCTGTGCTTTTATGCGCGTGTTATAGAGACTGCCATGTGTCTATGAATGCAAATATAGATGGATGTCCATTGAGTTCTATATTATAATACACACGCTGGGTGGGATACACGAAATCAGGACATTGCCCAAAAGACCGTCAGATGTGTAATCCCGGGTTCAAAAGTACATGCTCTTTTTGTCGTTCCCCTAGACGCCATAGAATGCCCATTTCATCATATACTAAGACCGCCCCGAAGCGCTGGCGCTAAATACATATGCCTTCATGCCGATGAGGGATGGTGGCCCATGCCGACTTCATATTTTTAAGCCTCTGGTCGTTAATGCTTTCGTAGCGCACACTAGCGATGTGCTATTAAATTTACAGATCTATAACTAATACACGGCCCAAGACTGGCCGATCAACATCATGATCTGTAAAAAATCATGGGGTTTGCCTCGCTATCGCCATGAATTGCTCTGCAACCTATTGAAATGGGTCAGATACTTGGACAGGAGAGAGATTATTGATATATAGAAATAGCCTTACATCACGGTCTGCTTTGATAAAAGGTTGGTCGAAGAACATGTATTTCTGATCCTTAGTGAGCTCGAGGATGACGGTCATGAGCCCCCATGGCTGTGGCCAGAATCCTGCCAGTCGTTCAAGAAGGACTCGGACAATTTGTTGACGGATATCTGCTTCTTCCGGATCGTTCATGTCTTGGCCGAATAGATCAAGGATAACGCGACTGAAATATTCGGTTAAAGGCCCGGGATATCGTAGTCTGTCGACAATACTGCTTAAGAGGAAAAAGCGACCATCAGGGGGCAACTCATGCACTAGGAGCGACATAGTGGCCATGTCGGAAGAGCCATGAGCAAACAATGGACCCGCTTGTCGAGACCTGGTGACCGCATGATGGCCGATATAATCTATAATATCACCAATGAGCTGTGTATCGACCGCAAGACGCACGTACCCGAAGATGGTTTCGGAGCCGGTAGGTCTGGCAATGGCGTGCGTTAAGTGTGCAACAGCATCCTCAGTTGGGCCTGCCTGCATGAGTTGCTCGAGGACATGTATCATATCGGCTTCCCTGAGTGCCGATAGTGGTAGATCGAGAGCGGCTGCCTCTGGGGCCTGGGCACCAGAATCCTCTCCTGCATCTGGCCGGGGATTACAGGTTAAGATTATGTTCCTTAATTGCCTGACGTGGGGTGCAATGCTGCTACACAGTTGGGTGGCGTTGGCTGACACGTAGTCTGCGTAGTCATGTGTGAGCGTCACCATAAGCTTGATAGTTGCCCGATAGTAGTCTTTCACGACATCTGGGATATCAATTCCTTTCATATGCTCGGACACACTTATCAGGAGTGATTGCAGAACCTTGGTGAGCGGCGCCCAGCCCGCCTTTTCCTCGAGCGCCATCAAGTTAGGCAAGAATTGTCTATGCCCAATAAGATATAACCAGGCATAAGAGAAGCCCGGGAACCTTTCCGGACAAAGGCGTAAGAGGGTCTCCGCTAGTTCTAATACAACATCTTTGCGCAACGGCTGAAGGTCGTCTACAAAGACGTTATCGATTGTGTGCATCAGCATTGCAAAGAAACGAAAGAAAACGCGCCCATTGAATTGATCCCCACGGGCAATGTGGTGGTGATTGAGCACAACGGCAGCGAGGGATAAAACGGTCCTGAAAACGTGGACGGGGTTATCCTTCGAATCCTCTGAATTAGTAGCGCTGTCTCTAGCGAAGACTTCAATCAATTTCACAAGTGCATCAACACATGCGAAGGCTTCGGTCTTGTTGATACCACCCGGGTGTAGGTGCTGTTCATACTGGTTGACTGAATTATTGATGCCTCTCTGTACGAGTAGCAAAAAGTCACCTCGACTGTTGATGACTCCTTTGCCACGCATCTGCCTGATAAAGCCCACTAGTGCCTTGTCGCTTGCGTTAGAATTTAATAACGTTCTCCCCCACTCTTCGAGGATATAGTCAAAAATCTCTTCTTGTTCGGCGTTACCGTCGATTTGGGGCTTTGGCAATCCCGACTTGCGAGACTTTGACTTTAACCTCTGTCCTACTTCGAGGCTTGGGTCCTCAAGGATCCATTCCCATGCAGCCACGAAACTATGCACAAAGTCGGCGTATAATGCAACCGGCCTCTCATTGAATAACGTGAGGTCCAATAGTTGCTCAAAGAACTCCAAGGACGACTCTTCCCGTTGTTCTAGGACCTTCGCCGTCATCGTATCAATATTGTGCAAATCAACAAGATCCGTCTGGAGCAGGGCGGATATCAGGGGGATGTGCAAGATGTTCTGCGCTGGTTGGTTGTACAGGCTGACTTGGACACGTTCACGCAAGTTCGAACCGGAACTAGCGGAGATCTTTAATATCAACTCGAGTATATGGACGAGGGCCTCTATGAACACGGTGCTGTGATTATATCTGCTGAAAAGAAGGGTGCAGATTTTCTCTGCTGCGTAAACGGCGGGTGCATCCGAGTTTTGGGACGTCTTGATAATAAATTGAGTGAATGCGTCTACTACGTCGAGGATACCATGCCCTTTAGGGATTTCACTGAAATGGGTGTAATCACCGGAACTGTCGGCTACTTGCTGCAGTTCTTCTAGCAGTTTAGTAGCTCTGTCGTCAATAGCTCTGCCATCCGTCTGGCTAGGATGAGCTAAAGGGCGGCCATTAGCTATTCCTGCATGTAGGTGTGAGTATGGTAGCTGTGCACCTAAATGCGGCAAAGATGGCGTTTCGGCTGGTGTGGGTAGGTTTGGAACAGCACTGTACGGCTCTGAAAGCACCTCATTGGTGATGAGCCTAGTTGTATCCGAGGCTGAAGCGGCATGTGCACTGCTGCTCTGAGTGGCACCTCTTGGTTGCCTAGCGAAATCATCATAAATGGCCATCTGCTCGGCGTTCAATCCAGATGTACTTGGGGCGAGTTTGAAGGGGTGAGGGATTGTCATGGCCCATCTGGTGAGACCTGGGTCTACATACGGCTCATTGGGTCTCTGGAGGCGGTGTCGCCGCCGTGCGTCAATTTCGCCTTCAATCATCTCCTCAATTTCCGGAACAGCGCGATCTTCAGCTTGCTTCTCGATGATGTTGCATGCGAGATCTAGATTTGAATTGACACACATGAGAATTGTGCCTTCTGGCAATCCTTGTGGGAGATCATTTGCAGCAGCGCGCAAGTAGTTGGTAATATTTGCGCGGAGAGGTTCTTTAGAAGTAACTTGGGCAAGGCTCCCTGCTGTCGCCTTAACCATATTAATCGCCGCCGTCCGAAGCTTATTCTCATCAGGTTCCGTAGCGAAATCTTTATGAATCATTTGCTGGGTGCTGATGGCGGCGATCGTCACAGATCGATCGACAACCGGCTGAATGATGTCATGTAACGCCTTTGTAACAGCGCTGCGTACCATGTCATGGAGTCGAGCAGTATTTACTACCATCTCATTTGTAGGTGGAATTGATAAGAGGCTACCGACTTCCGGGACCGATACTGGTAGACTCTGTGGCGACAGTCCAGGAGCAACGGAGCCAGGCAAGCCGTTTAGCGAGAGGCTGTCAAATTGCTCAAGTTCGGGGACTGAGAATTCACCCACGTCATCAATAGGTTCACGGTCTTGAAGCTCGCAAGAGGGCTCTATGCTCTTGTGGTCAAGGTTAAGGTCTTTACATAGAACCTCTATCTCAAACTTTTGGTTGAGCTTAAGCTCAGCGTTGTGGTACAATTCAATGAGAAGATGGATAATGTCCATCAACCACGGATTGGGTGGTCGAAATATGCTTGATTTGGAAGCTTGGATGAGTACTTTGCACACAAAAGGTACTACAACAACTAATCGCTTAGTGTCGTGGGCCTCGATGAGAAGCTGCTTGAAAGCAATGTTTTTGTGCTTGATCGGTTGGTCCCGTGCTAGTGTGAGAAGTCCCAACCAGGCACCGAGATATTTGAGATGCGTCCTGTCTGTGGAACTCTGCATTGTGCTCTCTGCGTTGAGCATCCGTGCCACACTTATGTACGTTTGCCTCAGAACTTCGGACCATAGGTCAGGGTGTTGGAAGAGCTTCACGAGATCAAGATAGACTTGGTGATAGTTTGGCTGCATTTTAGCACGCTCCTCCACCAGATGACTCGCAAACCACTGCTGGTGGCGTTCGTCCATGGCTTCACATATCTCTCGGAAGGTGGTTTGAAGCGACGTTGTCGTTAGGTTATTTAGACCAAATTGAATCTTGTCCTGAATTTCAATAATAGGATCCTCAAAAATGGCCTCGGACTTGGGAGGGTCAATGTTGATAGCTGTGAAGGGAGGCGGGTGCGCATCAGAGACTTCAGCCGAGCCATTCACCATCGTATCAGTTGGCAAGTGGTTAGCCGGTCCCTTCCCATTCTGAGTGCGCGCTTTTTCTTCCTCATCCTCACGTACAACTTCCTCCGCCTTTCTCCACGCCTCCGTCCCACGAAGACCTTGGATTTGCCATAGTTGCTTACAGAATCCGGGCCATTCCCTGAAGCGTGAGAATAATTGCATCAAGGCCTGAAGACCAAACTTATACATGTTCTCTTCTGGTCTGTGGTCCCTCACTGCTTCAAGGATCATACCAAGTCCAACCTTGAGTGGCAGTTCTGAAATGAGCTTGTGCGAGATGATCCCGCCGAACAGAACAGCAGTAGTGGCCAAGGCTTCAAGAGGATAACCGGCAAAATGGGAATATTCGTCGAACAATCCATGGATCATGCAGGCAAAAATATCCTGTTCAAGGGGTTCTCGGGAGTGTTTATATGCTTCAAGCCGCTGAACGACAACTTTAACCTCGCTCTCCTCACTATACATTTTCTTGTACTGCTCTTCCATCTTAGCCACGGCAGCTTGAGGAAGTCCATGGCCGTTTTTCCCATTGGCGTCAACAATATCGTCATATCCCTCGCCGTAATTCACGAGCCTGGGATAGGCGGTGATACATGCACGCTGAACCATGATCAACTCAGGGACCGGACCTAGAGGAAGAAAATCCTCTAATATCTGGAGCAGGGCCAAGACAGTTTTGAGGTGGAGCGAAGTGCTGGTGTTTTGAGGTATCTGGCCATTCATAGCCTTCTGAGACTGCATCTCGAGATTCGCCTTGATGAGCAAGAACTGCACCAAGGCTGATGAGATAGTACCACTTCTGTCTGCGATGTTGCGGGCCCACTGTGTAAGATCTAGCTGGCCCTCGGCATGGGCAAGCGATGCGAGATCTAGTCCGAAGCCGTTGGCAAGATATATGAGATCACCGAGCCAACCATGCTTTATGACATGGTCAAAGATGAGAGGGAGATCTGCCGGTTTCATGGCATGGGCATCTACAAGCCTTTGAGTTACCCAGTCTCTATCCTTTCTCCATAAACTGTCTAGAACAAACTCGTGGTATTCGGAACGTCGATGGAGAAAGTTCTCAAACAGGGATGATAGGGTGTCTACAGCCATGGGCGGCCAAGGCTTGGGTACACCAAATGCCGATACGATGAAGATATCTAAATTCGGGACAACGACTTCTTGGAATAGGCGCTTGGCTTCGGTACTTTGTGACGCATGTAGGGAGTGAAGAGCGACCTGGAAGATGGCCGAGAGGGCGGGGCCGGAAACGAGTGGGTGCTTGACGGCTATTGAAGCTCGTTCACGAACCTCCGGAGGCGATTGAGCGTAGTCATCGAGGGTAAATGTTGGTTGAAGACCGGGAATAGTGCTCGCATCAAGATCATCTGGAGTAAGTGAGGCGAAGGCGCAGATGAAAGACAGTTGAGTTTCGGGATTCTCCCAGTGTGATCCACCCCAAAGGCACTGGATATCGAAAGGTTGTGTTGGATCATCATTCGTTTGGGCAATAGGTAGAAGAGCATTATATAGTCTCAAGAATTGCTCGGACGACACCCGTACATCACGTTGATCAAAGTAGGCGATAGCCGCCTGCCAATTAAAGGTTGGAGGTAGAATCCGACGAAGTGCGGCGACTAGAACAGATGGATTCTGCTGGTATGTGATACTGACGGTAGTATAGGTCAAAGCGGCGGACACTTGCTCTTCACTTAACGGGATATTGGCAGGCCGATTCTGGAGGTAGTTTAGACAAGTATCCTCGTCGCGGGTGAAATCGGATCCGGTTCTCTGGATGTAGAGAGCTAGGGCGTTGGGGGGTTTCTCGCCCAAGACTCGAATCAGGTCCAGAGCAGCCAGGACCTCCATAGGTGGTGCGTGATCTGCTTGAGACCAGCGTGACTGTACTTTGTGACTGAGCTCGTGCTTAGCAGCGGAGTTAAAATTGGGCGGGTGTCCCTGAATGTATCGATCGACAATAGCGGCGATAAAGGCTGGCGTGAGGTCGGAATGGTCGCCATAATTAGGGCGGGAAATTATATTAACAAAGGTTGGGAAATTAGTGGAGAGTATCGCATCGGCTGTAGGGAAACATAGAGATTAGCTGAATGAAACATGTGGCAGAATCAGGCTGACGGAATGTTTGACCTTTGGTCTTCAGATCCAACCGCGAACCGAATTTGAAGGCGAGCGCCAGGATGGTTTTCTCAAGAGCGTCTAGCTTAAAATGCTCCATAAAGGTAGAAAGGTCGAAGTCGCGGAAGATATCCTCGTTGGCGGTCTCGATAGACTCAGCTATTTTGGAGGCTTGATCGAGATCGTGGGAGATCTTGCCCATCTCGCCTGCTAGCAACGAGTAGTTGCCGGGATTGGCAGCAGACCTATTTAGGCCGGGGAATATTTGAGCGGCATTGCCGGCTACCAGCCGCGTGAAATACCGAGAAAAGACTTCCATTCCGTGATCATCGAGGAGCTAGAGCATTTCAAGACGGAAGGTTAACGATGATGGTTCCATGGTTCGGCCGACGGCGCGATCGCGAAGCGCACGCACCTGCAAGTGGGCAGTGGATATGTACTAACCTTGTTCAGCTGATCGATCTGCAGCTCCCACTTCGCACGGTCTTTGTCCTTGTTGATAGAGCTCAGCAGAAGATAGACCTGAGCAACGACAATTTTGGTGAGAGAACTGTTATTACCCGTAGTCGGGCTGCTAGTGCTTGGGCTTGCGCCAGCACTCAGAGGACCAGTTTGTGACGGATGGGGCGAATGGGTCAAGCCCGTCTGCAAACCCTGAGCAGGAACAGGCGAAAAGGTTCCGGATCGTGAATGGGAAGAAGGCGGAGGGACCATGAGGGTGGTGGTCACGGGATCGAGGGGGAAGTAGGAGACGGAAGATGGGAATAGAGTGAAATGCGAATCCCCTAGAACCCCTCGCAAAATCACACGGGATGGCGACTGATTATCCCACTAACCTAGAGTGAAGGCCACACGAGCAGAGGCACAAGCTCCAGCCTATAGACTATTCGACGACGGAGAGATGGCGCGGGCTTAGAGACTCGTTGGGCGTTGAGGTCATGGGCCTAGCTGACTGGTCGTCGAAGTCGAAACAATACTACCTGGGCGAGGTTGTTGTTGTTGTTGTTGCCGTCGTCGCGTGCTAAGCCAAGAGCAGGGTCGTCGTTGGGGGGAGGGGGGGATGATGAGGGAGAGGGGTGTAGTGTAGGTAGGTATATCACCTCGTCAGCGAGTTAGGGAGCAAGTTGGTATGCGGGGCGGAACGCTTGGTCGGATGTTCGTCTCTTGAATATAGGATGAGGAACTCGGTAGATGCGAAAGATAGGGTAGACGGTTGGGTGTTAGTTCGGCTTGCGCGTCTCTATGCTCCTACTATGCTATCAAATGGAGAGCGTTGGGGTTGGTTTGGCGTCTGGGTAGGTGCCTGGACGGGAAAATACGTTGTTGCGCTGTGGGGGTGACAGAGGGAGGAAAGGTCACGAGTCAGTTAGAGTTGGTTAGGAAGAGTGTATGTCGTTGTGAGATAAAGAGCCGGTGGCTGCATAAAATCTGTGTTTAAGTTGTGTACGAAGGAGCAGAGCTTGGGGGAGGATGGGAGATGTTGGAGGATGAAATATGCAGGCTAAGTCTGTATGTAGAGCAGAGTTCGATACCTTAACCTGCCTACCGCCTACGACCATGTATAGTCCCTACTGTAGGTACTGTACAAAGGTACTTACCTAACCTCTGGCCTTTCACAGGGCTTGGAGGGCTCTCTTAGTGGGTCTGTGTGTACCTAGGCAGTGCCTGATGTTTCTTAGTATGTAGCACAAACCGTCCAATCCTGTCTTTACTAGCAACGTCTGAGAGCCTCGCCAAGGGACTTTAGAAGTAACCCTGGGCGTAACTGGTCATAGCTTTACTCCACACTATGCAGCCGCGCTCAGCTGACAAAGCCTGGCGGCCTGCTATCCATCCATTCAATATGTCCACGGCGCATACTTAGACACCATTGTGCTCGCTCTCAACTCTATTATCATTATTATAAGTCAATCGTATTCACATCCACAGGCAAACATCCATTACCTCTTAACAGGAGGTCAATGAGTAGTAATAAGCGCTATTGTAAGTATATAACCATTCTAAATCCCCACCTCTCTCTCTAGCTTGTGAATTGCCTTATTGAAAAACTACAACCAAAGTATTAGTGATGAGGAAGAGCACAAATCTATCTTGATAGTGGAGGTACTTAATCCTTGACCCTTGCCTACCAAGGTTCTTCACCATCAATTTTACCTTCAAATCAGGGCAAAGGTCTCCGACTTACCGCTTCTATCAAGTTGGCCATGATCCCAGCAGATAGAGCAGGTAAGTCTTTAGCAAGATATCTAGACAATATCGTGATTATTGCATAACCCCCAAAAGACTACGTGAAATAGCATTACTAGCGCTTATACCACATTACCCTGTCTATTACCACGAGTTTAGAAGACAGCGATGGCGGCAGCAACGGGGAAGAATTACAAAGTGACCATAACTACGACTAAAACATTCGCCCTTTAATAACATCTCTTAATCGTCTTCCTCATGCCACCGACATCCCGTCCAGCGCCTAGAAACATATCTTCTAGGTAGCTATTCACGGCTCAGCTCGACAAAGCGGCCCGTCTTGCGTAGGCAGGCCATGATCAACTGTCCTGACAACCCAGCTCTCACTGCCGACGCCAGCAGGGGTATAAAACAAGTTCCAAGGATCCCAACTTGCCTTGACTCCCATAAGCCTTGCGTAGTTGCTTCCAAAGAACGCTTTCTGCCACTCGGGCTCCTCAACATCGGCTTCGTTCACATACGATCCCCCCTCGGGCGTGGCCTGTCGGATCTGATCCATATACACGTTAAATTGCGCGTGGGCATCTCGCACACCCTGTGCCGAGAGGCCCCGCAAGTTTGTGCCCTCGAAGACGTCTGCATGCATGACTACGGCATTAGAGTCAGCAATATGTCCTCCAGGCGAAATTGATAGGGCTCGAGAATAGGTAGGATTCTTAGGATAGGGTGGAGGGCGGTTTAGGACTAGTAATCCTATACCTATACCGACATAGACGAGAAAGGAATTTAGTTCTAGAAGAAAACTCACCACCGGTACGAAACGCAGGATTCACGGCGCTACTAGAGCCCGGGTACCCCGCGACAGCGAGGGTCGGTGCCATGTTGATTCCATGGAACGTATAACCAGCCTCGACTGTGTTCCGAATAGCCTTCTGCGTAACGGCGAAGCGGCCCGGGTCCTCAAAGCTTACTCGAGGGAAGATCCGACTAGCGAACCGTCCGCCATTGCCTGGCGTATCCCCAACCCCATGGTTAACGTCCTCCCAGTTGGACGCTTGTGCCACGCTTGGGGCGGGGACCTGGAGACCAAGTGCGGTAATACGGTCGTACAACGGTTTTACGAACGCAGTCAGCTGCGCGGCAGACATTTTCGGCATCTCAATGGTGGCTGAGAAACTGGCGCCAGGTGGAGCATTACTACCTGATTGAGGTTGGATACGTACCACATTGCTATATGCCGTGCCCCCGTTATCGACGATGTTGAGTCCAAACTTATGATATGCGTCGAAAGCCGCCCAGAAAGGTCCCGTGACGTTGGCAGGGGAATTCGCCGCGGGCCGAACCGAGAAAGTAAGCGAAGAGCCCAAGACCGAGGTGGCAGGGTGGGCTTTCACGATGGCAGAAGTTATAATGCCATATGCGCCTAGACCGTGGTCACACTCGTTAGCTGCAGTAATTCTCAAGGGGAAGTATTTCGGTTAACGTTAGTAAGAAATTGTGCTTACTCCCTCCACCCCCTCGTAATGCAAAAAACAGGTCTGTATTCTGATTCACATCTGCTGTCACGAACCGCCCATCTGCAGTAATGACCTCCAGCGACAAAACTTGATCAGCACCCATGCCATATGTAGAGGCCAGCGCGGAATGGCCACCACCAGTTATCCAACCTCCGTATGCGCCTACGGTATAGGGACCGGCAACTAAGACTGTCATATTATACTTTTTCATATGAGCGAATAGTTCCCAGCTCTCAAGTCCCGCGCCAACACGAGCTGCCATACCCTGGTACTTTCCAATGCTATACTGGGGGAGGAATTCGAATTGCTTCAGCCAATGTGTCCAGATACTCAAGGCACCGAAGCCCGTGGAGCGCCCATAGAAGTCGTGACCCGTATTTCTACCACTGTTAGCAATATATTCACACCAGGGTTGTATTCCATAATATATGGATTCTCCATTAAGTATGTCTTTTAACTCACTTGACAACCAGTCTCAGATTCTTGTTCCGTGCGAAGTTCACGGCAGCTTGGATCTGCTTCACCGTTGTTACGTTAACGACGTAGCTGGGGAACCCGCCCTGCGTGCAGCTTAAGCCACTCGTACTCGCTGAAGCATAACACGTGTCGCCCTCAGGCCACATGGTGAGGACTGTGAGCGGATCATTGATATAGAAGCGGGAGGAGCTTGCGTTACGGAGCAGAAAATTGCACTGGTTTGCATTTTGGTAAGGCCCGCTGTAACAGGCGGCGGCCGCTGGCACAGGCTTCAGAAGAGCGCCGTTAAGAGTGCTGTTCAGCCGAGCCCACTCTGTTTCAAGAGGCCAGGCGGCCGTGCCTGGGTAAACCTTACATTCCGGTCCGTCATATACGGGGCTCGCCGCAGACTTATTACCGAAGGCAATCCCGGAGAAGTTCCCAATGTCGTTCTCGTTGAGTACTGTTTCTTCGAAAGGGAAATTGATAGACCTGACCCTTGATATGAAGGCTAGGATACTCGCGACTGTGTGATAACGCATGGCTGGCAACATGGTAAGCCACGTAATAGACCGAGAGTTTATGCTCTACTAGGTCTAAGATACGTCAACCTAGAATGGAAAGGCCCTCCGCTTATACTCATATATCCCATCCTTACTCTAAGGCCCCTAGGTATTGAAGTACTAGGTATCACAGTAGGCTGACATATCTCCACGGCCAATATGTCTCGTAGTAGTCGCAAAGAAATCCAGACTTAACCTTCGGCAACACTATTACGGCCGCTAAAGCTACTTGAGGAACATATCCCGTTTTAGAAAACCAATGAGTTCTCCTGGCCCCGCCAATATTTACTACATGCTTCGGCTTACCTGCATCTATAACAGCAAGGTGCGCACATCAACAAACACAAGTCTCGAGGACGGGCGTCACGGCTCAAGTGGTAAGGTTACATTCCGGCAGTATAAGCCAGCTTGCCTTGGCTACAGTAGCCCATCTGACATGCCGCTCTAGTTGCTTCAAGAGGATTGTCTCCCTTCTACCGGAGTTTGTGCTCTTCATAGAAAGTTCAGAGCCTATCGAGTGGGTGTAGGTCTATATAGCCTCGAAGACATAACACACTGTATAACAGGGAAATCATGAAAGAAAATTCCGAGTCGAAATACCGACACTTTCCTTTCACAATATCTAATACATTTCCTAGTAAAAGGTAAGTTGTTGACAGCATAGTTCGATTTCACCGAGTTCTGCGCGCTCTCAAGCTTATGTAACAATTATTGCTTCTAAAACATTTCCCAATCCTCACATCGAGAACCCCCAACCCACATCCTCCTCACAGGACGTAGCAGAGACGGCACATCGGGCTCAGACGTGATCCTACGCTGGTCATTGGTCCCTGTGTCCCGCAAGCCGAGACGTCCATTCCAGCTCTTGGAGGCCGAGACAGCTCCCCCGCATGAGCGATAGATTACGAATGGAGAAATAACATATTAAGTAATCTCTTACAAGAGCACCAAAGCTGGGGGGTAATGGTTGCAACCAAGGCTGTATTTCCCCTCGCACGTCAGCTGGTCTGGATATTCAGTTGATATCGCTAGGGCAGAGTCTTGATTGCATGCATCCTTGGCAGATTGATGCACATTGGGCACTGACATGAGTCGACGATCTTTCCTACTTACATCCGCGATTGCTCATTTATATTCGTCCGATGCGGGCTTGGAATGCAACCTCTGTCTTACCTACTTAGCTATTATAGCACATGAATATCTGACGGGATGAGATCAGTATGCGAGACAAAGATATATTCATGCGATGTAACAGCATCCAACCAAGTTTACTACATGTAGTATTATTGGCTTGAAATAGAACTGATAGGCAGGAAACATCCATCTTCGGATGGCTTTCCCAAAATGCCGGGAGCAAGCAGGGAAGGGCAGTCGTTTAACAGCGTAAATGAAAATGGCACGCAACCAGTCACTGGAAACGGTATCTAGGGTTGTCTGGATATAATTAGATAGTCTGGCATAACGTTACAATTGCTTCAAATCTGGGTACACTGTCATAAGAACCACATTACAGCGCTTAAGTTACCGTCGCCGTCGCCGTCACAGTCGCAAGCGTAGACGTCGCGCTAGAGCATACACATCCCTGGCCCGAAATACTCGTGACGGGCGGCGCCAAACACGTAGGCTCCGTAGTGAATGACACAATCGTCGTAGTCGGCGTACCAGCACGAATCTTCTGGGCTTTCACGAGCACCGGGATCGCCTATGGAGCACTCGGAGTCAGTAATTACCATTTAGAGCGCGCTTCGCGGAGGTTTTAGAAGTTTCTAGACAATTTCTTATCCCGAAAAGAAACCCGCTGCTTTGAAACTTGCCAAAACAAGAAGAAAATAACTCCGAGAACTCACCTGCCCCGTCGACAGGCTGAACGCGCGGTGGCCGAGCACGCTCAGGCTGACGGAGATCTGCCCAGAGTGCGTCGTAAGACTAATCCACGTGCTATCATCGTGCGTGAAGATGTCGTCGAACACGATCTTTGTCCGGCGGCGCTGCGCATCAGACGTCTCGCCCTCGTCGTCCGCCCCGCGCCAGAGCTCATCCATCTCCGTAAACCCGTCCTCGAAGCGGAACGCCGGCAGCAGCGCCTTGAGCGCCGTCTTACTGGAGCGCTCGTCGCACGAGCGGATCGAGATGCCCTCGCGCAGCAGCTCTTTCACGGTCGGCTTGAACGGGCGCGTCTTGGGCAGCGGGAGGCTGCCGAACGTCAGGTTCGCCGTCGTCGCCGAGCGTACGAGAGGCGAGCTGTAGTACGTCTGCGGCGCAGGGATCTTCTCCACAGCGAGGGCGTTCTTCCAGAAATTGTGCGCCTTGGTGCATTGCGCCAGTCCGGCCTCTGTGAGCTTGGCGTCGCGCCAGACTACGGTGCCGTTTCCGTCCAGGGGGCCCCAGTAACACTTGGATGTGTGGCTGGTTAGCATTATGCCGCCGCGAGCAATCATGAATGGTTAGTTGCTAGGATGGAAACTTACGTTCCACGCTGGAGTCCCGTAATAGCTCTCGGCCGCATTATGGTACCCCTCGCCGTGACGCGCCATGAAGAGGACCTTGTATTGCGTGTCCTTGTCGGCGTTGCGATTTAGAGTGTTCACGTAATATTCAAAGCGCTCCCACTGTGTCTTCTTCCCGTACCGGTCGAACGCCCTATCGGTAGGATACGTTCTGTTGATTAGGCCATAGTTCACTGTTGTCTATAATCTCATCGTTAGATCATTGCTGTGCCAAAGGAAGGGGGGTATGCTATACGTAATCGAACGTCTTGGGATCCGTAGCCACGTCGTCCTGTAGGAAGAATCCGCTAATGGTGGTGTAGTTGATGGTCGACTTATACTCATGGGCCTGAGTCCATTTGCTCGACTCCAGGGCCAGTGTGGCCGAGCCGAGTGAAAGTAAGGCGAGGGCTGATGTCACCAACATTATTTCGTATTAAGCAAAATATGTGAAGTATTAGGATTACCACGTGTAGAAAACGAGCTGTATGAAGTTAGATTATCAAAGCTCTGGCTGGAATAGCTGTGACACAACAAGGGAACGCCCACATATATACTTCCTCCCTACGAAGTCGCCTTGTTGCTCCTTCAATTGTGTATGATGCTCGAGTTAAGCTAGGACACACTAAATCAACTAACAACAAGAAAACGCGTCACATTAGGCCCATCTCTGAACCGGATAATTTTACACAACCACGTGCTTACCATCCCATATGTAGAAATGCTCAGAAGCATGCGGTCGATGCCTCGATTGCGGATATGATTCCGAGCAAGGTGAAGTCGAGTGGGGAACAATTACCGAGGCCTGGCGTAGAATCAAGCACGCCAGTGGCCAATGGATCAGGAACGTGACACTCAATTTTCACCTAAAATGATTATTACAACGCGTGGTAACAGCAAAATTGCCAAACTGCAAACCCAAGTCTATCAAAAATAGATTTATTATCACGCTTTGCACAAATATTTATAGGAGATCTTATTGGTCTTAACAGCAGTTTTGGCATTGTTCTCAGCTATCCGCTTCGGAAAAACATAATTATTTGAAAATACGGTCCTAGTATCATTTACTGATCTTTGCGAAATCACAATTAAACCTATGTCTTCTTATCAGTAAATGTGAACATAGGTAGAGGCAGGGACTGATTTACCCTTGCTCCCCAACGATAATTTTAGTGTACTTCTCCAGTTGCTTAACCTGCTCCACACAACCTGTTAAACTGTCGTTGAACGAGTAATTATATGTCTGCTCTAATATAATGTCTCGCTGCTTTTCTTTGCCGGGATCTTCTTCACGAGCGTCATGTTCCGTCTCAAGCTCGAACATGCGGTCTAGCAAGCGCTTCCTAGCAACGGCGGTGTTCGGAAGATATTTCTGAAAATCTATGTAAGAAGGGTAGTTTTGGGAGGGGAATAAAAACTAACCGGTACTGGCCTGTCGGCTCTCAGTGCTCCCGCTAGTATGTATAAATTAGTCAAGACCGTTGCAATCTCATCGCGCCTATAACTCAGAAGATCCATGGTTGCTTCAGAATTGTCTTCGAAAGAATGCGGGTGATAGAATAATGAAGACTGTCTAACGGTGATAAGGTGGTCGAAGAACTGCTCGCATGCGCTGTGTGGGAATTGAGGTTAGTTACTGTAGTCATGATGAGATATCTTCAACGTCGAACAGTGTAGGACTGTTAGAGGAAACGAAATATCCGTTGGGAGAGGACTCTTCCTCTCGAAGCATATCATACAGAGAATCAAGAAACCCAAAATGCTAACCTTATGAGTGCTGAGTAAGGTAAAGGGTCGAATGCGGCTCGTAAGCGGATCTCATGTCGCGTCAAACCCTATGAAAGTTAACGCCTGGCTATTTCCCCTCTTTGACGCTGGGTTGTCTACTAGTAGTTGGCGAAGCCTAACGAACCCCTCTCGTAATAGGCCCTCAAGACTTTCCGACGCTTCGATATCCTGTTCCGTAGGCGCATCTCCCTTTTCATAGTATACATATTGCGATATAATACCTGCCATGTGCATTAGATACCGCAACATTAGGGAAGGGAAAAGGTGTACTTGCACCTGTAAACTATGCTGCAATTAAAAACCATCGAGGCTAACCCTTTGCGAAGGTCATGGCGAGCGACGAATGGCCAGAGAATCCAATTTACAATGATTGATGCAACGACTCCGAAGATTATTATAGCGCCCCTGGTTGCTGCGATATCCAGTGCTGATGGCCCGCCTTCTTGAGTCACCTCTGATGGAGAGACATCCAGTAGAGATGCATCTGATACGGATATCTCCGCTAGAGATATAACTGTAAATGAGATGCAACCGACCATTCCCGACCTCTGCAATGTTCTTAGTGCCTGAATAGGAGTAGAGCTTGTGGCTTTGAGCTTGCTTACTGGATGTGTGCTTTGAGTGTACCTGTACAGCATAGGGAGCATCTATCAAAACGAGTAAGTCATCGGCCGGCTCTAACTTTTCGTGATCCGTACTTGCGCTCATACATAGGGCGATATAGGATAGAGGGGGTGTACGGATAAGACCTAAGCCAAGACATACATATATGGCGGCAAATACTGCGATAACATATGGGTTTCCGTTTCCAGCAGCATAGGCTAGGCCAGCCCATAGAGAGCCGAGCACTGCACAAAACACTCTAGTAAAGAGGTCCTGAATATTTCCGCCCGTCCTCGAGAGAGTGTTAATTTTGATATCATTTCGGGGGACAGGATCTTACCGAGGGCCCATTATCAACCATCCCATCACTACACCCCACCATCCTTCATAGCGATCCCACCAGAAATGGCTCGTTGCCAAATATGCGGGTAGCGCGAGTAGGGATGTGACCAAAGCTGTCTTGAGCCCAAAGCGTGTTTCGAAGCCCTGTAGACGATGGAGAAGTGTCCACGTTCGTTGGCGGAAGCGGGTTTCTCTAGAATTAGAGCTATTGCTAAGATCATCGGCTGTTATTGTGTCTAGGGAGTTATCGTCATGTTCATCAAATGGTGCCTCTTTTTTGGGAATTGGATGGAAGTCCCGAGACTTGATCTTTTTGATGAGCTTCGCGATATCGTTGAGACTCCTGAAATATGAGCCTATAATCGTTAGCGTACTAAAAGCTCTGTGCGATTAATTGCATCATACCAGCCGTAACACCCCCTCTATCGTGACGAACCTGAGCATTGGTTCGATGAATGGCCTTTCGGAATGGATAGCTAGGTAAGTGGAAGTGTGGGTATTTTGGTTGTCTCTGCCCTAAGTTGTCTAGTTGAGCCACGAGATATTCAACCGAACTAGCTGCTTGGTGAATTGGACGACAGAACGCGAGAATTTCGAGGACATTAGGGATTCTAGCGTAGTTATGTGACAACCTGTCGCTAGTTAATACTTTTTCTTGCCAAGTATTGAACACAGCAATGTGTTCCCGTAGATTGACCAAAGCACTGTGGACATCGCTTGATACATTTGACGGTGGCCCTAAATAGCGTCGATGCCCGCACATATCCATCAAGGTGGCGTTGCAGCTCTTTAAAGCAAACTTCATCGATTGTAATAGACCCTCCGTAGGTGTCGCTAAACTTGCAATGACGAACTCTACGATCTCTTGGCCTTCGTTTTGGCCCTCAACTCCTGCGACCTTGTCCATCTCGATAATGAATTCAGGGAATTCCTCGTGAGATGAGTTGTCTTGATTAGATACATCTCCAGTCGGAAGCCTGAACAGGCTAGTCTCTGGCTTTAGACTAACTGTAAGATATGTGGTTAGGGCGTCTTTTTTTAAGTGTGATTTCTATGTTTGGGAAGCTCGTATGGTATTGCTATTGCAAATTAAAGGGCGGATACTTTTGAAATTCATAATAGGGGGATGATAGACACGTCTAATACTCACGAAGGGCTCGAATCACAGCTTGGACTGAATTTCGAATCATCAAAACATCTTCCGGGTAGAGAGTAGTGATGGAGAAATCGATTATCAAGTCCCGGTAGACCTGGGACATGCTCACGAATGCTCCGGCCAGTCGCCGTCGTGTTCTTACGGAGTCATGGAAAGGTGGAATGCCATCCTAGATACTTCGCTCAGTGCGGTCCTATCAAGAGCAAGGGAAGCTAAGCTTACCAACATGATACCAAAAATTTGGTGAATACCGACGGCTAGAGGGCGGGATCCGGCGTCAGGGGCCACAACAATACATACAACCAAGGAAATAGCTTGCCCAACGAGCCATGGGATGCCATATGCAAGTAGTTTTATCCAAGAGACTTCAGTACCCGATATTTCAGCTAAGCACGTATATGAAATGGCAATACCAGCACACATGACAAGCTGATATATGCGGATGTAGTAGGAGCGTAGACAGGCAATAATAAACATATGTATGAAAAGGAAGAGCGCAAGAATAGCGCCGAAACCAACTCGAGCAGTGGCTGTGGCTGTCGATACCCATAGACCGAAAGCGCCCCAACCAAGTCCCGTTGCAGTGCCGAGGATAGTAAGCACCGTTCCGTCGACTTGAGCTCCGAGTGTTCGCCCTGGGTGATTCAGGATGGCAGATATAGCCATGATATAAGCATAGCGGCCAAACCTAGTTCGTACGGCCGGAATAAGGCAGAGGATATAGGCAATGAAGAAGCCAAGGAACGACTTCAGCAGCTTAATCCCAGATCTCGTGGCCACAACTCGACATATAACGCTCCAGGCCTCATGAAACTGCCTCGGGAAGAACTGGGCCAAAGACAGAGGATCCTTTTTACGGAATGCTATGGGCAACGTCTTCTCGGCATGCTTCTCAAGGGCCTCGTGATCGACATCCTCGGGAGGCAGGAAGGCGGCGTCAAAAAACCCGTCTCGGATCTCGCCGATACCGTGGGTTGTCTCGATGAAGCTCTTTTCGTCCGAGGTCAAGGTTGGAGCTCTAGCAATCGGGACACGCGGCTTCTCTGAATGCTGCGTGTCGAAGATTCTATCTAAGGAGCCGACAGAATCCGAACGAATCCGGTGCTTCCCCTGCTGGCTGCGATGCTGTAGGGAACGGGAGAACCTTCTGATACGATTCACCCCGCTAGCTACAACACTATCGCTTCGTCTGGCCCTGGATGCACTGCCTTGATGAGGCTCCATATTGGGCGATTCCTACCGGTTTCCAGTGATTCGGTCGAGGGGCTGCGGAGGCCTAACTGTCTGATAACATATCAAAATCAACTTAAAAAGATATTTATTCATTCAGGACCGCATCCCCAATCAGAAATCTGCGCTCCTATACATAGGTAAGGAACCCAGCATGTCCATACATAGAAGCAGGACGGAGAGCTAGATTTATACGAATAACCACCTAGGTAGCGAGAGGACGGGCCGTGACGACATTTCATGTGAGAGGGGATAGGAGAAATTGGATCATTGGCACGTTCGACACACTCGTTCCATTGTCCTAAGGTGCTAGGTGTTAGGTGCTACTATCTAAGTCCCCAAATGTCAATAGCGCCTCCTGAAAAAGGCTGTGTTGCCAGTTGATCGGTAGATATTTATGTTATGTGCAACTAACTGAGTTGGGTGGGACGTCATATTGCAGCTTCAGTCACGCTGGCAGAGTTGTATGCAGGCCGATGCTATCTAATCGCATGTTGCCGAGGTGGGGGGAGGGGAAAAGGGGGTGCTTGGGTGCATTACCCCTACTATTGCATGTAAGGCTTGGAGCGTATGCGAATACCCGCAGCTTTCAGTAATGTTTATACCGTTCATTGAGATAACGAGTGTGTTTTCAGCCCAAGTTATGCACGTGTAAAGGGGAAGCCACAGCGCCTAATGAAGCCCGATGAAATTCGTAATTGGGTGAGCGAGGTACATTACCCCGCCAGCACCTCAGATGTTTTATTACCTGCCTTCAGGGAGTGGGGATTTTACCAACTGCCCCTCCAGCTAACTTGAAACCTTCGGACGGTACCTTAGCAATAAAGAGGTACCCGGAACATAGTACGGCGTACGGTGCAGCGATAAGTACCTGATCGACAGGTAGGTACATGTCGGGCATCGGGATAGTGGTTCTAGCCCACGACCAGTCAGTTAACTCTAGACTAGAAAGTTCCCATCCCACTCTTCAACAGCCTCACTCACTTACTTGCCTCTACTGTCGCCAACCACCCGCAACCACCACCTCACTACGACACCCTGTTCCTCTTCACCCATATTTCTTGGTGTCTTCCGAAAAAAAGGAAAGCTTCGTGCTCAGCTGAAATTTCATCAAAATGGAGAGTGAGTTCGCGTCGTTAGGCCCAACCTTGTCCGCTCTGGTGTACTGACACGCGAGACAGGCCTTGCGCCCGAGGAGATTGCCGGTTTGTCTCCCAACCTGCCACCCGCCAGAGAGCTTCACGGCGCTCTCGGGACGCCGCCCCCTTGAGTGTCGCTAACTGATTATCCTGCAGCCCAGTTTGCGGCCAAGTACTATGCCGACTTCCAGGCTGACCGCAAGAGCTTCGTCGAGTATTTCTACGTATGCGCCCCGCCCTCTCGCACGCCTCTGGACAAGCCTCTGGAGTAGGCAGGCGTCTGTCTCGGCCATCCCCGCTAACCGCCGTCCAGCGAGAACATTCAACTCTGACATTCGAGTCCAACACGCTCCAGGGCGTCCAGGCTATTGGGCAGAAGTGGACTGTGAGACAACACCGCACCATCATACGTAGCCAAGGAGAAAACTCGGCGCTAACCTCACGTATAGGAGGATTTTTTGAAGACCGCAAAACACCAGGTCACCACCACCAATGCCCAGAGGGTCCCCGGCGGCTTCGTCATCGTTCTTGTCACCGGCCTCATCCAAGTAAGCCATCCACCCAGCTTGTTCCTAAACCCAAGTACAAGTGCCTCGTGTTCGCGTGCTGACTATACTTGTCTAGCTCACTGAGAGCGATGCGCCTATGAACTTCACCCAGTCGTTCCTTATCTCTATGGACGAAAAAGGAGTCTTCTGCAACAACGACCTCTTCAAGCTCGTCTACGGGTAAATCCGACGATCCTATACTTCGGGGGAAAATGCTGGATGGATTCAGACATAGTGGGGTAGACGCGCTTGCGGCATATGAACACATCTCCATTACGTAGACTGCATGAGAAAGTTGACCGAGCTAGACGGTTGACGTCTCGAGAATGATACCGGAAATACTTGTCTAGACCGTGCAACATAGCGAAGATTTGAATCTACGCGGCGCCGCTTGTGTTATCCACTCGCCAGAACAGACCATACTGCCTAGCAGTACCATGGAGAGAAGCCTCATCCTCTATTCATCTACTATTCTAGTACGCCGACCTAGTGTTATCTTTTTGCTAAGAAAAAATAATCATCTTATTTCCCATTTTATGAAATAGCTACTTCTTCAATGCAGAGACTTAATTCAGTTGGTCGTTCCAAAAAAAAAGCTAGCGGACTACTTCCGCATATGATTATATACAAGAGTTGAGTATCATCAAACCGCCTCGCCGCCTCAGAGGGATTGAATGTCCCTCCGAGCGACTTAGTCTAGTACAAACTCACTACCTGAGTTCATACCACTATGTCAATGATAACCTAAATCATAGAATAATAGAGTTAAACGTAATTAGTGATACCCACCACACAAATCTCAAATACATCAGACTTTCAATCTAACCCTTCTTACACTACATCCTACCTTGTGGAAAAGCTTAAATGACCTATTGCGCAGCTGTGAATAGCTGGAATGACGATAGATCTATCGTTTCTCTTACTCGCAGTCCATTTCACCGCATCAAATAATGGAATGTTGGCGTTATAAACTTGGGCTCGATAAGCTGCTATTAATTTATGAGGAGGCCTTCTGGTTTGCGAATAGCTAATCCCTAGATGCAAACCTGCTTTCTGCAATGTAATCCATTGATAATTTTGCTACACGGATGTCTGGCGGTCTGCTAACTACCTAAGTATTATCTCGGCGTGGCGTAAAATGGGTTGCTCGCCATGCTTCGTTCATCAGTCATTTGCTCGTGATTGAAAACTTGTCAATCCTATAACCTTACTCCATCAACACCGTAATCCCATGACACGTATTCATTCCATTAGCGATAATTGGTATGAGCCCCAAAGCCCAAGGATGCTCGGTAAGCAGTCGAGTAGATAGGAATGTCCTAGCTGAGATCGAAACCTGCTCCGGACTGAACTGCATACAATAGCTTAGTCCTTAGGGTTGCGGCCGTCTTGTAAACCGGTAACTTGAGAAGATTAACGCAAGTACTTGTACTTGGGAGCCTTTCCTCGTCTGTGCCGCCGTCTCGGATACTGAACTGAGGCTTTAGCTGCGAAAAGCCTAAGAGCGGCGCTCTCGGTGTTGACGTGACGTATTTCAACACGTCTCTACGTTCCGAGTCCTTTAGCTTTCTCATTACATCCCAGAAGAAGCAGATGGTGGGATGTTCTTGGCCGTCATCACCTATGGCGTAGAGACCGGAGTAAGATGTGTTCCGTCTAAGATCCTCTACGTCTATCTCAGAACTATCACCGCCGATGAGGCGCTGGAGCTCGGATTGGTTGAACATAGAAAGCCAGGAAGGGTTGATGATAGTACCTAGGCCACGAAGGAAGGCCTTTGTTTGCCTATATTGCTGTGCAACAAGTCTATGGTTCGCGACGTATGATATGTAAAGTGGGCGGTCTTTGTTCGTGACTGGTAGGCTGGCGCCGTCTTTTCTCAACGGCCGAGTGATAGTACGCCGGTGGCCAGATGGATCCCACACTGAATCGGCAATAGTGAAGTCTAACGAGAGATCCGCAACATCGCCAGGGTAGTTTTTAAGGCTCATTAATCCTTGGTAAAGCTCGGGATCGAGGTCTCGCAGATCATTGAGGTTTGCTCGATAATCTGTCGAAGTACTCTGTCCCGAAGAAGCCCATTTGAGAAGGAAGAAGCTGGCGAACGAAATATCAATGAGGATTCCTTCATACATACATTTTCCAACTATACGGCCTAGAAATTCGTAGCGTTTCACTAAATCGCCCATCACGTCCCTCCATCTATCACTACCCTCCGCGATGCCGCGACTGCGTAGTTTTGCTGCTATATCATCAAATATAGAGGGGTTTGGGTAAAGCAAGTTCTGATTGTTTGAAACGAAGTAAGTGTTATCGTTACGTTCTGGGCCGAAAGCATCGTTGGTGACACTTATCAGGAACTCCTTCGTTACTCCTCCACCATCAATGCCTGCTTCTGGTTGGTCGAATTGGTCCACAAAGGTAATTTGAATGGGCTCCTTGAGCCCCTCGCCGAGAGAGTAGAATTGCTCAAACGCATCATCGAACACTCTGCCACGGCCAACTGTAGCAGTATGGCGACCTAGATATTGTCTTCTAAGGGCGGTCGGGCCATTAGGGCCATCTTCACCGGATAGTATGGCGAGTCGCCATCGGTCGGGGTCAACGTGGCCGCCGCGTCGTTTAGATTTGTCTAGATGAACGAACTGTCGGAACACCTGAACTCTAACTTCAAAAGGAATGGCGAATGGCATATTCCTGAGGACCTCTAACTTTGGTCCAAATGTGCTCCGGAGCTCCTCGGAGTGTGTTGGTCTTAGTCGCCGGTGATCTGTTGATCGAGAAAGCCAATCCCCAGTAAGACTATGAGAAGACACTGAAGGATGGTCCCCATCATGTTCTCCGTCTTCTTCTTCGTCGGATGCCTCATCATTTCGTAATTCCTCTAACACCACAGCTGAGATAAACAACCCCATATCGAATTTTGCAGTCATGAGCCAAAAGTCCTTGGGAAGGAACGGCCGCCGTGAATCCCGCTCGTACAAGGCGCGCATAGCGGATGATGCCACGTCTCTAAGACCTAAGACGTCCATGCCGGTAATGCCAGCGATCGAGGATGGAGCATCTTTTGCATCGCTTAAATTGGCTCTCGCAGCATTGACGCCCATCATGGCGTCCAGACGTTCCGAAGTTGGTTTAGACCGCATGATATCAGACAGATTGTAATACAATGGGAAGGACAAATGTTTAAGGAAGTTGACAAGAAGCTTCAGTTCATCTAGGGTTAAGCTGCTAGCGCGGATTCTCTGCGTGGCTTGACTCTGTTGTATGGTTATGCCCGTTTCACGGGGTAGAAAATCTTCGTCGTCAGTAACCCTAAGTAGAAAATTGTATAGCTCCAGAAAAAGTAACAGAGTTCTCCATTCCAGGTCGTGTACAGGATCTTGCTTGAGGAGCGCTGAAACAGAGACGGATTTCTCCTTGTTTTTCGCCTGTTGCACGATAGTCGTGAAAATATCGGTCTTGGATGCTGCTTCCCAGAAGAATTTGACAGATGGAAGAGTAGCATTGTTCCCGCCATCAGCGGTCCGAATATCGCCCTGGAAAAGACGCATTTTAATGTCGTCGCCGTGAGTGGGGAAACATCGAAGGAGGACAAGAGTGTATCCGGCCAGAAGACTTGTATCTTCTGATATACGCTTGGTAGTTGATGCAATGCTTCATTCTATTAGCTTACATAATGAGAAATTGATGTTTGGTACTTACGAAGCAAATCGGTTCAGAAGGTCTGTAATACCGTCTTCATTGACCAAAAACCCGAGCTGATCAATTACATATTCAGGTAATGGCGCGAAATCATGAATCTCAACATCTTCGTCAGGGTCTGATTCGTACTCATCGTCTTTCTCCTCAGGACTCGACCGCGACCTGATGTCTGGTGCAAGGAATGACATCTGTAGGTATAAGGCCTCGAGGTATCTGGAACCCCGAGACTCCGGTACCGCCCTATTCAATGCAACAAAATGGGCTAGAAGCCAGAGCAAATCATCTCCTACTACGTTTCTAGGGAGATTAGGGGTCGAAAAAGTATGAATGATGCTTTGGGACAAGGCCCCAAGATCTAGAAATTGTGCAATATTTTGGGGCTTGCGTCGCACCAATCCTAACTTTGGGGAAGTTAGAAAGTTATACGCAAATATCTGATAGGTATCTAAATTTGTGCCCCCTGAAGACGAGTTAGTTTAGACGGTACCCTAAAAAAGAGGAACAACTATACGGATCACGGCAAGATACACAAGCTTTCACCATGGAGAAACGGAATCCCGGGGACTACTTGCAACAGTGTCGACTTACCAGTGTCCGGATCCGGCGCTAACGGGGCGACTATAGCCTCAGACACGATGCGGCCCTGCCCCATGGATGAGCTAATAGATACGTTCTCGTCCGCAAATCTTGCGAGAACAAGATAATACAATTTCAATACAGGTTTAATAGAAGTAGGCCGCTGCTTGACGAGATTAGCTGTAGTAATGAGAAGGGTTTGTGATGAGGCCTCGTCGCGCCTGGAGGTTACACATTAGTAGAGTGACGGAAGGGGGTGGTTGAGTGCACAAGCCGTACTTCTCTAAAGCCTTCACAAGAAGGCGAGCTAGTCGATCCCAGGCAAAATGGCCAAATAAACTCAAGTCGAGGAAATCGGATGATATGGACGGAGAGGGGGAAGGACTGAGAAGATCGGAGATGAACCAGTCTAAGCGCTGCTGGTCGTCGGATCGGGCTGGCATGAAAATAGCAAGCAGTAAGGGAAGTGCTTGTTTCATTCGCCGGCGAGCATTCTGCGGGAGAATGGGATGCCTGTACAGGGCGTCATACTCTTGCCGTCGTAGAGTCCGGAGCTGCCGGCGATCCCTATGACCCCTCCAGACTTTTTGTAGACGCTTGGTGGCGGCAAGTTCCTCTCGCTCGCGGTGTCTCCTTTCGCGTTCAGCCTGGGCCTGGGCGACGGTTTTGGAAGCGCCAGACTGAGCCGGAGTCCAGCTAGAGTTGGCCCAGGGATTTGTTTTGCGCTGTCCGCTAAGGTCGACGTTGCGGGGCCGGCGAGAGGAGCCCGTGAATGTTGGAAACATGATGGGCTGCGGATCGGCGAGTATATCCCGGTCCTGGAGAAAGAAGTAGAAGAAAGAGAGAGAGAAAGAAAGGCAGCTCTCGGTCGTCGGGCAATCTAAGAACCTGTCCGGGCTCGGGTTTATTCGACAGGACGAGACGAGGATGCACGTAGGATCTCGTCACAGACTGGGGATCGAAACTAACATGCTGCCCTGTCGATGTTATGTGTCAGATATATGTTATGTAGTATCTATGTGTTGTGCTGTGTTGTGCTGTTTTGTTTTGCTTTGCGTTGCGTTGTGTTCTGTTAGGCGGCTGTGTGGATGCGTGGATGCCGTATGCGGACGTTTCGTCTTGACGTAATGGTCCGTCTGAGTTCGTAGACTCGTAGACACTTACAAGTAGGTCGGGCGGGAGAGATTGGTATTAGAGCTCGTGAGCTCGGAAGGATAGATGGTGTCGAGATGGAAATATACCAACCACCCTGATCCAAATCCGCGATGAGGTTTTGCGCAGTATCGGCTTTGCGCAGTGCGAGAAGCTCGCCTTGGATGTTGGTATTGCGTGTTATCCATCGGTGGTTGTTACCTGTACCTACGTACATGGATACATGATTACAACTACCGTAGGAACCTCTAAGAGGTAGGTACTTGGGTACGCGTAGTATATAGGTAGGTACCTACGTACCGCCTACGAGTTGGGGACAGATAGGTGAGCTGCATTGTCATTTATCAGCTAGCTACGACAGCGGGACCCCATGCAAGATGCCCCATCGACATTTCTGAGCAGATAAGATAAACGATAACGATAGACTGATAACGATAAAGTAGGTAGCCTCGGTCAGATGGTTGATTGATAGATATTGTGGTGTTTTGATAATCCAACGCACTGCAGGTCAACACAGAATACCATTTTGCCCGAACTCCTAAAGTTTTATTAGCCTATCAATCAATCATAGGTGTCTGCCTACCCGGGTGGTGCCCGGTTAGACGGTTAGCCTCGCGTGAGATAGAGAGTGAACGGAGACGAAGTACCTGCCACTACAATCCATCTTGGTTCACGAAAGCATACCTTGGGTCTACCTAACGTTAGCATAACCGTAAATATCACCCATGTATCCCTGCTATATACCTAGATACCTAGGTAGGTAGTTTAGCGGAAAACTTCGATATTTAAGCTGTTTCCCATAGCGTACCTAGATAGTTTAGTTGGTAATTATAGCATAGGAAAAGAGATACGTGGAAGCTACTAGGTATATGTACGACAGAACTTCGTATAATGCACTCGATTACTAAGGTAGGGTAGGTAGTTTCGTGAACTACCTACCTACCTAGGTAAACAATACGAAAGAAGAAAACACCGTCGACTTGGAAGTTTCTTATGAAAGCTACTTGGATCAGGGTAACATTGAAAATCATGTGCCCACCTACCTACCCAGTAAGTACCTTAAGTAGTTAAAAAAAAAAAAAAGGTTTACCTCCTAGAGGTGGTAACTCACCGATAGTCCGCAACGCAAGAGGTACCTACATACCTAGGTAGTACGTATGACACCCGGGCGCCTGCAGGATTGCTTGACTAGATTACTCCGTAAAATAATGATTTAACAAGAATCTTGGATACTACAACGACGTCTCAAAGCCAGAGCAAGTTCTGGGTACATAATTTTACAAGTATCCCTGTACCTACTAGGTAGCTGTCATTGAAAGTAGGTAGGTACTGGGTAGAGGTTGAGAGATACTTTCACTAGGTACTACCTCATGGACGTAGCGCATGTACCCGCCTAGAGGTAGATGTAGATGGGGGTACCTAAAGGCTAAGTGCGCCCCACCTCCTCACCTCTTGCTTCCCTTCTGAATTTTTTTTGTGTGGTACCACCCCACTTGCAAACTCAGTGTCGCCGGCTGTTGCTGCCACTGGCGCTGGAGCCCATTTGGTGGTGTTGCTTGCCGCTACTGCTGGCTGGCTGGTGGCTGCTGTATGTTGTGCTAGCATGTAGGTACGCGACTAAGGCAAGGTGAGAACACAAAATTTCTGTCGGCTGTGAAAGGACCCTCCTCCTCCTCCTCTTCTCCTTTCTCTCTCTCAACGACAACTTTATCCGCCATCTCGTCGCCCATAAACCCCCAAAAGAGATTTCAGTTTTAGAGCACGTTCTTCCCAGTTCGTGCCCCATTCCTGGTCTCGCCCAAATACAACAACCAAAAACACCAAAAAAATTCGGAAAATCACAAAAACCACACACCTCCACCGCCATATCTACACCTCTACAACACCTCTCTCCTCCAGCGCCCGCCCTCACACCTCTTCTTCTACCTTCTCCATCTACGACTCCCTTCTCTCTGCTCAATAAAGCCCCGGCCGCCGTTCCGCTGCATATCTTTTCTTCTAGACGTCTATCCGTCTTTGGTACACGGATTTCGGACTAGATTTTACCCCTCGCATATCTACTCGGAAACTACTAGCTCAAAGTGAGTTGTTGCATTTACTCGCCCCCTTGGTCTTTTGCATGGTGCTTCTCGGCGTAACGTCTTTGTCCCCCTGACTCTGTTGTCTTCTGTTTATCGTATCGGCCTCAAGACCTGTCATTCTACTACGACTTGCCAAACCACTTGGGTTGGTGAGCCGTTGCTTGTTTCCCACGTGGTACATACCAGTGCATGTGGCCTACCCTGTCTATATGGAAATTTCTTGTGCTCCTTAAATTGCTACTTGCCGTTTGCCGTTTGCCGCTAACCTCTACTTTGATAGCCGAGTCAATTAATCATCACCAAAGATGTCTTCTGCTACTCCTACCGGCGCTGTTGACCAGCTCGCCAACGAGCTTAGCAACACCTCTCTTAACGGTGATGCACGACCTGCCAACATCGACACCAGTGTCGCCCCTAACGTCAATGCCGACGAGCCTGACACCGCTGGCCCTACCCCCAGCTCGGCTCAGACCCCGCACCCTGCCGCCTCCGCCTCTCTTTACGTCGGCGAGCTTGATCCTACAGTCACTGAGGCCATGCTGTTCGAGCTCTTCTCACAGATAGGTTCTGTGGCTTCGATCCGCGTCTGCCGCGATGCTGTTACTCGCCGCTCTCTTGGATATGCCTACGTCAACTATAACACCACTGCTGATGGTGAGCGTGCACTCGACGAACTCAACTACACCCAGATCAAAGGCCGTCCTTGCCGTATCATGTGGTCTCAACGTGACCCAAATCTGCGCAAGAGCGGTCAAGGCAACATCTTCATCAAGAACCTTGACGCCGCCATTGACAACAAGGCTCTTCATGATACGTTTGCTGCGTTTGGTAACATTCTTAGCTGCAAAGTCGCCCAGGACGAGACCGGCAACTCGAAAGGCTACGGTTTTGTCCACTATGAAACCGATGAGGCTGCCGCCGCTGCTATCAAGCATGTGAATGGAATGTTGCTCAACGAGAAGAAGGTTTATGTTGGCCACCACATCCCCAAGAAAGATCGCCAAAGCAAGTTTGAGGAGATGAAAGCCAACTTCACAAACGTCTACGTCAAGAACATCAGCACCGATGCCTCTGACGAAGAATTCCGAGATCTCTTTGAGAAGTACGGAGATGTTACTTCTTCTTCTCTAGCCCGCGACAATGAGGGTAAATCCCGTGGCTTCGGGTTTGTCAACTTCACCACTCACGAGAGCGCTGCCAAGGCAGTTGATGAACTCAATGGCAAAGATTTCCAAGGCCAAGAGCTTTATGTTGGTCGTGCTCAGAAGAAGCATGAACGCGAAGAGGAGTTGCGCAAGTCGTATGAGGCCGCGCGCCAGGAGAAGGCCAATAAGTACCAGGGCGTGAATCTGTACATCAAGAACCTAGATGACGAAGTTGATGACGACAAGCTGCGCCAAATGTTCTCCGAGTATGGCCCTATTACTTCAGCCAAGGTCATGCGTGACGCGCTTCCTGACGCCGAAGAAGACAAGGATGGCAAGGACAAGGAGAACCAGAAGGAGTCAGGCGATGAGAGTAAAGAGGAGGGCGATAAGAAAGAGAAGAAGACCGATAAGAAGCTCGGCAAGAGCAAAGGTTTTGGCTTTGTATGCTTCGCCAACCCCGATGATGCCACTAAGGCTGTCGCCGAGATGAATCAGCGCATGTTCAATAACAAGCCTCTGTATGTGGCTTTGGCTCAGCGCAAGGACGTTCGGAAAAGCCAGCTTGAGGCCAGTATTCAGGCTCGTAACCAGCTTCGAATGCAGCAGGCCGCAGCCGCAGCAGGCATGCCTCAGCCTTACATGCAACCGCCAGTGTTTTATCCTCCCGGCCAACAGCCCGGCTTTCCTCAAGGTGGTCGTGGGATGCCATTCCCTGGCGGCATGGGCATGCCCGGTGTTCAGGGCGGTCGACCTGGTCAATTCAACCCTGCTTATGGATCTCCTCAAGGCGGACGAAACGGAGCTATGCCGCAGCAAATGCCCCCAAACATGTACATTCCTGGACAGTTTCCTCCTGGCGCACCATATGGCCAACCTGGTAACCCCCAGTTCATAGCGGCTATGGCCCAAGCACAACAGGCCGTTCTCGGTGGCGGCCGAGGCGTACCAGGTTCTCGCGGACCTATGCAAGGAATGCCTGGAAACATGGGCATGCAGGGCCCTGGGGCGATGCCTGGATATCCACCTAACACACGACAAGGCGGCCCGGCTGGTCGTGGCGCGAACAACCGTAATAGTCAGCAGGGCGGCCAATTCCCGCAAGGGGGGCGTGCCGCACCTGGCCAACAAGTCGGTAGTGCACCTGCTGCTTCTGCTCCCCAAGAGTTAACCCAGGGCTCAGTTCTTCAATCGCAACTACAGGCGCACGCTGGCAACCCTGGGCACCAGAAGCAGATGCTGGGTGAGGCCATATTCCCAAAGATCGCTGCCATTCAACCCGAATTGGCTGGCAAGATCACTGGTATGCTTCTAGAGATGGATAATGCAGAGCTCGTTCAACTGTAGGTGCAAATCAAGAACCCCATATTATCACATACTAACTCTTTCCAGCGTGGATGACGACGTACAGCTTCGTGCCAAGGTTGACGAGGCGATGGCTGTCTACGACGAATATGTTAAGACTAATCAAGGCCCTGGAGAAGGCGATGCCTCCGGCAAGGAAGAGAAGGCTGAAGAGAAGGCTTGAACTCCGGGGCCGCCCAACCGGGCCACGGATTATATGTCTAGGCCCTCTCTCTACAGCTCTTAGGTTTAATGCTTCATTTTTGAAGCATTCTTTATTTCCGCGAATAGGGTTCGGAAAAGTTACTGATGCCAACTATGGTCGAACGACGGTTTGCAGCATCAATCTCGTGCATTTTTCTCTTTTATTTCTTTTTCTGTGGCGGATACTCAGTTATCGCTGATCCCCCTGCAATGTTGGCCGGTATCTCGCCAGCGCATATGAGGGAACTCGGCGTACGTCTTTTCATGTATTGATAAGCCCTGTGCTCTCTGTTGGGGCATTGGCTGGGTGCTCGGATTTCACGACAGGCGTTTGATGGTTACGATCGGTCAGCTCGTGGACTCGATGCCTCGCACCGGATGGAATGTGGCGGCACCATGGTTTTCAACCAAAAATACCCCTTAAGGTTGCCGGTGGGAGGATAGAACTTGATCTGCTAATGAAAAAAAAGTTATTCGTATTCTCAGTAGAAGCTACAGGCACGTGAAATATGCTGGATTTCGTCCGCTCTCATGGGTATGATGGCACTAGATATGTGGTTTTTTACGAATTACCCGATCACGAGCCCAACTATTGAGGAGCGAGAGTATTCACGATGGTGATAGAGGTTCATGCCAAATGTGTAGAACATTACATACTATTGGTTTCAATCTCTCGTCCATGCTGCACGTGAAGTTTGTTACGGATTGATGCTGTCGTCAGCTAGCGGCTAGACAAGTACCAGACATCAGCTCATCAATTGATCAATCGCATGATCCGATTTAGACATGATCCTGCGCCCGTCCTTCCAAGCCGGTATCATTAGATGTGCATACCCTACTCCTTGTTATATCCTCCTTGGTAGCTTGCAGAGTACAAATATTTATGCATTAGTGGTAAGAAGTTAGGAGCTTCAGTGCACGACATCAATCCGACCTTGTTGACCTCTTGGGTCGTACCGTACAAGTTCTATACTGCTCATAATACTATGTATATAGGATCCCCGTCCTCCTTAGATACCAACCTAGATAACCAAAGTATAAGTAAGTACGTCTGATCCGCGTACCATTGCTAGCAACCTGGTATCACTCGCTGCTTGGGATCGTGCGTTGTCTAGCAGATCCCGGCTGCTTGTGCCTTGTCCATCATCGCTCGGGGAAACATACTTGTCCTTGGTTTGCGTCTGTGTAGCCCACCTACAATGGCCACCTTTCATAGTTGTAGTGAACTACGACTGCCCTATATCTGACATAGAGTTCCGCTGGGGTTGAAATCTAAAAGAAGAGCTCTACTTACTGTTTGCGTTTAACTACCTAAGGCGTCATAATTGTTAAATGGCTTGCGATTAAGTACCTGATAAGTGACTAATAGTTAGTGCACTTCTGGTAGTTTATGACGGCTTGATAAGCCTGGTGCATAGGTGGGTTCTATGGTCAATTTCTACGTGCTTCTCTAAGTAATGGTAGCCTACTGTATATTGTATATCGCGGAATGCCTGGTACTTGAAGGACGCCACCAAGCCTTTTCGCTAGGCGTAAGAAGATTTGAAGTTATCACGAGCGAGTTTAACTTTAGCTGCTCCCAAGAGGGTAGGTATATGCAAGTGAGCCGGGCTTCTATTTCCAGCGGGTTTGTTGCCAAAGAAGTAAACTATTACCGCCGGGGCCGGTGGGAGCTGATCCTACCATTAGGGCTCTGGCCGATTACTATTAAGCGATTCTTTCCTTACAACTAAATAGAAAGCTTTGCGACTAGCTTCCATGGGCGAAGCGGAGTGCCGAAAATTAGCAAACCACCTATGTTATATATTGGGGATTATTATAGACTTTGTCTAATGTTGTCTACTTTATACCACTACCAACTAGAACCTATCATCGACGCCACTAACAAGACTCCGCTATAGGAGATTAACGTACTTATGATCGCTTTTTTTTTGTGATAATACAACTACGAAGGTAGATCAAGGCCATTATTATTATAACCGCGCCTAGATTCTAGCAGACAAGAGAACATAGCGTTAATGCATTTGTAAGAACGGCAGCAATTCGATGTATAACCTATGTTTGACCTAAAGCTTTTAACTTGAACCATATTATTTCAATTTTTACGCTTTTCCTAGCAATTAATAAGCTTTCGAATAAATAATTATGGACAGACAGCATGCCTATCGAGAACAAAGATACCGTTAGGCAGTTTGGTCGCTCGCGCTGAATCAACTTCCATCACGAGAAAGAGTGTTATTGATGTACATAGAAGCTTGGCATGAAAATGCCTGAGCTTTACCAAGGCCTTCACGATCACTATAATACCTATCGCATCCCAATCCTATCAACGAGCCCCCAATTTAGATGTTAACAACCTCGCAACCAAGGCATCGACCTATGAAGAGCTTCACCACCCCACGGCCGGCCGCTTGCAAGCCCGCTCTCAAGAAGTTGGACAAGCTCTCAACACAATTTCCACGGACTTGATCACTAGCTATTTCTCTCGAAACTTTTTAGTCGCGATATCTTGGCTTTGCAAGAAGCGTATCTGCCTTCCATCTAGCAATTTTATTGTCTGGACACTAAGATCTTGAAAAAGGCTCTCTATGTCGCCGACCTTAGTTCTTATGTCGAGTATCTCTCCTCCTGACACACTAGTTAAAATAGTTGAATCGACAACGCTAACATTTCGATTTGCGTCAACTATATCATCACGCGATTTCTCGTCTTTCCATGATTTCATACGACAAGGGAGAAAAAGGGAGAAAATAGATGTGCGGATTTCTTATGGCGCTAGATTGTATAAGGTAGCAGCATAGTTGAGCATTACCTAGCCCGATTCTTCCTACACAGAATCGGAATGCTAGATATTGAATTTGGGACTTGTTCGGCTTCTGCTACGTAGAAGCACACTGCGGTCATGAAGTCGCAAGGAGGATAAAAGTAAATGGACACGTACCATAGCGTGGGGATTCTTCCTCGACACGATAGCTTGATGATCTAGAAGTTCAAGATTGTATTAAATTAGATGATGGTCAAGACGCCATCTGAGAAAAACACCACCACTCCGTACGGCAGGTGTTAACGTTAAGTCAGGTCTGGCAATTATTATAAGCTTGCAGTGCACTGTAGGCTTTGCCAAGGATAGGTACCTTCATGGTCCCACCACACCATCAACTTCAGCCCTGTTTCATCCTCAGGGCTCGCACTACCTACCAGGACACGCACCACCACCTGATAGACGGAGTACCTACCTACCTACCTGTCTCCGGAGCTCTCTCTCTCTCTCTCTCTCTCTCTCTTCTAATACAGTCGTATTTTGTGTGCACCCACTCAACCATATTCTTGCTCCTCCCCTCATATTATCATACGTTCATCCTGAATGAGATTAAGTACTGTGGTAGGTACGGAGTAGGTAGATGAATAATAATTAGCCCATTCATCTATTAACCCATTAATTACCTTAGGTAGTCTAGTCCATACATGCCTAATACCTACCTACCTAAGACTAGGTAGGTAATACCCAGGTTGCTGCCCTCCCGACACAGTGCGCGTATACGTGGGGCTTGGGTTTGACGGTCAACTCTTGCGTCTCATTCTTTGATGTGGGAAACGGTTGATCATTAGCCCCTCTCTTGGCCGAACTGGACTGACCTAACCTAACCTCACTCCGCTTGTCACGGCATACATTGTACCGCCTTCCACTACCAAAGATACCTGACCACCAACCAGGTAACGGACTTCCCACTAAATAAATAGCACGATCAAGTAGCGAAGCTGGACGTTGCTTCGGAAGTTTTTCTACTCTTACTCTTATACAGTGCTCTACTCTGCGGGTAGTCTCGACGTAGATAGGCACTTATCTACCTACCTACCGCCTGCCTACTATATCTACTTAACCTACACCTACCTACCTACCTACTGGGAACCCCCCTCCCCTCCCTTCCTCATCACGAATGAACCCCCCCACGAGTGTCCGGTTCCAACACCCTGGCGCTAAGTACGTAACTCTCAATCCGACTAGACGGCTATGAGCGAGGCGCAACCGTTCCATCTGCCTTAGCTACACACACCGTCCCTAGACACGAGCGAGCGACACAGACTTCACGGCTTCTAGCTCCAACCTGACTTGATCCCGTCTCCCCAACCGCAAACGATGCTCTGTCCGTTCAATTACCACAGCAGACGACCCACCATTATTCCGCGATAGCATTAACCTGGCTAGCCTTGGGGAACATCTACTAGCTGACTCTTGCGGCTACACGTATATCATATTCACTCTATTACATCTTTGAATACTCCCGACCACACGGGACCAGTCACGCGCCCGCTCCAGAAGTGCTAGGCGAATACAGGTTGACTTAGCTGGTCCGTTCGGTCTTGGCCTCTCACTGGGACAGCTCCTTTGAAGTCCCGGTGCCTCCCTACAGGCTACTCACATTGATCTTTGCGACGTACACGACCTTGAAAAGGCTCGAAAGGGGGGAAAGAGACAGAGAGAACACCATGGCGGGCAAACGGCAACCTATTTCGCTCGAGGCGGCACTTGAAGAAGAGCGGAAGGAGATTGAGAGCCTCATGTCCATGCCGCAAGCCTCGAGAAGAGCACCCTCAGTTGGACCGCGATCACCGTCCCCCTACATGAGGTCTCCCGTTCGTAGCATGCTTGACATAGACAGCCCCCCGCCGGCGCGGCAGGTCACTCGAAGTATGCTCGACATTGATAGCCCTCTTCCTACGCCTTCGAGCACCCATACATCTCCCACACTTCATTCCAAAACACCAGTCCTGGAAAATCCCCCCCGCACCCGGAGCATGTCCGATGCAGCTTCCAATCCTATCCCGGATCTAGGCCCTCGCTCGCCGCCCCTAGCAAGCCCGAGAAATACCGACCCTACGTCCGCCTACAAGTTTCATGATATCCTACCAACTAATGTAGGACAAGCTTTACCTCCTAAGCGTGGTTCAAGTAGTGCGGCTCGGGGGGGCTCCCTTGGTGAGGCCCTACGTGGGTCTGATCTCTCCAATCTAGTACTCCCCGGGGAATCTGGGCGCCCTTTTGCATTTCGTAAGAATAAGTCTAAATCGCCAAACAACAGATTTTCCCTACGGTCGAGCTCACCTTTCGGGAACATGTCAACCAAACGTTCCCCACCTCAACAAAGCAACACTTATATGTTGAATAACGATGAACTTTTCGACATGAATAATGCCTACCGCCGCCTCTCGGATGCGAATTTGATCTATGGAGGCTCAAGTCTAGCTTCTCTGGCTCGCAAAAAAACGGACGACTCAGATGGGTATGGTCGGATTGCTAAGGACAATCTGAGCCCTTATGGGGAGTTGCTGCCAGATGAGAGCGATGATGACGCGGTGAACTCCTCGGACGAGGAAAATGAGAGAGGTAGGAAGCTCACGACACGGGCCGAGGCCGCGGAGGATCAATCTGATTCAAGCGGGGCTGCTAGGAGCTTACTGGCTGCTGTTGAAGACGAACGTAGGTAATACCTGACACGAACGATAAGAATCGGCGACTAACCACATAAGCAGGCAAGAAGGTTGCCGTGCAACCGCAATATAGGTCCTTGTTTGATGATCCCTCGATTACGGTGACGAGCCCTAATGGGGAGAGGTTGAAGTCGAAATCAAAACAAGTGGTTCAACCAGCCACCAGCTTCGACCAAGATCCCGTCTCGGGGACACATACACCGCTCGACCCGGACCTAGATGCTGACGTGAATGCTATCAAGGCAGCACAGAATCTCCAGCTTTCTTTAACACCCGTATACTCCACACCAGAGGTGCATCGTTCAATTCGAATCATTTACCGAGGCGAGTTCTCCAAGATTCAGAAAGAAGCCGAGGATGAGCACCGTCGCCTAAGGAAATACTTAGTAGCGACAGACCTAAGCGATGAATCTACACATGCGTTGGAATGGGCCATCGGAACCGTACTCCGTGATGGTGATACTCTCATCGCCATGTACTGTATAGACGAAGAGGCGAGCGGCTCGGTAGATGTAGGCGGCCTCGTGCCCGACGACCCGAAATCCATGAAGGAGCAGGCCGCGGCAGTCAATGCGCTTGCTAAATCTACCAATGCGCGGGCAAGCCAGAGCAGCGGTAGCCCAAGTTCTTTCGCTTTTAGTCGAGCAACGAACTCGCCACGCCTACGGGCCGCCGACGGTGGTAGCGCCACGTCGTCGCCAGCGCCTGGATCGAGGAACAAGGGTAGAATGGAAGAAGAGAGGGAGCGAGCAATCGCCGACATTACGGAGAGGGTGTCGAAGCTACTACGCAAGACACAGCTCCAGGTACGGGTTATCGTGGAGGTAATCCACTGCAAGAACCCTAAGCACCTCATAACAGAGGTGATCGATCTGGTCAATCCGACACTTGTTATTCTTGGAAGTCGAGGAAGGAGCGCTCTAAAAGGGTAAGGCGAAAACGACTACACTGTGAGCGAATGAGAGCTAATGACTTGTGATAGTACTCTCTTAGGGTCCTTTTCTAACTACCTTGTAACGAAGAGCTCGGTACCAGTCATGGTGGCGCGCAAGCGGCTGCGGAAGAAGAGTAAGTATCAACCACCGCCGATGAAGCAGGTGAACAATCTGGCCAACCCATCGGCACGGAGCTTAGAAATGGCGAGGATCGACTAAGTAGGCTACCCAAGTAAGGCTGATATAAGAAGTCCGCGCACTGCTTTGCTTTTCTTCCCTTTCTAGGGTGCGTATGCGGACATGGTACACAGGATTCCTGAGGTGACAGGCACCTCTCGAGGGTCATAGAAAACTAAGGTGCCGGTGGCTCAGATCGGACCGAAGGGTTTAGCTCTGTGTACAAATGTCGTTGGTTACAGGGCCAACTAGTCCACACCCCTCCCTCCCTCGTCTTATTGTCTCCCCATCCATCGTTTCCTACGCCTAGAACAATGTGGGATACACCGAGATAAATTAACGGTGTTACCCGACGTGGCGATACGCTTGCTACGGTAGAAAAAGAAAGCGCTGCATTCTCTACAGTACGCCCCTAACTATTGTCTCATAATTGTAAAGGGAAATGATGAGATTCTGTTTCTCTCCCTTCCTCCTTCATCTCTCTCTTTCAAAACGAGGTTGTTTTTTTTCCGCTGCCGAGGGTTTTTGTATGTATGGCAAGCGTAACCAAATGAAATTTCGATCGTATCTAACAGGAGTGGCTGTTTCCGCATACCTATCTACCTACCTACCTACCGAGCCTACTTACTTACCTACTTACCTACATATGTAGTTGGAGTCATGGTGGGTTTTAGTGATTCTGATTCGCACTGGCGCATTGTTTGTTTGTTTACTGTCTCTTCGGTTCGGGCTTCAACTTGCAGTAAGCGTCATGTGAGGCAGAATAGTGGGCGGCAGCCAATGAGGAGAGGCATCGGTTGTTTGCCAAGACATGTCGGAGAGACTCAGGGTGGCGGGATTGGCGGAATTGGCGGGGTAGTGGGGATCTGCGCGTTTGATTGATTGCATGAGTCGTGGAGAGACGCGTTAAGTGCGTGCAGGAAGGAGGGACGGGATCATATCAGTTCACTTCTGGGGTCTGGGTAGGTAGGCGAGTAGGTAGGTACTAAGTAGGTAGGTAGGTAGGATTCAAGCAACCAAGCAACCAAGCAGCAAGTGCTCAGGGTCCGAGAGGGTGCAGGTCCCTCTGGACCTGTCTCTGACACACGGTAGCAGCTCGTATCATTCGGATCAATGTACCGGGACTGGTCACCGTCACGACTGCTGCGCACCAATCAGGACCGGTCGGGAGAGCGAGGTGGACAGACATGCAGAGGACTTGGTTGTCTTTCATTGGACGACTCACTTTGCGATGATATGAATGAACCACGTTCACCACGCTCAAGTCGACTTCGCATTGCCCTGCGCAGAATCCCGGAGTGTGGATATAATAACACTGGGCATCCCCCCGCCTCAAACCGGAATCCTTGAGCCGGTTATTATGCACTCAGATTTTGGATTTGGTTGCCTATCTGTAGCGCCCATTCTGTCATTCTGCTATTCTGTGACTAAACAAACAATAACAACCTCGAACTTTATCTTGCACAAACGTTGCACACACATACCTACCTACCTAGGCAACTAGAGTTGGGGGGGCGCAGCGTTCCTAGGTAAACTTGTTAATTTGTTCAGCCTCAACGGTCCCTTTTCCGTTGGCCACCCACTTGCATTCATTATTATACCATTTGTACACTTTCATACTTGACTATACTGTACCTACCTAGTAGGTATACTGTAGATAGGCAGCGAGCCTCGACTACTGCATCCCACAGCGGGCACCACCAATAGAGTTTCGAGGCTATATGCTCTAGAAGCAAACACCCCCCCACCCCCGGTCACTTGTGTATCGCCCTTGCAGTTGGTCTCAACGACAGCGACCCAGATCGAGACGGTTGATTGGAGCAGCGTCACCCGCCCCTCTCCCGCCGAACAGCGTTGCAGCAGTCCCAGGCGGGGTTTCCCAGCCTCTCGATTTCGTGGTCCTGGCGCAGATGCCTTACTGCTGCTCCCGACTTCTCACGGTACCGTACCACCAGCAATAAACAGCTCATTGAGTTCCACACTATACACACTATATCGACGCCCAATCTTCAACTTCACCTTCTCTTCACTTGAAACGGGACATTGCCTTACCGTCTCCTATTGAATTCACACTACTGTCATACTACGACATCTTACTTCCACGCGCTGGTCATTTACGCACCTCAAAGTTCTATATCGTACCTAGAAAATTACGCTTCGGCCCAGGAACTTACATTTATACATACATACGTTTAACAGTCTGTGCCGCCCGCTTAGTTCAGTTGAGTTGGAGCCAACTGAGTTAGTTGTGAGCGCCGGAAACTTAAACCAAATGAGCAATACTAAAACGCACTTATCCGGACCATAACAACACCGCCACACGTGAGATCTGATAGTCCTCGTCCAACATAACTGAGGCCAGCACACACCGAAACACTCATAAACAACACGCACCCGCGCAAACAGAGAGAAAGCGCCTGCTCAGCCTTTCGTCGTCAAATTCGATGCAGCCGCTGATCTCGGTGAACACACACACTCATATCTCACTTGTCAGTATTCATGTCACGCCGAGCACATTTCTAGCCGCGCTAGTTATATTCTTCATTTTTATCTTCACATACGTCGTCTCAGTCGGCTGTATTCCATTTCAAGCTCTCCCGTCGATTCGTCTCCCCAACTTTAGCAAGAGAGCACCGCCTATTGTAGCCCCCGAATCACTAGTCGTCGAAGAGGTCGAGGAACTACAGTTACACAAGGCGTTACCGGCCCTGCCTCTGCCTCCCCCTGAATTCAAGCGACCCCTCCTTCAACTCACACAAACGCCACATTCGAGTCGATCATCTTCGAGCCGTAGCTTGCGGTCTATTTTCTCTTCCCGCACCAAGGCTCTCACCAATTCTTCGGCCTCTGTGTTAGATCCGAGTCCAAGCCCAAGTCCAAGCTTAGGCATACGAACCCCAAGACCCCAGAGCAACGCCGATAAGCAGCTAGTCCGCCTCGCGCGAGACAATGACATCCATGGACTACTCCGAGGCCAGCCTGGACGACGTCGACTTCGCGACCCTGACGACACCGCCACCGAGGGACCCCAGTCACCCGCCGGCGTCTTCCGAATGTGGCTCCTCGGCCGAGACTCCCGACGTCCACGACGAGAGCGACGACAATTTCGATGATGCTGATAGTGATACCTCCGTCTCGACCGGGAATTATAGCCCACCTGCCTGGCGGCGCCTTGGGAATGGTGATCGGTGGTTCGGCACCTGGCGTGAAGGATACGACGCCCTAGCTGATTGTGACTTGGATAAGTCATTGGATTTTGATCCTGACTACGACGCCGAGGTATTCGAAACTGCGCGCATAACTCGCCTGCCTACAGGCAGTCTAACACCTGAGCTATATTGCTCTCCTGAACCAGATATCCCTGAGGTTGGTGAAACGTTGGTCAAGGCCAAGACCAAAAGTATAACCCCAGAGAAGCAGGAAGCGGGTCGGGACTCGACTGAAGACCGAAGACGAACCAGAACCAGAACGCCATCCAGATCACCATCCAGGTCGCCATCCAAATCGCCATCCATATCTCCAGCCAGATCTCCAGCCAGATCGCCATCTATGTCCCCACCTAGATCTCCAAGCCCCACTAGAGAGAATTGTAAGTTCTAACTACCATACCTTTTTTGTTGACCTATCCCGTATGCTCATAATATATCTTAGACATTCGATTCGCTGTGCGCGCTGATATCCAGCAACGCACAGAACCCATTGATGCTACTATCAGCTTCTTCCAAACCAAATATCACGCCATTACGAAGTCGTGGACTAGCTTCTTGTTGACTATTTTGGTTTCGATGCTATCTATGTCTGCAACCCGTGTGCTCTTCCAGCCTGCATCATTACGCGCTGTGCCCGATCTCGTCAAGGTCGCCGGGCTAGCGCGCTCCTTTGAGCCCCTTATTTACTACTCAGAAAATGGCGTTTCCCAAGTTAGCGATTTGCAAGCGACTGGCGTGGCGGTGTGGGATCTCGGCGAAAGTGTGCGATCAAGCAATATGACTTCGGCGCCGATCATCGTGAAATCTCTTGATGAATTATCTGATAGCCTCAAGACGCTTGCTGTAGAACTCACAAAGTTCTTTGCCAATGTCGATGGTGATATTGACAGCATCCTAATTGTGATGGACTGGGCGCGGCGCGAACTTTCCCAGTTACACTCCCTTCCAAGCCCGCCCCTTTCCACAGCTTTCTCTAATCTTCGCGACATATTATGCACTACCGGCGTTCTCGAAGACCCGAATACTGGTGCGCCGACGAAACTTGGAACCGCTACGACCGCCGTGTTTGGCTTATCGCAATCTCAGCAGACACAACAGACTTTGCAACGCACTTTCACCGAGTTTTTGTCTGTCCTTGAGGAGGCGATTGAGAATGAGCTCCAGCACTCGCTAGCGCTCTTCGGTCTATTCGAAGCTATTGACAGGCAGTTTCTCAACCTAGGCCGCCTCGTTGTTCGTGAAGCCAACCTTCAAGATGAAGCGTACTCAGACTCACTCTCCTCACTATGGACACGTATTCTCGGCGCCAAGGCCAGTGAGGTAAAGAAGTACCAGCGCAATCACGATCTCCTAACCAATGTGCGCGAGAAAACAGTTAGCAACAAAGGAGTACTAATAGAACACAATGGCCGATTGCTGACTCTCAAAGCGAACCTCGAGAGTTTGCGTCGGAAGCTCGTCTCACCTCTCGTGAGGAGCGTCAACAGCAGCACTCTCACGCTTGAAGATCAGATCAAGGGTCTTGAAGATGTCGGCGGTTATCTCGAAGCTGTCCGTGCGCGACAAAAGGGAAAACTCATGGAGATGCTATACGGTGGCAACAGCAGGATGCGGGCCCGTGTGGCAGCTACTGCAAGTGCGCGACTTTTAGACTAGGGTGCTCGCCGCCCACGATAGAATAGAGCTGGAGGCACCGCGTCCGTTTCGACCCCGAGCCCAAGGTATACAAAGCTGACGGCCCAGCACCCGAAGCCACGGGGTCGAGCCGATATAGCACTCTACGGCTTCGGTGGCTATGGTAGGAGATTCCGGTCATCGATACTCCCCTTTAAGGCCTAGAGATCAAGTTACTAGAGCAGAGAACTAGTACTCGATAGCGATGATGAACACACCGAGTGTGTGGTTCGGTCTGAAGGACACGAATCTTGAAGATATATAGACCTATGTACCCTTGTATACCAACAGGGACCATGGGGTTAGGATACCGGTTATCGTGCGGCGTTTTGGGGCTGTATTAACTACGACTAGACGGGGTAGATAGAAAGAACATGGGTCGCCGAGGTGTGTATTCCTTCTATTTCATCACGACTCGTCTTCGCCGATGAGGTTTCCACATCCTTTTGGTTCTTTCGTCCTTATTCTACTACTGTCTTCTTTTGCATTCTCCTTGATTTCCTCACTAGGCAACCAGTGGCTAATGGTAACACTAGTGCTCTAAAGAGTTTTTTCTCTGACATGCATGTATTTTTTAAAAGCGACCACTAGGAGGAAAGTGAGCTTTGTATTAATGTATGGTTTAACTTGGACCTTTGCTTTTGTTGCGATTCCGGCGTTCGCTTGTCTGTCTATATAGGAAGGGACGTTGACTTGTCCTATTCTATCTACCTACCTTATAGTACATTGGGTTGTAGTGTATGGGGGGGTAGGATGTAGTGTCGTTGTTCATGTCTACTTTGAGCTGTGTTGGGTCGTCATTGGGGGCAATCGCGAACAAGCAAGCAACCGAATTAGGCATTTGTTTTATTCTATTGATTGATATCCTTTTCAATTCTACTGAGATGTGTATTGTGATCATATATGTGTATGTGTCACGAGATTAAGGAACTTATGTAGATAGGGGATAACTTAGTAGTTATTACGTACCTTGACAACTAGTGCCGTTGAGGTATGTCAGGCGAATCCTACGCGTAGGCTTAGAGGGAACGTTTTGCTATGGCTTGTTAAAAGAGCAAGTCACAAGGCTCGTCCATTTCCTCGTCACCATGTCGTTCGTTAACCCAACTCCTTATACCTAATTTTCTAAGTTTTGGACTAACATCGGCGGTGTATCTTAGCCCTTCGTTTTTAATTTTCCTATATAGGAACGCCGAGGACGATATCATTCTTCCCTATATCGACAGTCAAAAGCAAGACTCGGATCAAGGGATAGGAATGGCAGACTACTTCGAGACGCCAATGATAAAGTATGATTATGATAGTAAAATGTGTGCTAGGCTTAAGTGTGTAGTGAATAAATTTAAGACTAGTCGAAATGGCTCTAATTTCGGGGCAATACTTGGTCACAGAGTAGAGAGGCTTTCGGCCTGGACCGTTTAAAAGGATAGGAGGGGAAATATTCATAGTACGAAAGCTAGGCAATATTCAGTGCAGTCAGTCATGGAGGGTACATAGTCTTGCAAAAGAGGAGGATTTGTCCAGATCAAAAAACATTGGCGATTATCTTGATTCCCTATGATGGCCCTAAAAGGTACACACAATTCGTGGTTTCGGCCTCAAACACTCGAAGTCAGCAAACAGGGCACTCAGGCCGCCTACAACGTCCCCCCTTTTACCGGCCACACACGTAACTTTGCAGTATCTGTAGCGGGAAAAAATAGCAAAGAGACCAGCTAATGCATATAAATGCCGCACAAATACCAACAGCAATAGCAGCAGCCAAAGCTGACAACAGAGCCGAAGAAGATGAATACAGATCATCCATGTGCTAGGTTGTTTCCTTTTTCCTGAGCACCAAACTCAGTGACTGCCATTGGCCTTTCACTAACTCAATAACGTGAGGCCTCAAGATATGACTTTCAACGTCTCTTTCTATGCCAGATTGTTCCTTCGGGCCAAGTAGTGACTGCTCATATCATCCTGCGCAGGTTGCAAAAGACATGTTATACAGAATCGCATGCATTGATGGTAATTACGTTTCCCAAGGGCCGCCCTGGAATTCGGCTAACTTGAGTTCTGGTGCAGCCTCTCCCTCCTGTTTGACGGCGAGGGGAACTCGGTGGATAGTGGACTTAGTAAGAGCCCAGGGTACCTGTCTACCAGCAAGTTTCTCAGCCACCGGAGAGAGACGTGGCGCCGAGATAGATTTAAGGTTGGGGAAGAGATGCTCCGCGGTAATGAGCTCCTCGATCTTGGCTCCGTAGCGCTCATAGGTGTTGAAGTATGTCTGGAGCTTGGCGTCTTCGATGTGCAGCGTGAGCGTCTCGAGGGAGCTGGGCAGCATTCTAGTGAGGGACCAGTTACCGACTTCATCGTTGTAGATTTCGTCATAGTCGACCTCAGCCTCAGCCTCGGAATCGGAATCGTGGAAACCTGAGTCCATGTAGTCGTCATAGTCGCCCGGGTTGCGGAGGAAGCCGATGAGCATCTCGAGGTAAATGTCCAGGGACTTGAGGTGGTCGAGTGCCTGTAGAGATCCGATGGGAGTGCGGAAGGACATGTAGGACTCGTTCAGTAGCGTCAAGTGTTCGAGGCGCTGGCCAAACTGCGTGATCTCGTGGCCGATCATGTCAAGATCGGTGTCCACTTCCTCGGTAGGGCGGCAGTAGACAAGAGTGCGCAGGTTGGGGAAGTTGGTCAGGATGGAGTTGAAACCCGTGTCGGAGATCTTGGTGTCAATAAGGTGGATGGCGCGAGCGGCCACGTTCGTCGAGATGGGGATTTCGGTGACGAGGTTCCAATTACAGCCGATGAGCTCAAGCTTCAGGGCCGTCGGGTGAACGAGGGCGAAGGCAAAGTTCGAGACTCTCATGTTGTAAAAGCGCAGGTGCTCGGCCGTCAAGAAGCGGCTATCAAAGAGCAAGACACCTGGGCGATTCCCCCGGGAGGATGGTCGTGCCATTTCGTATGTCTCCTCGGCAGAGTTCTCATCTCCTGGCATGCGAGAGTTATTTGTCTGGGACGACGAGTCCTCCATCTTGATGGGACGGCTCATTTTGTTCCGATGGTTTATACTTGTCTTTGGCACGGAAATCAGACCGTGCAGCGGTTTGTTTGGTTGTCTTTGAGTTGATGTTAGTGTTATTAGAAAATCGTAGCTACCTGTGTGTTGAATTTACGGTGTTTAACTCGTAACAAATGGATATAGTTGTTGAGGTGGCTGCGATGGAGTGTGGCAGTAACGGTTTGCGCTTATGAATGCAGCACAGGAATATGTAATAGGTAGGTAGAATATGAATGGATGGATAGGTGGAAAGAAGTGCACGATAAAGTTGGGCGAGAGACGAAGTTAGGTAGGCACCAAGGTAGATAAGAGATGAGGTCAAGCAGGGCGATGAAGTGAACCAAGGCCATATACATATATGTTTACTTACTTCTTTTCTACCTTCAGAAAGGTAGTTATCGTGGGAGAATACGCAGGCGTATGCTGTATCGTGATGTGTTGTGATGTGCAGGATAGAAAAACCAGAGAGGCAGGGCAAGAGAGAGGTTGTGATTTGTGCGTGGTGTAGAAGAGGATCTGTGTGGAAAGAGGAAGAAGAGAGAAGGTCGAAGGGAAGGGCTAGGAGGTAAATAAATACACGAAACCTAGGTACCTAGTAGTTTGCCATCAGGTCATAAACAACCTGAGGCGGTATAAACACACCTACCTACCTACTTACTTAGTTGCCTATCTTCTATCCACTACGCCTATGGGCTACCAACAGTGCCTCGTCAACGCCGTGGCTTTAGGTAAAGAGCGAAGGAAGGTAGCAACTGCGTATCCTAGAAACTATGTGTAGTTCAGGCCGAGACTTCAGGCCTATACTACTTCGTTTGATACTTGGATTGGTAGTTGCTTAGGTTATAGATACATATAGACGTAGGTAATGTAAACAAAGCGGGTACCTCATAAGGCTGACAAGGTAGGTACCTATGTCATTTACATTTAAGCTTAAGGGGAGTTTAGTTGGCAGGTGCGCTGCCGCCTGTTTGCTTAGAAGAAAGGTTGTTATATCATCGACTGCCTGCCGTAGATCAAAGGCTTACACTGACCCAAAGAGAGGTGCCGCAGGTTGCAACCGTAGCGGCAGCAATAAGGAAAGAGGCTCCGAGCAAACACAAACAACACATACATTAGTAGATAGATACATAGGTACCCACAGACCTTGGGCTGGCATAAAGTCACCTGTCATCATATGGGCAGCGAGATGTTGTACTTTCCGCTCATGTTAGATATTTGTTGCTTGCTTTAGCCGGAGAGAATTATTAGCACTGTATATAAGTGTATATAAGTGTATATACCGTTGAATGCCCTTAGAGATTCCACCGACGTCTCTGTAGCTCTAATAAACCCATCCCATGTCGTCCACCCGCCCCGATGCCGCCTCTCCATAGCTCACAACGAGGAGCCGGAACCGGTCGCCCAATTGATTGCCATGTTTCACACAACCCTCTAGGGACTGCCTTTTCCCAGCACGTAATCTTATGCTGGTACCAGAGGTTATCTTTGTCACGTGCAGCTATGTCGTAGACAGCTCATGATTGTCAGGGAAGCGCAGTATTCTCCAGATTCTTGAACCCACGAGTTCTATGCTGCCAACTGCTGTTTTAGTTGATAGATTAGCAGTGAGATATACCCCTGTGGTTACAGTATTGTAGGATGGCTTCGGCGTCTATGTCGCTGGACGCCGGATAAGGGAACAGCAGCGTGTTGTGTAGGAAGCAAATTATCCAAGGTCCTCTGATACATCGTAGTCATAGGCAGCGCGGTCCTCGAGCTCGGACCCAAAGCGAGCTCCGGGCCCTGAGTAATGGTCCTAGTACCAATAAGATTCGTCCTTGTTAATGTCGAGCCCGTTCGCCAAGGAGAAAACATATGCCTACGCAGCATGTCGGACTCCTTCGCTAGTAATCAATGCCGATTTCTCTGTCGCAACGTACAGTGTAGGCACTCTTCACAACCATAGTTTCCCTTGCCCCATGCCCTGCTATCGCGCCTCCGTCTTTTCGAGCAAAGAAAAGAATAATGGTCCCCATTTCCCGCCAGATGGGTGGTCCGGCAGCACCAACCAGCCATGCTTCGTCGGCTCCGCCCAGCCCTCGAGCCCCTGAGCACCGAGGTCGCCGCTACGCACGGCAAAATCCCATTTTATACCTAGTTTCTTGCGTTCCTTCTGTACCAGCTCCATACCCTTCTCGATGACGCCATCATTCTCGTCGTTGCTCAACGAACAGGTGGCATAGAGAACACGCCCGCCGACACGGACGGCCTTCAACGCGGTCATGAGCAGCGCCACCTGGACCTTGGCCATCTTCTTCGAGTGGCCCGACCGCCACGACGCCATCTCGTCGGCTACCCGCCCGCCTTGCTTCGCCTTCACATGCGCGTGAATTACGTGCCGCTCGCTTGAGCACGGGGCGTCTAGAAGCACTTTATCGTAGCCGCCAGGGCCTAACGGGAGCGTCTGCACCGAGAACGGCTCCGTGCCGTCGAGCTTCAGGACTTTCACCTCGCCGGCTTTGAAGAGGGCTTCGGGAAGGTAGGATCGCAGATTGGAAGCCAACCGCTTGTTCCGCACGACGTTGACTTCGTTACTGTGCAGACAGCCGCCCGCTAGTGTGGGCGATGCGTTGCTGTAGCTGTCTGGGCGGAGCAACTGTGATAACGCGACGCTCTTACCCCCGGGGGCGGCACAGATGTCGAAGATCTTGTCGCCGGGTTTGGGATCTAATATGCTGACTGCAAGGAGCGAGGCGGCGTCCAAGTTCCAATGCGTCATGAGGCCGGTGGATGAATCTGGCTGTGGCGGAGGGAACGTGGCTTCGGCTTCCGAGGCATCCTGTTGGTATGCCTTGAGCGGAGCAGGAATCGGGTCGCCAGGTTCGGCGATCCCGGGGAATGCGATGGTCTGCATTTTTGCGGCTTGTTCTGGGGGAAAGACCTTGTCTAAATCGGCCTCGGCAAAGCGATTGGTGAGAGCGGCATAGCGTGTAGGCGCTGTGAGGGCTGGGTACAGCGATTGCTGCCATCTCTCCTCGCTAAACTGGGCGGCATATGTGCGGTTGAAGGAGTCCTCCGCCGCCTGAGCCTGCTTCTTCTGCGCCTTTGTTAAAGCTGGCATTATATGTGTATATATATATACGTATTCCTGAGAGTTTGGCCTAACTTGAACCAGAGTCCCTGTGCTCTTTTTGGAATTTCTATACACACATAACCAATCGTCCTATACACCAGCTTCCGGGGCCCTGGGATAGATTCTATGGCCTCTCTTCCCAAGACAAGAGATGCAAATCTGCGATATTATTTAAATCATGACTGTCAAGTGTAATGACAATGATGTTGAACGGGAAATTTCATGAATAAGTAGCCTAAGTTTTACCTGAACCGTCCGTGAAAACTGGGGCACCTGTTGCCAGCTGCACCGTGAAGAATAATACCGAGCGCGACTATTTCATTTATATAAATTTAGAATATCTTAGAATACCAATATATATGCATATATATACATACGTAGGAAAATCGGTTACGTTCTTCCGTCAAGCTAATTTATCGCTGATTCTCGGTCCGTTTCCAGCCTCGGTGTCGTACAGGTTACGAATCACCGCGGTGTTAAATTTCGTTGAATTTTCCCACGCAAGAGTATTAAAAACAATCATAGCTATACCTCCCTCGCTTTTCCTTACAGAATAGACAAATAACCCCCAACTATGACCGCGGTCCCAAGAATTCCCCTGATATATAAGGTCATTTAAGCCCAAACCGGTTAACGAGAGATGATTTGTATGTATATAGCTAGTGATTTATTTCATATGGTATGTGCGATTCAAAATTATCCCGGGAATCCCTCCCCAATTCCATTAAGCCCAGGTGGCTGGGCATGGAACCACCACTGGTCGGGCATGTTTCCAATCGGTGGCCATAGCATCTCGAGGTCGCCTGAATTGTCTACGGAGTACGCCATATCAATAGTGCTAGCGAACGGCTCTTGAGAAAAGGTAATCTCGCTAGCCGGAGGCACGATTGCGGTCTCGGTGGTGAACTGGCCCGCCGCCGCGGGGTCTTGTGTGCTCGGCGGCGTGGAAGCTTGGAGGTTGCTACCACGCAGAAGCTCGGCGAGAAAATCGATCTTGATGGCCAAGTCACGCATCACCGTAGCTGCGCCTAGGGAGGTGCCGAAGGAACGGCCAAAATCCTCGAACACGACTATGGATAGATCGATGGACTCGCGGACGGGGACGGCGATGCTGCTGGTTGGATACGCGAACAAGTAACCCGCTAGCGTGAGAGCCGCATTCCACTGCCACTGAAAGGCCTCGTGGAAGCCAACGAGGAGGTCGGTATTCGTCACGATGTGATGGAAAATACGGGTCACGGCTATGCTGTGCTCTGCCGCCGAGGCAGCGTGGGAAAGACTCATAGTTCCTAGCTCGGGGGCCTCCGTCGCCATGGACGGGAAGCATATGAAAGGTCGATATAGGTTCAACCGGAGGATATGGTAAAGGAGCTCAAGAAGCAAACGCTGCCGTTGTAACCAAGGGGGTACGAATTGCTCCATGACAATCGGTGATCGGTCAGTAGATAGAGGTTGGCCATCACCTTCACGCTTCGCTTTGAGGGCGCTAGGTACCGACCTGACCCAATCCTCAAAGGGCTTCATCGCAGTAGACAGAAATTCGGCATATCGTTCTAACGCAGCTGGATCGTCATAAATGACCCGCCCTGTGCTGCCACTGTAGAATTCTGGGTACTTATCGTAAAAAGTTGTATGTACCTGGCGTGCGGAAAGCAGCAGCTTGCAATTATATAAGGTGTATGTGAGCCACGTGGTGTTTTCGTCAGGGAGCGCAAAGTCTGAGCCCGCAAGGCTCGCAACTCGGTGATCGTGAGCCGGAAGACTACACGATGTCGAATCGGCATCTGTGTAGAAGGGGCGTCCTAGCTTCATACAGGTCTTGCTCTCGAAAGTATACAAGCTCCACCAAACCCGCCTGTGCAGATCCCGGGTGGGGACTGGCAAGTCGCTCGGTGGCTCGGTATGCAGCCCGAGCATATGGGCGGATCGGACTGCGAGAGATAAGGCGACATGGGACATGTTTTGGAAGGCTGCACAGCAGGTATAGACGGCTGAGAGCATATGGCATTGCACCGTCATCAAGGTTGGCGCCTCCTGCTCATTATACAGCAAACGTTGACAGCGGCGATAGTATAACCTTCCTGCGATGCTAGGGTCGTCTTTGCCTACCTCTGTCGCCGGCAATGCCCTCGAGCTGTGTCGCTGGGCCATGGCCATACCTACCTGCATACTCACCGCAATGACGATGTCGACGAGGGGGGAGGGTTTTCGCGGCTTGCCCGGCGTAGTCGCAAGCGACCGGTAATGCTTTCGAAACTCGGTCTCATCAATAATCGCTAATGTAGGGTGATAGGATTGCCAGTACAAATTTAGGAAGTATTCTTCCTGCGTGGGCGTCAGATAAGCCTCATTTGAAACGGTTTGGCTGACGTCTTTGGTATCTGTTTTGTCGTCGTCTTCCGCCGGGCTGCAATCAGGGGTAGCAAATGTCTTTGCGACGGACTTCAGCTGTATGAGATCGTCCGGATGCAGTTGCTGGAACACGGCTGATAGATATGTGTTCATTCGGTTGATGTAGTAGAAGAGAGACGAGGGCCCGTACCACGTCTTTTGCGAGGACTGGCCGGTGCTGCTCATGACACCACCCCAGACCTGCTGGTTTGTACCGGCGGTAGCACTGGACACGCCGACGTTATCTGGTGTTGGGGTGCAGTCTGAGGTGCCGGGCGGTGTCAAGGCAAATGGTGGTGTGGCTGTAGACACAACTGAGGATTTACCACGTTCCTTCTCTAGCTGCTCCTCGAGCTCCTTTACCTTTTGTTTCAGCCTGTCGATTTCCCTGTGCCATGGTCAGAGGATCTAATGCGCTTGGTCATGATACTGATGATTCGGTGACTTACCGATATGCCTGGGGAAGCGTGCGTCGTTCACCCGGGCTCTTGTTGACACACTGTTCTCCTCTGCTTACGCAGTTCCTATCGACGTACCGGCGTGTTAGTAACCTCCGATGCTAGAATGTCAGCGCCCGACTGCCGTTCGAGGCCAGCCTAGACGGCAGCGCCAAAGTAAATGTTTAGTTCTAAACTAGAGTAGGAATACTCCATGTACTAACTTGCAGGGCACATTGTTGTCGCATTTTATACGGTGCATCCGGCATCTAAATCCAACCTGTCAGAACTGATCTACTATACGGAAAGCTTCATCTCTGACAGATGAAGGGGCTGCAAGAGATTAGCTTACGAGTCACAAGCTCGAGCAACTTGTTGTCGCTTAGGCCGCAGAGGCGCTTCGAACGACGACGCGTTGGGGATCTCTAACTTCTCATCCTTCTCGCCCTTGGGCCCCGGCGCCTTTGAGCCTTCAAAGGTCGAGTACATTATTACGTGATGCCGCACTCAGCTTCTTCTAATCGAGGTAAATGGGTAGATAGTATAGCCGACAAAGTCGCCACCACCGGTCGCGAGGGCCCTTGAACTCGGCTCTTCCACCCTGGGCAAGTTATAGAACCATCAATTAAGTAAATACTTGGCTAGGAGTAGTCGTGAACGAGAACATGTAAAAATGTATGAAGTGATTGAGGTTGATGCTTGAGTAAGTAAGTGTCTTATACTAATCGAGGTAGATAGTACTGTACACTTTATGGCTTACCTACCTAACTTGCTACTAATCAAGAGAAGGCAAATGGGGTATCTATCTTAGTCTATTTAACTCCCACTTAAAGCCGTTAGGTCTACCCAATACCTCTAGATGCCTTAATAGTAATATAAATCTGTTACTAGGATATGTAATTAGACAAGGGAAACCAATGCTACATGGATATTTTATTTCCCTCTTTACTAATTTGAAGCCTAAGCACATGACTAGGTATATGTATCAGGTAGATGATAGATGGTACCTAGACGTGCTATAGGTATATGTCTAGTTGTGAATAAGGTACCTCATATGTTTACATATACGATCAGTTCCAATACGTTTTGGAAAGCTTAATCTACGAAGCAAAATCAAAGATAAATTAGACTAAACAATTAGATACGTAGATAGGGAGAGGGTTCGGCAACACATGTACGTAGGATGGGTCCTCTGGTACCTAAATATGTAACTACCTAAGGTATGTATGAAGAATGACCCCGCCATTAGCCGATGACGTAGTGGAACATGGCCATTCTACGAGGTAAATCGTCGATTGTGAAGAACTCGGGCCGAAGCATGGCCGGAGTAACCATCTTCTTGCTTTCTACATATGGTATCGTGGGGAATTGTTTACCATATTCAATGAGCAGCATTTTCTTCGTCTCCTCTCTCACCAGCGCCGCATCGCCGCCCTTGCTGATGAGGAAAATAACAGTGTCAAATTCCCCCCGTATCAGTGCACGTTCCAAAGGGCTACGCTTGTCGCCGTATAGATCTGCCATTCCATTAACAACGTGTCCCGCCTCTACCAAGGCCTGTAATGCTATTTTATTCCCTATGGAAATTGCATGGTGTATATGTTCACGAGAACCAACGCCAACGCCCTGCTCTACGAGCCACCGGATAGCTGGTTTTTGGAACGCGTTCATAGCTCTTCTTAGGAGAAGGCCGTGAAGATATTTTCGAGAAGCTGCAACGCCTCCGTAAGATTGCTTTGGCTGGCTCATGAGTCTGTAGAAAGCTTGCAGATAGGCTAACATGTGTTCGCCGCTCACAAGTTCAAATGCTGCATAATCAAGTAACACGCCTTGGTCAGCATAACGGTTGAGTAAAAAGACTGCCGTCTCTACGTGGCCCCTGCTTGCAAGATCATATGCACCAGTCGAGATAAGTTTATATCTGTTTTCTGACGTTGGATGGATTAGAGGCGCTCCAATATTCACCAAATACTCGATGATAGTTCTATCATTGTCCCGCCGTTGATATTTACAAGCGGCCTCAAGCGCGTGGTAAAGGATTATATTAAAGGCCATGGTTGGTTGTCCACCTTGATTCAAAGTAACCAAACGATCGACAGCGGCCATCACATACCTGTCGAACTGAGCGCGTATAGGATCGATAAGTTGGCGTCCTGGGTTGCGTGGAAGCCCCTTGCGGTGCAAAATCAGCGCACACTCTTCAGCCTCTTGATGTTCAATACTGCCTGGAGAGTCTATCTGAACCGCCCGCGTTACTGCTGCCCTTAGCACCGTGATATACCTTGATATATCAGAACGATCATCCCCTAAGGGTTCGCACCGCGCATGGTTAAACCCCCGCAAAGTGCACTCGAACTCGTCTTCAGGAGGCGGGGCGAAGAACTGGGTGCCACAATGCCGCGCGGGGTCGGCCCCTTCTTCGAGCAGCAGCGAAACGATTTGAGGCTTACCTAACCCCGCGGCGAAGACTATTGGGGGTGGGAGCGCTATGAGACCCTCACCCCAAACTCCATCAATAGAAGAGGGATATACACTTACGTATGTTTTAAGAATGCGTGCGATTATCTGGATGTTAGTATTGTTTTCAATGGCTGTATAAATAAGTGGCCATGTTTCACGAGTCTCAATCAATGGACCGTTTTTTTGCCGCCTGTCTACCTGGCTCCAAGCATCTTGTTCAAAGACATTGAAAGTTGAACGGAGGAAGATTTCAGGGTTGGCTATGGCGAGGTTGATTCGGCTAACATGATTAATTTCTGAAATAATCTCTAGCAGGATCTCGGGAGGCAGAGTAGACCAAAGACTCTTGGGGGCCTGGTTACGAGACATCTTTCTTTTTTTTTTTCGAATGTAAACTAAAGTAGTTGTGGTATTAGTGTGGTTGATTTATGGTTTAGAGGATCGATTATTGAATTACGAATAATGCTGTATATTTGCTGATAGTACTGCCGCAGTGCGAGAGGGATTCGATCTTGAGATAGAAATTTTCCGTTATTAATATGCTACTATCTCTTCAACAATACCATTATCTAACCGAACAAGGTCTTTGTTAGCCAGACGCAAAGAAGACTTGTCGTCAGCACAGTACAAAGAGGATGTTACCTTGAATAGATGTCAGCTCCTAAGACACCGCCACTATTCATAGGTGTCGGTATAGCCAGACAAAGAACAAGCAAGTCCTCTACCATGAGAGACCTTGGATATTGCGGGGGCGGAGCGATATCCAATGTCGTTTCCCGCTCCTTGTCTGTTGAGGCTAGACGCGAAGCTTCGACTACGCTGCAAAAAAAAAAAAAAAAAAAAAAAAAAAAAAAAAAAAAAAAAAGAAGTGTGTTAGTAGTTCTAGGGATTGATCGGCTAACAAGAATTTTCGGCTCTAGCAATGATTCCTATAGTAGAGACGTACTTGTACGTAAAAGTAACTGTCCGATGCAGTTCGGCGCTTCCTTTCTAAGCATTCTCTCCTCATCTTCTCAGGGCCGCAGTTATAGCGCTGAATGATTCTCTTTCTTATTACGCCGATGAAGAGGGGATAAATAAGCCATAACGAATTGTTATTGTGAGCCTATCCATACGTAAGCATATATAGAGGGGCACATTCCCAGTCAACCCCATGTTGAAAATAAGATATGTCTAGCCTACCTACCTACTACCTATGCTTCAGTACTAATAATTAAATCCGCAGCATGTTTAAGTCAGGGGACTAGGTAAGTATGCTCAATAACGATTGAGCGGGAACGTCGCGTTAAATGGCATGAATATAAAAATATCCTTCGATCCTAATTTTATGTCTTGCGAGGACGCGAGATTGGTTGCGGGGAGTCCCGTCTCAGCTGGTACAGTATCCACATGCCGGGGAACCACTGTACTCCTTAAATATTACCTATATATGGGCAAATATCTACTTTTTATACTGTATCTAGGTACAGCATAGTTATCCTTGATTACATTTGTATGTGATCACATGCCCCTCATCATCATCGTCATGCAGTCATTAGGAGAAGCCGCCACTTGCCATCGGACCGGGCAGTATCTAACCGAGTAGATAGAAATTGGTGACATCCTGCGGTATGAAGCCGGTCCCACGCTGATGTGGTGCCATTCGCCGTCCTGGGTCCTGGGGCTTAGCGACTCCAGTCCTTCCTATCTGGTTCTTAGTGACAGGCTTGGCCTTAGATTGTACCTACAGCTGTACATAATTCGACCTTCGCATAGGAATAAGTTCCAGGTGCCCCATCCTTGTGCCATTCCTGGAAATGAGCAATATCTAAGCGTCATCTATCTACCTATGTATGCATATGTGTATGTAAGTACAGCTATATAAAGCCACACTATCGACTATGAAACCATACACCGGGGAGTGTTGCGATTCCTCGAAATGCCAAGCCTATTCATATATGTACCCCGTACACATGTAGGGATACGGATAGGGATATGGATATGTAGGGATGAACAAAGGTAAAAAAGGGAAAGCAAAGCAAGAAGCACTCGGCTAGTCAGATCCTAGATAGATCCCACTCTATATCCCACTCTATGCTGACATAAGAGTTAAGATACATCAAGATACATGACTGTCGGTCGGCAATTAGCCAATTATAACAACCTCCCGCAAGACACAAGGCAGCCACATGGTCATTGCTTAGCCTCTGCTGTAAGAAGCGCCCAGGAGTGTGCGGCGCAGCAACTCGTGTCGATCTAGCGATTACATACCTACGCTCGAAGCCGGCCTGGTCGTTGATCATCTTGTCATTAAAAAAAGGGTGGTGCCGGCATTAGGTAGGCACCGGCTCTGGTTACCTTACACCATAAAAAGCTGATAAGCTCTCGATTCGATTACAAACGTCGAGCTCTGCGATTCCGGACGTTTTCAACAACACGCAATTGAAACGGCCATGATGCAACAGAGACGATCTCACAAAAAGTCTCGACGTGGATGCCTAAATTGTAAAAAGTGGCACACAAAGGTAAGCTATCTTCGTTTGATCAATGGCCGGTCCGGTCGCCCGATCCCGACATGGGCAATACGGGTCTTACGGATCTCACGGATCTGAAGAGAGGAGCGGCTAAGATCTTTTCTTGTGATAGTGTGATGAATCAGGTCCGCCTTGTAACAATTGCACTCTACGGAACGCAAAATGCGAGTATGCCTGGGCGAAAGGTGACAAGATGGCTGCGCTCGTGCAGGCCAGGAAGTCTCCGTCAAGCAGCAGCAGCATTAGCACCACCAGCAACCCGGAGGACCGTAGCTTGACGGAGCCAGGCGGTCTGGTGATGAAAGAATGCCGTAGGATGCTGGAACTCGAGTTGATGCATTGCTGGTCGACCAACACGTACAAAAGCCTCTGCAGCGTGCCGGAAGATCACCATTACATGCAGTTTATCTTACCCCAGGAAGCCCTGCGTTATGATTTCCTGCTAAATGGCATTTTCGTTGCGGCGGCCCTCCATAGGTCTACGACGGCGCCGGAACCAGAAGCCAGGGGGTATTTCAATGTTGCGATGGAGCTCTGTGAGTGGCACCCGGCTCCCCTTGCGTCAAATCATGGTGATAAATACTCCAAAACACACTTTGACCGACCATCTATGACGTTCAGTGGGACCTTAAACTAACATTGACGGCTTAGATGATAGAGCAAGTCGCTCGTTCCGGACGCACCTAGAGAGAATGGATCCTGCCACTTATCATGTGCTCTATATATACTCTAGTATGACGGCCTTCATCAACATCGCATTCTCCCAATGCAATTTTACCGAAGGTAGCGAGCTTAACACCTTGTCCACTGTGGCGGTGGCTTTCGACCTCTTAAACGGTAGCGGTGAGTATATCGAAATTTCACTGTTTTTTTTTTTTTTTTTTTTTTTCCTTTTTGTGATAAATAGTAAACACGTCTTGTCCTAGCTAGTTCTGTATCTCAGGGGCGCCGTATCTCACCAACAGCTATATAATACTCGTTAAAAAAGGTACGTTACTAACAGTTAATGATTAAGTCAACATCGCAAAAACGGATTTCCAGCGGCTCCTCGACAGCCCTGTTCCTATTCGTGCATATCTAAACTACGGGTTCGCATCGACCGTTGTGCTGAATCCCGACGCACGGACAGCGCTCTCCCGGCTCAGTCATCTCAATGAGTTATACCACACGTCCCTGTACCAGGGCGCAACGCCCAGCGACGATCTGAGCATCGCAATCACCCCATTCAGCGACGCAGTCTCGACAACCTCGTCGACGCCCGCGAGGCCGTGGGAGACCGCCATCGGGCTGCTTCAGCTCTGCTTTGCCGAACAGCAACGCGGACTCCTGCGCGGGTTCTGCTTCGTGTTCCCGGGAGGCGCGGGGCCGGACTTCACGGCGGCCGTCAAGGCCTCCAACCCTATGGCCCTACTTATCCTCATGCATTGGACCGTGCTGATCGACCACGCCGGAGAGGAGTTCTGGTGGGCGAAGAAGCTGGGGAAGAGGTTGGCTCTCGGCATATGGAAGGCCATGCAGCTGGTGCCACCCCGGTCCTCTTCGCCGACGCTGCTTACGCCGGAATGGGGCGAGAGCATTTCGTGGGTTTTTACGCAGTTGGGATTACCCGGGTTTGCACAGGCGCAGGGTTGAGGGAGGCATGGGTCTTTAGATGGGCTGGTTATTGGGATGTTTCGGCGTTAAAGGGCGCGTTGGTCTTGTTAAGTATATACCCAACTTACTTCAAGCTTCTCATTGCTGGAGACGGCTCTAGACGTAGGCATATAAAAATGTTCTAGAAGGTTATTTCAAACCCCTTGTATGCCGCCTCTCACACTCCTATTAACGCTCACAAGTCATCGGATTCCCCTATGCGGTAATTCGACCTACAACGCTCTATAATAATGCGAAGATGTGTGCATAATGCCAAGTACAGCTTAGGCTTTATCCTTTTCCCTCAAGCTGGATTGGTCATCTGATAGTTAGGTACTCTAATAACATATTTCCCTGTCTACCTAAATCACAGTATGCAGGTTAATATTATATCTGAGAATGGTGCATGCCAGGCAGGCTTAAGACCCGGTGTCGCCTCGCTCTTGACACTTGAATAGGACTAGTCAGGTACCGACCGGAATCTGATTTAGTGATCTTATATGTATGTAGGTCCCGTATCTTCCTTCCTGCCTAAGGTAGGGTACGGCCGGGACGGAGTAAGTGGATCTATCCGCCGGATCCGGTCTTCTACGTCACACGTAAACTATATTCTTCTATGACGATTATATGATAGTTACCATAATTACAGAAAAGCATGCTGGAGGCTTTGGGAAATAAGAAGTTATGCCAATGTAAGGAGTAGATTTTCCCTTCAGATTCTCGAATCAAGACAGCGATTCAGGTATATTCAACCACTACTAAGAAACACGCCATGGCATCCGCACGATCTTTTCGGCCCCTTCTCGCCGTTGTGCAGCAGTGGCCCCACCGGACCGCGCCATTGACAGTGAGATGCGTTGTAGGAAGACGGTTTTTGAATACACACACTGCGCCCATTCTATACTCTGCTCACGCTAAGGTCAAAGGCGCCCGCACCGGGTATGTCGATCTGTATTAGTCAATTGAAGAAAATCCTCGGAACCTATAATTTCTGTGAAATATGGGAAACGTGCTAATTTTCCCCCTTTAGACATGTAGAAGGGGATGACCTACGAGTCGGATTAACGATGGCGAAAGCGCTAGGAGGTAAAGGCGACAAGGGCAAGACGAACCCTGAGGAGCTATTCGCCGCTGGCTACGGCGCCTGTTTTCAATCGGCCATGAATGCTGTGGCGGCGTCAATGGGGGTCAAAATGCCGGCGAACCCCGAAGATAGCGTCGTCGACACGACGGTACATCTCGTTGGCGATATGAAGAAGCTCGATATGGGTATCCGCGTTGACATGCAAGTTAGCGTTCGAGGGCTAGAGAAAGGGATGGTTGAGAAGATTGTTGAGAAAGCGAAGGAGGTGTGCCCTTATAGTCGCGCTACCCGGGGTAACGTCCTCACGAGCGTGGAAGTTGTATAATTGTGACTGGAATATGTTTGAGGAGTATACCAGTTACAAAGGGGACATAGCCGTCACTCAACGACTATAGTAGAATAAGGACATCCTACTAGTGTTCCACAGAGCACAGAAGTTTCTTGTAATGCACACTTAAAGTAGTCTGGATATATGTGTATAGCCTAACAAGAGTTAAAACTATATCCCCACTTCTTCCATTTCAGCGGTCCTAAGTAGATCAGGGGATTCCTAGCTATTCATTATCGTTCTCCTCTAGGCTGGCAATGAGGGCAGGGCCCGCGAACACGCGACCCATTCGTCCATTCCTTTCGCTTACACCCCTCCCCCTTGAGGAACTTCCCGCATGGTGTTTCTTTGGTTACGGTCGAGAATATGGTAGAACCACACAAGCACGTGATAGTGTTTGTCTCCTTTGAACACATTCGTGGCTGAATTTAACTGAGATAGGCAATCGCAGGTTTTTGTAGGTTGTTGTAGGCTGCTTTTGTTAGAATGATAAGCAATATGCATGATGGAGAGAATTATAACTTGCCATAATAAGGCGCTAAGATCCTCCTAGTGAATATAAGATCCTGTGAGATATGCCGGTGAAGTAGTGATTACGAGAGATTAGAAGGCTGCGTATTTGTTTTTGGATTTGCCCCAAGGCACGGACAGCCTTTTATAGGAGGCAGGTTATGAGTATTTCGCGTTACATGTTGATAAAATTAACTAAGCCTTACGATGAAGTGATGGATAATATCACGAAAACACGCCCCTTTTTGCGAGTACTACACGACACATAACCTTTCATAAGAGCATTACCGAAATTGCTTAGTCTTATATTCGATAGGTAGTACATAGTTTATTTGATGAAGCGATTAATAACCAGGTTTTGGGGAAAGTTCTATTAAATAAAGAATCAAAAATACTAGGATAGTGATGTTGCAATTTTCGAAGAATAAAATTTAAAAACAAACTACGGCGAGGGTGGCCGTCTTGTCGTTTTGCAATACCTTCCGGTTTGAAAATAGCGGATGCCATAAGGCTACACCAGGAGAGGTGATCGTGAGGCATAAGAGAGAGTGAACAAAGGAGGCATTCCTATATATAGGTAGGGTAGTATTCAGAGATGTTTTAGGAGCTTTCACACAACAAAAAGAGTCTATCGCCTACCGTATACTGAAGGGCTCCGACAGCAGAAAAGCGTTCCTAGATCGCATTGATTCCGCCGAGTTTTAAGTAAACAGCTAGCCCCCAGTGTCTATCATAGTGACGTTTGGAAAAGGACTTACAAGTTCTTGATTCGCAATCTGATAGTATAGCAGTCGCTGAAGTTTAGTATTGAAGGACTGTGCGTACAGTTAACTATACTATGGTCATACCGCATATAAACTCGACTATTTTAGCGAAGCATCATGTTACTAAAAAAAGATTAACAACATGAAAGATTTTTATTTAACAATAGAGCCTAACAAAGTGACTCTCGCTATATAAGATTTATTGCTAGATTGTTTTAAAAGCACGCTTTAATCTTACTATAATTAAACCATAGTCTGATTGGGATTTTTGAGGTATGTGTGGTTTTTGCCTCCCCTCGCCTCTGCTATGGTCATACGATCTTCCGCAATCGGTATCTCGCAATATGAGGGAGCAACCGCTTAACCTGTTTTTCAGAGGCTCCATCGCATGCCCCTTTGCTGTGCTACCTTGACATACTGAGATATCATTTCGGATGCATAGGCACGTCTTAGTAACCTCGCACTATTCCTATGCGACTAGGCACACGCTTGATTCTTGAATGTAAAGGCTGTAGCCTTGAAGCCTTCTAGTAGTACTATGCATTGGCCACATGATTGATCACCCAACTTCAAGTTATCGAGTACGTGTACATAATTTGCATTATTAGGCTCGTCAATTTGAAACCCTCTACGTATATTCTATAGTGAGCTTATACTACCTACTGTTACACTGTTCTCGTACCCCGATAGCAAAAGATGATATCTACTCACCGCCAAGAATGGTCGGTTTTTAGAACAAGTCTAGACCTTCGCAGATCCAATCCGAAACAATGTATTTGGTCCCGGATCTGTCCGAACATGTCGTCGTTGGTCGGTACTGTCAGGAGTGCCACTGGCGCCACACCGGTTACTTCAGGCGTTGGTGTTGTGGGTTCACGAACTAAAACTTGTACACTAGACAGATGCTGTCACAATTTTTGGGACATCATGACTACGCTTACACCTGAGCCCAAGGATTTTACGAGATACTTGGTCATATGAGACGTTGATTCTTCTGGTTTAGAGGCTTAGCTGCATGCAAGTTGCGAAATTGGGAGGAAAAAATTTCAATGTCACGATACCATGAATTAATAGGGAAAAACCTAGATACTTACGTAAACGTGTCACAAGTAGGGCCTAAGGCGCTAATTCGTGACAATCCCCGATAACCGGGTCGGTTACCTAGTCCTAGACAGACTAGTTCGTCACGGCTGCGGGGCGAATTATTCCCCAGGAAGTCGGAGGAAATCGGAAGGATAGGTCCTTTCGGCCAGCCGCGGAACAACACGGATTAGATGAGGGACAACGGGATCGACACTACTTACAGATAGGAGGCTCAATGTTGCATGGGAACGTAGCGCCACAACGAGGCACAACATATGCTCTGGCCTGTTTTTGGTTGGACAAGAGAGCGATATCGCACATGCAAGACATAACAAACAAAGAGGACTGATATCTGGAGATAGTATTATAGGTAGGATCTAGACAACTTGATAGGCAAACGTAGAAGTTATTCTCGGGCACTATTGGTTATGACTTATGGACAACTGTTAAAGTGGGATTGATTAAAATACGACATGCACCACCGATCTGCCAGGTACTATTATTATTATTATCTATCCATGGATATGTCGGCATAGCCAGAGCAGAGCCTAGAGTCTGGCTAGAGATATCGAAGGTCCAGAATATGCGTAGAATGCATTGACATCACCACAATGTAACTTAGGTATACATATACGAACTATTAACCCCGTTCAAGTCACATTAGTACTGAAATATGACGAGACTTAGCTAAATTTACCTAATTATTGGAAATCTGCTAGGTACTTAGAAATATCCTGTTTTTAATCCGGTGTTCTCTTGCTTCAATGTTTATAGAGGAGAAATGCGGCACATCTGATTGGCCACTTGTAAGTCTAACCGAGGATCATTAAAAAGTGACATAATAAAACTAATTGAACGCTAACTTTTGCTTGTGATTTTAAAGTACGTACATTGGCTATTTCTGTGTCAAATAAGAGTGGCGATTTACTCTATTTGAGAAGTACCGAATAATAGAGGATAAATACACGAGCATAATGTATCTATTACCTCGGTATCTACCTCTATATAAGTATGCTACCTCTGTAGTTGTGTATGATGTATGTATTTTTACGTCCGTGTGTATATGCTGTAGGTGGCCCCTCAACCCCGCCATTTCTCCAACTTGGAGAGAACGGTCAGCAGCGCTATTAGTTCGAGTCGGGAGATGGATAAGATGGATAGATACTAGCAACTACACAGGTGAGAAGTCTACGACGCCGCGAGAATCATTCTTCTATATACATTTCCAAGTTATTCATAGTATGTAGATAGAATGTATGTATGCGTGCTGCTGATCGTCCTAGGGATACTCTAAACGGAGAAGTGATACCTGCCCGAGAAGGTCGGTAGTATGTCGATGCTACGCAATCTAATACTCCCGTCGAATTCTCTTGAGCATGTGCAAATGCAAGTGGAAGAAGGGGGCAAATGCAAAGGAAAAGGCAAAGAAAAGTCCATGCATATTCGCAACGCATCGTCGATGCAGCGATCTCCACGCCACGAAAACAATCCGTAGTTCACCCCGACTAGTAGTTCCAAGTTGTCGCGGGTAATAAGGCTATTGGTATGATTGGGATGATTGGGGAAGTTGGGGTTAAGGGAAAACACGGGAGATGCGACACAAGAGAGAGACCCAACGGGCCAAATAGACCCAATAGGTTCAATTGAGTTTATCTAATAGGCGAGCAGTCAAATGGCAAATGGGGCGACCGGTTGCTCTCTTTCCCCCCTCCCCTGCATGGCTTATACCCGAATCGGATCAACACTGCCTCGCAGATAGATGCTGGCCGTGATCAGCCATTACGATTTTGTCCGATCTGGATAGGCCTTTCCGGACCAGACCCGGGCAGACTCCAGACAGCAATTCCAGTCCCGTCCCTGCCCGTCCCATTCCTGTCCCCATGTCTCCCACGTCCCGCTAATGTCGCCCCAAGTCGCCCCAAGTCACCCCACCATCCATCACCTCCACACTTCGTTCCTGAGCCTTACCGTTGCCGCTTGGCTGACTGACTTAGACCGGTCTATCAGGCTTAGAGATACGTAGCGTGCCCACCACAGCTACCTAGACAAAGACTCTATTGTCCTATCTACCTACAGTACCTACTGTACCTAGCTCCGTCCGGCAATGGTCACCGTCTCCCGATGATGCAGGGGTCTCCAGCTGTCTTGCTCCGATTTGAATTCGTGACTGGACACCCAATCAATGCCAAAGACGGCCGCAGTCCTGTCATAGGCCAGTGGCATGTCTCGAATTGTCGTCACGAGCTCCACCGGTGCTCTTGTTCCTCTTGTCTCTCTTCTCGTGCCCCTTCTCGTTCCTATATATCCTCGGGTTCGTCCCACAGCTAGCCCGGCCCGCTGTCTACGCTACATCCACTCCGCCGACTCCTCGTCGTGTTCCCCATATTATCGTCTGCGAAGTTCCCCGTTCCCATCCGTCTTGAGTTCAGCCGCCAGTCGACCGCTCCAAACTACCACCATCTCGCGAAGCTTAAGAACCATGCCTGACCCCGTCCAGAGAACCGATTCTCCCTACCATGATCCTACAGTGAAAGGCCCCAGGTCGCAACAACTAAGCTCCGGTCTCTCCCGTGCCCCCTTACAAAACGACAAGAGTACAGCTCCCCTCCCCCAAGACCCCGTTATTTTGCTCTTGTTCCACATACCAAATCTCCATCTCCCCGGGATTCGTAACACCGCTGACCGCCATGGTGACAGTGATTCCTAGTAATAAGGTCAACAAGACCGCCCTACACCCCAGTGGCCTTGAGTGAGTTCGACCTCGTTTGACCACGTCTCCCTGGATTTGGTCTTAGAGAGCGTAGGGAGCTCGAAACTGACAATTCACTCTTTTCAAGGCCGTCACGTGAGAGGGAACACACAGAGTTAGGTACGAGATCGAGCCCTAGGCTTTTGTTCTCATGTTGTTGAACATTCACTAACACACCTTATAGAAGAGGAATTGCACGAAAAGGCACACATCGACTACGATAGAGTTGCTATTGTAAGCATCTTACTGAAACTGACTGAACGGAAGAGCAAGGGAATAGCTAATAGGCCTCTCTAATAGATCCCCAACCCTTCCGTCGCTGCCTTGTACGAAGATGCTCTTGTATACGAGATGGGTTCAGCCATCGCCTCGAGCGGTGCCTTGACAGCCTATTCCGGCGCAAAGACTGGCCGATCACCATCAGACAAGAGAATCGTAAAAGAGCCGTCATCAGAGAACGATATCTGGTTAGTTGGCGTCGTTCCACACGTCAATATGACTAAAAACTTACACATTATTCCTTCATAGGTGGGGACCGGTAAATAAGCCCATGGCGCCAGAGGTAAGAAAAACGTTCTACCGCTACTTCGAATGCTTGTTTCTGTTTGCAAATATGCTTGCCCGTTCTTTTTCTGCCGGATTCTTGTTGGCTGGCGTGCGGCCGAGACACATTCCACTCCTCACGTGTCCCGCCACGCTGCTTGGCGTTTTTACGTTCGTTTGCCTCGGATCGCTGTAAACCTCGTGATGAGGCACGCTTTACGTCACGATAAACTTCCATTTCCCCAGCGCCTCGGCTCTTCGGTATCCATCGGAGACGGGTGTCTGGGGAAAATATCGGAGCGGTGACTGTTTGCCTAGACCAGTCCATGATACCGATTCTGGGGAAGACCCCTGCTTGTGGCGTCATACCAGAACCGTTCTCATGCTACGTTGCCAAGACATGATCATACCCACCTGTTTGCGCTGGCTCGTGGCCGATCTGCTCTAGCTGCTGCATCCCCCCCACATTCCACATTCCACAGACCGTCTCCCCCTTTGCATCTGCATTTGCATGCCATGATCTACCAATGGCTTGCATTCCTACCATTATGTCTATTATTTGTGTCACACGACAGGAATTGCTTGGCTGAGAACGGCCCTTACTAACATGGTGTGTCTCCTTTGACAGGTCTGGAAAATCAACCGCGAACGTGCTGTCGATTACTTGAATACGAGAACGAGAATCTACGTCGTCGACGGCTATGCCGGCTGGGATGAGAAGTACAGAATTCGCGTCCGTGTCATCTGCGCCCGCGCCTACCATGCCTTGTTCATGAGGAACATGCTCATTCGCCCTCCCCGCGAGGAGCTGGAGCACTTCCACCCCGACTACACCATCTACAATGCCGGCACCTTCCCGGCCAACCGCTTCACCGAAGGGATGACTTCGGGCACTTCAGTCGCCATTAACTTTGCCGACAAGGAGATGGTCATCCTCGGTACTGAGTACGCCGGCGAGATGAAGAAGGGCGTGTTCACGGTCTTGTTCTATGAGATGCCTATCAAGCACAATGTCCTGACACTGCACTCTTCCGCCAACGAGGGCAAGAACGGCGACGTCACGCTCTTCTTCGGTCTGTCCGGCACCGGCAAGACGACTTTGTCCGCCGACCCTAACCGCGCCCTGATCGGCGATGATGAGCACTGCTGGAGCGAACGCGGTGTCTTCAACATTGAGGGTGGCTGCTACGCCAAGTGCATCGGTCTCTCGGCCGAGAAGGAGCCTGATATCTTCAACGCTATCCGCTTCGGCTCCGTTCTCGAGAACGTCGTCTTCGACCAGGAGACCCGAGAGGTTGACTACGACGACTCCACCCTCACCGAGAACACCCGATGGTGAGTCCTGTTTGCTTTCCTATCGAACTGACCAGATGCTGACTTGCTCTACAGTGCGTACCCTATTGAGTACATCAGCAACGCCAAGATCCCCTGTCTGTCGGAGAACCACCCCAGCAACATCATTCTCCTGACCTGCGATGCTCGGGGTGTCCTACCCCCGATCTCGAAGCTCAACAGCGCGCAGACCATGTTCCACTTCATCTCGGGCTACACGTCCAAGATGGCCGGTACCGAAGATGGCGTCACAGAACCACAGGCCACCTTCTCGTCCTGCTTCGCGCAGCCCTTCCTGGCGCTCCACCCGATGCGCTACGCCAAGATGCTAGCGGACAAGATCGAGCACCACAAAGCCAACGCCTGGCTGCTCAACACCGGCTGGGTCGGTGCTGGCTACGTGCACGGCGGCAAGCGCTGCCCCCTAAAGTACACGCGTGCTATCTTGGACGCCATTCACTCGGGCGAGCTCGCCAAGGTCGAGTACGAGACGTACGAGGTGTTCAACCTCCAGGTGCCCAAGACATGCCCCCGGGTACCGGACGAGCTACTAAACCCCAAGACGGCGTGGACCGCGGGTGCAGAGAGCTTTGACCAGGAAGTCAAGAAGCTCGGCACGTTATTCAACGAGAACTTCAAGAAGTACGACTCGGAGGCTACGGATGAGGTCAAATCGGCCGCACCCGTTGTCGTTTAAAGAAAGAGGAATGCGGGGGGTAAGGGAATAAAAAAAGAAGCGAAAGGCGCCTGTCTTTTTTTTCTTTGGCATATCTTAACTTGATGATGATACCTACAAAGCATACACCACCGACTTTCTCAGTAGGTCTTCCGCCTTCGGGGATTTCCTTTTGTTTAATACAGCAGTGCCAAGGAACTGGCACTCTCGAGGGCGGGCCGAAGCGAAACGCTCTATGCCTTAGACTGAACGGGGGAGGAATATACACATGCTTGCCTATCCTTTTCTGCAGCCAGAATATGGACTCGCACGCCAATTTTGTTATTGTTTTTGGTCATGGTAGATAGGAGGAGGAGACGGCATTCGATGGCGATCTCCTTGCTTACAGGGGTTTTGCCTGTTTGCCACGGAGACAGAGATCAGAATGAATTATAGACCAACTACCTACCTATTTATATGGCTTCGATGCTTATGTGCATGTGCATGTGTATGTGTATATATATGGTTCGTATTTGCAGATATTGTGAGGCATTGAGTAAAGGGACGGCCTGAGGACGTAAAGTATGAGAGGGCATCATGTGTACCTTATCTATGCAGGCTGCCAGTGCCCGCGATGTTTGATGTTTGTAGATGTGTGTAATCTCGGGTGTAAGTTTGTATGACCCTAGGCGAAGCTCGCCCATTTTATTGTACGACAGCAAATGCGAAAAGAATAGTACCTGTTACGCTGTGTAAGAGATGCGTGCAAAGTATAGTGCAAGTTTAAAGTAGAAAGAGAAAAGCTAACATATCTCCCCATAGGTTCTGCGTGCCTTACCTACGGTGTTGAAGGTGAGCTCAGCTGTTGTAGGGGCTACAGGGAGGTACCTTAACCACTACAGCGTAATTGCCCACTGTAACGTACCTAAGGTAGGTTAATCGATAGGTAAATTCTGGGCAATTCTGATTGGAGCCGCTGTCGTCAATGAAACGGGCACTCACCACCACCACTAATAATAGTAGCGGGTGATAGTAGATAGGTACCTACCATCTCAAGCCTCGCTGGTTTACGGCTTCACCTGAGCCCTTTGCTCTTCTCTTCTCTTCTCTTCTACCACCAACGCGCACACGACGCGGCGAATGCCCGCTGCCTTTCCCGCCTGTTATATTCCGGAACCAATGATGACCAGCGGGCAACATGGATGGGGATTGGGACGAGGTACGTTGCATTAGATCTACTATTGGCGGTGGTGCATCGTGGATTTAAATGCCAATGAATGCTATGGATCATAAGCTAACTCTATCTATTTACGTGTGCTCGTAGGTTGCCCGGATACCGTTTCCACCACCGGGCATCCGTGCCTTGCCCACGCCCGTGACGTGTCTGGCCTTCGACATCTCGCAAGAACTGCTCTGGACAGGCAATGAATACGTACGAAACAACCAGCGCCGCCTTCCGGTGCCCCTCTTCCCCTTTCGACCGCTAACCACCGCCAACCTCGTTGACAGGGCAGGGTCACCTCGTTCTACGGCGCCAAACTACAGCAATACACCTCCTTCAAAGCCCACACCTCGCAAGATGGCGGCGTGCTCCAGATCCTATTCAACGACAAGGGCGTCATCGCCCTCGGCGCTCGAGGCGTGCACATGCGCAACAGACGCGGGGTTCCTTTGTGGTCCATCAGGTGCGTGGGAGTACAGGTGATTGTGACGGGTGTGACGAGCCCAACGAGCCGGGATTGGGAAGCTGACTGGCTTCTCCGAGTGTAGACACGATGATATGAAAGAGCTACGATGTATGAGCTTTACGTCTAAGGGTACGAGCGAAATACTGGTAGCCGGTGAACAGGACAAGATGCTGGTTATTGATACCGTCAAGGGAGAGGTGACAAAGCAGGTAAGTCCACTCGCGCTTCTAATTTACAAATCAGCCTATGTGGTTGGTTGATTAAATGTTCACCCATTTCTGTCCTGTCTAGGTATCAACGGAGCACAAATATAAAATCATGCGAAGGAGCAGCCGTAATATCTGTGCCGCAACCCCCGGCGGCTCTGTGCACATTATTGACTCGATCAACTTCCAAGTCCTGAAGATGTGGAATGCGCATACCGCCGCCATTAATGATATGGATGCCCAGCATGATTTCATAGTAACATGTGGCTATTCTCTTAGGCAACAGGGCAACTACATGCCCGATCCCTTTGTCAATGTCTTCGACCTCAAGAATATGGTCTCCATGTCGCCTATCCCCTTTCCCGCCGGTGCCGCCTACGTACGCATGCACCCCCGTATGTCTACCACGAGTATCGTCATGTCCCAGATTGGGCAGATGCACGTCGTCGACTTGATGAACCCCAACACTAGTAACGTGCGTCAAGCTAATAGCTTGTCTTTTTTTTCCATGATCGAAATAGCACCGTCAGGCGAGGCTGTGGCCCTGGCTGATGGCGACTGTTCTATCCACCTGTGGGGTTCCCCCAGTAAAATTCATTTCACCGAGTTTGGACGACCCGTCGAGACCGCCGACACGCCGTCTGCCGTACCGAGGATAGAGTTTGACGCGTGGGATACGTGAGTTTACGACGAACTGCTAGTTATTGTAGTACCATATATTAACATCGAGAGCAGGCCGCTAAGTTCTATTGGTATGCCCTATTACAGAGAAATTTTGTTATCAGCATGGCCCGGCAACATGGTCACTGAGGTCGGCCTTCCACCTGTGAAAATTGATCCGCAAGTCCTAGCCACCCTACAAGAGAGGGAATGGGGCTTCTACGGTAAGAATACGCGTCCACTTCGCAGAAATCAGGTTGAGGACATACGCAGCAGCGAGAGCCCCCAGAGTACACTGAAGATCCCCAAATTCTTGAGTGAGAAGGCTCGCGAGTTAGCAAAATCGCCTGCTGGGACCCCTGCTCCTGAAGAGATCGTCCCGGACATTCCACTCGTCATCCACGAGAGTAAACTCGAGAGCCACAAGATTGAGGTACCTGAATTGTACCAGCATATCGAAATCAAATACAGCAAATTCGGTATTGACGACTTCGATTTTGGGTTAGTAGGCGTATGAAATTCTATGAGAATATCGCCGCGCTAACGTGGACTAGGTACTTCAACAAGTCGCAGTATTCTGGACTCCAGAACCATATTGTTAATGCATATGCAAACCCCTTATTGCAAATTATGCACTACACACCACTGATACGAAACATTGCTCTGCAACATGCGGCGACGGCGTGTGTTGATGAGATGTGTCTCCTTTGCGAGCTGGGCTTTCTTTTCGATATGCTCGACAAAGCGGAAGGGGAAGCCTGCCAGGCATCTAACTTTACTAAGACTTTGAGCATTCACCCAGACTGTAAGTAATGGATCGCACCACGTCTAAAATATCTCTTATTGATGAACATGCAAAGCCGCGCACCTAGGCTTACGAGAGGAGGAACCGCATGGTACCCCTCTGACCCTTGTGCTGCAACAACTGGCGCGGTTTTTACTACGGCAAATGTCACAGAATTATAGCACCATGGTCTTTAAAAATATTCAAAGTTTCGGTACCGACTCACAATCACCCGCAGCGTTCGAGGAGGTAATTCCCCAGCTGCCCCAAAATGCACGGCATTTCCGCTGACCAGCCCCAGCTATTTCGAACTTCCGCGGTTAGTTCAATAAGATGTATGGCCTGCAGAAATGAAAATACGAAGGCAGATGCAACCATGGTTAATGAGCTGATATATCCACAAAATGTGGGTAAAGCTGGTTCTTTCTCCGTGTCCAGCGATAGAGCAGCTAACACGAAAAAGAAACCTGGTCAAAGAAATCCACGTGTTAGAGGCACGACATTCTCCCAGGTCCTGAAAATGAGTGTAGAAAGAGAGACAACCAATAAAGGGTGGTGCAACATATGCCATCGTTACCAGAGTCTAGCGACCAGAAAGACTATCCATGAAATACCTAGTGTATTGATGCTTACCGCCGCTATCAATACAGCCGAGCATCGACATCTATGGGCCACGCCTGGCTGGCTACCAGAAGAGATTGGCATCATCGTAGACAACGGCAATTTCTTTTGCTACGAAGGGGAGGACTTAAAATTGCATCTACAGCGTGGTATTCATAGTATTACAGTGTATTCCCTTACGGGCCTCACCGCGAACATCGATGGTGGCAAGCAGCAACAATCTCATCTTGTCGCTATGGCAAACGGTAAGTATAAATTCTATACGCCTAATATACTCCATAGTCCCGAGCTAACCCTGGGATGAAGTCGCACACTCGGCCCCGACAGCACCAAATAAGAGCCAGTGGTATTTATTTAATGACTTCCATGTCAAACCTATCCCAACTAAGGAGGCTTTAACTTTCAATACCTCGTGGAAAACACCTTCTGTCATTATATATCAGGTGAAGGCTGCCAATAATCGCCTCGACTCTACCTGGAAACGGAACCTGGATGCCCGGCTCCTATACCTTGATCTTCTGTAAGGCTACTTTTTCGCCTCGTACGCGTGACCCAGTTTCTCACTAACTACATTGCTCAGGCCTGCTCGAGGGGACAAAACGTACCAGACACTCAGTCGGGAGAATGAGCCCGCTGGGCACGACACAATCGTGGCTATAGATACCGAATTTGTCAAGATCGCACAACCGGAAGTCGAAATGCACTCGGATGGTAACTCGAAAATCATTAGGCCAACTGTCCACGCTTTAGCGAGGACGTCGATTATCCGTGGTAGCGGTATGGACGAAGGGGTGCCGTTCATAGACGATTATATCCTGATCAATGAGAAAGTTGTCGACTATCTCACATCGTACTCTGGCATCACCCCGGAAGATCTAGACAAGACGATTGCTGCGGAGCGGGGACATAATCTCGTCCCCCTAAAGATCGCGTACAAGAAGATCTGGATTCTCCTCAATCTTGGGTGCAAATTCCTCGGGCACGGCCTCAAACAAGACTTCCGCGTGATCAACATCCACGTACCGAAGGCTCAGGTGATCGACACAAGCGATCTCTTCTTCATCAAGGAGCGGCTGCGTAAGCTCAGTCTACAGTTTCTTGCGCACACCATCCTCAAGGAGGACATTCAGCTGCTTACGCACGACTCGATCGAGGATGCGCGCACCGCGCTTCGGCTCTACCGCAAGTACCAGGAGTACGCTGAGGCCGGCATCCTCGAGACCATGCTACAGGAGATCTACGCCAAGGGCCTCGCGTCCAACTTCAAACCTCCCGTCAAGGCGAGTGCGGGCATCCCCATACGCACGGATACACCACCTGTGAGTGATGCCTCGGGCGCAAAGGCCAGTGGTACTCCTGGTGGGACGGGAACAGCACCTTCTACCCCGTCGAGAAAATCGGGCTCGAGCGCCCTTGCCCTCACCCCTATTTCCACGCCGCTAAGGGAGTCGACCTCGTCGTGATGTACCACGAGAGACCGAAGGCTTGCGGTGAATAAGGGGAGGCAAGGGCACGGAATAGGAGTAGGGGGTATAAAACATGAGGACGGGTAGGAGACTCGGGATGGAACTGGCAGTAGAGTTAATCACGAGCGACGTCTGTTTGGGGGCGAGCTGGGTGTTTGGATCCCCAGTGACTACATGTTTTACGTCTCAAGACTGAGATGAGGGTGGTGTGTAGGTGCGTTAGGACAAATGAAGATACCAGGTACATAGCTATTACACACCCCGATTAAATTCCTATAGAAATGAAGAATATGAGAAAAAAAGGTTACAAACTGAACATGGGAACGCGAATAGAAATGCAACAGTGAACAAAATACTACTAAAATACCGAGTTACAACTAGCATGTGGTGGTGTATAGTTGACTGTTAGTTGTGTAGGTAGGTGTGATAAGCCTTCGCTATTTTACCCGAGCCTGGCTATGTAGAACTTCTCTCATTCCTATTGTGTAGATGCTCAGTGTAGAGTAGATATTTCTAAATTTCAGGAACCCCTATACTAGTGGCAATAGTAACAATTCACATTCGAGGGGAAAACTAAGTAGACAGACAAAACAAGCGGCAATTTTATGTTCGTCTATTCCGTTAAAAATTTTCAAAATCTAGTTTACTTGCGTTAGGTCATGATGAAATAGCCTCCCAGCCATACTACCTAGGAAGAAAGTCGCGAGCATTCACCCACACGCTGACTTAACAAATCTATGACACAAGTCGCTGAGAGATTGACCCGGATAGTATACCCCTAATTCGCCTTCATTTTGAGGGTTTGATAAGTCGGTTTGTGCTTTTGCCGCTTTTAGATGAAATGATGTATATCCTTAGGGATGAGATTCACGGTTCATGTACTTCGTTCATACATTCTCGGCTGTGTTAGAATAGCGGTTTATTCCTATAAGAAACAGTTTGAGTCAGGAAATCTTTAAGCTGCATCATCCGTGAGGAGCTTTGTGATCTTGCCGATAGCAATTGTTTGTCCCTGTAGAAGGATTATTAGTATGTAGGTCTATAGCAAATATATGACGAGGCGAAGTTACCTGGTCACGGAGGGTGAAGCGGCCAAGTTGAGGTGCGTCCTCAAACGTCTCAACACACACAGAGCCAGCACCACCAGTAACTTCCATACGAGCAATGATGCTGTCGCCCCTTCTAGCATGCGTGGGGGGTACCTTGCTCTTTCTGCTGGTGCCTTTTTGTAGCTTGTGAAGTAGAGCAGAAAATGTGACCTCCTCGATAGCAGCGTGTACATGAAGCACACAGTTGAAGCCTGCTGTGAGGATAGACTTCAACTCTAAAATTCGAATCTGTGCCTCGAAAGCTTTGACATTATGCACTAGGCGCTTCGGACTGCACAAAACGAAACCACTGCGTATCTCATAAGTCAGTAACTACATAAGTCATACACGGGCTTACGGATGCACTTGAGTAACCATCCGTTGGGGATAATCTTGGCAGGCAAATCCAACACTCAAAAGTCGGTTGCACGGGGTAACATACGGTGAGATATCGTCCTCCTCAATGCCTCGAAGTCGCATTCGGACTTGGTCACCGCACTGGGCGATCTGGATTTCATCTTCCGTCTCGCCGTATAGAGCAGAAATCTCGATCTTCTCCTTGTTGGGCATCATAATTAGACTCATACCCTTTCGACAAACGCCAGCCTGTGCGAACACGAGAGTCAGTAACTTTCATATGACGGAAATAATCACAGCGGGTTTTGCAAGTACGAAATGTCGTTCAACGATAAAGAAATTCTCGTCTAGGAATTTGTGCCGCTAGGAAAGAAAACGGGATACAAAAATTCAAGGGGTATCTTACCTCAATTTTGCCTTCCACCATAGTACCCATATCGCGATACTTTCCGGCAACGGCCATCATGAAACTTGGACACGAAGAGTCAGTAATTCCAATCATAAAAAGAGCATGTAAGAATACCCAAGACTCAGAATTAGTGTTGGCGAGGGACCTTTGCATCGATGACGATGGACAACAGAAGAACACGGGAATGGGTAACTCACGGCGCATTGACCTTGCGCTCCAAGGATTGCATGTCATCCAGGTATTCAAGCAATGAAGGGCCATCGTAGAAAGAGCAAACGCCGGCTGGAAGCCTTTCCTTGATGTTCAATATTTGCTGGGCGGCAATAGGCATGAAGAAGACGTCGCCCTTATTGTATCCCATCTAATCAACGTTAAGAGTCAGTAATGGTTATCAAGGGTGTGAAAAAGCGAGGTCATAAGTTAACAAGAGAGGTAAGCCTGAGACGGGTAGAGAGAATGTAGGAGGGGGGCCAGTAGGGCCCAGAATGCGTACCCCCTTTAAAAATTGTGATAACTTGGTGGTACATTCTTTATATCGGTCGTGCGACCACATGACCGTTGGGTCATCCATCTCTATTGAGTCTAGTTAGCAAAAATGAAGTTTTTTCAAGATAGACTGTTCAAAGTAGACAGCTATCCAGGCTTCTTAATTAAGTTATGGCCGATGCTGAGAACCGCACTGCTCATTGAATGGAATATAGAGACTTACTGTTAATGACGACCACAAGTTTGTTAACACCTTGGGTCTTAGCAAGCATAGCATGCTCGCGGGTCTGGCCGCCCTTCTCGAAACCCGTTTCGTATTCTCCCTTTCGCGCGCTAATAACGAGAACACCAACATCTGCTTGGGCGGCACCGCCGATCATGCTGGGGACATACGTCTTGTGGCCTGGAGCATCAAGGATACTGTATCGGCGTTTATCGGTCTCGAAGAAACCACGTCCAACCTCTACCGTTTTACCCTTTGATCGTTCTTCCTTAGTGAGATCCAGAGCCCACGACAGCCACCATGACTCTCGGCCTAACTCCTTTGCTTCTCTCTTGTACTTTTCCACTTTTCAAGAGTCAGTATTTCTCATTCAACCGAAATAGGTGAGAGTCGCGGTGACTCGAAGGGCCAGTAAACGTTATTTTAGGTAGAATGGGAATTATTACTTTAGTGAACAATAGGGGAGGAAAATTTAGAGCCTTCGTATACTTACTTGTTCGTTCGTCGACCATACCGGTAGCATATAGAATACTTCCACCTAGAGTACTCTTGCCAGCATCGACGTGGCCTAAAAAGATGACATTCACGTGCTCTTTGCCGTAGATTTCCTTTAGCGTTTCATCATCGACATCGGCTGCTTGCTCGTTCATGACAGCATCGGCGTCACGAGTGGCACCCTTTGCCCCTCTCGATGGACTCGACCGACCAGACGATGGTGTAGGCGAGGTCTTCCCGCTAGCAGTCTTGGTAGTCTCGCCCGTCTTCTCGATAGCCTTTGCAGCAGTCACCTTGGCACCAACATCGGCAGAAGGCTCTGTCTCAGGGACAGCCTCCTCCTTTGAGTCTGCTGATTCCTTTGGCTCATCTTTGGGCTCATCCTTTGGCGCCGCAGGCATGCCAATAGAGAGGACCTTGGCAGCCTTAGGCTTGGAAGTATCGCCGCCTATGCTCAGGACCTTTGGGCCGCCCTCCTTGGTGGTTACGGGTTTGTTCAAGTTGGAGGTAGCAGCGGCAGCTTGTTCGGGACGTTTGGCGATAGTAGGGACAGCCTGAGGTGTGGGCTGTGGAGTTTGCTGCGGCTGTTGTTGTTGTTGCTGGTACTGGGCGTACTGCTGGTGGCCTTAGGAAGAGTTAGCTGACATGGGCCTGGGATAGTACACGTTAAATTAACGGGGGGTTTGCGCCTCACCATATCCGCCTTGGTTGTTGTAGCCGCCCTGCTGGCCGTAGATGTTGCCATAGCCCTGGCCATATTGCTGGTTATATCCTCCGGCCTGGCCATACTGGGGGTAGAAGTTCTGACCACCATAGTAACCCTGCTGCTGCTGTTGCTGCTGATATTGGTTGTAGCCGCTATAAGCCTGCTGGCCAGGTTGGAAACTATGTGCGGTGGGCTGGAAAGAGGCGGCGCCGGGTCGGAATGTCTGCGCATTTGCCGGGTTGTTGTTGTTGTTGAGGTTCATGCGCTGTGTCTGGCGCGACAGGTTATCGTCCTGGGCGGCGGGGTCGTCTTCCCACGAGTTGAGGTCCGACATGGTGGCGTGGATGTGGAGGCTTTCTATTTTTGTTGTTATATCAATCAATAACTAAAATCTCCACGAAAACTTGTGAGTGAAAAGATAATGTAGTTGATTAAAGTATACAACACTGCAGGGGTAATAAATAATTGGGTGTTCAGAAGGTACCTAAGGTAGCTGAGACTTCTCTGTTGTACAAAATGAGGCAAAGCACAGTACAGACAGTATCGGCTGATTGAGCCCAGGTAGAAAGGTAGCTGGCTGACTCTGGTATAATTTGAAGAAATTGATTGCAAATTGGGTGAATGCAGGATGGGATGGGATGGGATGGGACGGGACGGCGGTGCTTACTTGAATGATGCACGTGGTTGGGCTGCAAGTTCGGGCCTAAGTGGGAAAAAGCACCTTCTCTTCTACCTAAGTACCTACTGAATGCCTATCACTCCTAGGTAGACTATAGAAGAAGGTAGGAGGTATGATGTATGATGTATGAGACGCAAAAACTCAGCTGCGGTCCTCGACTGAAACTTGCGGCTACAAACTTCTCTATCTAACAGATCCAGTTCGAGCGGGTTGGCGCCTTCACGGTGTGGCTCATGGTGGGGCATTTTGGCGGGGTAAATTTATCTGCTCCGTCCAGCTACCTTTTGTAATCGGACCCCACCAATGACGATGCGACGGCCGGACCACGTACCCATGCACTACCCAGTAGGTATATGGTGTACTTTTTTCGGTACTGTGTTAAACGTAACCTTACCACCTAGCAAACGCGGTAGCAGCCCAACTGAACCGTGTAGTTTTCAGATGGATAGTAAATAAATATTCATGAAGGAAAGTAAAGCTTAAATAAAGTGAGTATCTACCTAAGGTAAGTTAATTTGAACACTCCATCTTCGGAGGTAGGCATATGTATGTATCAACACGTCCTGAGCAAACTCTGCGCTTAGATACTTACTATATTGACTTATTCATTCACAGACATACATTTAGTCGGTAATCAATCAGGTGTATGGTTCCCTGCCTCCCTTCTTTGTAAACACCCACGACTCAATATTGAATTTCGATGCATCATCTACAAGCTCCTAGTCTGCCGAGCTTCTTGTCTGAAGCGGGAGCAACCGAGACTGAGCAGCCGTTGCTATGGACGCATTCCTCACCAGGCTATCTTACCATGCCACTAGTTACGCCGTTCGATCGTGCATCGCCCTGACTTCAACCTATGTCATCAAACAGGGCGCTAAGCTGCTCAAGGTAACAAACAAACAAACCACAACAACAAGAATACGAGGAACAACACCAAGGCTCACATACATCTCCGACAGACCGTTGAACATGACCCTTTACGAGCTGAGCTTGGCCAGCTGCAGCGTCGCTTGGGCCGAAAAATCGAGGTGAGTTCCATGCTATAATAATAATATGCCTATCTTCTTTCTCACGGCTATTAACGTGGTAGCCAAGTTGGTATCTCCTATTTTAGAATCTATCGAGCTCCGCTACACCAGGGGAGACTCGGCTCTCGAAGCAGTAGTGCGCACTGCTCGGGCTCTACGTGAAGACATTGACGCCCTGGGGGAACGATTAAAAGATGCTACATCACCCCAACCGCAGCCGTCAAACCGAGCGTCAGATCCCAAGGCCGCCGCCGCTCGTCAACAGGCCGAGCTGGCTGGGATTATTGGGGACATCAGAGATCTCATCACCAGCATCGATGATGCGATCCCACTGATCAACCTATGGGTGTCTGCCATCGGCGGCATCCAGGCACCGCCATCATCTTTCTCCCCATCCCGCCTATTACAAGCGAGCATGCTAGTCAATGTGGGGGACACACAGTTCATCCTCGACCCAAGCCAGCCAATGCAGATAGGCCCGGATTTCACCTTGTCCCTGTACATGCTGTTCCGTGGCCATGCTTCAGCTCATAATATGCAAGAGCCTTACGGTGTGGAGGAAGGACAGCGGAAACCGATGTGGCAAGAGGTCATTCACAAAGCCCGAGTGCGGCTCCTCCGTGTTCCTCTAGACGACACGACAGACGGGATTGTTGGTAACAACCCCCGCGCGCATTACGCCTACCAACTCCAGCTAGTAGAAGATTTAGACGACGGACGGATGCACACATTCGATGATAAAGACTCACATCCAACCCCATACGATGGCCTATCACTGGCTGGTATTCGCGAATTTATTCCCGTTCACCAGATCTCCAAGATGTTCTACGCTGATGTCGGGAAGATCCTTAATATCACTAACGACGATGGCGCCTCGAGCAGCCCGGTCCTCTTACTCAAGAGAGATGTAAACGCCATACCGGTTGATACTATGCCGGTGGTACAAGAATCTAATGACCCGATGCTCACGATAGAGAGCCCAAGAGACAGCCTGCCGGTACCGGAAACGCCACCGTCAGAGGGGGATTCACAAGACGATATTGACTTCCAACTTCAGCAAGAAATGGGACTCGTCGAAGAGCCGACCTGTTCCACCATAATATCCTCGACGGCCCCTCAACCCCGTCCCAAGCGCCAAAGTTGGAGAATCCCACAGGATCTAGACCCGGAATGGATAGCCCTCGAAGTCTTTGACGTAGACGACAACGATGGAGCTTCAGACACAAACTCAGAATCAACCGGTGACGAAAAAGACTCCACGCCGGATGACGAGGATGCCCCTAGTTGTCGCCCGCGACACACCGCTCGCCCATCCGTTGACCTAAACCTCATCACACAACTTCATAGAATGAACCTCGCCTCCTCTTCCTCTTCCCGCCCCTCGTCAAGTGCCTCGCACCAAGTCGTCTCCACCCCGCCCCCCTCCAGCCGCGAAAGCATAGCGCCCAAACCCAAACTTACCGACCTGACCCCCGCCAAGTTGATCGAGCGCTCCCCCTTCGCCGCGATCAAGACGTCGCTATCGTTGCTAGAGATGCTCCTTCGCCTCACGAGCTTGCAGGAGTTCGAGCAGACGACGCACTTGTCTATCCCGGATCATGTCCTGACGTTCTACCTCGACGAATCCGTCTCCACGAGTGGGCTGCAGGGTAGGGACCGCGCAGCCGCGAGTGCTGAGGCGGAGCGCAAGGTCGGTTTTGATCCGTACGCGGATCCGGCCGGGTAGGCATCAGCTCCTTGTCGGTGATCAAGATCCAGGGGAAGAGAAAATGGCGATATTGTTAGATATTTATGTTATGAGGGAAGACAATAGTGTTGGTGCGTTTTGTTGCATGGTTGGCGTTGGAGGGGATTTGATACCAAATTAGGTACCTAGAATGGATAAGGGGTAGATAAATAGATAGATGCATGCATACGTGGCAGATAAACTGGGACTACTATTGACTTCAAATTTTCAGGTTACATGATATTATCAACTCCATTGGTTCGACTTACTAGGCGTAGTAGATACGGCGTATATTCTCCTTCGATGTACGTTAATAGTAAACCGCAAGTTCTTGAAATAGTGTTACTATGCTATGATAGATAATACGTAATTCAGATAGACATCGAATATTGCTCTATAGTTCCGAGTCGTTCGTTCGAATTATTGTAATGAGTACAAGGCAAAATACAATACAATACCTAGGTAGGTAGATGAGTCGGTATATAGTAGCCCACAGGCCAGTCCTATCATACAGACACACAACAACATAGACATGTACGAATTGCGTACAGATCCGCGGCGCGCGTCTTGTTGCGTTACGTAGCATGCGCTCTTTCTTATCTGAGCATCATGGCATTCCGCTCCATCCCATCTAAGGGTGACCATACCTGGCTCCGTTTCGCCTCACGCGTTATTCTTTAATTCTGTACTTACGCCTATAGCATGGCATGGTCATTACACACAACACAGCACAGCCCAGCGTTACCGCTTCTTGCCGGCAATGGCAGAATGGCTGAGGTTGGCGCGAGCGGCAGTACCCAGCTTGTGGAGGACCTGCCTGCGGTCCCAGGCGGCGGAGCGGCCCTCGATGACGGCGATGATCTCCTGGCCGAAGCGGGCGGCAAACTGCTTCCGACCGGATCCGGTAGAACGCTTCTTGTTGACGATGTCGAGTATCCACAGGATGGCCTGGCGGCGGCGGGCGCGCGCATTGATAGGCTCTGGGACGTCTAGCGCAGCGCCACCACCGGCTAGCCCCTTGAAACTGCGTACACGTATAATCGGCGCGACCGTATCGATCGCTAGCGTAAGGTAGAGGAGCGGATTCAGCGGAAGCTGCTCTGGTGGTGGTGAGCCCGGGAGCAGAGGGCGCAGGGGCGAAACCTTGGGTGGCGGGCTTGTGCGGAGGTAGTTGAGGATTAGGGAGACGTGCTATTCAAGGTGGGTATGTTAGCTTTCCCTGCTTCCCGTTCTGTCGGTCTTCATATATATATGTTTGATCCTGCTAGTTAGCGTCTCGGATAGCTCGCCTATGGCTATATGTTCTGCTTAAGAAATACAAGAGCCCGTATATATAAAAAGAATAGGGCTGGGGAGACGAGGGTTGAGGGCGAATAAAAGCATGCACACCTTTTGTGCCTGGCTTAGCTTGCCATCGCGCATAAGCATTCTGGTAATCTGGTGAATGACGGGGTGATGTCGGTCCTGCAGCTTATCGTGCTTCCCAGGGCGTGCTGGCATCTCGAATTTAAGGCCCGCGGCCATGAGCGCCATCGCATCTTCACCAGCAGCAGCCTGTTCTAGGGCCACAATGGCCTCGGCATTCAAGAAATTGTCTGCGAATGGCTCGGTTGGGATGTAGGGTTTTGGAGCTGTTTCGGACGAGGAGGGCGGCGGCGGCGGAGGGAGATCTCTGTTATCGGGAGGGGGACGACTTGATATGTTGTCAGAGAGGCCCCTCCTCCCCAGAGTTATACTCGGGATATAATGATGGTGATGATGAGGCCGTGACGGCCGCGTCCGGACGGCGAGACTCCGTAAGGACCGCCAGGGATTTATTTTCGAGGCCATTTTCTCATTTGGCGTAGGACCCGTCCTCCCTCCGGTTCCAATCTATCTGCCGCGTATTCAGACGTCCTAATTGACCGGCTGTCGTGTTGGCCGTCGGTGTCGTCGTTTCGAGGTCGTGCTGCGATCGAACGACCCGGTATCTTCAATAAATTTTATGTATGTGAGGTTGTTCCGATGCAGGGATTCTTGTGGCTTGACTACCCACTCGAGTGCCAATTACACCCGTCTCTGAGAATAATGGGGCTGGTGGAATGTGGCTAGTATTCTATACATACTAGAACCTTATGGGACCGATAAATTGTACATACCTTGTGTACCCACACCTCTGCTCATGCCTAGGTACCTCCTCTTGATTCACCTCTTGGTTCTACAATAGACGCCTACATGATTAGGTAGGATAGGTAGGTGGATAGGTGGATTACCAGGTAGGTAGTGGGTACTCTAGAGATGGAAGGTACTTACAAAACACATCCCGCGCATACCTTTATATGTAATTGAGCCACAAAGATAGACAGTCTCCTAATAGCTACCTACATGTAAGGAAGGCAGTATGTATAAGTATTAGTAGGCACTTGCTTACCTACCTAAATCTTCCCATGTAATATCATGCCATTGGCCAAACAAATCAATTATACCAGACAGTCCATACATAAGCTACCTACCTACATAGGTAGGTAGGTAGATAGGTAGCTAGGTATGCTGTATGTATGAACCTATAACTAGCCACACCCCACCTTCGCCCCCCTGTCCCTGCCCCTCATCCCTGTCCCTCCTCAACATTTAACATACGTACTTACATACTACATACATACACTTCGCGTCAACCTGCGCTTTTATTTTTTGACTATTGCTTTTTCCATTCCCACTACAACCTAGATCACATCACGACACCAGCCATGCGCATGTCCACCGCTTTGCCACCGCGCCCACCGAACGGCGACCCTCGATCGGCATACCGGAAACAGCTAGTCACAGCTCACAGCAGCCAAATATAACCAAATAGAACCCAATATAACCAAATCATCACGTATTCTCGGGTACAGACGTTACCGTGTGGATGTCTGTATCTGTCTGTATGTACGCTTATGTACTGCGTGTGGGAGCTGACCCGGAAGTCCCGGCAGCTGCAACGCTACACCACGCCAGACGGCCGTCGATCATTCAATTTGCGCGCCAACGCGTGGGATTTCCAATTTTCTCGTCTATCTGGCCGACCTGCTGGTTGACTGGGTCCTGGCTGGGCTGCGACCAGCCCGTCCAGATTGGCCAGATGGGCTAGGTACTACGATGTTTGGGTTTTTGGTGGTTTTCTAGGACCTCATCATATCATCAGGGATCATGTGATATTGCATCCAATGTAGGCTATGTGGGCGTCAATCTGTACGTCGAGCGCCTGCATCACGTCGAACTACTTATACTTATATATACCTACCTACACACAGGTTTGCAACTAACTAACATACAGTACCCGCATGCTACTATTTCGGATGGCTAAGCAGACGCTGACGTTGTATTTGATGTTACCGGTCCCACTCACTCGGCGAACATTTAAGGGTCCAAATGTCTGTTTCCTAGCCCCTCCCTCCCCATTTGTGGAACAGCGGGACTTCGACAGACACACAGGCATCCATTCATTCATACATACATACTTACTTACATACCTAGGTACTCGTTCAACGATGTCTATCCCACCTCCAGACCTCCTTGATCTATCTACCCACCTGCCTACCTACCTACACATGCCTACACATGCCTACACATGCCTACACATGCCTGCCCAGTCCTACAGTCGGTCTATTGGATATAGAGACTAGGTAAGCTTGTGTAGGCAAACTACCTAATTAAACTAGATAGGCCATGATACCTACACTAGCCCTGTGATATAGGAATTGGTTGCATAAGTCCCGTGCATTGGGGCTCTGTCGTCAGATTTATTTGGATCATTTATCTCAGTGTAGGTAGGTTGGTAGGTACCTGTAGGTAAGTGTTGCTCTTGTGCCCAACTGACTATAAACCTACATAGCTGTCTCGGACTTGGATGATACAATCGATTCGCCTGCAGCCCCATTGGTCTATCGGTAAGTAGGTTGGGTAATTCTAAGCCGGTAGGTATGTACGTAGTATTGTCTTGTTTTATCTTGCCCATAAACGCCATGCAGGCGTTTACGCCATTGATGTGTCACACATACACTAACTGCGTCCTCTGATCCAGTCCCTTGTTTTGTGTCACCACTAGGTTACAATGTCCCAGACTCTCATCATCCTCCCCCATTGAGTAGTCCTGTCAACCCTCCACTGACCTCTCTTGTTGTCATGTTGGTCCAGTTGTCACGGGACTGGACAATTATGTCAGATCACGTATCAAACTCCCTCACCTTCTTGCCTCATCGCACTACACCCAGAAATAGACATGTCGAGCAAATGCGTGTCTCGTCTAATGTTCACTGTGATCCCCCTCCATGTACCTACTACTGTACACTAACCTAGATGCCCAAATACCTACTTTAGGTACCAAACTCACCCCAGGTTCAGGCCGCCAAGCTGACCTAAACTAGGTTCAGATCTCTTCCCCACGGAAAGTATTAGGAAATTCCGAATTACTAGCCTTACCTACTGCCTATTATTACTATATAGGCGGACTAGTGTACACTATGGCGTGGTGGGCCGTCGCTCAGCTCGGAGGAGGAGCGTAGCGTTGCGACGGTGCCAGCGAGTCTGCAGGTCTTGGCCCCAATCGCATCCCTCGTCCTTAGAATGGAGATTCCCCTATCGAATCCCAGCATCACCACCCTACACCAGATGTAGTTGATAAGGTAGAGCAACGTAGAGCACCTAAGACCTACTTATGGCCCAACCGTGTTAGATTGGGAGCACGGATGACGGATGGGTCAGAACATTTCTGACAGGTGTGTACAATCGAGCGGGGGATCTTCATTGCCTCTATCTCTGCAGGTGCACCGGTACAGGATGCCCTGTGTGTGGGCTTGTGTAGGTAGGCAGGTAGGTATGGCTGCGTAGACGTAATGTGGATGAGCTCACCGAAGCCAGTCTTCTCCTTAGTGCGAAGCTAGGTAGACCTTTCACAGTTTCTTCGAGAAAAAAGCAATGCGCCGCTCAGCAATGTGGCAACGTGGACGATATTCGCTCGACAATTTTCCAATTTTCTCATTCTGCCCAGATCCTCTTGCCGTCCTCGACGAGCTATTTTCTTTTTCCTCTACCCTTTCCCTTACGCTTCGCGTCGCCCATTCCGCGGCCTGATGTAGCCGGTCAGAAAACGGCAGACGATAGCCATCTAATCTCCACGATATGTCCCCCCTCCTTCCCTCTTCCCTCACCTATGCCATCCATACCATCCATACCCACCTGCCCCGGCTGGCGTGCAGCAAAAGAGTAAGCCGCTTTAAGGGGTGGCTCACCTCGGGTGAGAGAAACGGCACATTCGCTTATCTCTTCCCCCCATCGACAACGAAGGCGAGCGAATAAATCCGGTGAGAGAATGATCAATACAAAGATAGGGGGAAGCTTAGCTCGTCTTTCAACTCCTTTCCCAATGCCCACGTGAAATCACAATTCCCCCCAATTCAACCATCATGGCCCTTGGCCTATTAGGGAAGACGTCTCGGCGACGTACTTAATTGAAACCTTGTCTCAGACAGCAAATTTGCTCGTCAAACTCTCGACTCTCTAGTTTTGGAAAAAGAAAAGAAGTTATAAGAAAAACCAACGTGTCAACCCTGGAGTTCCCCACAAGACACCAATAGGCTCGATCTCTACGAGCAGCGTGCACAGGTGAGAGGGAGATACTTGTACTGCGAAAGTCCGATTAAAGAATTAGTATGCGCCGATTTGTATGATGAGGTCGTAACAGCATGCCGGTGTATCTATCCTTTCCCTCGTTGGCCGTGGGGCTGCTAGATCCTTTCCGAAACGCCAATTGGTATCATACGGGATAGGGAAGGTCAATGAAGCAAAGGGAAAAGAAAAGCCGAAATCAAGAGAGGCTCGTAGTCGTGAACCATGTGCCGGCGGTAACGCAACGGCACTGTTGACCTAGATATAGCCAGGGAACATAGAGGTCGCTGAACACCAGGATCGAATACGCCTGGTTGCGAGATGAATTGGTCCATGTATTCGCTCACCATGAGACGGCGAGACCCAAACTGGAAGCTAGCCAAAGAAGGGCAGCTTCGGCAGCGTCTTCTCGAGCATTGTGGAGATTATTCCCGTCGTACCAATAACGCGCTTCGATGCGCTGACCGTACACAGTAACCACGCTGGACCAGGCCGTGCGGCCACCTAAAGCAAGTCAAAACATGCCTTAACACAAGAAGCAAGTGGTCATGGTCTGTGAGACTACTGTAATAGAAGTGGCCTACCTCTTCGGTCTGACACCAGCTGATAATCAGGCGGTTGGATCTGATTATCGCGGCATGCCCCTAGTGGTCAACACGGTCAACTTTCTCCCCCTTCCACGGTTGTAGGGCGTAGGAATAGGTCTAACCTTCAAGCCTCTCTTGCCACGTGGGGGCCGACTGTCGACTGCGGCGAGAACCAGATGGCATAGCGTTTAGAAGCACTTATCGGAGTATGAAGAGGTGAGGCAAGGCTGTGAATAGGACTAGACCCCTGCGGGTGATGTTCAAGCTCAATTCGGACTGAGATAGAGGAACGGAAAGGGCAAACACCGAGCCGGGCGTGTAGACAGGGATAATGAAGAGGCCTTGGAAGCACCTGACTATTCTTGGAGCCTCAATTGAATACGATGGTTGACAACTACTCAACCGACGTGTCGGGGGCGAGGCGTTTAAGTATGGAGTCGATTTGGCGAACGTTTATCCCTTCGGCAATCGGTCCACTTTCTGTGTCTCTTCCGCCAGATAGGAGGAAGTACCTATGATTTTCCCGATAGTACCTAGTGATATCGGACGGAGGAGACGCGAGATATAGAGATTGGTAGTGATGTGGCGGGTCAGGATTAGCTCGAGGTGCCCTGGAACTGTTTGCACAACGGTGATGCAGCACGGATATGAGAAGGGAAATTATTCGACCATTTGAGCGGCATCATGCATTATGGGTGGGTGTATACGCGTGATAATAGGGAGTGGTCAAAGGGGTGTAAGTGAGAAGGCGTAGAGCGAGGTAAGGCTAAGCCAGGCAAAGCAAAGCAACACATGTGAGAAGAAGGAAGCAATCATCGAGATCGGCAGGAGGAGAATTGAGTACGTGGGTTTTCCCATCATGATATATCAGAGAGAGAGAGAGACGAGGTGAACCAGGCAGAGGGTCACATGCCTTAGTCCTTAGTCGTCCCCAGTGCCTGTAGATAGTAAGTAAAGTCGATCCCGTACCCATCCATAATTGCTTTTGCTCAACACCCTGAGACTATGTCCCTTTCCATCTCCCCCCTCAGGTTTGCTGGAACGGTGGGTCCCAAGATCTTCCTCCCATGACTAGAAACGGGAGCGCAAAACAATATAGTCGCCTGGATGTCACCTAGATCAATACTTCGTTCGTACATGGCATCGAGGTCTCTCTCCATTCTGGTATAGGGCGGTATGCAAGAACTGCTAGACGCATGTTGGCCCACTGGTCCCGGACAATTGGGGTGCAAAAGAAAGAAGATACGACGAATATAGCTAGTTGGGGTGGGTACCTATGCGCAGCCCATGTCGATAGCTTAGGGTAACCAGAAAACGAACGAGGGCAATGGTGAGCGAAATGTTGAATTTTCTGGACTATGCTCCCCAAAGCAGCATGCAAATAACTTGGGAATGCGGCCCGTGCCACTTTGTTGATAATGCCATTGGTTGCTACGATATGCCTCACCTTCTGTCAAACTTGCATGACTGCTGCTGTCAAACTGTATGTCTCGTTGGGCTTCGTGCCACTTGCCAGGGGTTGGCATATCATATCGGGTGAATATAGTAGATGGGTGATAGAGAAGAGTTCCATCGTTTCACAGGCAGAACACCGGTCTAGTAGTACCTTGGAAATGGCTGTCGTACCAAATCATGGCTTCCTGTAGGTAGGTGGTTTGTTTGTACCTGAAGTAACCAACTATGCGCCTGGTATGGAAGTGTACTCAGGACTTAGGCGAGAAGGTGTTGTCATTTTTTCGAAGGCCGTTACGATCTAATAGGAAGGGCTTAGCCGCACCACGAAAGTAACACGACGGTGTAAGTAGTGAAATCGGAACAAGGAAAAAAATCCCCGAGTCATCACCACATTGTGTGTAATAACATGGTTAGGCCTACAGTGTTTAGTGCCACCGGGTGCTGCCGGTTTTGTACGAGGATAGCGAGAACAAAGAAGAACCATGCGTTAGTCGCGGCATGGGAGGCTCATCCGCCTGCTTACCTGTGTTTTCCTTTACCAAATACCGGAAGGATGGTAGGTATTCCCTAGTTTGTATGTCGCGAGAAGCCGAGAGTCTTGGTCTTGTTTTCGTAGCGTAAGTAGTCCGATAGGTAAGTTTTGCTTTTTTCTACGCTAAGTATAGCTAAGTAATCAGGGGTGGGGTTGGGGGACTGCATTAGCCTAGGAGCACGGCTGCCGCAAGTGATTCTCACGCCCAGACCGTACTGGGCAAAGAAAGCTTCATCTTAAAATAGCTTTCTGGCTCCTAACTTAAAGGGACCAAGGTCTGAAGATTCAATATCTTGGCCTTAAAACGATAGAACACCTGACGCGGTGCCGGGTAAGTCCGGCGAGACGACGTTCAAATTCGGCTCTGGGAGGGAGATGAACAAGACGATAATGATCATTCGCGGTTGAGTACGAGATGAGGAGTCAACAAGGGAGAGAGAATAAGAGTGGCTGTCGAAACACGGATTACCGGCCTAGTCGATGTCACGAAGTCAACATAGGTGGCATTGAAGTCTCAGCATATACGAGGGTGATAGCCACTCCCTATGCGTAACTCGGTCTTTATTTCTTGTCCCTTCATTAGTCGTAACCGGCTAGCGACCTCGTTGCGGCAGAACGCATCAAAGTACTTGGGCAAGTAAGTGGGGTGGGCCGTTGATATTGATAGTGAGCAGCCAGCAATGCCCAAGTCCTATTACTGGAAGAACTTCTATCCATGTTCAATATGGGTTGCATTAGCCAACCCTCTGCGGAATGGGCCGGGCTATCTCTCCATCTACGGTGTCTCGAGTAGAGGAACTGATTACGCATATGAAATAGTAGAAAAGATGACTGCGAGGTTCTAACGGGCCCCTTAGGTCCCCTTTCTCCTTTTCTTTTTCTTATTGAGCGTTACGGACTGTTAATTTAACTGCTGATCGTGTTAGTTAGACACGGTTGAAAACTGCTAACTTTCTAGCGGCAGTGAATACTATATGTTAGGGGTCTTGGTAGAGTGGGTGTAGACTTAGTTGAAGCTACCTGTATACTGTTGTAGTCTGGTCGTCAAGAGGAGCTGCTGATTGGTGTTCGACCCAAGTGTTGCTTGGGGTATAGTTCTTCAATTTGCTAACAGGCTTAATGAGATGCTGGCTTATGTTCTTGCTGGTTAATCAGCTAATGGCTTTTCAGCTATAGCCTCGCAAAACTTACACGGATTTTTAGACCGGTGATGATCTTGCTTTGTCGGTCAGTTCAACAAGCGAAGTAGGTAAGGTTGACGAGGGTATTCCCCGAATGCATTGATCCCGGGGGTCTGGGTCGGCCCGCACGCGGTAAGATAGTCATCCAGGGATTGGGCCAAATCACGTAACCCAATGTGATGTGGTTCGTTTGCCGGTGGGTAACTGAACAGTGTGAAGAGCTAAAGAGGTACCTAGACAGGCTGCAACACGTGCCCAGAAGGTGTTCAGCAGGTAGACAGTTTTGGTGCTACCTCGGTAGACTCTCCGCATGCATTTCTCGCATTTCTCGTAGGACAGGAAATACATAAACGGAATGAGGTAATGGTAAGTTGTAGATAGATATAGTTTTCCCATGTAAGCGGCATTCTTTCATTCTACCTAGACCTTACCGACCACACCCGATAACGCATATTACATAGTCTCCAATAGCCAAAGAGAAGCACGTTGTCCAGTATCTAGTATCCAGTATCGTGGTTATGTAAGTGGATAACACGTGGGTCCTTTCGCATGAGGTCTTGAGCGTCGGTCTACCTACCTATATCCAGGTGGTTAGCCGAGACGATTTACTGTATGATTTGCGGGATCATTGTGATTGGCTTTGAAATGTATACTACTGTATATTCTCTTCGTCGAGAATCAGGATGCTGAACGCTTCGCGATTGAGGATGACCATGGTACTAGTTTATTCATATGGATCGCTAGACTCGCGTGGATTCTAGCACTTGACTTACTTACCTCTAGTGGCTACATATTGATTGCGATAGCCTGTATCTCTCTAGGTAACGCTCGCATGAGCACAGTTCATAAAGGCCCGGACAATAGACGACTACCCGCCCGGCAAAAACAGTAGGCCATGATGCAGTGGATTTCCCTGTGGAGGGTTGGACTCATCTTGCAGGGACGGATCGAGGGGGGCTGGCGGGAGTGTGGGAGCGAGCGTGCCATCCGTTCGCCTCTGATGGACTAATAAGAGGGTGGCTTCAACGGCCTACTGCAGCTCGACGGGCCGAAGACCGGGCGATTGCCTACTCAGGTGAGGATATGGCGATAACAGGGTGTAAACCGTTTCACCCACGGCCTGGGGAGGCTCGTTTTCCTAGCTCACGGCGTTACCACCTAACGGCCGTTGTTGATCATAATTTGGATATGTAGTGTGTTGTCAGACAATGGATAGCATAGCTAAACAACTAGCCTGTAGTACGGCATGTGCGAGTTTGGAGACACTCGCTACCCGTCATTTGACTGCCTGCAAGGTTGCATGTTCATGCCGGATCTGGCGATACGTAGACACACACTATGACACCCATAGACATGGTCGAGACGGCTCTCGACGTGGTAACCTTAATCTGTAGAATTGCACCGTAATTATGGCCTACTGTATGAAGCTGGGCCATAGCTAACTTGGCGTCGATAATAGATAACTTCCTCTCGCGTGATTGTCCGCAAGACAGACGGAATTCTTTTCCAGTAGACTCGAGCATGTGTTACCTAAGGGAGTGCTAAGGAAGGCCAATCAAACCCCAGGCTGCGCAGTTCTATTCTTCTGTTATTCCGTTCAGTTGCAGACTGGCTTGAGGCGCGGGATTTGGCAAGAGGTAGATAGGCGGGGAATGGAGGTCGGAATAGCTATCGTCCCTCAGAGCAATATTCCCCAACACTTACCTTAGGTAGTATGAAGTAGCAAGTCTAGGTAATAGGTAGGTAGTCTGAAGATGGTGAGATACCCAGAACCTGCCTGTAATTAAGATTCTACCTAACCACCTAGCCACCTGACCACTTGACCCGAAAGTGGTATGTTCGTGGGTAAGGAAGTTTAATCTGCGTAGGTATAATATAATACAATACACAATCACGTATCTAATGCATTTCCTATTTTCTATGTATATTCTATATGACTCGAGACTTATCGTATTGATAGGAAACAAGGCTCAACCCTCAAACCCATAATTATATTCTTAGTTTAGCCAATCATCTACCTAATCAAAGCGGACGGGCTAGTGAACACAAGCCACAATTATCTAAGTACCTATCCTCCTGCCTTATCCACCTTGCCTATTCGATCAATCAGCCCCAGAGACAGAAACAGACATCATACCTACTACTACCTACCTACCTACCTAATTCCTATTCTATCTCCTGGAAAGTCCACATCGGCCACTATTCTATTCAACCTACCAACTTTTAGTATCTGGGCAACCCCTTTCCCGTCCCTCACTTCCACCCACCCTCTCCATTCCCGATCGCATACTTTGGCTTTTTCTACAAGTTGCAGGGTTTGTTTCTATCCCAATCACCATTAGACCATGTCTCGGCGGCCACCCAATCCCGCTGCCGAGAGAGCAGCCCAAAACCAACAGACTATTAAGAGTCTCCTGAAGCTGGAGCCCAACAAAGTATGCGCCGATTGCAAGCGGAACAAACGTGAGTCGCCCACGCATTCCGACCCATGTTCCCTACCGTCCTCAACCTACTGACCCGTACTGTCGAATGTCCTAGATCCGCGATGGGCTAGTTGGAACCTAGGCATATTTATCTGCATCCGTTGCTCCGGCATTCATCGAGGCATGGGCACGCACATTTCACGCGTCAAGTCGGTCGATCTGGACTCATGGACCGACGAGCAATTACAAAGCGTCTTAAACTGGGGAAACGCCCGCGCCAATAAATACTGGGAATCGAAATTGGCCTCTGGCCACGTGCCTTCCGAAGCCAAGATCGAGAATTTTATAAGAACCAAGTACGAGCTCAAGCGATGGGCTATGGACGGGCCTATGCCTAACCCCGCCGATCTGGACGTTGAAGGGGACGATGAAGTGCCCCTGAGTCTCGTCAAAGAAAAGCAAACTATTGAACGGAAAGTTTCACTGCGAAATGCCCCGGCAGCCGCAGAAACCACAGGTCCTCGAGGGGCACCACAGGGGGACCTCATCGGTGGTGGCGATGTTCCCCCGAGGGCTAGCACGGCTGGCCCTTCCCCTCACCAACAAGTGCCGCCCAAAGCTGCACCTGCGCCTCCGAAAGCTGCGAACCCCAAGGACTCTCTCCTAGGCCTTGACTTCCTAGGCGAAGCACCTGCTGCTCCGCCTAGGCCTGCTAGTACGACCGGGACAAGGGGTATGGGAGGTGGTCAGTCTAGGCCAGATCTCAAACAATCTATTCTATCACTTTACGCGTCGGCGCCGCGACCACAACCGCAGACCCACCAGCCGGGACATGCTTCCACTGGGTCGTTTGGTGGGTTTGGATCCATGCAATCGCCACCCCCCTTGCAGTCGTCCACAGGGCATCAACCCCAAACTTCTACTAGCGGAGGGCTTAACGATGCTTTTGCGGGCTTGAGCTTCGGGAATGCTACATCGCAGAAGAGCCCACAGGTAGATGCCTTTGCTGGGCTCACGAACATGTCGAGCAGCCGATCTCCTACACAGCCTACCAACTCTGCTTTTTCTAGCCTCAGCGGCGGTAGTTTCTTTGATGCCAGGCCTGCCCAGGCCACACCGCAACACCAAAAGAAGCCATCTGCGACCCTAACGGACAGTTTTGGTGCCTTCAGCTCTGCCACCTCATCTGCCAAACCCGTCCAGCCGTCACAAGGTCTAGGAGATCTCTTCGATTGGTCGACTCCCGCCCAACCGGTCGCCGCTGCACCAGCAGCGTCATCCAAGCCAGCGCAGGTGTCGGCTAACTCTGTTTTCAACCTCTCAGCAACCCAGGCCAAGCCGGCAGCCGTAACGACGGCCCCCTCGGCTTCCGTCGGCACGTCCGATGCGGATGTGTGGGGAAACGCATGGGGGAATCCGGAACCTACGCCTTCGGCTGGTCTCAAGAGCCCAGCTGCCCCCAAACCTACGGCGCCGACGGCCAGCGACGACTTCGGCGGGTGGGGCAGCGCTACCGGTGGCTCGTTCGCAAACCAGAGCATAATACCTGGCGCTTCGGGTGGGTTCGCACCCGCACCGAAGGTCGCCGCGGATGAAGAATTCGGTGGTTGGACGAGTAGCACGAGTGGGACTACGAACAATAACGGGTCAGCGAAGCCTAGCGGTGGATTCGGAAACGATGATCTTTTCTCCAACGTTTGGCAGTAGTATGCCCAAATAGTTAGTTACAGCCCGGGCCCAAATCAGGAAGGCTTTCCACGGCGCAAAGGTGGTCGCGATGATGAGATCAAACGGAATACCCAGGGATCTCATTGTTCGCTCATACCGGGGCAATGATGACTGTGATAGAAGGCCATACTATTATCGGCCATGGGTCTAGTATATATTTCATCACGAGATACAATGAGAAATGACAGGGGATTGAGATACGAAAATGCTGCCTTAGACGTATGCTGTAGCCTACCGTACTGAGATTCCATTATGATAACTGACTTAAAAGACGTAACGCCTATGCTATGCTATATTGCTTCGAAGTATCCATGAACCCCGAATGCCATTTCAACAGGCAGGCCTCTTCTTACTGGGCTCCCCTACCAAGTCCGAACAGGCCAGGTGCGGTGACCAGGCACGTAAGACTACCTCCCGACCTGGCTCACATACCCAATTCTGTCACCACAACGCCTGTAAGTTACGGGACATAGGTTCACTTTCTCCCGCAAGGTCCGTGTGAACATCCGGCCCTCTACTACCCAACCACTAGGATGTCTAGGACTAGGCCGCCCTTGGGGCCGACTCCCTTCAACGTGTTGTATTCAATGTGCCCACGCTGCCTATGTCTCGCGTGCGCTATGGGTTTCTAGCCCGTTCGTTGGTGTGTGTTCTTATGGTATATCGATGAAATGAAGTTTCCTTTTCTCTCTCTGTTTCCCCCCCTCTGTACGTATTCGTTGTCTAGTAATTTAGAATATCCATTTTGCGAGGTAGTACAGCACAAGGAAAAGGCCGATGACGATGCCGGAGAGCTTGAAGATGGCGACCTTGTTCCCCGCGGCGGCCATGCGGCCCAGACGGCCGGCAGAGCCCTTCAGCTGCGTCGACATAGAGGAGAATGTGTCGGACTGTGGTTTAGGTTTGTTTTCTTGTTAGCTTGATGGAAGGAGGGTGGGGAGAAAGGGGGGAAGGGCCGAAAAGACGAGGCGTAGATGTCGACGTACGGTGTTATCAATAATGTCTTGCGCCCGCGCATTGTCGTAGATGTCGACGGTTACGCCGCGCAGCGACGATACTTTTGCCGACAACTCCTCCAGCCGCGCGTTGTTCTGGCGCTCGCGCTCGTAGGCCTCAGACATCGCGGCCGGTTTTTGAGGGGTAGGCGGTTAGGCAGGTCAGACTGGATGTCGGAGAATAGGGCTGCCACTTGTAAGGATTTATCGTTGTGGTTGTGGAATGAAGATCGTGGAACAGTTCAAATCCAGCTAGGTTCTTGATAGAATCACTCTCTTCAATATCTAGGTTTTATGCGACAACGAACATAGACGCCCATAGGTATTTGCTCCGGGTGGTGAATCCGATTCTAGTTTCGAACTGCTTCATGCGCTCATGGTAGATAGGGAGTCTGCTTATTCTTGTTTCGTGAAAGAGCCTTGTGAGCGATGGTGGTTGGCCGGTTCAATTGTATGGTTAATTGTGTCTCCAGGAAAAGGAGTCGAGACACTACCTAAATGGTACGGTACCTACCTTACTTAGGTACCTAATGCTGTACTGTAACAGCTCAGTGCCCCTAGAGATGACGCAGGCATGTGGCTCGTGTGACTTCTTTGTCTTTCAGAACCCTTAAACTGCGCCACACCCGACTTGTCTTATGTACATACGCATACAGAATAAGCAATCAACCCCACGTTTATGGTGGGGCAAGTACATACATACTACATACCTACATATGTACATACACTATGAAGGAGCTGTCGTCCCGGACCTTGTCTGATATTAGGTTCGGACAGTATGATTCGGCCACTTTAGTGGCAGAGCTGACGACAACCTTGCCATCGGTAAGTACATGCCGGAATATATCTAGTATTCACGAGACGATCTCTGATCCTCATTATTACTCCCTACCTATTTCAACAGCAACACACAATACGAAGGCGTTCATTCTGTCTATTAGGTACGGATAATTTACGCGCCAAAGTACAACATCATCATCATCATTATTATTGCTATTCGACAGCAACGTACCGTACCGTACCTACAGTTCTGTGCGGACGTAGGAGTGTCCGTCATCAAATTCCAAATCCCACCTAGCCGGTGGGCTGCCTCAATAAACCTATCCCCGCAGTTCCTTAGCCCGCCCACTATTAGGTACTCCTGGTGCACCGCCTAACCTCTGCCTATCCACCCACTGGACCTAACCCACCTACCCTACCTACCTACTCACGATATCCACTCGGGAGCTTCAGGCTACAGGCTACACACTACAGGCTACCTACCCGCTACCCGTCCAACACCAACTTCGCTAACGACATACATAACCACTTAACATAAAACTTCCAAAGCATTCCCTAGGTAGTCCCGCCTTTGCGACGTCTTGACTTCTTTGATCCCTTCTCGCAGCCGCTTAACGATAGACCTTGTTGGATACCAGACGAACGACCGAGCGACTGAGCGACCGACCGGATCTACCGCCACCATGGGTATCAACAACCCGCTGCCCTCGTCTCTCGCTTGTAGGTGTTTCCCGTCTCATCCGATCCCAGCCCGCGCTCTGCCTAGCTATGCTATGCTGCGCTGTGCTATCCCATGCCATGCCATGCGCAGTGTCCTGCGCGTCCTACTCTACGATGCCGATGTCAGTAGTCGCTAACTGAGAATAGCGGAGTGCAAGAAGTGCGGCAAGATCCTGACCTCCTTCGTCGACCCTCGGCAAGCCTTCAGCCCCGACAAGATCATACCTCCTCACATTCTCGCCAATGCCAAAGTAAGCCCGCCAACTCCCTAGCCGACCCAGAGTAGGCCAGAAGGCTGCGCAAGGCAGCGGTATAATATATATATAATATATAAATACTGTTGTTCTTGCTTGACGAACGAGTAGGCTAACTAACTGTTTAAATCATAGGGTCTTGCGATCCTCACAGTCCTCAAGGCTGGGTTTCTCGGCTCGGCGCGTTTCGGCTCTGGCCTCGTCGTAGCCCGCCTCCCTGACAACACTTGGTCCGCCCCCTCCGCTATTGTCACGGCCGGTGGCGGCTTCGGCGGCCAGATCGGCTTCGAACTGACGGATTTCGTCTTCATCCTCAACGATGCCAGCGCCGTCAAGACGTTCTCGCAACAAGGCTCTATCACCCTCGGCGGAAACGTTTCTATAGCAGCTGGTCCCGTCGGAAGAAATGCCGAAGCCGCAGGCGCTGCCTCGCTTAAGAGTGTTGCTGGTATCTTCAGCTACAGCAGGACCAAGGGGCTGTTCGCCGGCGTGTCGCTAGAGGGTTCTGCTATCGTAGAGCGGAGAGACGCCAACGAGAAGTTATACGGCCAACGTTTAACGGCTCAACAGCTCCTTTCCGGCGCGATCAGACCACCCCCTCAGGCCGCCCCCTTGCTAAACGTGCTGAACTCGAGGATCTTCAATGGCACGCGGCAGGGTACGACGGAGGACCCCATGTACAACGATGTGCCCGTGTATGACGATCGGCACGACGACGTTGTATGGAACGGCCAGCGGGGCAGCGCATATGGGGAGGGCCAGGTGAATTCACCCAAGAGATCGACAACATGGCAAGATGATGTCTACGACCGGCCAGGCGGTGGCGGAATCAACCGATCCAACACAATAGGATCGAGAGGGGTGGATGATGACTACGTATACCGCGACAGACCAACGGCTGCCGAACCCGCAGGCCCCACTAGACCCGCGGCTCCGAAGCCCAACTTTGCAAGCAAGCAAGCTCTCTTGAAAAAGAACGAGGCCGTTGCGTTATTCACCTTTGAGGCAGATCAGCCAGGCGACCTAGGCTTCAAGAAGGGGGATATCATCACAGTGCTAAAGAAGACGGACAGCGACAACGATTGGTGGTAAGTGGATACTAATTTCGCCATGAGACCGTCGCCTGGATGGACCATTGCTAACAATGAGTAGGACGGGCATGATCGGCACAAGACACGGTGTATTTCCAAGTAACTACGTCAAGATGACAAGTTGACGGGTTGAATAGGTTAACAGTCGTCCCGTTGCTGTATAAATTAAATATGAGAGCGGACACAAATCAGGAGGAAAGGAAGATGCGTTTATACGAAAGCCGCGCGTGGTGGTAAGCAAATTTATGCTAAATGCATAGGTAGCCTCTGGATACGGATCCTGGAACATGCTTTTTGGGGATGAGAGTCGTTTACGTGTTGCATTGCGATGGTCAACGACATTGATTGATTAAACCTTGGACAGTGGCTACTTCCTCAGATAGGTGTCGAGGGATTTTTTCAGGATGGATGGTATTTGCCCTCACGGGAATATCTGTGTTTATTACTTACAAATCATGCTTTGTAGTACCTGCCTACAGTTTCATGATACCTACTTGCCTAATGGCTACAAGCTTAAGTTTAGAAAACCCCTATGCGCAAACATATGAGATATGTTCTACGGTTCTTCGTGATAAGCTAACCTGAAACCAGGTATCTATAATAGACTTAATTGGTGTGAGCTGGTATTCGGTCGTGTTAACCTTCCCCGGCGATTTGCTCATGTCGTGTTTAGTGCGTATTTGAGAAATTAGCTAAGCTTGAAGCTTAGAACCGCCTCATAGTTCTCAATCGATGTTTCATAAATCCAACCCTTCATGACGTGCTTTACGGAACCCCTCTGAAACTGAGCGTGTAAGTTTGGTATAGGAGTTAACATCCTGATACCTAAGGATGAGTAAGATAGTTTCCGATAGCTCCGTGCCTTTTATCATTAACAATCTAGTCAATCATAATGCAAAAAGCTCCTATTCACCGTCTTCGAGTGTTAACTCACATCAATACAGATACAGCACCGCCAAGTTCCCGTAATAGTATTCTTACAAGGGCTTTAGAGCATGGTAGATAATGACGGTAAGCCTTTCTAAACACGAACAGCGACTCAGCCCATCGAATAGCTATTTTTATGAAAGAACCGATCCTATATAAATGGTTTTTTAAAAGAAAACAGTGACAAATGAAAAATGGATCTAAATTATGTACGCCGCGACGCACCAGCGCCAATCTAGCTTACCCAGGGAACCACGCCTCCGATTTTGTGTCCTCATTTATATGATGCCATTGCTGCCGCTCTATGTCCCATTTCCAATAGGTATCCGCAATATCCTCCTCCTCCACATAGTCCTTTCCATAGACACGCTCATAGTATTCGTTAAATAGAGGCCTAGTTTCGTCTGACGCAGCAGCTTGATTGGCCTGGTACTCGGTCTTAGGCTCACATGACAAGCGCAACGCTCGTGATATATATTCGTCCTCTAAAGGCCCTGAAGTTTTGGTTTCGGCTGCTGCTTCTGTTTGATGGCACGGAGGCAGACAGCTATTAGTAGGTGGCTCTATGTCTCCGCTGGCGTGGCTCTGACCTTCATTCTCTGCATTAGCATTAGGAGCTGATTATAACTAGGAGCAGTGTGCTCAACTGTGCTTACATGAACTACGAGGTGTGTCTATGCCCGAAGATGCAGACGAGGTAAGGGTTTGGTACCTCCCGTCCCCCTTAACGCTTTGGGGAGACCGTGACCGTGATGATCTGCCGTTTCGGGGCTCACGTGTCTTCGAGACCCTCGTGTACCGAGTACGGATGGCGAGTGATACCGAGTTACCGCGACAAGGATCGCTTGGGCTACAACTCTTGGTAGGCCTTAAAGGGCGCACTGATAATGCATGGCCTGAGCTTGCACAGGATCTTCTCCGAACCCCTTTTCCAGAGCCCGTAGCAATGCCGCATTGATTCTTCGACGAGTACGGGCATCCTGGAAACATGGATGACTAGGTCTCGGAGTGTACCTGCTCTAATCGAGAGCCAGACTTTCATCCCTGACTGCTCAATTGTTAACAGACATGAAAATAGCGGCATGTCTCATATCTAGTGGGGGGATTGAAAGATAGTCGAAGAGTTGTGAGAATAGTTGAAGAGAAATAGCATATCACGACTATACTCGAGGACTTGGGGTGATTTCTGGGTTTGTGAATATAAATAGCAACAGATGAATGCCTCAGGATAACATACCAGTAGCGGAGTTGGGCTGCGTGGGTTTGTGGCCGTCTGAGAAAATTGAGAGGTCGAAAGACGGCAAACCGATTTTCAAGCTATATAAAGAGAATGCAGTGATGGGGATGGATATCCCATTCCGATATTCTACTTTGAAACGACGGGTATCCTTTTATATACTTACAACTATGCATTGCCGAAGGCCACCATAAAGTGTCTTCGTAAAAATTCGTCTATATCAGCAGGGCGAAAATAATAGGGCTAAAACTGCAAACTTCATTTCAACCGCCCATACGACACCGAACATCCTCAAACCAACCAACATGATACCATACATTGAAGGCCCCATGAGCACTCCTTGAAACTCCGCGTAGACCTATTCTCGTAGCCTTTCGTCACTATTGCAATATCAGAACCTATCACGGCCACGCCGATGCGACCCGCAGGAGGCTTGCAGACTCGGTCACAAGGCATCGGGCTTGGGGGCCAATATGCCGCCCAGCTGCATAACTCTCACTGCAGGCTTTTGGAAATCCCAACGCACGTGGGAAATTCCAATACATTGAGGTGCTCTCGAGTCGCTAATGTATTCATAGATGAAAACGTAGGATAGGGAGCGCGGAGTGCTATAATCAACAACGTAGCTGAAAGTCCTGATTCGGTAGAGCTTGCATGATGCTTTATATGCTAGTGCATGAGCAAGTGTCTCAAGAGAATTTGATAGCGGAACAGGTTCTGTAGATACCCGGCCATTACGTCTACGGTCATCGTGGGCTTTGCATAACTGTTCCGATAACGGGAAGGAGGTTGCATATAAGCAAGCGGCTCTGTTCCCTCTTGAGCACATCCATAATGACCCCTAAGACTACAATGGAGTTGGCCGCATGGTTGCCTAGTTGCCTTATTCGTTAGGGTGGGCTACAAACTTATACTACCGTCTACTATGGGCAGAACTAACACCTATTCAATGTATACACGACCCCTAGGACAGGGGAATTCCATAAACTTCCCACAAGAATGGACAATCTATCCTACCCTTGTTCAGTGCACTGGAATCACTATAAATTTTCTTCGGAGCCTCATTCGGGACCGTTAGCAAAGGACAAGCAGCTCTATGTCCACTGTTCATCCGTCTCTCTCTCTCCCATTCTCTAGGGTGCTAGGAGGAAAGCCTTGCAAATACACCTAGCTCTGTGTGGCATTTTCCACCTATCTGCCGCAAGATTGACCATCTAAGCCACTGGACAATGCCAACTAATCGTAGTCTCTGAGTACCTAAGTTATAAGGCGCATTATATGATACGGCCTGTCCCCCAGTCCCGTTAAACCGCATGCTTTCAGGTCCCCTTGGTTTTTCCTTAAACGAAGATGTCTTTTTTAACGGACGGCCTTCGCTACACTCATACATCATCCCACTGAAGTTTCTATGCGTAACTTCCTCCAGGCTGCGACCCAGCCAACATGTCAGCCAGCGCGAGCTTCGTAAAGTACCATAACCAAAGACGGCAAATACACCATTTACGTACACAGCCGAACGAACACCCGGGCCGGCAACACCCAATCATACCCGAAGGTACGATACCGCCCCAACCCTAGCAATCTTTAGTGCTTAAGATAGAACCTACAATCAGTAGAGTGTCGAGATATTAACGAAAATAAACTACAGGCGCAGAGCTGGTTGAGCGATACCCTCAACGATCTGACGTCCCAAGGATGGTCGGCTCCCCCCATCCGAATATTTCGTTGCATTCCCAAGTCGGATTGGGACAACTTCTTGTAGTTTCGTTGACGGTAAACGAGACTAAATGCACCGCCCCCTTTATTGCTAGCGTAGATCAACGACATACATTCTCTAGCATCTATAGAAAGAGTTTGGAGGAGCGGTTCGACGCAAATATCCTGCAGGGAATGGTCATCCCGATTCCGGGGAACCGTTCGTTTATAACATCTGTAGGATATGATCTGTCTCGGCCTCGGTTCATCTCCCTCACAGTCACGGAGGAGGCAGCGCTGGCGAGTATGGACAACTCACCAACGTTCCATCAATTTATTATTACCCCCTGTCCACCTACTGACCACCCGGATGTTCATTTGGTTCTGGGTAAAGATTATTTAAGTGCGAAAAGAGGCAGAGGTCAGACAAACCGGGCTCAGGGAACCCCTAGCACTCTATTAGACGCTATGATGGATGCGCAACCATTTGCGGGTATTCATTCATAATTTCAAGCCTTCCGTACCATGTTGTGGACTAATAGATTGCAGGGCATGGAGCACTTTCCCCGAACTCTGGAAGCATCTCGGCGCCCAGTTATAGCCTGACCCAACCGTCCTATAATCTGCCTGGTCCCTCACCAGGACAATCCAACTTTTCTTACGGTATGGAACAGAGCTCGATTCTGTCAGGAGAAAGATATGATTTACTGATATAACATACACGGAAGCTGCTACGTCGCTGTACTCAGATAATACGGGCCTATATGACTGGGATCAAAATTTGGCCCTCAGCCAGGTATGACATAGCCACCGACTTTGTCACCGGCCGCGATGCTGATCATTTATAGGGCCCTGGGTTCGGGAACGCAGGGATTGGAGCTGCTGGGCCAGCTTCATCTTCGCAGCAGGACTCATACCTCTAGCTTTACCACAAGTTTGCTAGAAGTCTTAATCCGAAAAGTCGGATTATATAACGTTTAAAGGATAATAAGATCTTGGAGTGCGATATACTATTAATAACGCAACTTTAGGTCTATTACCTACTGTTTTTTTTTTCATTTGCTTTTACTTTTTTTTTTTAATTTTTTAACTACATACGTTGTCGGGACCTGTCGGGTCTATATGGAGGAATCTTTAACATACAAGTACCTATATGACCTGGACCCTTTTCGGTTCCTAGGCTTATGGAGTACAAGAATTTTATACGCTACTTGTGAGGATGAACAATTGTGTAATATCCCTGTAAAATACACTGAGATGTTACAAGTCCACCCAGAGCCTCATTCGGGCTGTCAGCAAAACTACCCTCCCCTTTGGTGTCTCTTTCCAAATCCCCCCTTTCATTTCCACTTACATAGAATGCCTAGCAGAACACCTAATTACCTCTGTATGAAATTTTCCATTTTCCGCCGCTAGATTGATCATATAAGCCACTGCCACTGCCAAATGCCAACTCAGCATAGTTTTTCAGTACCTACCTACTATATGATATAGCTTGCATTCCTAGTTCTACTGAACCTCGCGTGTTCTGACCTGCCTGGTCCTCTCTCAATTCTGGCCCACCAAAGATGCCTTTTCAATCACTAGATCCACCTCGGTTTACACATCATTCATTTGAGGCATCTATGTAAGGTTGATATCGCCTCAAGCTATAGCCCGTAACAACATGTCTGCGAGTTTTAAGAAACCACCGCGGCATTGGGCAATCAGACGGAGCAGGCGGAACACACGGGGGACAATGAAGCCTCTGGTGCCAGGGTACGATTCGATGAGCTTGTTAGCCTTAGACTCTTAAAGATACTGGACGAAGACGTGGGTATGTGTCCGTGACCCCGTGCCTCCTATGCCGTGCCACGGATTAACGAATTGTAGGGAGCGAGATACCTTCTACAGGCTCGCCCGGGTACAGCCTGACACAGTATTCCACGTACGCAAATCCAGCTTACTCGGACCTAGGGGAATGGGTAACCCATCCGTCGTCCTACCAGGTATGACATCTCTCGCGACTTGTTGTGCCGCTAGTCTTAATGCTAATCGACTGAAGGACCCCATGTTTAATGGCGGAGAGTTCGGGGCTGCTGGATCAGCTTCATATCCGCCGCAGGGCCCATACACCTAGTTCCCTCGTAGGTTTGCTAGGAGTCCTAATCCGACTTTTCGGATTCATAACGTTTAAAGGGGATAAAGACCCAGGGTGCGACATGCTATTACGCAGCTTTGGGCCTATCACCTAAAATATTTTAGTCTATTTTGTTTTGAAATCCATACGCGTATTACGTTTTACATGTTTTATATCACTACGTATAAGCGCTTACTAGGGGAGGAGGGAATGTTGAATCGGGCGATGGATCTATGATGCTACGTTTAAACGAGTTAGCGGGCTGTGGCGCTTCTCTAGCTATAAGCTACCGCAGAAATCTTTTACCATATTATCCTAGAAAGGGGGGGATGGGGGAAGGGGGGGAAGAGGAGAATATATAGAAAGATGGTACTAGCCTAGTCAGACCTGTCACCTTGCACGAAGTTAGCTGCGATCTCCAGCCTCGTCTCCCGACCCCAACAGAACACGTCATATGAGTGCCGATGATATGGGTTTGTGATTGGTTTCCATATCTCAACGGATGACGAAAATTCTTTCACGCCAAGCTGATTCAGTTTACTAGGGAGGGAGTGGACTTACGGGAGCAAGGCAGATTGAACATAACAAGTAACATTGAAGTAACGACAGCTTTAAGTACAGAATCTTCTAGGTCTGACCTAAGGAACACTAAGACATCAATATAACTACTCTGAGGCCTAGTTACGTAGTTTTCTGAGCATGAACAATTGTTCCCGCGCTGGATTGGCCAAAAACCATGTTACCCGGGCTAAACATATTGCGGAACTGGCCACTACGGATGACTCTGTCTCATTACCATCTTCTCACGGCCATTCATCTATCGTGAAGCGATTCAAAATCCCAGCGATCTTGATACTATCGTAGTGAGTGCTCTGTGTAGCTACTCGTGAGCATTGAGCTTCATGGTAGGGATATTTACTATAAAACAAATTAATAAGAGTTCAATAACACGCAAGACAGCTATTCTTGTTTAGTTGGGGTTGGGCACGTAAAAGAACACGATTGAGCAACTTTTGAATAGGCGTTCCTGACTTATAAGCTCGTGGGGCTAGTGCGAGGAACTGTGCGAATGAAGTCTTCGCCTTCTGCAGCTCTCTAGTATGAAGTTGGTCATATGATTTAAATTAAGGTTTATGAGATAGTGTAGCAACTTGTTGCTTTCTTTTGAAACACCATCTGCATTTAAGGTCACGGTGTTTTAAACGGTGACCAGTCGGGATCGGCTCTACCGCCGTGGTTACGAATAATTTCCTTGTTGTCTACTAAGCAACCCGGCATCCATCCGTCCTTACGTATTTATCCGAAGAGAGCGATGTAGATTCTCCGGTTTGATGAGTCGGAGCCTAGTAGATAATCCGGACCCGGCTAGGTCTGACAGTGGAGGCATATGGGATATGAGGTGATGATGATGCTGCTGCTGATGGTGGATGCAAGTCTACTTGTAGTACTCAGTAGTAGGTTAGCCCTGTCTGCAGGAGAAAGCTGCGATGTGCGTCCACGGAAGTAAAACCCGAGGCATGCATGATTGGATAGCACGTGAAGATGGCCTTAGAAGCAGGGCGATTGACATGGGATGAGGGGGTCAGGACTCTGGTCAGGGTTCAAGTCGTCGACCACACAGCAGTCCATGATTGGCTTGGCAGACGGGCTGAGCAGCCCTCACACATGTCGGCAATTGGTCATACACATACATGTTAGTTGAGTCCCAAATATAGCCAGCATCAAGTTACTGCGCATAACACGTGTGTGAGGTGTACAACAGGAAGGAAGGATGAAAGGAAAAGCATGTGAAAATGATGGACGTCAGGGCGCGGGGTTTATTTCAATTTGTGGCAGGCAGCTGAAAATCAGCAAGATATTGTCTAGGTATGTTATGTAAGTGCTATGTAGATAGCAAGCAAGAAGTTCAGCCAGTCGATACGTATAACAATTGAGGGAAACAAAAAACCCAGTTCAGAAGTAGTTAAAACAAACCCTATCTACTAATATAATATGTAGCTGTACTGTACGTATACATAGTAATAGATGACTCCCCTTTTTTTTCCCATTTCCCATGGTCTCCTCACCTCGGCAGCACCCGCATTTCTCTCTGCACCATGTAAGTACAGTAGTACCATACGCTACACTACATCCATTAGGGGCATAGTACCTACATCACACCCACACACCTGCACACGCTAACAGAACGCTAACATGGGCAGAACATGGGCCAATACAACACCTGAGTGGGACCTTGGATCGCCAATGTCATCAGGACGCCCATTGCCCGCGCAGAACCCGCGTTGTCCAGCGACATCGGATTCTCCGCTCATGGTCATTTCTCGGGCTTCCGTGGACCAGGAAGTGTATCAACCACTGAATCCGCCACGCGACTCCACAACGCCAGCGCTCTATGCGTACAGACGTCTTCCTGTCCTGCATGAACATTCATGCAAGGGCGGCGTCTAGGCCCGATGGGAAAAGCCGCGGCGAGAGGGGAATGAATACCATAAAAGATAGGTATGGGTGTAGGTAGGTACCTACTTACAGCGATGGCAAGACGGCGACGCGTCTCTCTGTGACGTTGATGATCTCGTGCTTGCCTCCTCCATCTTCCTCCCGGCTTGTGCTCTCAATAATTACCTAGGTATCTAGAAAAGAGTTAGACTACCTAGTGAGTACTAAGTAGTGAGGGAGTGAATGATCAGTATAATTCGGGCTAAGTCCCACGTTCCTCGTGACAGACAGACAGACAAGATCTAGCCGGCTTGATCTTTCCGCCTCCCGTTCTACATACTTACAGCTAGTATGTGTGGTTAGTTCAGCTAGACGACGCTATATATATACATAGTATATATATCTAACCTAGATTCTCAGTACTTGGATCTACACTATCTACCATCTACCATCTACCCTCCCCACTATCATCACCACCGGTCCTTTCGCGCGGGGTGTGCTAAAATATCCAAAGGGCGTTTAAAGGGCTTGGAAGCTGGAGCTATTGTGGATATTGGCGGGGTCACGATACTAGTATTTGGCACTTGGCCGTCTCTTCAACGTTCGAGAATATCTTGACCGCCTCTTCATTCGAAGATACCGCAAATGAAACAGACCCAACAGTATTTCCGAGACTACATACACACACTACCGAGTACCCATACATCCCATACATTCATTACACGGTAACAGAACACAGTATATGCTGTACTCTGCGATAACTCCTTGGTTTAGGGTTTAGGTCTGCATCTATATATGTACGTTGTATGTACGGTGAAAGTCAGTCATCAAGATACCGCGTACCTGATTCCGCACAGTATCCGCCAAAACCTGCCTACATAGATTTCACTATGTATGCTTTGGCATTGCAGAAACGAAAGGCTATTTTTCACTAGGTATCCGGTGTTCTATGGATCAGACTGTCTCCGTCCCCATTGCGGTGCGTTTGGTTTGACCCGGCCAAGGACCGGCTTCCAACCTCTTCATCTTCTTCTTGACCGATTAATACCCTTCGACCAGGCCATTATATCTAGTGTGCACTGAAAGTTCGGCCTAGTGTCTATCTACGCTATCCACTTGGACCGTTTAGCCCTCGCTCAAGTTCAACCACATCGTCAACTCTTGATCCAAGCTTCAACACAGACCGCAACTTCGTCACGTTTTGTAATTAACCCTGGCGCTTCTTATTTCTCCATAGCAACGCCCCTTACGGCCCCCTCCAAACGGCACCACTTGAAAAGACCACCAGGCCGCAACTTTCCACTCAACGACGCTATATCTTGTCTTGATCCTATATCTATCATTATTCAGCGGGACACACTCTCTTTTTTCAGATTTGAGACTTGTTTGTATGGACTAAAGAAAGTGATACCCCTCGCCCAACATGTCCCGTCTCTCCCCGCTTCCCACCAATCTGCAACGGTCTCAGTCCCCTGTGAGTGTCGCCGCATCCGATACCACGTACCACAGTTTCTACGAGGTTGAGTTATTCGAGCCTGCTTCGCCTGTCACAACACTTCGGCATCCACCAAAGAAAGAAGAACAAATTGGGCCCAAACCTATAACCCGTCATGACTCGGGCTACGAATCTATGCACTCGGGATCCTCCCATGGACACAGCTCCAGGATATTACATCGCAACACTTCACAACCCCGGCAGCAAAAGCGACCTACCATTCAACGTGCGATCCAATCTACACCCGCATCGTACCCGGGACGACCCGGTGGACATCCCCTCCATATGACGATGTCACAGCAACAACAGCAACACCAACCAAACTCATACTACTACTTCCCCTCTCCAGAAGCAATCACTGGCCATGGCGAGGTAGCCGAAGAACCTGATCCGGCCTATCACCCTCCCCCACCACAAACAACTCACTATTGGATGAGCGACAACACCCGTCGTCTGGAGTACGCCGCCATCGATGCTGCCAGTCGTGGGATCAAGGGGTTTATTATGAAGCATGTCGTTCCAGACTGCTTTGTGCCCAAAGACAATCGACGGCTCACATTTGATGACGATACGGGGAGTGTGAGACGGTACCGATTGGAGCTTGAATGCGACGATTCCAGTCTCAAGGAGGGCAAACGGAGCAAGAAATTGGGGTGGCTGTTTGGACGATGAGCTAAGACACGAATGACGGATATATGAGACCTACGACGCCGCCATGCTTATTCTTTTTCTTTTTATTCTCTCTATTTGCATTCGCATATTCCCGGCGTTATATACCCAAAGTTTGGACCTGATTTAATCTGCCATTTGCATTTATCTCTGTTATGGCATACTGATTTAACTCATCTTGGACGTACTCTGTTATAATTAATTTATCTTAGAAGACATCAATAATGAGTTTAATTAGAAGAATCTTAAAAACCTTATACTTTTGCTTATCATTCTATTGATCTTATAAGGATAGAATTATTTTGATATGTTAAGACCCGGGAAAGTGGTGGCGTAGACGAAGTAAGTAACCCATTTTTGATGCAAACGAGTTGAAGCATGGCTTAACAGCGCTGTGATGAGTCACAACGCTAGTACCCGCGGCCGTAACACTGAAAGCATTGCAAAAGCATCCCGTCTGCGTGACTAGCCAATGACTTCTCGATTCTACCGAAATACGAGAACACGAGGTACCGACTATAAGGTCAGGAGGCAGCTCGGGAGCCTAGATATGTGAGGAGTGGTGAGACACCTGCGTTGGGCGGACACGAGGGACAGTGTAGGCTACCGGGCCCCCAACACGGATCCGATGCCATCGAAATCGGAACAAGGCAAGGCGCGGCTAACTTGGTAACTAGTGGTAACCAGAGCCATAGCAGCGGGTTTCGGGTAGCCCGCACGGTGGTTGATTAAATACTCATACCACGTGCCATATATCAGATTTAAGGGAGGCTGCCGTTAATTTCCCCGTTCATGTTGCTTTTGACAGAAAGCGTGTAATATTAATAATCACACGACTTCTAGCCACGTTACTGTTACTCTCGGTGATCACGCCGTTGCACAGAGAACAGAACACGGTCCGATTGATAACTGAGTACCAGTTCGGTTTCGCACTTAGGATTCATCGCATGTCCCTATTAACGGACTTTACAACCTAAGCTCGTATTATGCCTTTTACCTACTGACATACCAACAAATTGCGGTTACGTATACTTAGATCATGATAGACTAGGTAGGCGAAAATGAAAGAGCTCGTCAAGAAACCGAGCAACCACACCGAATACCTCGAGGCTCAAACTTGGAACTGCCGTAAGGGTAAGGCAAAGTTGGGGGTCACTAGACTCCCTTGCGACCAGTAGGATTATTTATGTTTCCCCCGGAATCAAGCAGCGCGATCGAACAGACACTAACTCAGTGGGCAAGGAGTTGGGAGACCGAGATAGCTAAGAGATGACTGAATAGGGGCATTTCTAGAGCACTGACTCGTGGGCCATCGGAGCGTATTCGTTTGACTACTTTGATCCAGTACGTTGAACAGCTTGATGCTTCCTGTTCCTCTTGGCTACAATAAGGGAGAAGGTAAGATAGCGAAACGCGTAGAGTGACATGTGAATCCAGTCTTTAAACGGGCGTAACGCTTACAGCGGTTGGTGCATGTTGATTCATTCGTTATCTACCTTGGGTGGACCTTTCTTGTACGTAGTCCAAATTCCCCTACAACTAACTATTTACTCATGTTCGTACTCTGTGGCGTTCATGGGGGGTTGATTGAGTCACCAATATCAGTAACCAAAGTATATTTATTTCTTTAATTCAAAGCGCCAACTTCCAAAGCGCGATCTCTCATCATCTTCAGGAGATCCAAATCATGCTCGTCGAGGTCGGCTTTGGACTCCGCATCCGACGTGAGACAGCATATGTTGTCCTCTGCGAGTTTCCAGAAGTCCTCGTCGTCGATGGCCTTCTTCTTGGGCTCCCGTAGGTACGACTGCATGGGGGAAAAACGCCGCTTCGAGCGCTCGGCGTACTTGCTAGCTAGAAGCCAGCCATTAAACCACAGCGGCGTGCCGTCGAGATCCACGTGTAGGAGCTGCGGGTTGCACATCGTGTATGTGTCTGGTGTCGAGGTCGTGGCCTCGAGAGGTGACTGCTCCGATGGCTCCTTTGCTTTGCGAAGCGAGGTGGGAAGTTCGTCATCGCCAAGGGATTCGGTGTCTTCTGTTGCTGTGATTGTTGTTGTCTTCTTAGGTGGTTCGATCACCCCTATCGATCCCACCGCACCTTTGTGGAAAGCGAAGGATGAGTCGCCTGCGAGCAAGAACCCGATCCAGAAGGTCTCCTTGTCACCTATTTTTAGGTTAGCTTACATGGAATAGGAGTATACGTGTTTGTGAGACCCTTTCACTTACCGTGCATCATTTCATACACGCCTACTCTTCCACCTCTTGGATCCCTATCACTTCCATTGAAGCGGCAGATAAGCAGCATCGAAACAAAATGTTTCCATGTATCGATCTGGAACATACGTTAGCCCACCCCGATAGACTAAACCGTTTCATGTCCAAAAACGCAGTCGGATATATAAAATACTCACAACAACGACACCACTCTCTTGGTGATGCCCCGATGTACCCATCCACCAACTGGACTCCTTCGCAAGCTTATGAATCGGCCGTGGGAGGATCTGCATCAGCCACTTCCTCTTCGACTCGGGCATGATTGTCCGGTCGCGAAAGAACAACGCCCCGGTCTTTTTATAGTCCGGGTCGTCAAATAGCTTGGCCGGGTCCCGGAAGAAAAAGGAATCCGCATCGATGAAGATCACCTCGCGGAAGCTCGACAACAGCATGGCGAAGGGCTTAATGGCCCAGCCGGCTAACTTCCAGCCCTCGTCATCTACCATTTGTGAGATGTCGCGTGTCGTGACACCTGGCAGAGACTAAAAAATATAACGTTAACATACACAACGAAGACACAAGCAAGGAGTAAGCAGACTGACCTCCAGTTCAAAACGATGATCTTCGCCTAGGTCCGTATCTCCAAGATACATGATTTCAATTGGTAGATTGCAGCCAAGCTCTCGAAACGTGTAGATAGTCGTCAATAAGTACTTGGCTTGATCATCTCCGGCAGTGAGCACGATGCCCCTCCCTGCGTTCTTCAAATGTGAATGTAGCGTCATGTGGTCGGCAAAATACGGGTTTGTGAAGGGGAACAGAACCCGCACAAACTTGGCTAGAAAGCTCCGAAAAGCCTCGTAGTTATGTATAGTGTTAGTGAGGGACGAGTCCGGGCCGGCATCTTCGTCGTCTTGGGTGGCGCGTAGGTATTGGATCACGTCGTCCCGGACGTATGTTTCGCCCGTTGCCTTGTCCTCGAACAGGTGTAGCTTCTCCCATGCGCTTAGATATCTCTGGTATGCCCGTGTCCGTAGCCCTAGTTCTCGCATCCGCTCTGGGCCACCGTAGTCGATCGGCCGTAGGAACTCGCGCATTTTTATCTCGTCGGGCAGCAATGCGAAAACAGCTTCTAGGTCATCTTTCAGGTTAGGTCTTTCGGGCCAACGAATCGAACCCCGTGCCTCCGTTTCCAGGCCTGCCTTGGGTTTCGAACGATGCGCATTCAGCTTCCGAGTGTCCTGGGTCGTGGGCTCTGTCAATTCTTCTTCGTCCTCCGTCGTCTCGTCTTGTATCGGCTTTTGGGCGTCAAATGTTTGAATGCTCTTTCGCGATCGCCTGCCTCGCTGCTTATACGTATCCTCTGATGAAGCCACGCTCTTCTTATTCGGTAGCACCGGACCATGGCGCGGGGACTCTTGGAGGTCTTCGAAGCGTGCCAATACGCCAGGCTGGAAATAGGTTGAGTATACGATGAAGACTAGCAAGACTGTACCGAAAAGGAAGGCATGTTTCCGACGACTAGTGAGACGTCGCCTGCGTTCAGCGGCGACGGGCGAGAATAGTCCTGGGGGTAACCGGCCCTCTTTCGGACCGAGCGTCGCCTTCGGGAACATGGTTGAGGCCATCGTGAACTGCTTCAATTATTTTCTCATCGAGCTAAAATCCAGCGGCAACACTAATCCAAACCCACAAGAAGGAGGTTTTCTCACGCCCTAAATGGACACATGGTGTTCACACGTAGAATTTCGTAGCCATTCAAAGTTACAAGCGTATGAGGCGTCCGATCATTGTGAGCTAACGACGGCCTGAGCGCGAATAAGTTGACGCCACGACGAGGAGTTTATCAGAATCTCAATTACCTATAGTATGTCTAACGAGATCGATCGTGGCGCAAAGCAGCCGACAGCCATCTTAAAGCACACGCATCCTCATGACCCCTCGGCCGTCTGACACTCTTCTTTGGGAAACCATGCTAAAGCTGCTCCCTTTTGGGCAGGTTATTCCAGCTGATGACCGGGCCAGACCCAGGCCACGGACCGGGAAGCCTGGAGCTACGCCGTAATGGATGCCCTCGAACCTGGTTCATGCCGCATCTTACGTTCCAACAGTTAAGCGACGCCGTGACTAGATGGGCTGCGCGCTTGGCGAATGCGCGCGGGCATGCCCCATCGTGGCCACGATCCACATTGGTGGAAATCTGGGCTAAGAGCGCTCTGAGGCGTCGCTAGTTCAGAGGCTAGAATGTGTAGTGGCTGGCTGCTCTCCAAGGAAAACACCACTCAATCTTCCGCTAATCGAGATTCGAGACATTAAACCATGCTGGTAGGCTTAGCGGTTCTTACGACCGCACAATATAGGTTGCTTTTTCATTTATACCTCTTGATTGTTGCGTCTTTCTGAGAGGCTCCGGGAACCTGGTCGTGTTAGATACAGAGTAGGAGTTATTTAGATTGCGTGCCGGCAGTTCCAGTGCCCCAAATAGGTAGTATCTAGTCGGCACACCACCTTGCTTCTCCCCAATACGCCACTCGTATACCTTGTCACTTCAGTGTCTTTTGATTGGCTGTAGTAGCAACTAGAATCAAGAAACTCTACCCACAGAATCTAGAATACTTGCGTGCTATGGTTGCTTATGCGTAGGTAGATCTACCGCTTCAATATACTTCAGTAAGTGCTTACTATCTATTGAAGTCTGCTGCATATAGCTAGCTTGAAGTTGTCCACATATCTCCTTAAGTCTCTTATGCTAAATAGTCTTCGGTAGAAATCATGCTTAAATATGATGCACACACTCTAGGCTATGTTCCTTGATTCCTTGATCGTGATGGCCCGTAGGTTGGCTCGGGTAGCATTAGATTGCTGCTAGCCGTCACATATTGCCATGTTGTCTTGTCAGCTGAACAGCCAACCCCTACCTGAGACCCAAAGCAAGACAAGAATTGCATTTCGAGATAGACCCCGCATGACACGGCATAATAAGTTGCCAACATAAGTAAACGCACTCTGTTGTCCTTGAATAATACTGTGTAATGTGTAGATGCTCGAGCACTCGAAGCCGCTAGTCGCCCAGTAGTTTAATCTGGGGGCACGTTGGTATTTCGATTGAGTGTTTATAGTTTTGGCCGTAGTCACATAATAATCGAAAATACTTTATTTAGCTCTATTTTAGCGTGGATAGCTCAAATATTAGGTAAGATTTTACAGTGTTGAGATATTGGCAGTATTCAATCAATCGGTACCTGATGTCACGACCGCAGGCATACTCGAATGTGGTCTACATAACGTACGGAAGCGCTGGATATCCCATGTGTCGAGATATTGCTGGACCTTTTGGTTCAGCAGCTAGCGAAAGGGCTTACGCTACGACACCTAGGTTAATCTCATTATTGATAGAGACGTTCTTTATTTAATGTCCGCATATCTATCCGGCAGGCACGATTCTGACTTGGCCCAAGCCTAGGATTTAATATATAAAGACCGGCTACATCCCTTATATCTCCATGAGAATTGTAAAAGTAGGTATGTGAACCACAGATACAATAGTGTTGTCAACCCAATAAAGTCTGCATCCTACCGACGCTACCGCTCTCAGCCAATTAACCCGATATATCAGAGCCCATTATAGAGAAACGATGGGGTTTAGAGATGGTAAGATTTGTTGATAGCAGGATTAGTAACAAAGACCATGATATCCCATCTCTCAGTGGGATTTCATATAGAAATCGTAAATATAACCTTGTAGAATTGTAGACAACATTCTATCTCATAACATACAGGCATATCCATTGATAGCTCTCGCAAAACAGAATATCTGTAGCACCAGCGAAAGCTTATCATTGGTGACTTATTAGGTGCTTGATACCATATTGCCATTTACCCTCCTTTTCTGTACACTTTCTAGCGGCCGGTATCTAAGGCTAGCGCCACAATAACCGGGCCAAACTGAATAAGCCAATGAATCGCACGAAATCGATTATAGCTGAAGACCCACGGCTCGTTTGGCCTTCTTCTTCATCTTCTTCTTCGAAAAGCTGACAGGCTCAGGCTCAGGCTCAGCATCTTCAGCCACATTCATAGCTTCTTCTTCTTCCACAGCCACACCTTCAGTCGGAGACCACGCCCACCCACTAACTACGCCATTACCAATCGCAGGCGCTTCTGGTTCAATTGAATAGCCGTCCTCAATTTCCACTTCATCATCTTGCACGTGGTGATGCAGCCCTACGTCTTCTTTCTTAGAACTATGATTTGAGAGCCCGAGAGAATCGTTTGACTCAACATTGAGCCGGATGTCTGCGAAGCGCTTGCAGGTCTCGGAGCCTTTGATAAGAACCTCAACCTGATTTGCCAACCTCTTTCTCTTTATACGGCTTGCTTTTGATTCGCCCGCGATGGTAGAGACAAGATCATCTGGCATGCTAAAGATGACGATCGGTGAAAGTATGGTGGAGAGAGCTGTCAGCAGCTTTTGCTCGATCACTTCGATGGCGACATTGTCAATAATGCGTTTGAGGGCAACCTAGATATAGTGATTAGAAATGTCCAGTGATATATAGACGAGGATGCTACTTACAGTATAGTATGCTTCCATGCAATCGGCGGCTTCAGACGCCGCAAACCGCTCATCATCAGGCTCCATGCGCTTGGATAGTAGATTGACTAAATTATTGAGATCATATGAATTACCATACAGGTATGTAGATGTAGTCACAGACCCGAAAAACTTCTCGACAACACCTAAACAGAATTCGCGTCTGCGTTGGTCATTGATTTCATGAACAGCCTCGAGATATTGTTCGTTGTAGGTCACGGGATGGCAGAGCATCTGAGAATCAACGAGCTCATTCGCCTTGGAGATGACTTCCCCTCTGAGCTCCTCTAAGGCCGGATCAACTACTATTTGAAACAAACGCGAACCCACAGGCTCTCCAGCGATGGAGGTAACGGCAAGCTTCAAGCATCGTTTCGTAGCAGTCCAGCAAGAGTCGACATGGCTAATGACGATGTTCTTCCAGGGCTTAGACTGCTCATGGAAGAGATCAGTGACAATCAACGAATTGAAGCGACCAGGGAGCTCGCGCCCTCGTGTCTGTCGCATGAGCTCTTGGACTTCAACTATGAATGCATCTCTGGTTATTGAGCCCTGCTCTGCCATAGATTTATTCGACGAAAGGATCTTTCGCGCGTGACCAGATTCTTTCATCTTTTTGGCAAAATCTCGATTCAGATTCTGGATAACCGCCCGCAGACGTTGTTTGTACCCGAGGTCTGTATCAGCCTTTTCAAAGAATGAATCAGTATAAGTGCCCGTCGTCGCATCCTTGACGAGAGACTGAAATCTCTGACTAATGTTGATCAAATGGAATTTCTGCTCGTGGGCGGTAGCCCGCGGTTCTCCGAGCCCATCCAATTTGTCTGTGCATTCTTTCAGCTTATCGTCGATCTCTGTAATCAAGCTAGGTAGCTCTGTTGCGATTTGTTCAAGGAGCACTTCGCTCAGCTTAGTTCTGAGTTCCTTTACACCCAGCATCGTTGACGGTAGTTTACTCCACACACTCTCAGAAAAGAAGGCATCCTCCTCTTCATTACGGCGTCGGAGGAGCGATGACCCATCAACTTTCTCAGAGTCGAGATTCCTGAGCACATGCCATCCGAGATCAAACTCGACTTCTCTATTCTGGGCTAAAGACACATACATTGCTTCACTCCCTGAGCCATCGACGAGAGTGTCCGGCTTCGTGATTACGCCCATGGTTCGCTTGCCCTCGGGGTCTGTAGACCGCGCGAGTTTGAGGACGATTTGATTCGCAAAGTCGTTCTTGGCCGAAACTACAGCGAGTATGATACTTCTCGGCTGTGCCATGTATGTTTGGACGACATCTCTAACGAGATCGACGTCAGAAGCGCTCTGTTGTTTTGTTTCCGAGTGAATCAGTCCTGGCAAGTCGACGATAGTGAGGTGTGGATGGTGTGGGCCGCTGATCTCGATGCGAAGAAGGTCCTTTGAAAATCCTTTCCCCTGCATGGAAATGCCCATGGCCATCTTAGCACTTTCGGTCAAGTCGGCGAGACCATCGAAACCATCGAGCTTTTTATGGAAGGCCGAAAGGGCTTCCTTCTCTGAACGGCCGAGCTCTTTGTGGGGGATAATAGAGACTGTGACATCTGAACGCGATGATCTTCGAAGGATGAGCTCGGTAGGGAAGCGGGTGCAGAGATTGCTCTTGACTGGGAATGGAACTCCGGAGATGGCTTCGAGTACGGAGCTCTTTCCAGAAGATTGATCTCCACAAACAATGATCTGCGGAAGGGAAATGTAATGATCGATGCCCTGGAGTCTCAACTGATCAACGGCATCTAGAAGTTCCAACTGGTCATCGGAGCATAGCCCGTTGAGGACCTCCGTGTTGAATAGGACTACCATACTGCTGACGCCTACAGGAAGAATATGAGTAGGTACTGCACTGTTATGGGAGGGATATGGCGAAGGGAACGGATGAGACGATGCCGAGTGGGGGAACGAGAGAGAGAGATGTTCATCCGTCAGTGGGAACTCGGGCCCTTATAAGCAAGGGCAAAATTACATAGGCCTCGTTCGGAATGAACAGAGTCTAGAAATTTCGGCAGGAGACAAACGGGTACGTAGTGAACATAGGGAAAACAAGGCTGTACAAGGAAGGAAGGAGGTTGCCTTGTAGCATCGAATGAAGAATAAAGGTGAAGCGCCTCATGCAACTGTTTATTTGTGTTTCTTATTCGAAAGAAATAACGGGACTTCGCTTATAACCCGGACGCGTACCTAACCGTATATTGCTGTTATTTAATCGGGCATCCTGGATGTTCGTGTAGTACAAATAGTACAAACGGCCATATCTCCCATAGTAACTATATCTAAGTGCGCAGAATGCCATCTTCCAACAATACTTAAATCCTCACAGTGCCACACATAGCTACTGTATTTTGAGGCCAGACAGTATTCGCTGCTTCCAGGTAATCGCATAAGTGAGCCGCCTATGTGTCTACAGTTACTCCCGCAGAACTATCTCTTTGGGTGTAGATAACTCCACGTGGCCACGCGCCGGCCGACCACCCATACGGGAGGTAGCATAACAGCACATTTTATCGTGTCGCGTTGGCAATCACATCACATACGTCTCCTCGTTGCTTTCTTTCTTATCAATCCCGTTTGTTTTACCCGTCGGTTCTAACAACGAATTCTGAGAGAACGGCCGTGGGTTTGTATGGTTGAAGTCGCCAGCGCATAGATATTAGAGCAAATAGACTTGGCAAACGCACCCGGATGAAGGACTGATAGTGATGTAGGTTGCCTATGTGGGGTGCGAAGGGGTGGCTTTACACGGCGGGAACAAACGAAGCATGCATAAACATTTCATTACCCTGGAGATACATGTGAAGTGATGCTTGCCGCAACCAACAGAACAGATTCGGGGCGCTGCGATGTGCGAAGGCTACCTGCAGCCAATGGAGGCCTACGCCCTATCAGTAACTCGACATTCCGCTGGGTACGATTTATCTTGTCTTCGACGGGAGTCCCCTCGATAAAGCTACTGAATAGAGTAGTGTTTAGAGGAGTTCTAAGAGAATGTGTAGGTAACGTTTTGAAGATTGGTTGTTCTAGAGATTTCGTTCTTAAATAGAAGGGATTATATGTTAATAGCACCTCGAACCAGCAACATTATACATCGGACGCAGTGTTGCCGCATGAATCTGGCCTAAATACGCCGCTAGATAACTGAGGCATGACTTTTATCGTACTCTCGGTATGTTATCAAGACTACTTACTTAGCGGGCATAGTAGCTCTGAGAAGGCTCGTTGTACTTGAGCATGACAGATCTAGCTATTGGTTTGGGTTATTTCTCTGCAGTGTCTCCGTCTCCTACTATAGAAATTGCGTTGTAGGGAGAGGGTTGGGTACCAGTGACTAAGCTGATTAGCATAGGCACTTATTCGCATCGAATTTTCAACTTTGCTTGCATTATTCTACTATCTCACCTAGATAGTGAGTGTCCTAATAGCTGGGCTCCTTCAACAACCCAGAGAAATACAATAGCCTATCTTGATGGCTATCGACTGCATGCCGCCATTTGGCACGTATAACCCATCTAGGGGATAGATGGATACGTTTTTCCTCTTAAAACAGCTCGCTAGACGCCAACCGATCCATGATATATACAGACATGACGGACGTATAGAAAACCCAACCTATGGATCCCGACTCACCCCCTTTTCCCGACGAGCTCACTCACTCGCTCACTCCCGCACAAATAACCCAGCCATCCCCATACCCGTGCCAACGCACATACTCACAACACCGACCTCGCCCCCCGTCCTGCCAAGCCCATGCAAAAGCGTGCTCGCAAGCCTCGCGCCGGTAGCACCAAGCGGGTGTCCAAGCGCAATCGCGCCCCCGTCGGGATTAACTTCTCCCTTCTCCCACGCGCCCTCAAGACCTAATGCCCGCACGCAGTAAATAGCCTGGCTAGCGAACGCCTCATTAATCTCCCAACGCTGGACATCCGCATTCGCAAGCCCAAAGCGTCCCAACAGCGCCGGCACTGCAAGCGCAGGCCCAACCCCCATCTCGTCCGGATCGCAGCCCACCGTGACAGCCCCTACAAACTTGCCCATCACGCTCCCGCTTAGACCTAGCGCTGCAGCCGTGCTCCGCCGCATGAGCAGCGTAGCAGCCGCGCCGTCGCTGACTTGCGAGGAGTTCCCCGCCGTGCTTGTGCCGTCCGTCTTGAACGCCGGCTTCAGCTTCGCGAGCCCCTCGAGCGTGGCGTTGGCGCGCACCCCGTCGTCAGCCGTCACTACCACGTCCTGCGCCTCGCCTTTAGCTTCGCCCTGTTTATTGACGGGTTGGAAGCGCGTGTGCACGGGAACAATCTCGGCACCGAAGGCCCCTGAGGCCTGCGCGCGCGCGGCGCGCAGGTGCGACTCCACGGCGAAGGCGTCCTGGTCGCTCCGCGACACACCATACCGGCTCGCGACGTTCTCGCTCGTGAGCCCCATCGGCATGACACAGTCGCGGGCATGCCGGTTCGGGCTCTCCTTTAAAGCGGGCCACACGTCCACGGGGATGGCGCGCGAGCCGTAGTTCCGCGTCATGCTCTCCATCCCCGCCGCGATGCCCGCGTCCACCATGCCGACCTGGATCTGCGCGGCCGTGGCGGCGATGCTCTGCAGGCTGCTCGCGCACGCCCGGTTGACCGTGTGCAGGGACGTGGTGTTGGGGAAGCCGGCGTGGTTCAGCGCCATTCGCGCCGCTTTGCTGCCGCCGAGCTCGGAGAGCACCACGCCTACGGCCACGTCGTGGACTTGCGAGGGGTCGAGGGAGGGGTTGGCTGCGAGGGTGGCGCGTAGCACGATCGAGAGGAGCTCTTCTGGGTAGGCGTCTTTGAGTTGCCCCCGGTAGGCCCGGCAGATGGGGGTGCGGAGCGACGAGAGGATCACGGTGTCGGTGGGCGCTTTGGCGAGGACGGCCTTCAGGCCTCGCGGGAGTGTCGCCATGTTGGCAGCTGGATTTGTCGGCGTAGTTGGAGTTGGTGTAAGAGAATAGGTAACTAAGCTGGTGGTGATCGGGTGTTCCTCCGACAGCGGACGGGTAGGTAATTGTAGCTTATAGGAAGCTTGAAGCCGAGGTGGGAGGAGGGGCAATAACTGATTGACGATGTATACAAAGCCAATTCTCCCTTGCAACTCTAGATAGTAACTATACTATACAAAAATACAACCAGAGTCAAGTCACTCGACAGAATAATAGCAAAAGAAGAGCTCGGGAAGGAAAGAAAGACATAGCTCTCGAAGCTGTGAATAGTTGAGGTTCCTGCATCTAGATACTACCTGACCTAGGTTAGCTTGGGGGTGGATAGATAGCCGACGGGGAACTCCAAAATGCCGGTACCCTTTTCCGAAAGGGTGGGGAGGGATAAATGCACTTCCAATGGACCGGCTCTCCGATCCGGTTGAACCCGGCCGAATTAATCGCCGCTCTTTTATGTGAGTTGCTGGCCCGAGATCGGGTCCTGAATAGCGGGCTATTTGGAGTACGTGAGACGATTGGATACTCTCTCTATATACCTCTTTATGTAGAGATAGTTATGAATATTTCGGGGAACGGACCAAATAAGTTGTACTAGCACCGTATGGTGTAAGAGGAAAGAAAACACATGGTGTTCATACAGAGAGCTGGATACGGGCTTAGTCTATCTGGTTATCGTGGGAGACCATGACGATCCGGACTCGTCGCTAGTCCGTAGGGAAAAGTCTCGTATAGTCACTTGGTTGAATTGTATATACCAGGACTTCTCCTTCGTTGGCACTTTTCATCTTGTTTTATTACAAGGAGCCCAAAAACATTACCACCGCAATTGAGCAGTGTGATGCTAGCTTAATTCCATACAGCAAGCTACAAGCAAATCCGCCGGGCCATGGGAGCTTCCGGATTTTCAACCATGCCATGCCAAACAACCTCTCCAAGCCCTGCATTTCGCTGCCTGCTTTCCTTCCAATCCTTTTGGCGACACCTGGTCGTCATACTGGGTATAATACACCGGCCAATCACCCCCCGTTCATATCAATTTCGTAGCCTTTCCCTAGGCCACCCCTTCACCGCAAACCCAAAGTCATAAATCCTCACATCGTATCACTTCGTTACAAGAGATTTTGCGTCTCCTCTCTCCAAAAGAAACGCGCGTCCTCACCTTAATCCCTTCTGCGATGGTGTTGAATCCCCAAGCCCACCGGGCCATCCGTGCCGTAGCGTATCTTCTTAGGCGGGCTGGTGAGGACTTCTCTCCGTACTTCCTCTGCGTTGGAACTGCCGCTGAACTTACGCTTGTCCATGTTCATTCCGGCCTTATGTACGGGAGCATACAATTTGGTTTGGAGTTTATTCGGCTTTTCTGCGGGTACTGGTGTTACGTCGCGGGATCCGACAGAGCTTGCTACCTCAAAACTTTCGCGAGGGTCCCGCCTTAGCATTTCCGATGCCGCTTGGCTGGCTTGGCTTTCGAAGACTTCCTCTTCCTCGCCCGCGCGACGTTGGGACAGCCGGGAACCGCTGGACAAGTACGACTGCGCCGCAGCCGCGACTGACTCCAATGTCATCGCACGTGCGCGTCCCTCGTTCTCGTCCTCGGCGGATATGGTGCTCTCTCGACTCTTGCGGCGCTTCCTAGGCGTGGGCGTTTGAGGGCCGACGCGATTTCCGTATCTCTGCGGGGGCTCAGTTTGGGGCACAAGATCGAGGGAAGGGAGGAGGCCAGGATTACCACGAGAGCGTGAGAGGGGAGTAGCAGGAAGCGATGATAGAGAGTGCGCGGCACGATGTTGCCTGAACGGTACGCGTGGCGTGGGGCGGTTAGCTGAGGTCGGGGTGGTAGGAGCACTGTTGTCCTGGTTTAGGGCTTGTAAAAGAGCTGCGAAGCCGGCGACATTGGTTTCACTCTCGTAGCGGCCACCTCTGGCTGCGGATCTTGGCGTCTGTCGGGGGGTAGTGCGGTGTTGCTGGGGAGAGGTGGCAGGAGTTTTTGGTGTCAAAGCACCGTAGAATACGCCACCGGGACTGCATAGCATGTGGAAATGTTGTCTATTCTCTCGAATTCGGTTGAGAAGCATCTCACGATCGTCATTTAGCACTTCAATCTGCTCGGCTTGTTGTTGGACAAGTCTGGAAGCAGATTTAAAGCGGCGAAGTAGTTCATTATGTTCTTTGGTGAGGGCGTCATGAGTCTGCTGGAGTTCACGATATTTAAGTTGGAGGGGGTCTACTCGAGTCTCTAGCTCACGTCGAGCTTGACGAACGTGTTCAGCACTACGGAGGGCCTCGACCTCGCGACGAGTCATTTCGTGCTCAACATTGGCGCGGTTGGCATCTTCCATGGCTTGCATGCTAAGGAGCTCGTACTGTAAGTTGTGGTGAGCAGTCTCAGACTTGAGTCTCGCGTTTACGGAGAGACAGGTCTGCAGCATGGACCGTAATTCGTCAATGGTAGCATTGTCAATCTGATCGGCAGGGGGAGGGACATATTCGGCCATGTTGGGACGGTCTCGATTTAAAATGTGAGTTGTGGTGGTGGGTGGAGAGAGCATGGTGTTCGGTCTTTGCGAATGGGCAAACTCTAGTGGTGTGCTAGCGGCGGCGTTGTTCTGGGCTACTTGAGAGGACGGGGGCGGTGACAAGGAGGACCGGATGATCTGTGGCGGTGACAGGCGGTCGTCGTTTAGCTCGGTCTTGAAGGAGGCGGAGGGATCCATGGGCGAGACGGGGTCTGCGGTCGACGGGATGGATTGCTGGGATGACGAAGAGAGATGATTGAGGACTGCGGGTTGAGCTACGGGTGATGCCATGGTCACGTCCGTCGGTGTTGAGGGTACGAGCTCAAGCTCAGGCTCCGTGATGCCATTGGCTTGTGAGGAGGCCATCTTTGCGCGATGATTATTTCTGGAACGGTCCTTTGACCATGTATCGTTCGAAGATAGCAATTGTTGGTTGTTGCACAGGCCAAATAGGCTGGGAATGAACGTGTTGGCACGGGTGGTCGTTGAACTCGCCCAGCTCGATTCGATCACCGGCAACGAGCTTCCTCCGACGCAACAGAGGGTCCAAGCGGCACTACGTCCGCGGAGGGCGGTTCTCGGAGTCAAAAGACACGGTAGCGCTTTATCGATAATTGAACGCCGTAAGATACTCTAGGCCCGTTGCTTCAAATGAATGTAGTTCCACCGAATGAGTGGGCGACGAGGGGTTCGTCAGTACCAGCGACGGGGTGATGGTGATGATGATGACAATGGTGGAATGAAGGGAAGTAGGGATGTGCGTTAGGTATAGATAGATACCTACCTAGGTAGACCCGTATCTAGACCAACAGCGCAGTGGAGTTTTTTGGTGCTCGCTGGCACTTGCAGGTGGTTGCTGTGCGAACCCACCTATCAGCTATCAGGCTAGCTCTATCCAGAGTTCTGTCCAGAGCTAAATTCGAAAGGCTGGCCAACCACGCAAACCATGTTCCCTCCTTCTGTGCTGCTGCTGCTCCCCCTAAAAGCCAGTGGTTGGTCTCCAGTATATGACCCGCTTACACCGGGCATACAGGGCGGCCTACCCCCCCCTACATACAGCGGCCTATCCCCTTGGTAAGTGCACTGATCTTTAAAAGTAAAGTAACATTAACCTAAATTTTAATGTTAAATACATAAAATATATAAAAAAAAATTTTTATTGTAGTTAAAATATAGTTTTTTTATAGTTATATACTAATAAAAATAGCGTTAAATAGTAGTTTAAATATAAAATAGTTAGTAAAAAAACTATTAAAAGTAAATTTTATAAGCTTTTACTATAGTTATTTTTTTTTTTTTATAATAATATTTAATAAAATAGCTAAAATAAATATTAATTACTAAAAAATAATTTATAAATAGTTTATAAATAGTTTATAAATAATACTTAAAACTATAACAAAATTACTATAATAAAATAAACAAACATATTATAATAATATAACTATAGCAAAAATAGTATATATACTATAAAAAAATAGTAAAAAAACTATAGTTTAAATAGTTTTTAACTTTTAATTAAACTATTATAAAATATTAAACATTTGTTTTTTGTTTATAAAAAATTATTACTTTAATAGTAAATAAAAATATAGCAAATTAGCAAAAAACTATTAGCTTATATTATAAAAAATATTTTTGCTGCTATATTAATAAAAATAGCATTATATATTTTTATACTATAAATATTTAATATTTTAAAAACTATAATATAACTATATTTTAATTATAATAAAATAAAAACTATTTATTTAAAAAGCTTTGTTAAATTAATACTATTATATTATATATTTAATTATTATTATAGTAAAAAATAGCAAGTTTTTTATTAAAAGCTAGTTTACTATAGCTATAAAAAATGTTTTAATTTATAAATATATTATAACTGCAGCTAAACTATTAAAAAACTATATTTTAACTATTGTTTATTTAGTTAATATTTTATATTAAAATTATAAAAAACTATTAATTAAATTTAGTATAACTTTAGAATAATTTTTAAGCTAATATTTTAAAAATATTTATTAAATTAATTATTAATATAGTTAAATTATTAGCTACTATTTAATTAAATAAACATTAAAATATATATATTTTTAACTATAAAAAAACTATAAGCTAATAATAATATAAAAACGTTTTTTATTAATTACTAAAAAATTTAAAAATATATATAAAAAATATAAATATACTATAGCTTAACTTAAAAATAATAATAAAAATAATATATTTATATTACTAGTTAAAAACTTTTAGTTAATATATTAAAGTTTTACTAATATAGCTATTGCAAAAATTATTATAAATATTATTAAATTATATTGTTTAAAATATATTGCTAATAAAAAAAGTATATATTAATTATAATTAAACTATAAAGCAATTAACAATTAACTATTATATAAAATTTTTATAATAATTTATATACTAAGTATAAACTTTAAATATAATTTAAGCTTAAACTATTAAAACAAAAAAACTTAAATAAAGTTAAAAATATAAAACAAAAAATATATATATAATTAGCTATAAATAAAAATATTGCAGCTAATATAATATATAATAAAGTTTTAAAAAAAAAAAATTAAAAGTTTGCAGTTTTGCTATAGTTTTACTGCAGTTTTAAAAAATATTTTTAAGCATTTTTATTAGTAAATATATAGCTTTTTTATAATAAATAGTTTTAAGTAAATTTTACTACAGTTTAAAATAGCAGTAAAAAAAAATTAATAAAGTTTATAAAATAAATATATAGCTTTTTTACTACAGTTATATTGCAATTTAAAAATAATTAAAATATAATACTAATAATAATAAATTTTTTTAGAATTTTTTAGTTTTTTTTTTAATTTTTAAAAATAAAATAAATAACAATAATAATAATAAATTATATATATATATATAAATATATATAAATAAAATTAAATAAAAAATAAATAATATATATATATATATATATATATATATATATTTATATTATTTATAATTTTTATAATTTTAATTTATATATATATATATAAATAAAGTTAAATAAAAAATAAATAATATATATATATATTATTTATAGTTTTTATAATTTTAATATATATAAAGTTAAATAAATAATAAATATATATATATATATATATATATATAATTAAATAAAAAATAAAAAAATAATATATATATTTTATTATATTTTAATTTTTATTAAAATATTAAATAAATAATGTTTATTTTTTTTATATTTATTTATAAATATATATATAAAAAATATTATATATTTAATATTTTAATAAAAATTAAAATATAATAAAAATATATATATTATTTTTTTTATATTTAATTATATATATATATATATTAAAATAAACTAAAATAAAAAATAAAAAAATAATATATATATAATAATTAAACTTTAAATTTATTATTATTTAAAATAATATATAAAAAAAAACTATATTATAAAAAGCTTTAATAATATATTTATAAATTATATATAATAAAATAATATATATATATAATAATAATAATTTAATTTTTATTAAAATGTTAAATATATAATATTTTTTTATATTTAATTATATATATATATTTATATTATTTATAATTTTTAAAATTTTAATTTATATATATATATATATATATAATTAATAAAAAATAAAAAAAATAATATATATATATAATAATAATAATTTAATTTTTATTAAAATATTAAATATATAATATTTTTTTATATTTAATTATATATATATATATTTATATTATTTATAATTTTTAAAATTTTAATTTATATATATATATATTTATATTATTTATAATTTTTAAAATTTTAATTTATATATATATATATATATGGGCTTTGGCTTATTTATAGTTACCTAGTGATTTGTGTTTTATGTACTATGGTATAATCGAATGTTTATTGCTAATTAACTAACTTAAACCTTAAGCTAAGCTTTTTATTAAGCTGCAATTTGTTAGTTAGCTATTAATAACGCTTTTAACGCTTTTTTTTTTATACAAATACAATAGAAACCAAAACGCTAAAAATAGCTTTTTTTTTTGCATAGCAATAACACCTTTTAATTAAGCTTTAAATAGCAGCTACAAAAATGCTTCTGTTATGCTTTTATTTTAAGCTGCAGCTATTAAGCTATTTAGCTTACTGCTATACAATAAGTCGACCGTGCTTAACTATGCCTTAAATTTATATACTTGTCGATTTTTTAAAGTGCTTTAATAAAAACTTTTTTTTTAATATTTTTAGTTTTATGTTGGTTTATTTTGCTTTAGTTTATTTTAGTTTTTGTTATAGCTTTATAAAATTTTAAATATTAGCAATTGTTTAAATATATAAAAAAATAAATAACTATAAAATAGCGTTTATAAGTATTATTAAACCTATTAATATTTTAGGTGTTAAAATTTTTGATTGCTTTTAGCGATTTAAAAATGGTTTTAGCTAAGGCTTTATTTTAAGGGCTTGCTATAATATATTGTTAAGTTTAAGCATTTTAGTTATTAGTAATAGTAGTAGTATTGTTATAAAGCGTGTAATAGTAATAAAAGTGCAGTTATAACAATAGCAATAAAAAGTAAAAAAAATAACTGCTCTATAAGCAAAGCTTTTTGCTTACTTTTTATTTTTATAGTTAGCGGCAGGCATTTTTATTTATATATATATTTAACTGTAAGCTATAATTTAAGTATATGCAGCATATTGAATAAAGTTTGGTCGGCAAGCTTAAAACGGCTACCTTTTTACTACTTTTTTGGCTAAAGTTTGGCAATTAAACACATTAGTTTTTTTTTTTATATGTTGCCGGCAATCTGTAATAAAGAAAAGTTTGGCTTAGCGCAAGTTTAAAGCTGCGCTTGTTGTATAAATGGCTATATAGAATAGTTTTAGTAGAGTTATAAGTAGCATTTTTTTTGCGGTAGGCTTAGTGTTTAAAGTTGTTAAAAATTCATATTGTATTTGCGTTACTTATGTAGTAAAATAACTGTATAGCAATAACTATATATTTATAACTAACTTTATTATATAAAAATAACTAGGTATAAAAAAAAGGCAAACGTTATATATTTAACATTTTAATAAAAATTAAACCATAATAATATATATATATATATATATATTTATATTATTTATAATTTTAAAAATTTTAATTTATATATATATATAATTAAATAAAAAATAAAAAAATAATATATATATATAATAATAATAATAAAATTTATATTAAAAAATTAAATATATAATATTTTTTTTATATTTAATTATATATATATATATTATAATTTTATTATAGTTTAATTTTTATTAAAACATTAAATATATAATGTTTGTTTTTTTTTTATATTTAATTATTTTTATATAATAAATTATATATATATATATAATAATAATAATTAAATTTTTATTAAAATATTAAATATATAATGTTTTTTATATATTTTAATTTATATATATATATATATATATATTATTTATAATTTTTTAAAATTTTAATTTATATATATATATAAATAAAATTTAATAAAAATAAAAAAATAATATATATATATATATATATAAATAAAATTAAATAAAAAATAAATAATATATATATATAATAATAATAATTTAATTTTTATTAAAATATTAAATATTTAATATTTATTTTTTTTATAATTAATTATTTTTTAATTATATATATAATTAAAATAATTAATTTAAAAATAAAATATTATTTATTATTTATTTATTTTAATTTAATATATTATATTATATTATTTATTTATTTTTTTATATTATTTTATATATATATAAAAAAGCTTTTTTTAATTTATTTATAATATATATATATATATATATATTTAAAAATTAATAATTAAAATAATTTATTATTTATTATTTATTATTTATTATTTATTATTTATTATTTATTATTTATTATTTATTATTTATTATTTATTATTTATTATTTATTATTTATTATTTATTATTTATTATTTATTATTTATTATTTATTATTTATTATTTATTATTTATTATTTATTATTTATTATTTATTATTTATTATTTATTATTTATTATTTATTATTTATTATTTATTATTTATTATTTATTATTTATTATTTATTATTTATTATTTATTATTTATTATTTATTATTTATTATTTATTATTTATTATTTATTATTTATTATTTATTATTTATTATTTATTATTTATTATTTATTATTTATTATTTATTATTTATTATTTATTATTTATTATTTATTATTTATTATTTATTATTTATTATTTATTATTTATTATTTATTATTTATTATTTATTATTTTTTATTTATTATTTTATTTTTATTTTTTTTATAATTTTTACTTTTTAAATAAAACTGCATTTTATTTGCAACTAAACCGCAGTAAAACTGTTATACAACTGCTGTTTAATTAGCTTTTTAATTTTGTTTTAACGTTTTTTTTATTTTTTTTTATTCTTTCTATTTTTTTATTATACTATTTTTTTATTTTTTTTTTTTTTTTTTTTTTTTTTTTTTACTTTTTTTTTTACAACAATTATTTATTATTATTATATCGCAAAGCTTAATATATTTAGTATTTTTTTTTTTTTTTTTTTTTGCTTTTTTTTTTATTAGAATTATTAATTAACATTGCTTTTTATTTAAAAATACTATAAAATTTATACTTCTATTAAAGTATGTTTTAACTATTAGCTAGCATAGTTTATTATTATATGTTTTTTTTTTGTTTTTTTTTTTTTTCTGTTAATTTTTTTAGAAATCTAGCAAAATTAATATTTTTTTTAGTAAAGTTTTTTGTTATTATTTTATTAATAATAACTTTAATAAACAAATTTTTTGTTTTTATATAATAAAATAACTATTATTTAATTATATTTTTTGCTAATATAAATAAAAATGTTTTAATTTTTTTAGGTTTTTTTATTTATATATTTAATATATTTATTATTTTTTTAATATTATTTGTTATTATAATAAATGTTTTACTTAAAAAGTTTTTTAGTTTATATTAAATATATTAATTTTGTTTAATTTTTTGTTTTTTATATTTAACTTATTATTATTTTAGTTTATTATTTTTAATTTATTACTTTATATAAATTTAACTGCTTATATAGTTTTTTTTTGCTTTTAATATTAATTAAGCTATTTTTTATTAATTTTATAACTATTGTTAATTTGTTTTGCAATGTTATTTTTATTATTAATAAACTATTTTTTTTTTAACGTTTAGCTTATATACAATATTTATTATATTAACGTATAAAGTTTTTTTTAGTTTACTTTTTTTTGTTTTTTTTAACATTTAATGCTTTAATTAAGCTTAATTTTATTATACTTAAACTATAACTTAAAATAGAATTTTTTATAGTAAAGCTTTTAATTAGTTTTAGCTATATTAAAACTTTACTTAAAAAAAAAATAAAGTGTAATAAAAATATAATTAAATATTAGTTTAATTATAATATATATTAATTTTTTTTTAAAAATATATTAATTTTTTAAGCAATTAAATACTAAAGTAAACAAGTAAATATATATTTAATATAGCTGTTTTATTATTATTAAACTAATATTAAATAACTTTATTAAAAGTTTACAAAAGTAAAATTAAGTTTTGCAAAAAATAAACAATGTAAAATTTATAGTATTAAAAAAAAAAAAGCTTGTTTACTTTTAAGCTTAAAAAAAAATTGTTTAATATTGCTAGCTTAGTAGCTATTATTAAAAAAGTAGCAAAAAAATAATAAAAAATAATATATTTTTATATTATAGTTTATTAATAATTATTTTATAGTTTATATATAATATATTAAATATTTTTATATTATTACTATTTGCTTTTTAGTTTTTTTAGCTTTTTTTTAGCTTGTTTTTTTTAAGCTTTTTATTTAGCTATTTTATTAGCTTAACTTGTTAGCAACCTATTAATTTTAATTATTTTGCTTTTATTATTACTGCTATTTTTTTTATTTTTAATTAAAGTTTATTTATTATTTAAACTTGCTTTTTATAATAATAGTTAACTATAAACTATTAGCTTTTATTTTAAAATATATTAATATTTTTATACTTTGCTTTTTGTTTTTTTAGTAAAATAAAAAGCCTATATATATTTAAAAAAATAAATAACCTTATACTAGTACTTTGGAATTTTTCTGCAAGTTATTTTAATAAAAAATACTTAGCAAGTAGTTAAAATAAAAAAGCTTTTATAAATGGTTAAAATAAAAAAGCTTTTATAAATAGTTAAAATAAAGCAATATAACTTTTAGCTTTTGCTTATATAATTAAAGTTTATAAGCTTTAAATTAATAATTTAATTGCTTTTATAATAAATAAAAGCTTTTTATTAAAACTTTTTAATTTATTTACTACTTGTTTAATTTTTACAACAATATACTTTTATTAGTTTTTAGTATATTTAAAAAGCTTAGTATAATATTGTAAACTATAGTTTTATATACAATAATTTAAAATATAGCCTGCAAATAAATATTTAAATTAATAATAATATACTTAATTAATTGTATAGCTACTATAATATAAAATTAATATTTTGCTATAGTTAAATAGTAATATAACTATATTTATATAGTAACTTTTTATAGCAAAAATTTTTTTTTACTTTAAGCATAATTAAACTAATAAATAAATTTAATACTATTTGTATTTTAGCTAATTAACTGCTAAATATTAAAATTAATTAAAAATAAGCTTTAATTTAAACAAATATAAATTATAATTTATAGTTTATGCTATACTTATTATTAAATATAAAAAGTTATATTAAAATAACCTAAAAATTTATTAATAATAAATAAATAAATAAATAAATAAATAAATAAATAAAAATATTTATTTTAAATTTATTAATAGGTTTATTAATATAATGCTAATTTTTAAACTTTAAAAAAATTAAATATTAATTAGTATAGCTTTATTTTTTTTTTAGTATATTTTTTAATGCTATATATAAAATAAACGTAGCAAAAAATAACAAAATATTAAATATATTAATGCTAATTATATTGTAAAAGTTTAAATTAATAAAAAAAGTATTTAAATGTTAGTAATAATTAGCAAAAACTATAGTTTAAATATAATTATACTATAGTTTTTTTTAAATTAAATTAAAAAAATAAACTTACTTAAAATTTATTTAAAGTTTATATTAAACATTATATATTTTTATTTATTTTTATAAATATAATAAAAACATTAAAATATATTAAACTTTTTTTTAAGTAATAAAAACTAAAGTTTAAATACTTTATAGTATATTATAGTAGTTTTAACGTTAATAAATATATAGCTAAATAATATTGCTATTAAAATTAAAATTATTAACAATTAATTAATAATTAAATAGTAATTATATATACTTTTATTAACTATTTAAAAAAAAGTTTTAAACTTAAATTTTTTATATTTAAAACTAAATAATTATTTAAAGCTTATATTAATTTTACTATATATATATTTTTTTAAAGCTTTTAGTTGTTTTTTAAAAGCATATATAATAATAAAGTTTTTGTTCTATAAAAAAAAATATTAAATATACTATAAAATATTATTAGTTATAGTTATATAATAGTTAAAAATAATATATTTTTTTTTAATTATATTATTAGCAAATATTTTACTATTTTTTAATAGCTATAATATTTATACTTTTAAAAAAAATAAAAGTTTAAAAGCGTTAAATATAAGTTTATAAAACATTTTAGTTATAAAAAAATTAAAAAGCAGCTATTTTTATTTAGCTTTAAAAACAAAATAAAAACTATTAATATTTTATTGTTTAAAAATATTTGCTTAAAAATTATATTGTTATTAAATTATAATATAACTATAATTATAAATTAAATAATGTTTACTTAGTATAATTTTTATATTATTAATTAATTTAAAGCTTTTAATAAATTTATTAATAAAAATTAATAGAATTTTTTTAAAAATAAAAAATAAATAATAATAAATATTATAAAAAACAACTAAAAAGTAAAAAATTTAAACTATATTATATAGTATAATAATATTAATTATTATAAAATATGTTTTATAATTTAATAATAATTATTTATTATTTAAATAATTATTTGCTAATTAACTATATTAGTAATATAAATATAATAAAATTATATTATAAATATATTATAATTATTATAAGCTTAACTTATAACAATAAATTTATATAGCTTTTTTTTACAATATAGTTAAACATTTTTTTAATAATAAAAAAAGCTGCTTTAAAAATAACTAATATTAATAAATAGCCTGCTATTTATTATTTTATTAAAGTTTATTTAAAACTTTTAAAAAATAATATTAAAAATAAATATTACAATAGTTAATATAATAAATAATATATTAATAATACTTTATTAATTTTTAAATATTAGTTAATAATATTATTATAGTTTAACTATATTAATATTTATATTAAAATATAGTTTAACTATTATTAGTTTGCAAATATTTTATAATATATTATAAGCTTGTTTTAAATTAAATAATTTTTTAATTTTTTAAAAATAACTATTATAATTAGCTTAATTTTTAATAAATAAATAGTATATATACTATTGTTTATTAAAAGTATAATAAATTTTAATATTATTTTTAAATAGTTTTAATATTATTTAAAAAATTTTTAGTAACTTTTTAAACAAATATTTTTTTTAACCACATTAGCAATAAAAAATAATATTTAATTTTTGTATAATAAAATTAAATATATTTATAATAAGCACTGCTAAAAAATGCAAATAAAAATAATTTTTAGTTTTTTTTTTGCTTTATTAAATATTAAATTTATTATAGTTAGCTTATAAAAAAATAATAATTAATTAATATATTATAATATACTGCTTAAATTTTAGCTTTAATTTAAATTAATAACTTTTAATAGCAATTAACTAATATTATAATATTATTAATACTAGTTAAAAAAAACTAAAAAGCAAATAAAAAGTATAATAAAATAATAAAGTAAATAAATTTTTAAATATTATAGTATAAAGTTATTAAATTTATAAAAGTATAAAAAAATAAAACTTTATTAATAATATTTACTATATTTTTTAAATTTTTAAATATAATATTTTGTTTATTATAAATATATTATATTATAGTTAAAATAATATTTATATAATAATTAAATTAATAATACTAGCTTTAGTTTAGCTTTTTAATTTTAAATATTATATTTTAAATATAGCGTTTATAAATAATAATACTAGTTTTAGCTAAAAATTTAGCTAAAAAAAAAAAAACAAAAAATTTAAATTAACTTAAAATTTTAATTAAAATATAATTTTTTTAAGTTAAAAAATTATAAAAGTATTTTATAATTTTTTTATTAACTATTTTAAAAAAAAAATTAATAATAATAATAGCAAAATAAAAAATTAAATAAAATTAAATAAAAAATATTTTATATTTAAATAAATAATAAATAGTTATTAAATAAAAACTAAAAGTATATTTTTATTAAAAAAAAAAAAATATATATATATATAGCAAAAATATTTAATTATATTAAATAAAAAAATAAAATTTAATTTATAATAATATATATTACTGTTTTATTAAAGTTTATTTTTTTTTATTTTATAGTTTAGCTGCTATTTTTATATAGTTTAGCTAATATACTATTATATTTTAAATATATTTTAAATATAGTTTAAATATATTTTAATTTTATTACTAATTAAATTAGTTTATTTTATAGTTATTTTATTATTTATTTATAGTTTTAATATAACTAATATATAGTTTTTTTATACTTTAATTTTATTATATTTAAATTAGTTTATTTTATAGCTATTTTATTATTTATTTATAGTTTTAATATAGCTAATATTTAGTTTTTTTGTAATTAAACTATTGTTTTAATATTATTTTAATATAGTTTGCTAGCATAATATTTAAATTAATTTTAGCTACTAAATATTTTAAACTATAAATATATTATATATATTATTTATTGTTTTTAAAAAAAAAGTTATGTTTAATTGCTTTTTATTTATAAATATATATTTTTTTTAATATAGTTTTATTATAGCTATATAGTATTTAGTTTAGTAATTAGTAAAAGTTTTTACTTATTGCTATTATATTGTTTTTTTAAGTACTTAAAAATATATTATATTAAAAGCTATAATATAAATTTACTGCAGATTTACTACAGTTATTATATAGTTATTATATATTAATAAAATTAATAATACAAAAGTATAAATTATAATTTTTAAAAATATTTTTATAGCTAAGTAGTATTATGTATTAAATACTTTAGTTATTTTAGGCGCTTGTAATTTTCTATGGAGCACTGGCCATAAGGGTAAGCCGCTGTATGTGGGGGGGGGTAGGCCGCCCTGCATTCTGCGCTTACACCGACTGAAAAGAGTTAGCTAGCATGCCTTAGGTATGCTTGATACGGGCTGTCTAGTGGACTCTACTATATTTCAATGTCAATGCATGAAGGGCAATCTGCACTGCATCTACGGAGTAGGTAGTCCTTGAAATGCGGCACATATTTTCCGTCTCCATGCCGTACATAGTTGGGTACTCGCAGACAATCTATGCCTTGGAATGGGGAAGGGAAGCAGGACAAGGAGTGATTGCATGATTAGTTGTAAATTAGGGAATATATCTCTAACAATTGTAGCAATCCGGCTTCCGTAAAAGGACTACGTACGTACGTAGTCACAGTGTATGTGCGTAATTTGATACTTCTCATAGTTTTAAGCCAACGTATTTGACCGCAAATTCATAGGTTCTCGATAGAAGCTTCGTGGACTGCACCGAGGAGGGGGGCATTTTTACGGGGGTTCACACCCAATCGCAAGAGAACAGCTGTAGCCCAGACCCATGCTTTCTTCCCGCGTCATGTCGATGATAACTTGTTTATCGATCGACCAGTTTTTGCTTGCCTTCTTCATACTTGATTGCTTGCGCTGGGGAATTCTGGAATCCTTCGTGTGTACCTATGCATAGACTGCCTATCCCCGCGACACGTGGTGAAAGATATACGGGATATACCAATGCTAGATTACTGGTCTAACCTTGCTTGGGTTTGAGGTGAGCCACGATGGAAACAGAAAAAAAAAAAAAAATTCTGCTCTACCACTCTCTTGGTAACTTGGTATTTCAGCCAACCAATGTGCTTGCAATCATCTAGGAGTCTAGATACCATAATTCAGCGTACTTGTTTATTTGCTCTGCGGCAATATGATCAAGTCATGTTTATCCGGTATTATTGATTATTTTTTAACACGTCAGGTTATATACATACATTTTTGGTCCGCATAACCCCAGATTTTTCCGTTGCAGATACGCCACCAAACCCCATTACACAAGCACATGTGTACCTTAACGATAGTTCAGGGGCCATGCCCATCCTTCTCAATAACGTTGTGCCGCCGAGCGTAGGTAAGAAGGCTTATTAAGTAACCGGGTATCCCAATATATCCGTCTCAAACTGGGTTCGCGTAGCATGTTCCCCAGGTAAACAAAGTAACGTAACTTCAATGGGGGCCTCAGCTATTCCTTAAATCTGGAAAGCACCCAGGGCCATAGCAGAGAATAGCAGCGCACCGATTGTTAAGCCAGCCTTCGAGACGCCCAGCTCGGGTGCAAGCCGCGGCGCCGCGCTCCCAGAATCAGACGGCTTGGCTGGGTCGCTATCATCGCCGCCCTTCCCATTATCATCACCGTCGTCCCCGCCCGCGACAACGGACGCGGTAGCGGTGGCTGGGATGTCCGGGTCCGTGTTCGTGGCCGTGGCGTTCTGCGGCGCGTTGCAGAAGACCTCCTGGTACGCGACGCCGTCCTCGCCGAACAGGCAGTTCTGCAGGTCCCCGACCGTCTGGCCCACGGCCGAGCAGTACAGCCCGCAGTCGTTGAAGTACGAGATCACATCGGCTGACTTGCAACATGAAGTTAGAGCGGCCTGGTGGGCGCTGTTGAACGAGAGCGCGCAGCCTGCCTCGGTGATCGGGATCTCGTATAAGTTGCTGCAGGCCGCCGTCGTGGAAGACGGCGCCGCGCTGGAGCTTGTGACTGTTGCTGCTGTGGACGACATCTTACTTGAATGTCGAAGTGATCCGGGGTAGGTCTGAACTTGATTTGTAGAGCTTGTCTATCAAAAGTAAGGTTACTCCGCTGGTAGGTGATGGGAGGCTGAGATGATGCCGCTGGTTGATAGGGGATGAGTGAGCGAGTCGAATAGATGAGAAGATACCTAACCAATGCTTGTGAATTAAAAGAGGCTGGTAACTGAAAATTATCAACGAAACCCAAGGAAATCCTGTTTGCTATTTATGAGAAGCTTGGTCCTACATGATCAGCGCATAATTGGCCCTGCGGCATGATTTGCTTCGTGGTTACTCGGTCGATCGCATATAATTAGCAGCTTAATACGAGCTGCCACTGGGGCCACACAGGCGGGCCACGCCACGCCACGCCTTGGCCGGCATCAGGGTCGAGCACTGGACCAGGCAGGCTACGGGCTCGTATGAAAGAGCCTATCAGCGTTCGTCTTTGGCTTGGATTTGGCTGAATTAGGTAACATCCATGCCCTGGTAGGTTGTGTTGATTTCTCGGGTACCTACATACGGTATCAAGTTTATATACGTAGTTGATTCTTATTCCCACGGTACATCTGCCCTTCCAGAAACCACCCAACTGGGTGGAATTCCTATGACGCATTTAGTCAGCTGGGTAGAAGATATTGCAACGCGAAAAAAACAATCACCGCCATGGAACCGTTATAGCCCATCTTGGTGGAACTGACCGTCACCTTTATTCTACTACTATATATTATATTCGTACTGTACAATTCTACAACCTAGCGGTACTCCTTCCTCTCCTCATTAACGAGTGAGTCTGTTCATATGCCCACCGAATGTTGCTCAGGCTACTTGCCATTCAGGGCAATCCTGACTCCCAGTGGCCCTCGCTCCATTTTCCGTGCCTTGTAACACCAAGCATCCTAGAGTTCGGCCACCAAAAAAGAGCCAAAAGGAAAAGTGACCGCTCCCCCCCTAGAACGCCGTGGAATGGTATTAAGTATTAAGAAATCGACTCTAATCAACTTCATTAGATGAGTCGTCTTCGATAGTTCCGCTTCTAGCACGCCATTCGGCCATCTCGGCTACCGGTACCCGGCCCCTAAGCCATCGCAGCGTTGCTTCGGTCCCTCGCTCGAGAACATTCCATCGAGGCACTCTGAATCTATTGCCCATTACATCAAGTCTCTCCAGGCCAAGCAAGCCAATACGAGGATTGAGATGGGCAATCTCGTTATTGCTAGCATCAACAATCTTCATCCCCTGAATCGAGTCGGGTTCGAGCTCATCAAGTCGGTTATTGGATATCAACAAAACGGTGAGACTCGGAAAGACGGCTCGTAATGCTGGCACTCGAACGATGCGATTGAGCGACACATCGAGTTTCTCTAGATTGGGGGCGCACAAATGCGTCATCAGGGGCGTTAGACTAGTACAAAAGTTGGACTTAAGGTTCAGCTCTCGCAATGCTGTGAGATCAAGCTGTTCGGTCAACCAGCTCTCGCCCGTAAGTTGGTTGTGGGATATAGAGAGCGACGTCATCGTGTCACTAAAGAAGGACAGCGAATTCGGGAACTGGGTGAAGGTATTGTGCTGGAGTCGAACCTCGCGCACAGATTGAACGGCGGCAATCTTTGAACACACTACGGGATGCAGAGAGGACGACTGCGTATTGGATCGGTCTAGGATTCCACCCGATTTCATTGGCCAAGTTTGGCTAGACAAAGTCTGAGATCGCGAGCGAGCCGGGGAGTGAGGGGCAGACGTTGGTGGTGTAGCGAAATCATCGGAATCGGATTGTCCATCTTCATCATCCCCATAACCACCAGCAGGTTCGATAGGTGCCTTGGTTTGAAAATTGCCATGATTCGCCCCAATCGAGTCAATTCCGTTAGCAAAGTTTTCTATTCCGCCCGCCTCATCGCTAGGCAATGGTTCCAGTCTTGCCATCAAAGCATCTTTTAAGTCCTCTGTTGTAAGAGAAGTGAATTTCTTATCTCGTAGCGGATTCCCCGTGATTCTCAACATGGCAAGGCCTTCCATACGGGCAATCTCAGGTGGCACGACACGAATATCATTGCTCGAGAACCCGGCGTGCCGGAGAGTCTGTCGTGTAGTGAACCCCTCAGGGAATGCCGAGATGCTGTTGTCATCAGCGTTGATTGTCAGTATACTATCCCAACTACTCATATCGGGCAAAGACTTCAGTCGATTCATAGAAACCGTCAGCTGATGCAAAGATGGAAGTCTCAGTGATGATTTAGCATCAGGGGAGACGATATAAGATAACTGGTTGCTGGAACAGTCAAGTGTTTGTAGCTGCGAAAGGCTCTCAACTCCAGATTCAATCAATGTTCCCGTCAGTTTGTTCTTTCTCACCAGTAGCTCACTAAGCGGAAGTACAGAAAGAACTTGGAAAGGCAACGTCTCGAAAGCATTCTCGTCGAGGTTCAAAATACGTAGCCTCTTCATTCTATCCATGCCGCAAGGTAGCGCAGAAATATTGTTTCCGTGAAGGTCAAGAATCTCTAGGTTTTCGAGAATGAAGAAATCCTCAATGGGACCATACAAGAGGTTGTTGCCTAACTTGAGATCACGTAAATTAGTGCACTGAGCAATAATCTCCAGAGAATTATTTGTAAGCTTATTTGATGCCTAGCGCCATATAGTTAGCTTTGAGGCCAGTTGAATGCACCAATTGCAGACATACCAAGTTGAGCGAAGTGAGCTGCTGAAGACGTCGAAGTCCCAAGGGTAAGGAGATGAGCATATTATTATGTAGGTCCGCAGATTCGAGGCCCCAGAAAATCCGTCCCTTGTCATCGACCTCTTCAGAGGCTAAATCGTTGGGGTCGATATCAGGGAAGATTGAATCACTGATTGTCTCCAGCTCATTGTCCGCGGCAACCAGTCGCGTCAGATCCACACTTTCCGCCCACGCGCCATCAGCACGACCAATTGATTCGAGGTCATACATTTTCAGTACCTCATCTGGAATATCTTTCAATCCCATTGCAGCAATATTGAGTCTGCCTGATACTCTGGCCGTGCCAATCCTAGATTCCATAACCTTTCGATTGGAGTCCTCGAACTTCTTTTGGCCGAAAGGATCGTCCGGCAGCCCGAAATCGAACGTGTCATCAGTCGGTATAACTGGTGACTTCAAAGCCTGGGTCCCTACTGTACCTGAAACCTGCCGGTTGGCAGCTCGTTTGGCGGCCTTTGCCTTTGAAATCTGGTCACGTAACGCAGAAGAAGACTTGCGAAAGGACGGCGGTGGTTCTTCCAGAGAATTCAACGTAGGAGCTGTGGACGTCGTAGATGGGCTTGACAGATTACGACCTTCACCCGATGTCCTTGATGATTTGGCAGAAACAAGAGAGCCCGTTCGTACAGATGATGCTGACAGGTCGGAGGTAGACTGCCCATCCCTAAGAGACGGTACAGATGGTTTGGCGAATAAACCATTGATGGACCCACGAGTCTTAATAGGCCGCGCAGCCAGAGTTTTGGAGCCAAACTTGGATACGGAAATGGTAGAATGCTTCTCGGGGCTTGGGCTACGAGGACCAATCGAGGCAGATAAGGAGGCTCGAGAGGACACATGGTTCAGTGAGGGACGATGCGCAAGCTTCGGGGTGCTCCTCGTAGCTGGAGTACCGGAACCGAAGGCGGAAACACGCCTCGATGGAGTGCCTTGAACGGTGGCCAACGGGGGCTTGTATGAATTTGTAGAGGCCCTAAAGTTGCTGTATCCCTTATCCAAAGAGCTAGAGCTCGAACCTGGCCGGCTGAGCGGTCCATTTGAGCGCCCATTCGACCCGTCGGACTGATAGCTCGACCCGGGCCGCGATGCTACACTTCCTTTCGACTGTGGTCTCTTGGATCCTGACATATCAAAGAAGTTGCTTCCTCGTCGTTTCACTGCAGGAGAAGAAGGCAAGCTCGAAAGAGTCTCAATGGTTCTCTCTGTAAGTGATGGCCGTGGTTTCCTAGACTGTGCCATAAGCGCATCGAACGTGAGGTTCTCGGCTGCAGGTTTGATCAGCGGCGGAAGCTCGGGTATAGTATCGTCCGCAGTGCCCTCTGCCGAGGAAAGATCCTCGGCCAAACTGCCTGACGGCTGTGTGCCATAGCTAAACTGACTGGACGGTCGACGTCTGGGAACCTGGGGTTTCTTAAAGGGGCTATCCGAGTTCGATTGGGTCTGTAGAGGCCGCAAGTTTGTGTTCCTGCTACCCGGATCCTTCGCTGTGGGCTGGATGCTACTAGCCGGTGGTACGCGGGACTTGTAAGATCTGGGTAAGGTGGCCGAAGGACTCATATGCTCCCGCGAGGCAGTTGGACGCAGGCGAGGGGCCCGTAAGCCATCGGCGGCGGGGGGTTGCGCTAAGGAGGCTCTTGGGGTTTCGGAGGATGCGGAGGATGAGGATGGGGTGGAGGGTTTCTGCTGGGATCGGCCGGTAGCAGTGGGCGTTGGGATGCTCGAGCGAGGCAGGGGAAGCCGAGACGAGGGTTTCGGAATGCCGCTTGACCCTCGACTAGCGGTCGTGGCGTTGCTCGAACGTCTCTCCTCCATCCTGGCCTGACCTAACAAGACGGACGCGTCTGTCTGGGTATGCTCGAAGTATTGTGTTCAGCCACAGGCCGTGCTCGTCATGCTCCAATTCTCAGGTGGCAGTCATCGGTATCAAAGAACTCAGACCTCAGACCAGACGGAGGAAGTGAGGTAAGGTGAAGAGAGGTGAGGCAAAGAGGGGACCTGGTTGTATCTACTTGCAAGGGAGTACCGTGGTAAGAACTAAAAACTCCCAGATATCATCGATGCACATTGCATCTTGTTCGAAGTTTGGATATTACCTGCACTAGGAGCTCTGCTGCATGTAGCCTAGGTAAGCTAGGCTAGGTATTTTTCTAGGCGGTAGATGGGTCGCGGTACAGGGAGTAAAGTGCGACACGCACAAAGCCTTGGTGCCGGGTAGCAACGCGTTAGCGTTAATGGTTTCCAGCTAGACCCCTGTTAGGTATTGAGACTTGGGTATCTAGTGCCCTGGACCTCTATGACCCGTTCCTTAGGTGGTTTAGCACCTGCTTTATAATCGTACCTGCCAGCTATATACAAATCTTATAGAAACCATTTAGGTACTTGGAAATAATAAAAATAAAACGAGGGAAAAAGAATGAACCATGTTTAGATTATACTCATGCTATTGTTTATCCCCTAAGACGTACACAAAACCATGGAAGTAGACTCTAGAGAATGTGGTCGTAACATAGGGGCAAAGACCCCAACATATGTAGCAAGTCTCGAAATGAGGGCTTGCTAATTGGGAAATTGACTACTGCAAGTTTCCGTTCCAACAGCGAATAGCATCATTACTAGGTATCTGGTAGACTCCAATCACCATGCATCATGCTAGTGCCAGTTTAAGCCCGGTCTCAATTTGTGCTAGAGGATATTACGACCTTTCCGTCATCTCTTTTTACGGTCTTTGATGGCCATCTGGTCGTGAATGTGTCCCATCCCGTCGAAGACCCATACTACCTACCTATTTACATACTTACCCATCTTGAATTCCTAGGTATTTAGATAGGTAGGCATTAATACCGTGATATACATTCGTCAAGTTCACCAAGGTGATAAAAAACAACGTATAGTATGCAATGAAGAGAATCATACAAGAAATCGGTGAACAAAGGGTGCCTATTCTACATTCCCGCTTCCGGTATCAATACTAAGCCATTGTTGATTATGAGTACTCCAAGTAAAGCCGATATGCCCAGCTATTATGTTCACCTTGACCAGCAGCCGGCCTCTCGAAACTAGCAATCATCAGTTTCCTAGGTAGACAGAGTCTATTCTACCCCAAGCTCAACAGGCACAGGTATACAAGACCCTTGACAGAACAATGCACATATTCCTCATCAGCGCCGTGCTCGTCTGGAACGTCGTGCTCACCTTCTTCATCCTGCGCGACTGGCGGCTGCTGCTCCGGGTCGCGCGCTGGTCAGCGTCCATCTGGCTCATCCTCTTCGGCATCCTCGCCTCCGAGGTCCTACGCGAGGGGCTGATCGTCCACGGCGAGGACTCGCTGCACTGGAATGTCCGCCTCATCTGGACCGCCTGGTTCCTCCTCGTCGCCTGCTCCGTCCTCGACTGGCGCTTCGCCGTCCCCGCCGCCGCCCTCCTGTTCTGGTTCCTGAGCTATCCCGAGGTGCACACCCTGCTGAATTTCGGGCTCGTTAGGCTCGGATGGTTGAATATTGTACACAGCCCGCTTGCGTGGGCTGCTAGTCGGCCCAAGACACTGGAGATCAGCGTTCGCGCGCAGATGTTGGTTAAGACGGTACTGGGCCGCGTTATATTGCCCGTGCTGGGGACCGCGAAGGACTTGATGGACCATGTGGCCGGCTGGGTACTGTGGACAACAGATCGAAGCTTAGAGAAGCTGCGGCCACAGCCTGGGTGGACTTGGATCCCGTTTGCAGAGCGTTGGTAGTCTGAGTCGTGGCATTAAGCCATCCTCTCATGAAGATTCATATAGAAACTATCTATCTGTGCAGCACTGCCGCTACGTCAGCAATTACAACAATTTCTAGTGGATGTCATCTTTTACTATACGTGATTGCAGAAACGCGGTCAGTCTAGTGTTTTGTTTAATAACACAGGTCTTGCTCCAAGCTTAAGAGTAAGCCAAGGGGAGGTCTACAACAAACGAGAATTGCTGCTGCACTGTTAATAGGTCTTGATTTCTGACTGAATATCGACTCTAGAGTTATAGCTTTAATTAGGGTAATTCATCGCAATGCATTTGCTAGTAAAAGGGAGCTATCTAAAGGTCCATGTTAGGACCATTATAGCAAGATCCGTAATTAACTCATCGTGAATTTTAAGCAATTGTTCCGAATGAGTCTGAGCTGACGGGAGATTTCTAAGATCCCCAGGTATATCTCTGACCTGAGTATCATATAGTCCAGATGGCCCCATGAGGAATGTTTCCTACCAGCAATAAACCATCCCGAAGTAATCTTCGGTAATCTAGCGAACCGAGAGCAGCAAATGAGAGAAAAATGAGTGCTCCCAACCTATCGTGTATCGCAAGAGGCTATGTCTCCATCACTATTCTTGTCTGGGAATCTAGGCCGTATCTATGTCCATGTCAATATCATCGTCGTCGTCATCATTATCGTAACGAATAGCCTGCTCAACCTTGATGTGTCGGTAAGTCTCTGGGAGTTTCGATTCCCCCGTATCGATGAATTTGTAGGTTCTGTCTGCCATCTTCCATTTCAAGTCCCAGTCAAGAAGTACGGCCTGGATTCTTTGCTGCATTTTCACCTTCATCTCCTCGACGTTTTCCAATTTAACGGGATTATTAATATCGGGTTCAATAATCCTATCCAACAAGACGCTAATATGATCTCGGGTAGCTCGGACTGCAAAGGACGAAACTTCTGCGAGCTTCTCAGGGGTTCTCTTGAAAGAAACGTTAAGCTTGTCCTGCATGTTTGCGAATGCAGCCTGTAAGGTTGCCTGGCTGCTGGTTTTAGCAAAGTCGAGCAATACCTCCTTTCGACGTTTGTGGGAGCCCGAACCTAGGAATGTATCAGACCTGATATAAAATAAATTATATTTTGCATCACTTACCTGTGTGAGTTAGAGCATCCGTAAATGCCGGTTCCCATTGTTTCTGAACTACTTTCACAAGATCAGGGTGTATTTTGGTCGCCCCGCGAGAAATATCCCTTAGAACGCGGCGCAATTGATCCTTTACACCATCCTTAATGTCTTCTATGGCAGAAATTTCACCTTGTAAGTCTTTCCACATGCTCATATTGAAATCTTTAACCCCAATTTCTAGACACTGAAGAAAATCGCCCCAGATTTTGTCAATCTCGGGAGATGCCAACGTAGCCAGGGCAGGGATATCGTGATTGAGAGATTGATTCCACTCCTTCACGATTTTATTCAAGAGAACGTGAGAACTGTACGTATTAATTAGCAGGTTTCGATTCTTGGGGCTCTTAACTCACATGTCTTGCATCCAATCGTATTCCCGAGTAGTATCGCCCGATTTGCTTATGAACTTTGCGCCTTTTCTTTTAATCATAGCTCGATAAGTAAGCCAGTGAATCTGACCAGATGAAGTATCATCGTCCGGGTTCCTATAAGTCCACTTTACCACGGCGTCTGCGCACTGCTGTGAGCATTTCTCGAATGAGCCGTTCTTATTGTTCAAGGGATTCTTTTTTTCAATCGTCTTGCCTAATCTTCTCCAATATCCATCGAAAGCCTATAATTCATTAGGTAAAATCCGTCTCACGATTGAACGCTTATGGCACATTACCTGTATCATTAGTGCGAAGGCTGAATCTATGACGTTTCTTTCAAAACATTCTCGGCTGATTTTGATCCGGCTGCGATTCCACTCATCCCTCGACCACAGCCGAACGACGTTGTACTTAGTTCGTAGTCTATTGAATAACACGTCAGCATGCTCCTCTCGTTCTGGGATGGTCGCCGTCCGAATCCAAGTGGCAAGATTAGGTATCCCTGAGTAGGTCTCATCGGGAAACCCAATCATGGGATCCTGCCCTTGACGACATTCCCAGAATGCCTTCGCACTAATCGGACAGATAGAGGCCTTCCCGTCGTAAGCCTCCATTAGCCTATCTTCGTTTGGATTTAGCAGTCGGGCTTGGCGTTCTGCAAAATGTTTTTGTAGTTTTGGCTCGAGATAGACGTTTCTGGCCTTGATACAAATAAACTGAATCTCACTAGCGAGCTCGTTTATCTCCTCCTTTAGTAGAAGTACTTGGTGGTCTATCTTACGACAGTATTTCCGCCGTTCCACCAACTTAGCATTTGCTTCAGCCTGAGCTGTAGACAGTTTATTCTTCGTTAGTATTCATTTCTTTTTAGGGATAGAGTTAGCATACCGCTCTTTTTAACCTTCTTTACTTTCCCTTTTGCTTTTGCTTTTCCCGATGCTTCTCCCTTTCTTTTGAGGGTTTTCTCGAGGCTTTTCAACAGTTTATCCGCTTCTTTTTTCTTCGATTCTCTCTCCTGTCTCTTCTCCCTAGTGGCTTGTTCTCGGCGAAGCAAGGATTGGAGAGTATTGTTGTCTCTCGCATCCTTCTTTCTCAATGCAGCTGGACGGTCAAGCAAGTCAATCTGTGTCACACAAACGCATAATCTCCGTCTATGGAATTTGCCATCCATCATCATGGCCATTTCGTGATGCTTCGACATAATACTGACGTTACTTGAGTCACTTGCAGCTCGTTTAACTTCAACCATAATGAGAAGAGCAGCCAGTTTACCGAAATACCTTTCTCCAACTGCAGCACGACTTTCCACTGCGTCTGCAACCCCTGGGAGGTCCACAAGCACAACTCCGTTCTTTAGAATGTCTGATTTAGCGAACAACGCTACTTCGTCAATCAAAGGCCATGCTGCGAAATGCAAGCCCGTTTTGCCGTGGTCGGCCTCTGTTGAGTCCATATATGGCTTTATTTTATCCGAAATGCCCTTGGACTCATGATGATGAAATTTCTTTGTTGTTCCCAGCAGCGAGAGAACCTCGGGCCTAGAACTCAGAATAGTTTGAGCGTTCATCTCTTCGGCTTGCTCTTCGTCGATCCCAAACACAGTTTTGATCAGTTCAAATGTTGGCTTGAGCTGAGCATTGTAGTTACGTAGAGCGTGTTCATCTTCGTGCGAACGTCCGGGTATGCCTCTTAATTCGTTTCTATGTATTATATCTTCGAAGAAATCGTCTAGTTGTTTTCTCAAATCCGCCTTCTTTCGAAAAGTAACTTGGCAACGAAAGGCGCGGGAAGGGTCATTGTCGTGATTGTATTCGATCTTGCATGGTACGGCTGTAGAAGCCTCCTCGTTGCTTGTAGGCAATAATTCTTGAAAGCCGAGTACAGCGTTCAGGGCCGATGTTTTCCCGCTGCCAGTACGTCCAGTGACGCCGACTAACACCCTGAAATCCTGGTGGGTCTTGATGATATCCTCTAGCTTCATCGTGAGCCGTTGATCACACTTCCTGTTGATGGATGCTTACCGCAATCTGATATCCACTGTTTTCGGGTGTCTAGAGACCATATGGATCTTGCGAAGGCGTCATCGAGGTTCTCGATATTGTCAAAAGATTCTCTGATCTCATCGATAAGTTTTTCACATTGTTCAATACCGTCTTCTAACGCGACTTCTTTGACGAAAATTCGATGCTCATCGTTGCTATGGTACTTTGTTTTCCATGGAAATTCTTGGCCGTTATTAGAGGACTTGTTGACTTGATCGTCAACTGCAGATCCATCTCTATCCCCGCTCTGCGACTCATGCTCCGACATGATACTGGTAAATAGTAAAGCCTAATGAAATGGGAGTAGTTCCAATAAATAATTGTAACTCAAATACTGCTGAACATATGTTTAGTGATAGGACCACGGGTAGAACTCAGTATTTAAGTGAGACTAGGCCAGTATAATGAAAGTGGGGGATGAAGGACGACGAAAAACATACCTATTAGAAAATTATGCAGTCAAGAAGAGAAACTCTTTTGGCGATTCGGATGTTTGGTTAATTATCATACGTAGATAGCCGTTGGTATTATGAGTTCCCTAAGATATGAATGTAGCTCAGCCTAAGCAGCTCTAGATTAGTGCAGTAGGGCGAATGATGGATATGGGCGTTGGGATCGAAGGGAGCGTAGAGGGGAATGATACTAGTAGCCTAGGAGCTGTGAATGGTAGGTATACAAGATGTAGACCCGGTCAACTTGGGATGTAATCTCTACTACTACCTGGGGGTTGAGGCACGATTGTGCTTGCCTCTTTGGAGTGTTAATAGGTGCTGCCCGCTGCTCTGCAAAAGGATAACGTGAGAACGTGGGAATGAGGAATTGATGTAAGGTGTGTTCATAAGATTGATTCGAGATCGTGATAATTCATTCTTAGTATCGTCTACGTCTTTGTGAAGTGTAAATAGATGCAAGAGTCAAGGTAAGAGTGTGGATGCGGATGTAGATATCGAGATAATAAGGAATGTTTACGGAAAGTGCCGGCTCTGTCCTAGGATGAGGTACAACAATAGCTGTTTGGGAAAGGACTCAGGGCCAAACAGAAAGATATTGCTACTGAACTCGTTAGGCCGATCCAAGTTGCGGGTAGGAATGAAGTATGTAGTGATGATGGCTTTGGGTGAGTAGATGAATAAACCATCAAGTTGTTGTGATTAGGAGCAAGCTTAGGTAAAGTGCAAGTGAAGTATATGTGATGAGAGGAGTGTGCACAGCCTAAGGATCGGGTTCTAGAGTTGGAGGAGTCCTAGATGTACGCGCATGAAGATGACTCCAATGCTCGGTTGGTTAGTATGGAAGAAGATATAAGTGAGGCCAACAACGAACTACGTAGGTCCTAGATTGATACGAAAAACGTGAAGAGTGTGGGAAGATTAAGTACTATGAGAAAAATATTAGGAGGGGATTAGTTCTCTTGAACGTACGCGACGAGTGGTTGTTGTTTTCAAGTAGCTTGTGTCTAGGTACCTAAAGGTCTACAATGAATTAGGTAGGTAGAAGAAAGAAGGATGGGAGAAATGGAAGAGATGAAGGTGGACCAACGGGGAGAGAATTGTACCAGTATAGAACAGTGCACCTTCCCTTAAGTAGCCATCAGCTACCAACAATGTGACTGCTAAAATGAGTATATTTCCGTGTGTATAGAGGACTTATGTTATTTTATTATTTTGTTTATAAATAAAACAACCTATCTATGGAGCTATGGGAGGGTATAACCGGTGTAGCTGTCCAGCGTATTTCTTATCTAGCTTTGTATGCATGTAGGCTCTAGATAGAAGGATGAGTAGCAGAATTAGAAGCACACCAATCAGATGAAGATAAAACCACACGTAAACGGCGGCTACGTCGCCCCTTCTTTCGGCTGTCATACATTTCTCTTCACCGGTTTGAAGGTTGTGGTCAAGTCCTTGGTCAAGGCAGTACTCACAGTGGGCCCCCCTTGACTCTGTTGTATAGCTCTCTGATGCGCTACTATCATCCGTCTCGTCCATTGCGGGTATGAAACCGCCTTCTGATGTGATCACTGCAGTTGAGGGGCCTTTATATGGTGGGATGACTAGGCGTAGCTGAGGTTTCATAGTTGAATAACCCTCTTCCCTGGAACCAGCCATGAGAGGTGTCAATTCTAGAGGTATAGAAACCGGTCTTGACATTGTATTGAGAATTCGATTGATAAGAATGAATATCAATAAGTCTTTTTGAGCCCCTGAACATAGGGTTAAGCAAATATGAAAAAGGTTCGAAAAATCAGGAGCCCTGAAATGGAGGTACGAATGGGACAACAACAATTATAATATGTTTTGAATCTATTGTTTATTATGTCTTGTTGCGATTTTAAAGAAATTGGGCGGGATAGAGGCAAGGGCTCGGTATGCTAACAATGCATAAACTATTGTTACTTTGCTAGCGTTTTTAAACAAGGTCTAATCCTCCCTTTTGTAAATTCAAGGGCTTTGTCCCAAAGGTATCAGCAAAGAAAATGCATTGTTTTTTTATAGACAACATATTCTTGTTGCAGAGTGTGCTTGGATGTGGATCTAAAGAGCGAAAAAAAAAAAAAAAAAAAAAAAAAAAAAAAAAAAAAAAAGAATAAGAAAAAATAGAAGGAAGACGGAAGAAAACAGTCGCCCGGTCTTGGAATTGAACCAAGGTCTCTCAGATTGGAAAGAAATGTTGAAACTGTAAGAATTGGAACTGTATAAGGACCGGAACCAAGAACAGAAAAGCAAGCAATGTGTTCTGAGTGTGCTTTCCACTACACCAACCGGGCCGATTTCTCTAGTTTCTTTCCCAAGTTGAATTAGCAATTGCCTACTGTCCCTTATCAATACATGTGGATTGTCACCCTATTGTTTGTTGTTTGTGTTGGTGAATATTAGCGTGTAGGTAGTGAATGGGGCCGCCTATGATCCTCTTTGCTGTTGAGATTTGTACCAAAGGCGTGCGCATCTTAGCAGAGTCACCACATTATGAAATAATGGAAATTACATATATAATAAATAGCTTAAAATTGGAAGAGAGTAGTTGCTTGTGCGCCTTACTGCGATGGGCATATTATGGAATTGATGTAGGGCATATAAATATAAGTCTTTGAATTTTTCTAACTATGTAAGTAGATGGTATCTAAGGGGAAGTATTAATCTAAGATGCTAGATCAAATCCAATCTCTGTTAAGCCGGGGCTGTTCTTGAAGACCAATATTTTCTCATTGCTCTCCAGGCCTCCGCATCGTCTTGTTCCTGTTTTTTCGGATTTTTGCGTATTTCGTCCCAAATGCCGCTTCTGCGCCTTGCATCAAGATCAGCAATGAATTGCTCGACGGTGGTAGGGTTTACAGGTAGCGGTCCCCGCAAATTGCGATCTAGAAATCTCCATGCGAGTTCCACCAACTTTGCTTGTTCAACGGGATGGTCACCGAAGTTGCATAGCTTCTGTAGGTATGTGATCCAGTCTCGAAAGCTACGATGTGCCGTTAGATCGGCAACCGTGTAGAAGCACGTGTCTTCTGTTGCAAGGTGGTTCGAATTGATCTCGACTTTGATCCATTCCTTTATATCCCCCTCGCTGAGGATGCTTATGCTGGGGCTCCGCCCTTGAGAATCGCGTGTTTCTCGTGCTAGGCGACGCCAGTGTCGATCGATTAGATATAAGCGATTATACAGCTCTCTTGATAGTTGCTTGATCTCTTCAATCTCGCTCTTATGATCCGCGTCTGGGGGGCCTCCGTCGGTGCCACACGCGCTAAAGTCGTAATTCGCGTCTTTGGCCGTCGCGTCAAGAGTTTGCCGTATGCTTTCCTTTGTAGTCTTGCCCGCACGGGCCTCGAGCTTGAGTAAGAATTGTGATGCATGCGTTAGATTCCTCCGGGTTGTGGAGAGCGCATATTGAACTTCTCGCTCACGGAACGCCGCTTCAGTCAATTTACCAGTCTCGAGATCAATACTGCTTGGTGGGATACCTGCGGCCTGCACTTGCCCCTTGACTCCCTTGTTTGGTGCTTGCGATGTGCTAGTCGCTGTACTCGGCGTTGATCTCTCAGCGCTCTTGGCTTTCTCGGGCTGATTATTGCTCCCTTTTGTGTTGGATTCAGTTCCATCCTTTTTAAAATGCCCTGCTAGGGGTTCGTACTCGCTCTCGAGGTTCCACACGCACAAGTCATCATCCTCCCCTTCATCATCGGACATATACAAGGCATGGTATGGCCTGCTCTTGTAAACTGACTCGCTGCCGTAATTTCTCGCCATATTCGTGATACCTAAGTAGATTTGGATTGTTTCTTTCTGAAATAAATTGATGTACTCTTTGTAGGTGTAATGGCAACGTCAAGTCTCATATCGCCCAATATATTTCTTTCACAGGTAATTATCTTTGTTCTCGTCTCAGGCTAATGGATTATTGTCTTTGAGACTAAAGTGGAGTTATAGAAACTCCTTGATTAATAAGTTAGCGTTGATTTAGAACTAACTTTACGTTACTCTGAGCGCGCAATAGTTTTCTCCGACTTGTTTACATTGATTGAAGTCTCTATTAGCTATAAGCTGCTTATATAATGATAATTTCTAAGAAAAAAAAAGAGAACAAACCAATGCTAGCAAATAGCAAGTGAACTACATTTTCAATTTACGAGCAATAGTTTAACTCAAAAAGTAAAACGCCTTGATTACATATCAAAATGCCCCGGTACCCAATAGAATTCGATGCGAAGGGCAATCCTACTCGGATACAGCTTTACGACGATCCTACGCCATACAAATACGAGGTAGTCCCCCAGTATAAGTACCAGACCCATCCTCCAAGTGTTAATCAAGTGAGAAAAGGAGAGTGATAGAAGAAGTCGAAGACTTAGCGCTTAATAGTATGTGGCAAAAATAAATATTATATCTACCTTTGTGTGTTTTCATACTCCTCGAGTGACAATTTGACAATTCCGCTTGTCCAAAGCCACCAATACAGTAGGGGCTATAACGCCACGAAAGTCTAACGACGTTGATGTAGAGAAATTTATATTGTGTTCATGAGGGCTTATTACGCCTATCCAGTATCAGCATAATCTTTATATCTAATATAGATACGACCAAAGACATTAGTATTAACTAAAATAATTGCATAAATGTTTTAACATAGAGCTAAGGAGAAAGAAAATTTGATTCCACCTAAGCTAGCTAAAAGTAACTTAAAATGAAGTCAAGTCTACTAAGAATCCATGAGCTATTGCCTTGGTGGTTATGAAGGCATCTATATTGAAAGACTAGAATCATCCCAAGAGAGATATGAATAATGGATTATAAGATATTGAGCTTTTGGGGATTCTGGGAAACATTGTTACATATAAATGTTGAAGAGTTGCTATAGAACTCTCTAGGACTATAAGCTCAAGGATTCCAACATAGAATCTTTTATACCGCCGTACTCATAGTACCAGAACAGTTACATTCGCTTAGTGTGGTATTAATTACCGTATTTCCTGGTAAGCGCTATAGATGGCCGCTGTGAGGAGAGTCCAAAGGCAGCGAGCTGTTAGCTTTAGCCCCTATTGAGCCCTTATTAGAGTGTGACGTATAGATGTCATATTATTATTACGGGTGGTCTCCCGAAATATTAGCCCCCTCTCTATTTAGACATCGACACAAGTAGCATGGCCATGTTTCGGCTACCACATAAACTATATGAGGCTTAGACAAGACTGGCTCCCCATCGCCGCAGCAGTAGCGTTTGGAAAGATGCCAACCAAAGTAGCTTATGATTTCGTAGAACTTGGATTGCCCGAGGAAGGCCATGATAGAGTAGCATAGGTAGGTTTACTTCTTATCTACTTACTAACTAGTATCTAGTTAGCTAGGAACTGAGCCCAAGGGTATGAGAGGCTTGCGTCTAAGGGGGACTAATGTTAGGCAGTTGTGGGAAACCCGAGGGGTATGGGGGAGGCGAAGGAGAGGCAGAGGGGGACGGTTGACCATAAGAACGCAGAAATCTATGCCATATCGGAGCTAATTAACATGTAGTCAACACTAGCCGAAACAGATTTACCATTATTACTTCTCACCCATTCGTCATTTTCCCGTTTAATCTGGCAACACCGCCCCTAACATAGCCCTCATCATGACCTTTAAACGCCGGCTTGCTGTAGACAATTCTCGACCCAGTTGGAAAAGTCGGTCTTCATCCACTGAGCCAAAATACGCAGGACTGCGAGTAGGCGATACGCGGCGTGAAGGTCTTCTGTTCCACCAATGTTGATAGGGCCGCAGACGTCATAATGTGAACCCATATCAAATGCGAAATAGAGCCTCCATAAGGTGGCCTCGACGATAAGGACGGGGAGTATAGGCGGAGGCAATACGCTGTCGTTTATGCATGGAAACCTAGAGACGCGGCCATACCATGAGGCTAACCACATGCCTAGCTGGGTTTTGGCCTCGATTGAGTTGATGCCTGCCTTAGTCCCAATGAAGATACCCGATGGCATTGTGCATAATGGTGGATAGGGTGATTGATTGAAGCTTAGATATTCGAGCTGCGCGACAAAACTGTCCATGCGTCTATTAATTAGTCCGTTGCCGCCGCGAACGTCTCTAGCGCTAGCTTCGGCATTTAGAGGCTGTAGAACCATAGCGTAGTCGATCAGCTTACTGTCGGGAGGGAGAGACATGTGTTCAATAGAGGTCGGAGGGAGAAACTCTTTTGCGATATTAGCGCGAGTAACGTTCTCAACCCTGACGCCTGGAATATCTTGAACAGCGAGATTGAGCATAGGTCCGTGCACATATTCGTTCCAACTTGCCTCCGTTCGTGGAATCGTATCATGATCTTTTGATGCAGCTACGATAGCACGAAGGATCTCGAGCTCTGAAAGAAGCGATTGAACATGGATGAAATTGGGCAAATATTCGCCTACTTTGCTAGGTTCGTCATGTCGGACAGGTGGGTGCGATGAGCCAGATATAGTGCCTACCAAGAAAGAAGCCTGTTGTAGCTGCAGCGCATTAATTGGTCTTGGGGGCCGCTTTGCGTAAAGTATATCGATAGGAATCCCGAAAAGCGTCTCTTTACTTAGAATGTCCTTTAGCTCCATGGGCAGATACCCGATCTGAAGCGCCTCATAGATAGAATCTAATAGAGCTCTCGAGTTGTAATTTTCCATTCTAACACGTAACTGGGATGTTGAGAAGTCCTCCCAGAGTACGGGTTTCTTGAGCTTTACTAGATCGAAGAGTTGCTTTATAGGGCTTCTGGATCGTGTATGGGTTGAATGTGTAGATTGTGAGTGGCGGGTCGGAGACTGCGGCCGGGGGAGCGAAATAGAAGAACCGCCTAGTGTAGAAAACATAGACTTAGATCGGGACGTCGAATTCGTAGACGAAGGGGGCGGCCGAGGCGTGGCAAGTAGATCTTCCTTAACATCATAGTTCGAGCCACTGCTCCTATTGTTATCTTTCTGGGGCTCTGGATGGTAATCGATTTCATTAATGATAGACTTCGCATCATCGAGGCGTAATGATTTATGAGCGGAATCTCTCGGCATCATCCTTCCCGTCTGGTTGTGGTAGTGGGTGGTTCCAGGTCTGGGTCTAGCCTCTGCAGAAGGGCGGCTCTGCTGTTGCCGTTGCCATTGTAATCGCTGTAGGCAGCGACCACGAGTCTCTGGCGATGGCGGCCACACAATAGGTCCAGGGTCTTGTGGTGTCGAATAGACATCATTTACCCAACCAAATATCACTCGTGAATCCATATCAAGATAGTTAATACAGAAGAATGTGTCGAAGCTACTAATGTTGGTAGTAAGATAACAGCTTATAATGTTCTTTCTAAGCGTGTAAGTATTGTTTGCTGGTGGGGGTTCACGCGTCAATGGCAAAACAAAACACTGGTGGCTAAAACTTCAAGATAATAATAACAAAACAAAACTGATAGGTCCATCACACCGCCACAGTGAGCTACGGTGAACCAATTGAGGCCCTCATACTGAGGGTTCAATGCTGCAACTATGATAGATGAGGCCAATAATTTGTGCTGTGGAAGCTAGGGACGCATATTATTAATTGGCTAAGGCTTATTCGAGGGTATGCTTACGACTACTTACTCATTGACACCCTGATGAATCACCATTGAGATCCAAACCGGGAGACTCAGAGTGAAAACTTAGTTATGCCTTTACCACATCTGTAGCCCTATTCTTGGATTGGGTGAATTGAGGGAAGGTATTCTAAAACCTCTTTCTTAGTTGCCATTCAATTATACAAATAGTCTCTTTGCCTATGTGCATCGTGATATTTCTGCCTTATTCCGCAATTGTGCCACCTTACGTATTTATGCCTTATAACAGGGGTTTTAACTAAAAAGAAATTGCACTTGAGAAAAACCAAAACATAATGTCGAAGAACACTATACTCTGGAAGAAATCTATTTTATTTTTAATAAGACTATTTTTCTTAGTCATAGCATCTATAATACTGTACACAATACTATTCTAATTTATACAACACTCCGCTTAAACGCTTTCTAGAAATCTACACTGCAGCATCATTCTTCTGCTCCGATACCTGCTCGTGCTCGGGTTCGTGTGCGCTGCTATCGCTGGGAAGAGAGTCGGCCGGCACCTTACTTCCATCCCAGCTGGCTGAATGTATGGGGTTGACATGAAGTAGGTACATCGTGTCGATCTCCTCTAGGCTGCGATCCTTGGTCTCGATCATGAAGAAGAACACGATAAACACGAGAGCCAAGCACACACCTCCGAAGACCAAGCCGTACCAGTAGTGGATCTTGTCGGTGATAAAACGAGTGCTATAAAGCGGTTAGAATCTACTAAGTAGTTATGTTGACTTTTGCATGAATACTGACAAGAATGAGATGAGGAAATTCCAGAACCAGTTGGAGGCGGTGGCAAGAGCCATGCATGGAGCACGATAGCGAGTAGGGTACATCTCGGCTACGGCAGCCCAGACAATAGGTCCCCAGGTGGAGGCGAAGGCGGCAATGGCGAGAGAGGAGAAGACGATAAGAGCCGAGCCGGCCTGGGGAGTGTTTGCAGGGTTCTCTGAGTCTAATGCAAAAGAGCCGACAAATGCGTAGATTCTATAGCCTATTAGTCTCCGTGAGAGATATCCAGATCACAATTGCAACTTACAAGAAGCAGACAAAGATCCAAGCAGCGCCACTCATGAGTGCCTTTCTTCGGCCGACCTTGTGGACGACGTAAAGACCACCGAAGGTACAGACTACGTTCACACTTCCCAGAATGATTTGGGTAACGTAACTGTTGCTAAGACCAGTCGCCTTGAAAATCGTGGTACCGTAGTAGAAGAAGAAGTTGGCACCGGTCAGCTGCTGGCCAGCCTGAAGTACGATTCCAAGAGTTGTTCGGTACAACATACGAGGACCGGTGAAGATCTCAATCCAGCTAGCTTTTCCTTGAACCTTCTCTTCCTTGAGCTTATCCTCTATCTGGTTGATCTGGTCCTTAACCGCGGGGTCGCTCTCTTCTACGCCAGCTAGGCGAGCAATGGTTCGTCGTGCTTCGTCGGTACGGCCTTGCGTGTATGCGTAACGGGGACTTTCGGGGAGGAAAAGGATGCCAATACCGAGTATAAGAGACCAGGCGAAACCGATACCGTTGGGAATACGCCATGAGGCGCTGTTAGTTCTGTTGGCAGTGCCCCAGTTCACTAGGTAACTCGTCCAAATGCCGAGGGTAATGAACAATTGGTACGTCGAGACTAGGATGCCTCGAATGATGGGCGGGCTGCTTTCGGACTGGTACATGGGGACCACAACGGACAGGGAGCCGATAGAAACACCGGTGACAAGTCGTCCGATGGCGAACTGATACCAAGCGTATTCCGACGAGATTTCAATAGCAATACCGACACTAGCCCACAACGCAAAGGCGGAAATAGCCAGACGCCGACCTAGTGTGTCGGCCAACTTGCCAGCGACTAAAGCACCGATGAGACAGCCGACAGCCAACAGACCTACGATGGTACCCTGCTTGGCTGCGCTGAAAGAGCCGTCTGCATCACCAAACCGACGTGCGTAATCCTCCATATTGAAATAACCGGAAATCTGACCGCTATCATGATATTAGTGTGTGTCGTTCAAGGTAACGGTGATCTGGCGAGGTTGCATACCTCACATATCCAAACATAAAACCTCCTATACTGGCGACGAGACCCATGAAGCAAGCGATGAAGGTAACCTTCTCGTTCGACTTGGGCTTCTCATGGGCAGCGCCATGATTGACCGTTTCGGCCTGTTCACTTTGTGGTTTGAGCCAACGCATAATGATGATGATGGGGTGTGGGGATGGAACCAAAATACTATAGTAGTTGGGTAGACAGACACCAGACGCTGGGGAAGCGTGTCTTTATATCTGGAGTCGACGCGGGATGCGGTTGGGGGAGAGAGGGATCAGAAATCCTGGGGGGATCCAGGCTCGACGGCATGGAAGAGAAAAAACAGAGAGGTCACGAGAGAATCGGAAGGTCCTCCGTGGCCCAGATCTCCCCATACGTCATGCGTGAAACGACTAATCTACGTCTGTACCTTCGTCTGGAGTAAAGAGCGAGTCGCGAAGTTGAGTGATGTTGCCGTGGCCAGAGGTCCGCCTGACTACGGCGCCTAGCCAGCCGCATAGAATACCTACCTAGGTACCTAATGTACCTACTGTGTATAGCCATCTCGAGTAGATACTTACTTAGGTACGGATAGGTAGACATCGGACCCTCTCTCAGTCTCTGTCCACTAGGTATTACTTGAACAAGAATACAAAAATTCTGCCTGCCACGCAGTGGGAGTGATTTTTACTAGTGACCGAGGACTGCTCCTAAGGCCGGGCGATTCGTATATTAACTGGGACCGTGGATCGGGCCACGAACAAACCGCCCTCCGCCGCTCCGCGCACTGTCGGATCTACCTAGTAGGGTAATGGCGCGCTGCATGGTGTTGAGGCGCGTGGCGTGTTTCGAGGGGGCACACTGTTCTGAGAGATTAGAGGAGAGTCGTAGATGATAAGGATTGTCGTCATCGAGAGAAGGAACCTGGATACAGTACAGCGGGAAGAAAAATATAGGGTAGAGCTTAGGTATGCAACTAAGGGTAGAACTCTTTGAGCCGCATTATTGTGGACATCGAGTGGACGTCTCTGTACCGACCTAAGGTCGTTAGAGTGGACCGCCACGACGGCGACCGCCGCTAAATACGGGAGCGATGACTCGTGATAGCCATTCTATCGGTAGACGGCAGACTGTAGACCGTAGACGTCTTGTCATGGTCTCTACTTTTCTTTTTTTTTCTATTTTTCTTGTTAACTATTTGCCTGGTGAAATAGACAGCTGATTTAGAAAGAATTTGATAGTGCGCGTCGTCTCGTCTCGTTTTGTCTCGCATTACATCGCATCGCCTCATCGGTCTTCTCTTAGGCCGCATCTTATAGACGACGTGGTGAGATATCTCGAGAATCGGTAGGTAGCGTAGTGATGGTGGTAGGTAGTCTGGTGGTAGTGATGGCGATTCGTTTGCTGAGTCGACAAGCGTGTTTCCTATCGCGGTACTGAGACCCATCTTAAGTCCGGCATGACACCGATGGAGCGAACCACCGAGTCGGTCCTGTTATGGAGCACCAGCGGCTTTTTCCCATCAGACGCAGACAGAACTAATTTTCCGATTTTAGAAATTCTACCCAATGAAAATGTCCGTAGACAAGCATTAGCGTCTCGCTCCTTGTGCTAATCCTTGGCTCTCTTACTTGCGTAGCGTTATGTTAATCTCAACTACCCGCATCCCTCACATACTGTATCAAGCTCGAATCGACCAACAACATAATGAATCAGGACTCGAAGCACAGCTCTTGAAAAAAAGAAAAAATCAAAAATAAACATAATAGATAGTTGCTAACAAACTTCTCTTTCCTATTTCTCAGGGGGCACACCGAGTTTTGAAGCGAGATGAATCTATACCATTAGTGTCTATTGGGAGCTGTGGATGTTGCCGTTGTGGCTCTAGTGTAAGTTTGACCATAACTCGGGCCACTTTGCTGATCAACAACGCCTTGGGATCTGGTTAGTAGACAGCTACGATATATAGACTATTACTAGGCCGGGATTTTTCAAGTAGATAAGGCGGGCATCGCTCAATTTTTCGGTCGTTCTCCTACTTGGGAAATGAAATACTATTTGGCTCTGTACGCCTGCACAGAATACTGTATACTAAAGCTGCTGGAGTCCTTGCCTATTGATCTAAGCGCTGTTTTTTGGCCGAAGTACAATGGTATTTTGGTGGCTAACTCGAAACGGGGACTGGCCGTCGTGGTTTCGAGAAGTTCATTTCCATTCTAGTTGAGGTCACATTACGTAGCGAGGCCTATTTGTGAGCATTACCTATTCTCCTGTATGCCTCATCGGAACAGCCGGTACTGTATACACTTTGTAATACGAGTAGAGTTCCAAAAAGACCTAGCTTGTTGCATTCAACACCCGCGTATTAAAACGCCGAACGATCACCGTCCCTATTATACCTATTAATGCCCGACGGTGTCACACCCAAACTCAACACCACATGGCGAACTCAAAACGAGGTGATTCGTATCTTCTAGACACTTAATAACCGCTTCCGGATGCTCGTTTTTTATGCACCATGACCTACTATTGCTACTATTGAGGCGGCCTGGACATGCGAAAAGCCTGGGAATAATGAAAGGAGCTAATTGGCTTTTTCCGGTGCGACATCCTCATAACCACGATACCTACTAATGCATGCCCGGCTCCACCCGTATAAAGTGGACGGTCGTATCTATTATCATAGAAAATTTTTTATCGGAGACGAATTCGGGCTAGGCATTGTTGACGACATGGTTGGTATCGGACGACAGTGGCCGTCCTTTCAACCTCGCCCCCCACGGCCCTGCCCCGCTGCAGTGGATGTGGTGGACTGATACCGCTGCCAAGAGCCCGGATGACGTTACCGAATAATTATGCAACTTTACATATCGTCGGGACCAAATAGGGCCGGTTAGGGGACCGACCATATGATCTCTCACCACAGACCGCATCACTGTAGCTGTCGGCGCCGCCGCCATCCGCGATTTGCGGAGCCTTTACGACAAGTTGATATAGCACTAGCCAGCAAACCCAAGCAATTAACCGTCTCCGTAGCTACGGCTGAGGCCGAGCCGTCGGATGCGACTGTGAAACCCTGCGAGCTCGTACGTCACATCGCCGCGTGAACTGCGGCGGGTGTACCAAAGGTCTTCATAACGAGCAACGGCTGTCTAGAGCCTTTAACGGCGCTGTCCGAGGGTTCGTCCTAAGATCAAATACTGGAATCTAGAGCAGCCGGCTGGATGGAGTCCCTCAACAGCGGGCTACTTATATAACACGTGGTTGCACGCGGGCTCCATCATCCCCGATATGTTCCCAACACATCCCGTTGCTGTCGCCGTCACCGTCCCCGTCGTTATCGCGCTTCTAAACAGTCATGTGGCCGGCAGAAAGCGGGTATCACGCTCCCTTCTACTTGGAACAGAAGTCATCAGCCAAGCCGGTGGCCATTAAAGTCGCCGAGAAGGTCTTAGAAGGCAGCTAACAGACCGCTTGTAGCTTGCCGAAATATGCGTTCGACCGTGAAGGCTGTCGAGGTAGGCTGCTAGTAAAATGATCGAGCACTTGACGACTGCATTGACTATACAGCTCCAATCAACACCAGCCTTCTAATCGCAACCGGAATTCATTTTAATGCCCTTGGGAATTGGCAGCTCTGTGGAGAATTGAGTCGTGAATATATGATGGCACGGTATAGGCATTGGTGTCGCTAGTGCTAAACGTACGGTCGCTTTGGCGTTTAGGTGAATAGATGCGGTAGCAGCAGAAGATGTAGGGTTTCCTGATCGACAAGGACTAACTAACTAACGTTCATTCTCAAAAGAGCGCGTCACGGTAGGAGGATTGTACCCATACACTGTACGCATATCTGGTACATACATAGTAGTTAGAAACCAGAAAATCGATCATCGGTAGGTTTGTAGACCGTGTAGAATAGTTGTAAGTGTAATGTAATAATTCACCACATAATACGCTTCTGGCGCGTTCCCTTGAGCATTCCCTGATTCGTGTAACTAAGCCTAGATGTTAGTAGATAAAACAATTAAGGAGATGGACCATATACCGCAGTCGAATAGACTAGATATATAAAACGTAATTGTCTTGTTAGATCACTGCAAATTAAAGAAAAACAGCGAAGATTAAGGGAGAAAAAATTCCGTCTTTCGTTTCTACACATGGATGTTGAATAGTATAGCGCGCTACCTCCCCTGGCTAACGCCTTATCAGGGCACCCACATGCGGGAAAACACCTATCATACCCCTACCTATGTACATACGCATACGCATTTTCTGGGTCATTGGAAGTACCTACTTTTTACGGTACGAATAATGAATATGTCTACCTTTGCAAATTTTCGACCCTCGACATGTTCCATTCCATTCCCCTTCCTCTTAGTAGAGCCGAATTTAACTCCGGACGATCTAGTTGTTGGCCAATCTTGAAGTCGTATTATGTCGATCTGTAGATGTGTAACATCTCAAACTCGAAGAAAGCGCCTACTCTACTCTTAGTACCTAATCTAACAAGGATGGAATAACCGACTAGACAGACGTCGGAAAAGGTTACTACACTATGCGTAAGGAGTAATGTATGTTGAGCGAGCACGTCAGCCACAATTGACTTGTCACCAGGAAATCGGCATATTCCCCTTTTCGTTTATCATAATGCGAGGTGCAGTCGCTTCAACTAAGCCATCGTTTATGACAGACGTGATTGAGGGTACACTCGCCGCCAGAAGATGGCACTCTGATATGAAGGGGGCACGACACGAGATAGAGCGAATGGTATTCTGCCTCGTCACGTCTACAAGTGAACTCTAGCGATTGCGGAACACGACACGTATCTCGTCGAGCGGTGAAGCATGCCACTTCAACATGAAGCTAAGTGATCAACGATAGCCAGTTCAAAAGTTATCTCAGTTTCCGTGAACCCACTTACGCGGGGTACCATGTCCGCCGTGAACGAAATACCAAAGCCGATCGTACGGGGAGTGGCCGTCGGCTGCATTTCATAGGTATACCTCTTTAGCGAAGCCTTAGCAGGCCGTGAATGAGGCGATCCGCGCCAGCGAAGCAATGCGTTTGCGTTCCGCCTCATTGCCATGGAGCTACGTCTATGTAAAAGCCACGATAATCCTAGTAGACCTGATCAATCCTGTCTAGGTCGAAAATGAGATAGATTGTAAACTAGACTCTAGTATGGCGCATATAAGCCGGGTTAACGTCGGGGTCGGATACTTTACGATGTCCGGGGACATGAGGTAAAGTCTGCCTTGGGCCCGCACAGTCCTTATAGCCTTGATGTGGCATCTGCTAAGGGTGGTGTTGTGTTATGGGAGCACAGATGGCGTGGGCTGGGGCGAACGGATGCGGTAGAGAGTCACTTCACAGGAAAATAACATTGAAAGCTCTGTGGATGACGTTCAATGTTCAATGTGACAAGGGCTTATGGAATACGGCTTGGGACGGTATTTCCCATCCTTGTCAATAGACTTCATGCAACGCAAATGTGGCGTATAGCTTATTTAGCCTCCGCCGAGGTTGGTCTATCTGGCACTGTGGCTCCTGAAAAAAGCCGTGTAACGTTCAACGTCTACACGATAGGTGAGGCGAGTATTACGCTAAGAATGGTTATCGAGATGAGCCCTTCGCCGTGACATATTTGACATACGGCGGGAGAGCAAAATCCATGATCAAGCCGTACAATCTGCTGTATATCTGATGCAGAAGATTTCATTAGGAGTTAGGCAGCTCATATTTCCTCTGCTACTTCCTATCAAGTTACCTCGCACTGGACGCCACCAGTATAAGGGATATATACCAAGCCCCTTCTCATATATATCCGGGCCACCTATATAACCAAGTCCTCTGAAGTTGATTCATTCATTCTCTATGGAGTCCCTCCTATATATCAACCGGTCGAACCCTTTTAGTATGTTGAAATAGTGACGCCAACCCGCATGCATTTCCTTTCCTTTCCTTTCCCGTGGTATATAACTTCACGCCAACCCGTTCACTCACTCACTCACACGCACGCAAACACTCACTTCCTTCTCCGCTCATGCTTCAGGGCTCTCCCCAAATCTCGTCGGCAATCTGTCTTACCAAAGCAAGCTTCTTCTTCTCGTCGTCGAGTGAAAGAGGGTAGCCGGTCTCGTGGGTAGAGAAACCGCACTGGGGAGAGACGCATATGCTCTTAAGCGCCTCCTCTTTGGACTCACCGCGTCCCTCGGCGACGTACTCGGCCGCCTTATACAAGCGCTGCTTCATCGCCTCCTTGTCCTCTAGCTCGCGCAGCTTTGTGCTGATGACGCCCACAACGACATTCTTGCCCTTTGGCAGGAACTTGAGGGGCTCGAAGCCGCCGGCCCGCTCCGTGTCGTACTCGAGGTAGAAGGTGTGTAGGTTGAGATTCTGGAATAACTTTTGAGCGATAATATCGTACGCCCCTTCAGCAAAATGACGACCCCCGATGAAGTTACCCCGGCACAGATGGATGCCAAAGTGCATGTCTGCCGGTGCTTTGCTTACACTGTTGAAGTTAGCAACGTTCATTCACGATAGATATTAGGGTTTCGAGCACTTTGAGTAGTAAGCGCCAAAAGATAAAAAGAAACGAAACGAAACGAAAAAGAAAGGCCTTCGATGTGTGGAAAGAAGGGATAAAGGACTAGAGGACTTACCAGTCGTTGTAGAGAGCTATATATGCATCTAGTAGATCTTCCACGGTACCGATGTTGTTCTTATCGGCTGCCCAACCATCGCGGAATTTAGCTGAGCAGAAATACGCCATGCCCGGGTCGTCGAACTGCACGTTACGCAAGCCAGCCTTGTATAGCATATCAAGCTCCGCCTGGTACACCTTGGCGACGTCGGCGAAGTACTCAGCGTCATTAGCGTATGCTTCCTTGGTGTAGGCTCGGCCTTGGGAGTATCTCATGTGGAACCAGGCGGGCGTGATCATAGTAAGCTTGATGTTACCCCATTCGCTTTCCGGAACGGCGGCCTGGACGAGCCTTAGCTCGTGCAAGTTCGATGTAGACTTGCTCGCGTCGTGTGAGAGCTTGCTGCCAGCAATGACGGACTCTCCGGGCATCACGTGCCGGTCTGTTTCTATGAGGGAGACGACATCTGGATGGTACAGGCGGAACATGCTCGCCTCGGCATCTTGTAATTGGATTGTGCCCTCGAACTCATCCCACATGAGGCCCCAGAAACGCGTACGGTTGAACTCGCCCGACGTCACGGCCTTGATGCCTACATCCTGCTGTAGCTTGACCACATCTGCGACGGCTCGCTTCTCTACAGCTGGGAGGCCGGCCTCCTCCTCTGATATGCCCCTATCACGAATCGTGGCACGGATCTCGAGGAGATCATCGGGTCGGAGGAGAGACCCTAGCTGTTCGGCTCGGAATGGCGCCATTTCAACTTCTGCTGTCAATATCAGTCTCTCGTCGGAATCGAAGGTGGTGTTTTCAAAAGCGATTATTTTTGATACGGCCAATTATCGTCTACCGAGTGAGTACTAGCGTGGAATTTTAAAACACGATATGAGAAGCCTCTTAGATATAAGCTACGAGAATGAATATGCGCTCGACGGTATGAAACAGGAAGACTAGAGCAAATATACTACAACCAGGCGATGAGTTGAATCCATCGCCGGTGAATTCAGGTGCGGGGAAACTAAATCTGGGCGGAGCAATGCTCCATTCGCGTCGGGATCATACCATCAGCTGTAGTCATCTTTTTCTTGCAGCTGGGACAGGGATTCGCCAGGTCAAACTAGAGCTTTGGGAAGTGCAACGGTGCTGGGAAGGTGGATTTGGGAGCTCCATCGGTAGCTCTATACTCCATATTGCTAAAGCTCTTTCCAGCTGTCTAGAATAGGGCCTCTAATACATCAGGGAAGTGCTGAATCTTTAGTCGGTGAAGTTGTGACATAAATATTGAGGGAAACTGCTAGTTAATATAGAAGGGATTTTCGCTTACTGTATATGCTTCTTTTGTGGCCGGTAGCGAAGTTGGAGGGTGCGAGTCATGTATTTGAGAGTTTGACATATACATATCGTAACCATAGCAAGCCATGCATCCGAAAGTCTGGTACTGCGCCGAACTGAACTGCCGATCAGAGTGGCCAAACTAGGGACCCATGTGACGGCCGAGACTAACTGAATTCTAACTAGAGACTGTTTTCATTGACACTAACAACGCAGGTCAGATTCGCGTCGCTATTAATTCTTTGTCTCTAATGACCAGGAGGGGAGCTGTAGAAAGGGTGTTAAACCTTGATTAAGCCTTTTATTCCTAACATCCAAGGACATGTAGGCCAGTTTTTCGAGAACATTGAGTTGCCTTTGTTCGAGAAGTCGAGCTGAGGGCCGACCCAAATACCTATGCCTAACTACCATGCAGAGGACTGTGCGCTTCGTCATTCACATGACACCTAAGATCTCATATACCAAAAGTGATAAGTGATAATGACACGACGAGTTTCATAAGGCAGAACAGCAAGCCAAGAAAAACGGCGATACAATTAAGCCCGCAAACAACGCAAAGATCACGGCAATTAGAACACAAGAGAATAACACGGAGGATGTACGAGCAAAATTATATATTGTCATGAGCATTAAGTAAACGCCGCCTATGGTATAATAACGCCACTATGTGTATGATCAAAATATTACATTAATCTAGCTAAGCCGCATAAATCGAGCGACAGAAGACTAGCAAACTTCCTCCCAACTACTATATGCTTTCAACCCTCGATTTACATAACCACGACAGCACCCATCAGGGCAAAAACGGCAGCGACCTTGCTACCAAATTTGCTAGCTCCGGCAGTGACCGGAGGAGTGGCAGTTGGGTAGCCAACGGGGCCACTGGGGGTAGAGCTGGGGGCGTAGGTAGCCCAGGTCTGGGGAACTGTGCCATTGCCGCCGCTAGGGGGGGCAGGTCCAGAAGGATACGGGACGGGAGTCGGGTATCCAACGATCACGCTGGAGCTTGCGGCAGGGTAGCTAGCGGAAGGGCCACCTGCGGGGTATGAAGCAGAAGGACCGCCGGCCGGGTAGGTAGCCGAAGCACCAGGGAATGATGAGGGTGACGGGTATCCGACCGGAACGCTGCCGGTGTAGCCAGCAGGCGAGGAAGGAGTGACAGCAGCAGTATAGCTAGCAGTGCTGTGGGGAATGTCTCCAGGGTAGGGAGGGCTGGAGATGCTAGCAGGAGGGACGAAGGTAGACGTGCTAGAGCAAGGAACCATAGTGGTGACCTCCTTGGTAATGGTCTGGATGTTGTGGCCAGTGGAAGTGGGCGCAGGAGGAGCAGTGACGGCACCGGTCTCAGAACCAGAGGCAGGGCAAACGGTCGTGAAGGAGGTGGTGTGGGTAAGCGTTACGCTAGTCTGGTAGCCAGCAGGGCAGTTGGGAACGTTGACAGCACAGGCAGTAACCGTGTAAGTCGCAGTGCTAGTGATAGTCGAAGTGACAGATCCTTCACCACCGCCAGGGGCAGACGTAGGAGCAGGTCCAGAAGGCGTAGAGACAGAGCCAGAAGCACTGCCAGTGGGAACAGAGGCTCCAGATGTAGGAACACCGCTAGAGCCAGAGCCGCTTGGAGATGGGAGACCCGAAGAACCGGGGCCGCTGGGAGAACCCGGGACACTAGAGGTCGGCACACCAGTGGGGAAGTCGGGGAGACTAGAGGAAGGTGAACCGCTGGGCGAGCCAGGGGCGCTAGATGAGGGGAAACCTGGAATGCTGGATGAAGGAAGCGTAGGGAAGCTGGGAATGCTGGATGTCGGGATACCAGTAGGAAAACCCGGGAGACTGGAAGAGGGACCAGTAGGGATACCGCTGGACGAACCGGGACCGCTGGGGGTAGGAACACCAGTGCTGGAAGGACCGCTGGGTGTTGGGAAGCCGCTGGAGTAGCCGGGGGTGCTGGTCGAAGGGTACGATGGAATGCAGATATCCTTGGGGGGGATCTGGAGAATGGTAGTGACTACAGACGGGGCCAAGTGAATTGATAACAAATCTTCAACTTCAACGTCCAGTTCGACAGCGGCACCAATGTTGAGGCCGTAAGATTCCTTGACCAATGGGCACCCAGGGGCGTCACAGAACAGACCAACATATTCCAGAAGGTTAACGAAAACGGCAAGCTCAAGACCAGCGTCAATGCCAAGGTCGAGACCGGGGATAAGCTGGTCAAGAGGAAGAATATCATCAACATCGACGGCAGCGGAAACTCCAAGATCGACACGCAGACGAAGGTCAGCGAGGAGCTCGGTGCAGCCAATTCTAACCTTGATGGGAAGAACCTTGACAACAACACCGGAGAAGTCAACGTCGAGAATGTCACCACTCAGGATGTCGGTCTCAAGGGAAGCCTCAGGTAGACTGACGTACACACCAGCGGAGAGATCCAACTCAGTGTGAACACCAAGAATGAGGTCAAGGTGGACAAGTGCCTCGACGTTCAGACCCGGAAGAGGAAGCGAGACCTTGGCAGGAGTGACGAGATTGACAGCAATGGTGGCAGCAGCACCAATGTACACGTCAAGGTCCAAGAGAACCTCGACATCCTTGAGCGATAGGCTCAAGGCAGGCACAACCTTGGCCAGGGAGATGGAGGCGTCGATATCACCCTTGATGTGGCAATCCTCGCACTTTACCTCGACCTTAGCACCAGCCTTCACCTCAGCAATGGGGTCTACGATAATGTCGGCGAGTAAACCGGCAACTAGCACCTTGCCGCTCAGGTCGGCGTTTAGGTCGACACCCGCATGAATGCCCTTATGAAGATCGAGGTCGAGGCCGGTATGAAGTGTCTTTCCGAGATCGAGGTCGAGGAGGTCCTTGCCAGAGTGGCTGTATTCTAGAGGGCTGTCGTGGGCGGCCACGAGAGAGGCTGCCATGGCCATAGCCACGGCGCCGTGGTTGGAAAAGCGCATTGCGGATGAGAGGATCGAAACTCAGAACTGATTAAAGAGTGGACTGGAAACGTGATGAGATCACTGTATCCAAATAAAAAGAGCGTGATGATGCTGAAGAGCACTGAAAAGAGTGACTGGCGTGAGTGAGCACGATGAGGAGGTAAAACAGGTTTCATCCAGACGGACCTGCGAGTCTATTTGAATGTCCTCTCTCTCTCCTATCCATGGCGGTATGACCCGCGAGTAAAAGTCGAAATAAGATTAGCCTTGTGATCTATCCCTTACCGCATCGACTCGCAAGTTACCACCAGCCTTTTCATCACTGGCTAGTCGACCCAATAGTCGACCCATGAGGACCTGCATAGGAGCACACTCGCCATTTGCGACCTGTACTGTACATACATAGAATACCCCACTAGACAACAACAAAGCGCATAGGTATAGGTATGTATCTGCATTGCTTGGGTCGTAATTGGGTCCAAGACCTACAATTTGCGGAGATATGACAAGGGTAACTTTGTATACCTCACCGTTGCTGGCAATCTATGCTGTATGTATATATGTGAGGTTGGAACTCATCTTCGTCTTCATAGCCTGCTCATAGCATTACTTAGCGTAATACACTACCAGACTATTGATAGTCACTACTTTACATACCAATGCTAATACGCACTCAACCAGGAGAGGTCCATAGATTCCGGTCCCTAATTCTGGCCACGAAGCGGTAAGGAAAAGGAGATACTGACATATCACTCGCCTACATACACATGTAAGCAGACCGTACGCTCGCTGAGTTACCGGGTTAGATATGTACCTGCATTAAACACAAAGGCGTAAACGTACGACATCCAACAAACGGTGTATATCGATAGGCAGTGTAGACCAGGTATGGACTCAGCTCATACTTCGGCTGGGTAGATCTGAGGGGCATCAGGAGATGAAGTACCCTGTGCCCAGAGTCGCCTCCATCGATGCATTTTGGACGGGTCGCCATGGCACACCCAGTCAAGTCTAGAACGAACCAATAACTCTCGCAGCTCCCAGCCGGAGAATTACAGTACCATACCGTCGAAAGGTAGTCTTGAGAGGACCGCGTAACGGATCGGTATTGATATGACGTCCGTTCCCCTTATGTTATGATTAAGCTCAGCGATTTCCGGGATGCACCCCACACGTGCTCCGGCAAACGAGTGGCTCACACTATTATAGTCTCTGTCAAGGTCTGATTGGAGTCGGAAGCCCTGTCATAGCCTGCCTAGTAAATGACGATCTGCAAGATAGTGTCCCTATGCGCCACGCCAAAAGAAAATAGTCCAATTGGTAAGCGAAAAGAGTGAGAGAAAGCTTCAAAATCTCTTGTCAGTGTAGAGATATGTCTTGTACACACGTGTTTGCAGACGGGTAGATGATGGATTAACAAGGTAGGTGAATCAACCGTTTGTGAAGGATTCAAACCGTTACAGGCACTCCCACGCATAGATCGTCGATCGGACTATGTACGACAAAACGACTTCATCACACTAGCATGTCCGGTATATTACGATCACTCAGACCTCGTCGCATCTATCCCCAACGTCCGCTCTAGTATTATGCATAGGCCCCAATGATGTCCTCATTGCTACCCAACTGTATTCTGTAATAAAAGACATGTCATGGGGGAAAGATGCTGGCATCTTCCCTGTCGGAAGCGTCGGCAATGCAGATAGAAATCTGAAATCTGAAAACTGATACCGTGACATCCGCACTATTATGTTGAATTAGATATGCAGGTATCATGCATATATGAGCCCTGTGCTAAAATGATATTATAATTTTGCCCCAGAAACGACAACTTGCTAGCAATTAAGCTTCTTTTTTCATAGACTTTGACCGCCTTGTTTTTTGGGAGAGCAGGAAATCTTATTTGGAGAGCACGCTAGACCTATTCTGTATAGATTATTTCAGATGCTCCGATTTTAACTAAATTTGTAAGAAAAATGGAACATACTTTATATAATTAACAAAAAACCTTAAAAAAGTTAGAAAACAATAGTTAAATTAGCTTAACTTAAGTTAACCTAGTAGTTATTTATAAGTATAAAATATTAATAAAAATTTTTACTAAAACAAATATACCTATAAGTAAAAATTTTAACTAAAATACTTATATAAGTATTAACTTTAAAAAAGTTTTAAATTAACTAAATTAACGTTTTTAAAAATAGTTTTTAAACAAATAGCTATTTATTTTATTAATAAAACTATTATAATTTAATTTAGTTATTTAAGCTATATTTTAAGCATTTTAATAAAGCTACTTTTTTTAAAAATAAGTTATAAATTAGCTTTAAACTATTTAGTTAATTATAGCTATTTAGCATTTATTTTAACTTTTTTAAACTTTTTTAAACCTTTTTAAAAAGTTTAAAAAAGTAGCAAAGCTTTAAACAACTTATTAAATAGTTATAAATAGTTTTATTTAATTAAACTAACTTTATTTAATTAAACTAATTAAATAAAACTATTTTTAGCTATTTATAACTATAAAAATTAAGCTTTTATAATTATATGCTATTATTTATTATTTAAATTATTTAAATATTATAAAAATAGCTTTAATAATAACTTAATAATATTAATAACGTTTAGTTAAACGTTATATAATAATTTTATATAGCTTTTATATTTTTTATATTTTTTATATATTTTATTTTTTTATTATAATTAGTACTATTTAATAGCTTTATAAATATATAACTAGTAATATTATAAATAATATTAATATTAGCACTAGCGCTAACGCTAGTATATAAAGTATTATTATAACTAATAATATTAACGTTAATGTTAGTATATAAAATATTATTGCAACTAATAATATTAACACTAGTGCTAACATTAGCAATAGTACTAATATTTACAGTTAGCACTATTAAAATTTTTAATATTAAATTTTTTTTATAAAGTTTTATAATATAAGCAATAAAAATAATATTATTAACTATTATTATTTTTTAAAGTTAATAGTATTTTTTTTTAAAGCTATTTTTTATTAATAGAAAATTTTACTATTACTATAAATAATATAATATAAAAAAAAAACATTTAGCATTTATATTTAGTTAAATATAGTATTATTTTTTTTATTGCATAGCTTTTATAATAATAATAATAGCTTTAGTTTTTTTAGTTTTTTTAGTTTTTTATATTTAAAATTGTTTATTAATAATAAAAAGTTTAATTATATAAAATTAATTTAAAGCTATTAATATAAATTAAAATTAATTAAAACTAAAGCTTTTTTTAAAAATATATATATATTATAATTATTTAACTTTTTTAATATAACTTTTATATAGCTATATATTTAGGCTTTAGCCTATTTATAGTTACCTAGTAATTTATATTTTATATACTATAATATAATTAAATGTTTATTGCTAACTAACTAACTTAAACCTCAAGCTAGGCTTTTTATTAAGCTGCAATTTGTTAGTTAGCTACTAATAACGCTTTTAATGCCCTTTTTTTTATACAAATATAATAAAAACTAAAACGCTAAAAATAGCTTTCTTTTTTAATACTAAACCTGCATTTTTTTGTTTGTATAATAATAATGCCCTTTAATTAAGCTCTAAACAATAGCCATAAAAATACCTTTATTATGCTTTTATTTTAAGCTATAGCTATTAAACTATTTAGCTTACTAAAGCTATTTAGCTTGCTGCTGTACAATAAATCGACCGATTTATATACTAGTCGATTTTTTAAAATGCTTTAATAAAAATTTCTTTTTTAACTTTTGCAATATTAATGCTAGTTTTATTTACTTGTTTTAACTATATTTTATATTTTTTTGCAGCTTTAAAAATTACTAAATACTAATGATTATTTAAATATACAAAGTTATATATTAAAATAAAATAAATTTTATAATTATAATTAAAGTTATTTAAGTTTTATAAGCTTAGTTTTTTAATTGCTTTTAATAGTTTAAAAATAGCTATAGTTAAAGCTATATTTTTAAGCTTTACTATAGTATATTATTAAGTTTAAACATTTTAGTTATTAGTAATAATAATAATAGTAAGTTTTTTTAAAGCTATAATAATACTTAAAAAAGCTACTAAAAAAAACTTTTGCACTAGTTGTTATAAAAAATATAATAATAATAAAAATATTATAATAATAACAATAAAAAATAAAAAAAATAACTGCTTTATAAGTAAAACTTTTGTTTACTTTTTATTTTTATAACATTTTTATTTAAATTTAAATATATATAGCATATTAAATAAAGTTTAGTTAATAAGCTTAAAACAGCTACCTTTTTGCTATTTTTTTAGCTAAAGTTTAGTAATTAAGCATGTTAGTTTTTTTTTTTATATGTTGCTAGCAATCTATAATAAAAAAAAGTTTAGCTTAGCATATATACTAAAAGTTTAAAGCTATGCTTATTATATAAACAGCTATATAAAATAGTTTTAATAAAATTGTTAAAAATCTATATTATATTTGTATTATTTATATAAATAACTATATAGCAATAACTATATATTTATAACCGACTTTATTATATAAAAATAACTAGGTGTAAAAAAAAAGCAAGCATTATATATTTAACATTTTAATAAAAATTAAACTATAATATAGCTATATATTTAATAACAATAAAAAAACTTTTATTAGTTTTAAAAAACATTTATATAATACTATAAATAAATATTATTATAATAAGTAGCAAAAATTATTTAATATTATTTATAAGCTTTTTTTAATATATACTAAAAAACTTTTAGTTTAATTACTTTATTAGCAAATATAATAGCTTTATAAAATATAAAAATATAATTAGCTTAATATTATTATTATTGTTTAAATTTAGCTTTTTTTATTTTAGTTAGTTTAAAAATAATTTTATATAATTATAAACTACTAGTTTAACTATTAAAAAAATAAGTTTTTAGTTTTATATATAAACTTTTAACTTTAAAAATAATATAAATATTAAAATTACAATATTTATAAATATAATAATAAGCTTATTAAATATATTAAACTTAATAAATATTAATAAAATAATTTAATATATTTAGTTAGTTAATAAATTTAATATATAAATTATTATAATAATAGTTAGCTTTTTATTTTATTTTATAATAAGCTAAATAGTTTTATAAAATTAAAACGTTATTAATATTATAGTTAATTAAAAAAAAATTATTTTTATAATAATATTAATAATAAATATAATTAAAAATAACTTTTTAAAATATAAATGCTAATAATAGCATTAAAACTTTAAAAGTTTTTTTGTTTATATAATTAAACTTTTATTAATATAATAATAATAGTTAGTTAATATTTAAAAAAATATAGCTATAAATAATATAGCTTTTTTAATGCTTTTTAATATTAGTATATATATTAGTTATAATATATTAAATATAAAGTTATAATTAAATAGTTAACTAAATAACTAAAATAATATTATAGCTAGCTTTTACTTTATTAATAATTATTATAATAAATATAAATATTTATAAAATATTATAAAAAATATTAAACTATTAAAAAACTTAAATATAAAACTTTTTTAGTTTATTAAAAAAAATAGCAAAAGCTATATTATAGTTTAATTTTTATTAAAACGTTAAATACACAATGCTTGTTTTTTTTTTACACCTAGTTATTTTTATACAATAAAGTTGGTTATAAATATATAGTTATTGCTATATAGTTATTTTACTACATAAGTAACGCAAATATAATATAGATTTTTAACAACTTTACCAAAACTATTTTATATAGCCGTCTATACAACAAATGCAGCTTTAAACTTTTAGCATATACGCTAAGCTAAACTTTTTTTTATTACCTGCTAAAATCGCCGGCAATATATAAAAAAAAAAACTAACGTGCTTAATCGCTAAACTTTAGCTAAAAAAATAGCAAAAAGATAGCTATTTTAAGTTTGCCAACCAAACCTTATTTAATATGCTATATATATTTAAATTATAGCCTATAGTTAAGCATATACGCAAATAAAAATATTAACTACAAAAATAAAAAATAAGCAAAAAGCTTTGCTTATAAAGCAGTTATTTTTTTTACTTTTTATTATTATTATTATAACTATACTTTTATTACTATTATATACTTTATAATAATACTACTATTATTACTAATAACTATAGCAAGCTTTTAAAGCAAAACTTTAGCTAAAACTATTTTTAAATTACTAAAAGCAATTAAAAATTTTAACACCTAAAATATTAATAAGTTTAATAATACTTATAAATGTTATTTTATAGTTATTTATTTTTTTATATATTTAAACAATTGCTAATATTTAAAATTTTATAAAGCTATAACAAAAACTAAAATAAACTAAAGCAAAATAAACTAACGTAAAACTAAAAATATTAAAAAAAAAGTTTTTATTAAAGCATTTTAAAAAGTTAACAAGTATATAAATCGGTCGATTTATTGTATAGCAGCAAGCTAAATAGCTTAATAGCTAAATTTTAATAATTTGCTTGCAGCTTAAAATAAAAGCATGACAAAGGCATTTCTGCGGCTGCTATTAACTGTTTAGGGCTTAATTAAAGGGTGTTATTGCAAAGGAGGAAGCTATTTTTAGCGTTTTGGCTTCTGTTATAAAAATTGGAGATTTGTGGACTTTGTATAAAAAAAAAGGCGTTAAAAGCATTATTAGTCTAACTAACAAATTGCAGCTTAACAAAAAGCTAGGTTAGTTAGTTAACAATAAACATCTAATTATATTATAGTATATAAAACATAAATTACTAGGTAACTGTAAATAGGCTAAAGCCTATAACAAAAGCTATATTAAAAATAATATTAATAAAAATAATATTAATAACTTTAAAAAATAGTTTATTAAATAAATTAATTTAAATATAGTTAATTTTATTATAAATTTATATATTTTTTATATAAAATATATTAAAAAATTATATTTTATATATGCTATTTATTATAATAACTTTAAATAACTATTATTATATTTATTAATATTAAAAAAATAACTAAAATAGCTAATATATATAACTATTTTTTAATTTAACTTAATGTTATATATATTTTTTTATAGCTTTTTAAAAATTAAAATATAATTTATATATAAACTTTGTTTTTTTTATTTATAGTATAAAGTATAATTATTAACGTTTTATTTAATTATAATAATAATAAAATTAATATTTTTAATAATTTTATAAATTTTATAACAAAAAATAAAGTAGTTTAATTTATTTTTAATAATATTAATAATAAAAAAAGTTATTTATAATTAATAATAAATAATAAAAAAAAATTTAAAACTATAGTTATAATAAAAATATATAAAATAAAAAAACTATTAATTAATATTTTTATATAGCTTTATAAAACTATTAAATTAATAGCTTTAGTTAGCTAACAAAAAGCTTTTTTTTATTATAATTAAACAATAAATAAAGTTATTATAAATATAATAAATTAAATAATAAATATATTAACTATTAATTTTATTATAAAAACTACTTTTTTTAATAGTATAGCTTTTAAAAAAAGCATAAAATTATTAAATTTAAAAACTTTTTTTAAAAGTTATAAAATAAGCTTTTTTTAAAGCTATAAAAAATATTATAGTTATAAAAATAAATATTTTTAATTAAAAAAATAACTAATTAAAAGCTTAAAATAAAAAAAATTTAAAAATAATATTAAATTAATAAAAAATATAAAGTATAATAATATAAATAATTATAAAAATAAGTTAGCATAAATTAAAAATATATTAATATATAAATAATAATTTAAAATTAACGTATAAAAACTTTTAATATATAAACAAACAATAAAATAAGCTATAAAAAGTTATAAAAAGTTATAGCAAGCTAAATGCTAATTTATAATAATATTAATATATTTTAATAAATTTAACGCTAATTTATAATAGTTTTAATAAATTTTAATAATATAATTATAAGTTTTATAGCGTTATTAATAATAAAATAAACATTTAACTTATTAAAAAACTTACTTTGTTATATTTTTTAACTATATTATTTAGGTTAATTTTTAAAGTTAACAGAAATATTTTTTTTTAAAGCTTTATTTTATATACAAATTTAGCTTAGCTAAAAGCAAGCGCTAGGTGTAAAAGTTGTATAGGGCAGTTTAGAAGGGCTAAGTCCAAAATAGGTCTAGTGTGCTCTCCCAATAAAATTTTATGCTCTCCCAAAAAACGAGGCGGACTTTGACTCTGTTAGCAATTTTGTTAGAGAATGCCACCAAGAACGAAGTAGAGGCGTAGACCGACCTCTTCTATACCGACAGGGGAGCATATGAAGAGAACCCCGGAACCCAAATTTTCGGAAATGCTACCTTGCATCTCATTGTGTGAGAATTCCGCTGATTTTTTTTCTCTCTTATCCCGACTCTAGGATTCATTTCCCGTGCAGAAAAGACAGCTGAGATGCAATTTCTGGGCCTGTGCTTCATGCAAAGTGACGGTCTAGATTCATCATTTATTGCAGGCTACCCCAATTTACAAGCTCCATGTACCTACGTTAGACTAGCGCTGGCTGCAGGGGTACGAGGGTATGTAACCGTTCCACCGGAAGTCTCCCGATATAACTTGGCATAAACTCTGCATACTTGGCACCCTATTCTGTACTTTGACTGCCTAACCCTCCCGTTAAGCCGAAGAGCAAATACTCTTTTACCCCTGCAGCTAAGCATCTGTAGAATCGGTAGTTCAAATGAGGTGGCACACCTACTATGTATTAGTATAGCAGAGCCGCAGGAGATGGAACGCCTCTTGGCCTATGATGTCCCTTCAACTCGCGTGCCATATCACCCGTTTTGTTGTTGACTATCTACCAATATGGAAACCTAAGCCAACTCCTTTTGCGGACCCATGGGTTCCGGCTACTTATACGTGAATAAACCATCTACTATCCGCCTAGGAAAAAAAGCCAATAGCAGATGGACCTAACTGTATCCTTCGTACTCCTTTTCACCTCTTCCTAACTAACCCTATTCAAGTCTTGAATTTTAAATAGTGGCAGGTTTTTGTTAATCTTCGGCTCTTGTGAGATCAATGTAATCCTCAGGACCACGTATGTGACCTGCTGTAAGATCGATAGTAGGCCAAATGTGTCGACGTTGGTTCGCATCAATGCATGTCGCGGCTCCGTAGTTACTATCGCTCGTGTCGAGGTCCATGTCTTCCCAGTCACTACTTGCACTACTGCTAGGCGGACTAGACAAGTGTCGCGATGTCACATACTCGAGGTCTTCGCCCTCACTAGTGTCATCATCTAACAATCCATCGTCGTCGAGATCCAGTATCTCGATGTTAGGATCATCAGGGTCTATGGGCTCATTCTCGATTGCGTAGACACGGTCCTGTTTCTCCATCCACTTGCGTATATGTATGTAGAGCACCTTGACGACCATGGGAGGGAAGGCATTTCCAATCTGCGTCTTTCTATCCGGATTTTGGAACAGATAGTCAACGGGAAAAGTTTGTAGCGTCGCATATTCGCGGAGAGTAAAGTCTCTCCTTCCGTTCGGATGATAATTGCCATAACCACCATTGGTGGTGATACAGCGCTTCAGAGTTACATCGGGGTCCCATCGTGGGAGGCGTTTTCGTACTCTTTCGTGCGGCTGGTGCATATCGTCGTACTGAGCGGCGTCGCGAGGTATTCTTTCTAGCATTCTCTTGACCGTGAGATGAGGTTTCTTTCCCCGCTTCTTAATTCCGGGTGCAACATGGGTAGCTGCAGGAAAGGGGGGAAGCTCCTCTCCCGGGCAAGAACCGATCATGATGAGTCTCTTTCGTGTTGCCGGAGAGCCCCAGTCAACCAAATCCACAATCCTCCATCGTACTGAGTAACTATGCTGCGTGAAGCCGTGAACGAGAGCGTTGAAGTAGAATTCGAACCGTGGGTGTAATATGCCAAACGTCTGTTCAAGCGTAAATATACGGGGTCGCAACTTCTTAACGAGCTCGTGACAAGAAAAGAGAACTGCAATGTTTGCTTCGTCATTGACTCCAGCACATGTATGCGCAGGTGACCAGTATTGACACGGTGGGGATAGGTGCAGGACATCCACGCGAGTTTTTATGTCCCCGTTTGTAATGAATTCGAAGATATCGAGCATGTATAGTTCGGTTTCCGGAAAGACATCGGCATAGGTTTTGCATGCCCCCAGATGATGATCACAAGCGACTCTGACTTGGAACCCAGCTTTTCGAGCGCCGCAAGACGCGCCTCCGGCCCCGCAGAACATGTCGCCAAACGTGTATCGCTGACCAGGTTTCTTTTCGATCAGTACTAGTTCAGGATCCTCTTCGCCATCTACGGTGACGACTGGTCCTTTCACTGGGTTGTTCTCATTCCCGGGGTTATGCTCTCCTCCACGCACTTTCCCCCCTCGCCAGACATTAAATCGCCTAGTCTCTGATACAGCGAACCTTTTTTTACTCATCTGCTTAGCCGTAAGATGCTCGATACTAAATTCAAGGGGAGCCGCATTCTTCTTAGTCTGTTCGATATGAGCGATGCGAGTGACGGCATCTTTATACGTGAAGATATACCTCCACCGACACATCAACACCCCATGTTCTTCAAGGTCTTCGGCTGTGCTGTGGATTCCGAGGACTGTCCGATGTTGAGGGAAATCCGCATTTGTGAAGTGGCAGTTACGAACCTTGATGACACTGGTGATAGGTACTTCTATGGCTGCTTGGACTTCCGCGGGGCGGTGATCGTCCTCGTCAACATGGAGGACCATAGCCAGCTCATTTCGCAACCGAGGGCCACGCCCGCGGAAATTCCTCATGCGCGTCAGGGGGACGCCACGCAACACAATGTCGTCAGCAGTGCTGAATATCTGCTCAATGTGAAGAAATGCAGCTTTGAATAATTGAGGCTTCTCTAGATTTCGAATTTCAACGGTTGACCCTTGTTTAAGTCTAGTACCATTGAAGTTGTAGTGTTTTATCGATGCGTCTGGGGAGATGGAAGGGTTGCGTATAGGCTGGGCCTTGGATTCTTGCTGTGAGCTAGCTGTGTCGCTAGTTAGGTCGATGACATTTGATAGTGCTGGAATAACCTCCCGTTCGTTTTCGTCTTCATCATTAGCATCGACATGGCCAAAGGAGACAAGACCTTGCTTAACACGTTCCGGAATTTTTCTCAGCTGATCCCCTATCGCCGCTGCTTCGGCTTCAGAGGGAGCCTCCTCTGCGTCCACGTCCCACTCAGGTTTGGTGGTGGCTGTAGGATCCATTTGAAGTGATTACTTTTAGGAACTTTCTCAAGAAAGTGCCTCTAGTGTTAAAAAGGATGCAGCTGTAAGGGACACCGGTTGGGTCAAAAATAGTTTAACTTTTGACTTTGGAAGTAGGGGGAGTTGAAAAAAGCTTGTGATAAACGAATGCTAAGAAGGTTGAGAAAGAATGGTCAAGGGGGGCTTGCAGTAAAGGTACCTAGGCAATTGAAAAGGAAAGCACTAAATCCATACCAAGGTACTATCAAGGTGGCTAGAAAGCACACAGTAGCTAGTAGAATTCATGTTTGGGCGTGTATAGGCTGAAAGTGCGTGAAAGAGCCTCGTGAAAATAGAAACATAGGTAAGTACGTAGGTACCCTAAGACTTGAATAGCTCTTGCCGCCATTCATGAACACAATGGAAGACCTATCTACCTATGTAGGAAGTACTCAGTATCTACTATGGGAGTTTAGTAGTATTGAAACAACATAGATTCATTTAAAATGTGATTATGATCATAGCCGAGGATATTGGAGAAAGATATACTCCAATATAGTATATCCTATAAAGCAGTACCGATTTTTAATATCTAAGGTTTAGAATATATTTAAATAAAGCTATATAGATAGGTATTGCTGTATAGGTATGTGTCCATGATAGTGCAAGGAGAGGCTACCTAAGGTTTTGAGTACCACCAACAGAATATATATAGGTGCATGTAATACAACCCTTGCCATTATTTCCGATTGGGGAGTAAAATGATTATGCTCATCAACCATCATGAACTATTATAATTAGTAATAGACCCATTTCTAGGTACTTTCCCTACATCGTAGTAGTCTAACATACACTTCGGTGAAGTATATAATATTATTTAAAGTAGAGACGGTGGGTACCTAGTTGCTGTTTCAAGTGTAGTATCTTTGCTCTGTCTGGATCACAATGCCAATATATGAGTTTCTACTTGCGGCCATTATATAGTTACTTTTATTAACTATGAGCTTGTGTAATATGAATTAATTTGTGACTATTAATATGAAGGTGAGTGTAACACGGTATCATTTCGTAGCTCAGTATAACTTCACCCTTGTTGTTGCTTGCACTTAGATCGAAAAAGGGAATTAGTCACTACCTAGGTAGACGAAACCGCCGATAGCCGGCGGTACACAGACTTGGCTACTTAGGTAATCTACTGCTTGCCGTATGCTCTGAGATAAAGATAAGAGACTGGGTAGTGGGTCTAGAATATGTGGACCTGGGAGCTCGAATAAGCAAACGCCACCGATTTCCGCCGGTGGTCTGTCCGAATACTCTCGATACTATAATCTGCTTGATAGAGAGTGGTGCCGACACCAGACGGCGGTATGGAACGTCAAGCGCCGGGACCCAAAAGCCCCGATGCAAGCCCTGGTGCCGTCCCTGGTGCGGGGAGTGAGGGGGCGAGCCCCGGTCCGTCCAAGAAAAGGGCGGCAAGACGGAGCTCCCCCGACGAAAATGCCGGCAGAGAGTCGCAAAAGAGACGACGAAGGGCCTTCTCCTGTCTTTCCTGTCAGAGACTGAAATGCAGATGTGAATACGACCCTGGCGCTCAGGGTTGCCATCGCTGTCAGACATTAAGGTGCATTTCTATTCTTATGATTCGGAAGCCCACCGCCCATATCATCCGGTCGTACGCCATTCGTTGTAATTAGGAGCTAATGTCTATCTGCTCTATTTGTTAGGATTTCTTGCTCGCTCAGGGGGCAACATGCTGCATCACAGAGCAGTGGCTCCTCCACAGTGACCCCCCGCTTAGGCGTTGAAGAGAGGTATGTCTGCTGCCTGTTATGACGACCTCAACTATCCGCGGCCAGGGTTTGACATGGCCATCAAACGTTAGACTACAACGCCACGAGGATGCGCTTGAAGAAATCAAGACCATGATCCAGGCATTGGGGTCCAAACGGCATAGCTCTAGCCGTTCGCCCCGAGCCCGCACGGACTCTGATAGCCAAGAGGACGGTCCTCCAGCCACGGGTCACGAACCCTCGGATCCAGAATACCTTTTGAACCCGGTAGATAGGGGCTCGAAGTCGGCACCGATCGTGGTCCTGAGAGAGATCAGTCAGCAGGTGACTCTGGGTTACCGCAGGATGGTCGGGCATGGAGACCCTGATCTCGTACAGTTACAGTTGCTCGACGAGCAGACGGCAAGTGAGCTGATAGAACTGTAAGTTGATGCTCGCCAAAGACCGCCCACGCTATAGGCACTGATTACCTACTGCGCCATTGTCATAGCTTCATCAAATATCAAGGCCATACGCTGCTTGTGCGCAGCTACGATGAACTGAGACAACGCGGTGATTTGCGGCACGTATCGGCATTCTTGCATAGCGTTTGCTGCATGATCGGTATTGTCTACCGTGATGACATCTGCGGGACGCCATTGCATCGCCAGATATATGAACAAGTGCGAATTACCCTAGGTCAGGCCGTGCTCTGCAGCCCTCTCGACTTAGATGACCTCAATGCAATGTTCATCATGAGCAATAATGCCAACACCCCAAGTAGTGTGAGTAGATAGCTACGAGATCCGCCTCCTTAGCCATCCGATACTGACAGCTTATATATAGCAAGGCGGCGAATACATAGATAGCTGGCTATTGACTGGATACTGTGCAAAGCAAGCCATGTTGAGCATTTACTTCACACAAATTGTCAATCGGCTCAAGAAAGGCAACTCGACGATTGAGGATCACAAGGCGATGCATCTTTGGTCTACGATTTGCCTTCATCATCTCCAGTAAACCATTATATTTCCACCCTGGCTACTCCCACGATAACTAAGATTTACCGTAGTTGGGCAGCAACAACAGGCAGAGCCTCTATCATCCCCAAGGGGTATATCAATCAGTGCAACGTTTGTGGGTAGCCCCAAACACCCGCTTTTGCTCCTGTTCTACGTATTGCGCGTTCGGGCTGTATATATTCGTCGTCGTCTACTCTGCCAAACTTGTGCTCCATACTTATCGCCTAGAATTAAGAACGACTGACGTTTATTTCGCAGTACTTAGCTTCTACCAGGCGACGATGCAGGACGGGATGCTAGTCGCGGAGATCATGCTATACTCGACCCTACACCAAAAGATCCTCCAAGAATCATACCCACGTGACGGGCGTGAATGCGAAGAGTTTCGCACGTGGAAGCAGAGATGGAATCATCTCCTAGGTATGTCACCAACAAAATCACATGCGCTAGTACTACATGTCTGCCATTCTGACGATCGGATGCAGCGCTACCAACTTCCTCAATGCTCCGGATAGGTTACTACGCAGGCTGTCTGATACTCGCCGTCCGTGCCCTCGGAAAGACAGGAGATGCACTGGGTTCTAGTTCGCTCCTTTCTACCGACAATACGCCTGTAGCAGGCCCTGCTTCGATTAGTTCTAAGCTGGATGACAGGACACCGACCTCTACCGAGCACCACGATGCAGGCTGGTCAGAGTCGGAAACCGTGAGAGACGGGGCCGCCCATTCGTCGGAGAACAAAGCTAACAACGCCACGGGGGACCTCCTCCGCGTTAACGTCTGCAAGTACGCGAGACTTGTCCTAGAAACCTTCCTCGAGATGCCCCCGTTTCTGATGGACAGCGCACCAACGTGCACCTGTCTGTGTCTTGGGTACTGCGCACTCGTCCTCGCCCATTACAATGCATCGCAGTCGCAGATACCAGACGCCGTAGTGCTGCGCTTGATCACGCGCCTCGACGAGTGGGTACAGACGTCGCCTGGCAAGGCGTGGTCGTATAAGTACGGGGCACTCGCGATACGGAAGGTCGAGGCAAGGGTTCATGCCCCCGCATTCCCGGCTCCACGGACTCAGACGGACTTGGCTGGGCATGACCCCAGGGAAAGTCCAGATGGACACGCGGTTCTCACGACCCCATCGCATGATTGTCAGGATAACCCCCCTGGCCCGCCGGATGGGCGCGTTCATGCGTATTCAGCGGATGACATGCTTGCCTCAGCGGGAACTACTGCCGATCCTGACGATGGGTTGCCGTCGTTTTATCTGGGGGAGCATGCCATGTTCCCTAGCATGGAGGGCTTTTTCGGAGGTGGTTTCTTGGATTTCATGAGATAAGTGGCTTACGCGAAGTCGGTAGACTGTCTGTTACTAGGATGATAGACTGCGGGCACCGAGTACCTATGTTCACAATTTTAAGACTTAAAATAGTTACGTTTCCTCCTCCTCCGGGGTCTTATAGACGGGCTAGGTAGCGGAGACACGCACGCCCTTGTGTCACCTATAAAACTATAATTCCAAAGGCCATCATTCCGTTCACCGAAACTCTCCTCATTTCTCCTATCATTAATTATAGTAGACCAGTGGGCTAGATAGGCAGACCATTTAGGACTAGGATCCTTAATTTCAATTCAAGACTAGGGGAACGAGCTGTAGAGCTAAGGTTTAGTGGAACTGTAGCGATATGGTGTGTATATTGGTGTTGTAGGTGTAATTGAGAAGTACACGGTAAGCACCGTGAGGATCAACTGTCCGTTGCACCAGCCACAGAACTCTCTGTCATGCGTTGAGTCTAATAGATCCAAAGCTCTTGTGTGCTGAGGGAGGACCTAGTGTAGATAAGCTTACCTATATGGTCACTAATTCGTATCTAGTAAAAGTATTGGTTTACGTATATGTACATACTGCTGGAACTGATTGCCCGTGGATGGAGAGATAAAGGTTCTTTTCGTATTCTATGCTCTTTACGTTCCGTCTTCTAGGCTACTGAAATACGTACCATCGAGGCCGGTCAAGAAGCAAAAGACTCGACTTGGTTGCCCACACAGTCGTATTCAGTGCCCTTGCCAACTTCGGGGCACACGTTAGCGCCCCATAACAGGCAATCAACTTGATTCCGGGCGAGAAGCCAGGAGGCAATTGGCCGTTCGGCGGGTTAAACTCCTGGTCTGCAGCGATGATGCTACCGAGCAAAGATGCATCTATAGGTCGGTACACCGTTTCGCCTTGATATTCAACAGAGGCGTACAGCTTGTCTCCATCGCCGTGCGCAATAATTGTCCGGAGCCTTAACGCTGGGTTGCCTCCGGGCCCTATTGGACGATACAAATCGTCATTTGTTACTTTTCCCATATCAACTGCCGCTTCATCCGGTGAACTCATCATGTAGACCTTGCTATCGTCCACCAACGGTCCTAATGCCGACATCGGCACGGCAGCCTTTGTAACCAGCGCCCTGTCCGCCTCAGTCAACTCTACAGGAAGCGTATCAAGCCCCGTTGGATCATAGGCGCGAATAATGCCACTGGTGACCAATGCACCACCGAACCCAGCGCCGAATCCGACAATAGCAGCTAGAGCCGTATTGATCGAAAATAGGGGTTGATGATAGAGCACTGCGCTTGTCGCGGCCGACGCTAAGATGCTCAGGCCGCCGCCAATGGCGCTCGAGGTAAAGGCGCCAATCCGACAGATGTTGTCCTTCGTCCACTGCGCATTCAACGCCATCCGTGCCGCTCTGTTGGCCGCTAGACCCCCGGATCCCGCACCCACTACGCCTCCGATGGCCCCGATCAGAAGATCTTCGGCCGCGCGTGCAATCGCAAACTTCTCGCCGTTGAGCGCAGCACTTGCGGCATCACCGGCGAGACTGCCAGCTGCCCCGGCTATCGTTGATGCGGTAATGCCGAGAATCACTAGAGAGATACCGAATACTTGCGAACCGACCATGGTTATGAGGCCCCCCGTAGTCATTCCTGTTACAGTGCCAACAATAGCACCGGCCACCAATCCCGCCTCACCAGTCGGGTCCGAAGCATTGATAGGGTCGCCGTTGCAATAGCTGTATCGGTTCTCCTGACCCCGAACATTATCCATGGTCAAAAAGGACATGCTGTCCGACTGGTAGAACCGGGACCGTAGGTACACCAGACCTTCCTCTGGGTCGCCCAATTCTTGTTGCCATCCGAACCGGGGTGATCCATCGGTCGTATTTCCGTAGGGGCCATAGGCGTATGACGTGGCTTCCGTGCCTTTGACAGTCTTAACGATCGAGTTATGGCTCTCCAAGAAGACGGTGGCGCTTTCGTTTCCCCGCTGAGCTGAAATCCGACCTTGCGGATGCAAGAAATACGATGTCCATGCCGAGGTTTTGTCGTCCGTCTCAAAGACCGAGTTAACCGCAGCCGAGCTGTAGTAATAGGACGACGATGTCGTGGCTTTAGACATCTTAGATAGCGCGTCATTTGCATAGTACTGATAGCTTGTGCTCCCTGTCTTGCCTGTGACGCTGAGAAGCCTGTCTTCGGAATCATACGCGTACTTCCGCCCCTTAGAATCGGCCAAGAGCCTTCCATTGGTGTCGTACATGAAGCCGGAGCTCGTTCGCTGATCAATCGCATTATACGTGTAGTGTGAGGTGGCCTCGTTTTCGGCGGACTGCAAAATATTGAAGTTCCCGTCATATTTGAAACTCCGGGTCTTGGATGGAGATGCATCGCTAAAAGTACTGAGATAGTGGGTGCTCTCCACGCTTAGCTGACCTAGGCCATCGTATTGAATAGAAGTATTGTAGTTTGTATTTGAATCCTTCATCTCTTTCCTGTTGATCACTTCCATTTCTACTACCCGACCCCTACTGTCATACCTATACTTTGTGTTGAGAGGCATTGACATAGAGCCATCACTGTCGTAAACTTGGGATTTCCGACCGTACGCATCGTAGGAGATGACGCGGTCGAAGGAATATTGGGGAGTAGTAACAGAGTAACCGATAGCTTCGCCGATGGAGTGATTGACTTTTCCAAATTTATATCGGATCCCGTTGCCATTCTGCGTCTTGGATTCAAGACGCCCAAATTTATCAAAGGAATTGACGGTCACACGACCGCTGGCATCGACTTCCCGAGTAACCCTTGAGAAATCGTCCAGCTCATAAGATTGAGTCGTTCCGTTGGGATAAATCACAGACTTTAGACTTCCGTCTATGGCATAGGTGTGGCTAACAGTTGAGTCCCCCCTCGTCACCTTAGAAAGCAATCCATTTGATAACCATTCCTTCGAAGTCGTTCCGTCCGGACTCTTGGTATTCAACTCCTGGCCAAGAGCATCATACGTGTAGGTGAATACGGTACCGTCATATCGTGACATAGACACCATATGACCGTCTGCATTGTACACGTATGTCTCGGACTTGCCAAGCTGGTTCTGTAGCTTCACGAAACGATTGCACACATCAAACGTGCTGATGGGGCCATCATGTGAGAACTGGCGTCCGTCATTATATGTCACCATCTTGCGATAGGTGACGGAATTCCCGAATATGTCGTAGGTATGCTCCCGAACAACTCTATCCATCGTTCCTACAAGGGTGCTGGGCAGGCTCATTGTGGTGACTTTTCGAGGGCTGTCTTCTATATTCAACTCGCTGTCTATTTGAGACAAGATAATTGAACCCGAGCCGTTAGTGGCCTGCTGCCGTAATATGCGACTCCTAATTCGGCTGAACCCGTCATACACTACTTCAGCCACAAGTTGATATCCTAAGGGTTCAGCTTCAGAGTCTCCATAAGAGATGGCCTTGACAGTTCTCGCAAGACCGTCCGCGAATGTGGTACAACGTAGTTCTCCGTTCAGCCTCTCTTCCGTCACTAGATCCGCGTCTTTATATGTATACGTCTTTACATTGCCGATGTAGCCGGTCTTTTTGATAAGCCGGCCAAGCGCATCATACGCCAGGGTGACAACCAAGCCTAACTCGTTGGTGGATTTAACCACTTTGGATACGAAATTATATTCTGTTCGAGATAATATTCTGTTAGTTCCAGGGGCTCCCTTGACACCACCGTCGCTAATCTCGATAGCTCGGCCTAGTGCGTCATAAGACTGCTGTGTAGTGTATCCAAGAGAATTGGTAAGTTGTACTTTATTGATTGAGGGTCCAATGTGATATACCGTCCTGCTGGCATGACCAAGCGCGTTAATCGATTCAACCAGTCTCCCGGAAAAGTCGTACTTGAGAGATTCCACTACACCAAGAGGCGATTTCTTTCGAACCAGCGGTCCACGAATAACTCGTGTATCGTACTCGAGGCTCCCAACCCCGCCCAGTGGATCTGTCCTGGACTCCGTCAAGATACCTGTGTTGGCATCAAACGAATAAGTCTTTAGGTAAGTGTATTGGGCCACACTACCCTGAGGTACATTCACTCCTTTGCTCCACGCGGCAGTCTCAGAGGTGATACGGCCGTAGGTATCGTATACGTACTGTTTCGTTTTCCAGGGACTCCAGCTTGAAGAAGAAGATTCTCGGAACATGGTTGTGGAGCTGATGAAGTTGCGCTGATCAGACGTAAGCTCATGGCGTACCGACTTCTGATTGCCGAGGATGTGGTCGATATAGGTCTCACTGGCCAGCATTTCACCGCCCCACGAGGCATCGCTATAAGTATTTACAACACTTTGTTGTAAAACAAACGTGTTCTTGCTTGCGTCCCATAGGTATTCACTCGTCTGTAGTGGGCATCCGAAGTTGTCGTAAGAAGCAGTTGCTCGTCGTAGAGGTTTGTAGGTAGAATCTGATTGGTGGTAGTGGAAGTGGTCAATCTGAATTGGCTGGCTGTATGATGTCGCCCTTGCGCGTTTGTCGGCCGAGGTGCTATACGTGTTCTCTGTACGGTATGCAGGAACCGGTTGACCATTTGCATCAACCAAGTAGTGTTCCTCCCTCACACACAAGTGCAAGTAATTGTAGTAGATCCGCGACGCTTGTAGAATTGCTTGCGTCTTGTCTAGTCGTCGTATTTCAACGTCGTATCTTCGCAGCGAGTCAGCTAGTCTCGAGAAGATCTAAAGGGGGGAGAATCACCTGTAGTCTAGGTTGCCGCTATCCATCAGCGAGTCGCTGCTTGAACCCATCAAACATCCGCTGGTATTACCAGTAAAATTCGAATTTCCCGTAGACTGGCCGTAGTAGTACCTGGTTATGCTCATCTGATTGCCAGCAGCATCCATATGCATATGACATGCGCATGCTGGAAGAGTGACGGGGTTCCTCTTCTCATCGAGCGCACTGAGCCCGACATACTCAAACGTCGATTGCAGCCCGGTGGGATAGGTGATCTTCTTGATTACAGTCCGGCTACCAACGGTCGTGTAAAGGAAAGAAATAATATAGCCGGATGCATCCTGAATTCGGCTCACGCCCTCAGAGCCAAAGACCAACGTTATCTTCCCTCCATCTGGTGAAACAACTGATAGGCCGGGGTCAATGTTGTACTGGAAATTGATCTTTTGACCCCAAGAATCAATGATGTAGTTGATCTGCGCACTGAGAGCATTGGAGGAAGGATCAGTATATGAATAATAGATAGAATTTCCGTAAACGTCCTGATGCTCGAGTAATTTTCCAAAATCATCGAAGAACTCCAGAGCTCCATCCGCCATACGCAATCTCCATGCGTAGTGTCCAGACCGGCCAGAGGGAAGTGGTTGGGGAGGATTAATAGACTGGAACAGCATCCCATGGTGGTTAACGTAGCGAAGACCGCTTCGCCAGCCAGTCTCGTCGACCCAATCGTGGTCAACGACAAAGGTCTTGCCTTGAACAGTCACACTCTGGCCAGGAATAGTGTAAGATACGCTCAGCCCCCAGTTTGGCGGGAGGCTAAAGGAGCCTCTCGTGTTTGGGGTAAAGGACGCCTTAACAACAAGGTCGATAGACTTGAGTTTGCCTCGGAGATTGACGAGAGTCTTGGAAAACTTCACGTTGCCGCTATTAGGCGCTATGGACTCATCAGCGGCTTCATCTCGAGTATAGGCTTGGGAGCCTTGATACTGGCTCTGGTCCTTCATGATGGCTGCTTTGTGCTGCTGCTATTGTACTCGTAGGGCGAGAATTATATGGTAGAATTATCTTATGCTCATAGTTATCGTAAGTCCATGGGGATTAGTATATGCTTTATATAATACCTCGACATACTGGTTACGCGCTCTAGCAGCCATTTAACCTTACATCGCAACTATGTTGGTGTGCCCGAGACGCAATTTTCAGATCCCGAGTACTATAGAATCGACTCAAAACAGTAGACAGCCTTCGCATTTTCCTCCCTATGTAGTTTCTTAGCCTCGAATTGGCTTATGCCGAGGCAATCATCACTAAACTCCATGTGTAATACAAAAGCCTAGAATGAGTAAGCGATTCAAATACGATTATCATGTCAATAGGCTATTTCGCAAAACGCTTCCTATTATTGTTAATTGAATAGCTCGAATCAGAACTTGGCTAAAGCTTGCGTGCAGGCTAGAACATTGATCGCGGTGCCTTCAGATCTAATTTACCAAACACCGGCTTACACAACGAAGCATAAGGTATCGCAGTTTATTGCTACAGGTCGAAATGTCAACAAGTCGAAAAGTAAGAGCGTATCTATACTTGTACTTTTTTGTAAAGTTTAAATTTGATCAGGATCTGTAGAATAGCAGTTCTGTTTTCTTTATGACGATCGTATACGTTTACCTAATGCATTAATGTGTAATACGGAGCGGACCTCATTAGACGTAAGACTAGTCTGTCTGCTCTAGTGGCTAGTGTGAGGCTTGATTCTAGCTTAGAACAAGATTACACGATAAGGTGAGAGACATACATAAAAGGACTAGTTGATAGAATTCTACGTATATCTACCCGTCTCCTAATAATTTACCTGTGTAGCTAGAATACATGATATCTCCCCGAAGTTAATCGATATGGCGGGTTTTCTTTAGTTGGCTGCTATGATACCTTCTAGATATATGGACTTATATAAAAAAAGAAAAAAGAAAAACGAACTACGTACAACACCGGGGATTCGCTGGTCGTCACCGACCCAACTACTAATCCGGCCCTCACTGGCTTATCTATGGGAGAGCGGACGGGATCCCGAGTTTTCCAGTAGGTATGGTCGTACGTGAAAGTTGTGGTGAATATTTAGCTTTATGAAGGGCGTTCGGCGATGCGGGCTTGTTTGCTACTTCTAGTATGCATAGAGATCGAATTTGATGTTATTACGCTGTACCCATGCATATAGACTACAGTATTTCCTCTCTGCTAATTATGATTGGACGTCATAACGCCCAACTCGATTAATAGAAAAGAGACAGATGAACATAGAGAAATATGAGACCGCGGAACTTGTTTAAGAGATGACCTAACATGTTTTGTCGTAAATTAACTAAGGGACACTATGTAGGTGCTCAGAAACACGAGATTGAGAAACAACGAGGTTCCGGTATAAGCTAGCTACTGTAATATGAAATGGCAATTGCTACTTTGATTGTCCTAGAAATATTCTATAACGATAAAAGGTCTACGAGAAAAGATTATGTACAATTCTAGTTTACAGAAGATATGTTTTACTCTTGAGAACTACTATTATAATAATAGAATTAATAACTATTACATACATTTATTTCTTATGTATGAATTAATAGATGGTCCTAAGAACAAAGATCCTGCCTACTTGGAAAAGATGGATATTTATAAATCTTGAATTCTTTTTTTTTCGGTGGGTAAACTTTGAGGTTGAATTTAAAATGTAGGTTGTTTGATGATCATGGCCCCCACCGCAGACAGTGACGGGGCCAAGCCTGTCACCTTAACGACTTGCCCTATTTGGCAAGTTTTGTATACAAAGTATGCATGATTGGATGGGAATGGCGGGGTTGAGAGGTCCATTGACCAGTCACCCCTCGACCCCTCTATTGGCGCGCTTTTTCTGCTTCCAAAATAGCAATAGCCCACTGGAAACCGCCGCCTGAGACTGCCCATTTCCATTTGGTGCATTTGGTGCATTTCCAATCGCTCGCTCGCCTTCCAAGACAGGCGAACACCGGTGGACTCCGCTGCAGGGCAGGCTCTTGAAACCGTTGGTACGTCGCGGCTCGTCCAGTAAGATGGCTGGACTTTTTCTACAAGCCTCCGTTGCACTCACCAAGGTTCCTCCCACTCTGCCCCCAACTAGCACTAACACGGTGTTTCTACCCCACTAAAATAGCTGCGACAACGCGCTAAAACTACTGGCATGTCTGACTCGAAACTTTTTTTTTCCCGCCGTTGAAATTCAGGGTTCGACCTTTTTTTTGTCGTCTGAACCCTCTTGTGAATCATCTTCTGCGTTGTCTTTTCTCCTTGGTCCCATACTTAATTCGTTCTATACCTCCATTTTTCCTCATCTCCATTTTCCCCAGCTCTACTTAACCTTGCATCTCCAGACTTCCACGCAAAACGAGTCGTCAAGATGGTGGAGAAGGTCTACGTCACTTATAATGATGTAAGTTCATGCTATGTGCCCCGCGATTCACCCTCACATGCATACCGCCCGTCAGACAAGACCATGCCCGCGCAATACACACACACACACACCCATGAGAAAGGAGATATGAGATAAGACAGACCTGCGCGCAGCCCTCGAGCGCCTACGATTTTACATTCTTCCCCGTGACTCCCAGAATTGGGGAACACTCGATCGTGTGCGCTGACATGGCTATGCGCGACCCCAACAGGTCCATAAGCTCTGCCAAGAGGCAGCACCCAAAATGCTGTCCACATTGCAGCCGCAGCTCATGATCGCCATCGGCGGCGGTGGCTACGTCCCTGCGCGCATTCTTCGGTCTTTTCTGAAGCAGCCCGGCACCCCCAACATTCCCATCCAGGCCATTGGCTTGTCGCTGTACGAACAACTGCCCGTCACCGACGCCGACACGGGCGTAGTGGACCAGATCGGCACCAAGGTCACACGCACACAATGGCTCGACTTCAGCAGTCTGGGTGGCATGGAGAACCTGGTCGGCAAGCGCATCCTCATCGTCGACGAGGTCGATGACACCCGCACCACGCTCGAGTACGCTGTCAGAGAGCTGCAGAAGGACGTCGAGGAGGTGTCGAAGAAACTTGGCCGCGAAGGCGAAAAGACGGAATTTAGCATCTTTGTGTTACATGTAAGTCCGCCTCTTCATTTCATTCTAGGCCAGGACTAGCCGAGGGTTCATAGCCAGTAGGGGCGGTACTGTAGGCTGTATGAGTATGCTGACTGGATGGCCCGACATAATAGAACAAGGACAAACAAAAGAAGGGTGTTCTCCCCGCCGACGCGCTTGACGACTCAAAATACATTGCGGCCCGCACCGTTGGCGATGTCTGGATCTGCTACCCGTGGGAGGCCACGGATATCGACGAGCACGATAGACTCGCGGCCGAACAGAAGAATAAGACAGCCGCTCCGTAATGAACTGAAATGAACTTAGAGATGGGTGCGTATGCTCGGACGTGAAAAGGCAAGTCTTGGTAATGATATCGGCTTTGATTAGCCATGAAAAAAAATAGTGCCAGCAAGGCAAACTTTAGAGTGTAATGTCGATAGACGGCCGCAGCTACCTCTGGATTGGGCATGAGTACATACGATAAACGCACCGAGAAGCTAAAAGACCAAGAATAACATGGACAAAAAAAAGAGAGAAATAGCATGAAACAAAAGCTCGAACGCATATGCGATGTGGCTATGACTGTGTACTGATTCCTCTTCTCTTCGGGGTATCATCCCTCTGTACATCTAATCTAAACAACAGCACGGTAAATGTAGTCGCTCTGTAGTCTAAGCGCCAAAGGTGCCCTCTTCTTCATGTTTTTTCTTGAGCTTCTTTTCATGTTTCATAAACTCGCGGATCCCGATAGGGACATTACTATACAGGTCGTCATCCCAAAGGTCCTTAGCGATCTTGGGACGATCCGTCTTCGCTATCTCCTCTGTCCGCCGATTGGACTCCTCTTTCGGTGTTCTAGACGTGCCATCATCGGTGCTCGTGGTCTTTGTTACATGCTGGGCTCGCTCAGCCTCGGCCTCGGCCGATGCCCACGCCTCTAGCTCGTCCCGGTACCGGTCCCATACGCAGTCGACGCACCCGCTCATGCAACAGTTGTCGGGCTCCTCAGGCCGTGGGGGCACCAGCACGCCGGCGACCAGCGTGCTACGATCCCGGATTGACTGTAAGCGGTCAGCGCGCTCCGTGGGTCCAGCGAGTCGGGAGCCAAAGATGATGCGCGCTTTGTCTTGCGCGGTGGCGGGCTCCGCTGAGAGTTCGGGCGGAACCGTGGGTGTGATGGTGATGGGAGCAGTGGTAGTGGTGGTGGTGGATGTTGTAGTACCTGATGATGAAGATGATGAAGAGGAGGATGAGGAAGGGGAAGAAGATGAGGCGGCCCCTTTGGCCTTCTTCTCCGCCGCCGCCACCGCCGCCGCCTTCTTGGTTGTCGACCGCGGGGATTTGGGTGAGGATGTCGGAGGCGCCTCGGGTTTAGTCTCGGGGATAGGTTGTGGTTTCGTGAGGATGGCCTCGTAATAGGGCCCTATCGGCATCGCTTGCACTGAAGACTCACCCGGCGTGCCACCTGGGAGAACTCCGCTGCCGCGCGAGGCGAACGCACGCTGGATCTGAGGGGTGCGCGATAGAGCGGATTGAAGGCGCGCAATGCGCATGATGGGTTGCATACTTGGTGGCATTTGAAAATACGTGTGTCTTGCGACTGGCTGATTGAAATCTATAATTGGTATGTATTGGTGGGGGAATAGGTAAATAAACAAGTAAGTAAGTACTAGAACAAAGAAGTTGTTATGGTTTAAATCGACATGATTTGCTCCCGAAAAAGCCTCCCGGCCTTTTGCGCCGCAACGTCATCGGTGAATCTCGGGAAAGGCTGGGCCTAGATCACCTAAAATTGCTTGCATGGATGTTTGCCGTTTCATGTTCACGTGATCCACTGTAAAGTTATCAAGGTACTTGTACCTATCCTTGCAGGGTGGGGTCCTATGAGCTAGGTCGCGCATCAACATCTCCAAACAGGCCGTCGATCAGGACGCGTCTAGAACCTATAATTGTTTTTGGTGCAAATATCAACATTCAAGTCTACCGATTGCTATAGTATCAGTACCTGGACATATAACTACGATCCCGACAGATTACGAATAATTCTACCATCGAATGCGCCCCTCGAATCCAAACATTCAATCAGCATTGAGAGTAGCGTCTAAGGACCCTTCGAAAGCTGGGTCGCGATACGGTTGGATTCTAGGGCTTGGCGGGCTTCGAGATGCGGGATTGAATAAGGCATACCCATTTCAAGCTTTCTCTCCATGGAAACGTCAGCACCCAAGCGGCGCAAGACATCGCCGACTACGAGCGTAGCGGTAAGCGAGTTCAACGAACCCACTTCATCTGACAGCGCGACGCGACGCTCCTCGCGACTCAATCGTCCATCATTTGCATCGCCCACCAAGGCTAGTCTTGCGCGATCGAACCCCGATATTCTGCATCGACGCGCCTCGTCGAGGGGTACCCACGCCGCCGAATCGTTATCTGTTCCAGCCGCCTCGGAACCGGGTAGCCCGACGAGCCAACATGGCAACGTTGACGAGCTTGTCACGGCGCAGTTGGAGCACGAATCGGAAACGGGTAGGGTGCAAAAGGAGAATGATGCTGGAAATGGCAATGCGACCATCGGACCGCCAGTGAGCCCAGTCAGAAGGGCAGGTGGAGGCTTGTCCATGAAGCCAAGGAGAACGCCTAACAAGCCTTCTCCTAGACCGCTCCCGCCGCCTTCGGCAGAAGAAGAAGAACTGATCGATCCGTTCAAAGGCAGAAAGCTGCGACGGTCCCCGCCACCGGGCGTGTTGCCTCGTGTCGAACCAGAAGAGCCAGAACTGCCTCCTACGCCGACACACAAGGGCCTGTCCGACCCTTCGTCCGTCATGACTTCCCCAGCTGGCATTCATAACACGCCGTCTAAGCGTCCTAGGAGGAGTAGGATCCTAGCAGCGAAGATCAACAGCTCACCTTTAAAACAGCCGCCTCTTCGCCCGCCGGAACTAGGCATGGAGACAGTGGACGAATCTAGCGTGCTACGAGTCGCGAGGGACCCCTTGAGAGACGAGCCGAGACGGAAGCGTAGGAAGCGTAAGTCACACCCTGCGCGGCAGGTCGAGGAGGTGGACCCGCTCGCTGATAAGAAGACATTGCGGGACGCGCTGCTGGCTGAGGTTGCGCAGCTGGAAGACGATCTGAAGGTGGCTGCTCGCGAGAACGAGCGGCTGTATGAGCTGCAAGGATCACGTCGCCATACCATCGATCTCCCTGACGCCAAAGAGCGGAGCCAGCTGCTCGATGTGTTACGACGGCATGTGCTTCCGCCAGAAAAGGAGACACCTCCTGACCCGATGCAGGACTGGCTAGAGGCCGCCATGAATCCGATTGCCTTCCTCCCATTTGGTCGGGCTGATGCCGTTGCGCTTCCCCCTTTTGTTCTGCCTAGTACGGAGAAAGGGAACGAGGAAGAGGCAAATCCACCACAACCCGTATCACATCATCCTGTTCCCATGACGGCAGACGAAGAACTTCCTTATCTACAGGTCTTTACGCCGTTAACGTTCACATCAACGATTACTACGATCCAAGACACACAAGAAGATCAAACGTTATTGCAGCAACAACACACAATATCTGTTGCCTCTTCGCCCCCGGGTTTATTCGTCGCCACCATTGATATGCTGGTCGACACGAAGACGCTATCTATCGCCGAGTTGAGCGTGCCGCGCCTCGAGCCCTCAGCTATCTCTGAGCTGGGGCCGTTCCTAGAAAAGCTTCTCCGAGGAGGCGAGAATAGCGCGCTAACGCGGAACGTGGGCGTCGTCACGTGGGCCATGGGCGAATGGTTGCGTATCGCGACGCGGCGGGCGCGCTTCTGGTATGCAGTGACTCACGAGCTGGGAACTGCTGAGGGACTCTTGCGGTGCACCGAGGCGATGAGAAAGGGGGCGAAGAGAAAGGGGAGAGGAAGAAAACAGGATGAAGGAGAGGGAGGTGAGGACCAGGATGGACATGATAAAATGCCTGCAAAGGCGGATGTCATTGCCCTGATGGGTCGGACAAGCCTAGATCTGGATCTGTCCGCTGTTGCTGGCGATGGCGATGATGGCGAGGAAGGCTCCCTCACGGCGCGCATTTTGTGGCGCGCCGATTTCGATTGGACGGGCGAGGCGAGAAGCAAGATTTCGCTTTTGCTTCGGGCGCCGGCGAGGTGTACGTCGTCTCTGATTATTCTCTCTTTCCCTGCTCTCTTTTTTTTTCTCCTTTTTCCCCTTTTTTTTCTTGTAGTACCTAGCATATCGCTAATATGGTGATTTATGACGTAGGGCACGCGAGCGATGAAAAACGAAGTCTAGCTGGACTCCCCGACATGTTCGACAAGTTGCTGCAGGAGAGAAAAGACCCCCTCGAGGCGGTTAAGATCATCGTTGCGCTAATCGTGGGCGATGGACGGCCGTGAGTGATTAACTGGCTCAGTGAACTTCTCACGCGGGATTTGTGAGATAGTATGCGGTTAAAGATGTGTGTGTACGTACACCTATGGTGGGTTGTGTTTGGGTCTGGGATTTCGGAGTAATGAGTGTATGACCATGAGCATAGTATGAGCATTGTTCGGCCTAGAGGTTTGCAGGCTTAGACAAAATGGGATATTCGATGCTGGAGTCAAAGCATGAGTCTTCGCGTCCCTCCCTGATGGGAGGCTTTGAGTTGAGTAGACGGGGTGGGGATGTCTCACGTCGATATATTTTACAATAGTGGTCCTTTCAATTGCTCTAGTGTCGAGGATTCGATCTTGTTGCGGCTTATTGCGCCGTTGCCGATCATGTTAAGCGAATGAACCAATCTTTGCACTTTGGTCTCGACAAGGTCAAGATGCATTCATTCTTAACTATTCCCACGCAGCGCGGGAGACATCAGTTAAGACTCACCTATAGCCTATAGACGCCTAGCAAACTCGAGTCACTTCAACATACAGACGAGCATTTCAATTCAATCATAATTTGTTTCAGTTGTTTAGGTCTTATTTATAATGGTTTATTTATTAACGCTCCCGTCCAGTTGAGACAGTCAGTCTTCGTGGCTTGTCTATTCGCCTCCTACGTAGGTACATATCACATTTCGTACACGAATGAAAGACCCTCTTCCTCTTAGTCCACATCGACCCCCAAGCGCCGTAGGTCTTGCTTTGCGAGCTCGATCTCGGCAACGAGCTCCTTGTGTGCTTCGGGCACGTCGTGGAAAGTCATGACGTTCCAGCCGAGACGGAAGAGGAGGTATGCGCCGAAAGAGACGAGGCCCCAGAAGGGGAGCTGGAGTATAGCCATGTTAGTAGATTGCACTGGCCTGTAGTTATTGATTCTAGATCCATGGGGGGTAGAGCAAAGTGGTAGGAAGTGTGCACGGGAAGATAATGGTTTACGGGGAATGCTGGGGGAACTTGGACGTAGCTTGGGGAGGAGCAAGAAAATGCCGAATGCGTACCACGGGGACGATCTCGGTCTGGACGAGCTCTGGTAGAGGAATGAGCTGGAGGTAGAGGGCGAGGTAGAGCTATAGTGTAGCGTCATGTTAGCCACGGCAGTCGGTTCGCATAGAGAAACTTGGGAAGATAACTAGTGTCGTAGTTGATTCTAAAGGGCCAGAGGGCAGGAGGGCAGGAGGGCATACGGAAGTGATAAGGAGACCGATGGAGATGGTTTGCTGTGCGCGTGTCATGTTGTCGGCTTGGATACAATTGACTGCGTATTATTGTTGTACAGGTGTTTGTTTGTTTGGAGGAATACTCTGGGTACCGGTCGGTAGAGAGGAAGGCGGAGTTGGTGATTAATGCGTCGTGTTGTGGTGGCTATAATATAAGTAAAGGAGCGACGTTGCGTTGGTGGAAGGCAGTTGTGTGTAACTTCAGTTGGCTCTGGCTATGGCTACGATTTCCACGTCAGGGACAGCTTTCAGCTTTCGGTGTCGTGATTCGCGTTGTCCTATTCCATGCTACAGGTGGGCTGGATCCTGGGGCTACAGGGGTCTGGGCTACTTAGGTACCTGTCCTAAATCGGAATAGGCATTTCACCTGAGCTGTGCCGTTTTTAGACTAAGCCTAAACAAATGCATAAGCGTTCTACAGCATACTTGATGTGCTAAGAAACAACCGCAACGCTGTCCCTCGACCTATGAAATAAATGCCTTTTTATTGGTAGTAAGTACTGCAACACCAACATTTATCTTTTGCTCTATTGCCTATACGTGTCATAGCATAGTGTAGGAACACATTAGACATAGGACCTATGCAAGGTAGAGCAAAAGCGAGATAATCATCAAAAAGAGGCTATAATTAATATCTATTACCCTCGATGTTTCCCAATCTATTTGTCCACAATGGAGTATGACCTTTATATCCAGATGTCACGGGTATGTGGAGCTTATATACCGTTATTGCCAATATCGCAATAACGGCGTCGTTTTTGTGACACCAGATCCTCTTTATACTATATATACTAAGTTGCTTGCTAGGCTCCTTTTGTTACATGGTGGGAGATGAGTAAACCAAGAGCCTCGATATCCCTTGGATTCTCTTAAGCAAAAAGTAACATCTAGTCAGGCGGTCAAGGCAAGCACACATCTACTGCCGGTGTGATCAAGAAAGACCACCACTCTTGCCCCTAACCAGCACGACCCAGTACCCAGTACAGGCCGAACATAGCGAAGATATTGAAAACAATAAATGCACTCAGGTATCTCGCATGATGCCAAGGATGCTCGCCAGAGATTCGTAGCGTCCCCTGGAAGAACGAGTTCGTATTTGCGAGCGGGCAGTATTCACAGCTCCCCGTCGTCTCCGCCGGGTCATGACGGCGCAGAAGTTCTGCTCCGCAAAGGCCGCCAGGTAGTCGCCACAAGTAGTAGTTGCTGAGCCGTCAACAATATTGTCAGAGGCAGGGATGCGCAGAGTCTGAGCCGGCGAGCAGCTCAGGTCCACATTTCATAGACTTGCGAGGGAGCGCCCGTCGACGAACTAGGTCAGTGGCGATGCGCGCCAGACGAAGATCCAGAAGTCGGGGAGGTCCCTTGGGAAGACCAGGACGCTGTCGCAAGCCCTGCCAGTAAGTCAAGCAAGGGGGAGGGTGGAGTTTACTCTCGTACCCACAAAACACCAACGAGAAATAGAACAACAGCGTCACGACCTGAACAGCGCTCTCCTCCGGCTCGATAACAGCGCCGAGGGCAAGAGACATGGCGTAAATCTCGTGGCGGAGGATATTCGCGGTAATAAGGGTTAAGGCAGATAGCATATGTTTAATATATACGAGCTTCTATTCTATAAAACAACTAAGTTTCTTACGTTTTAATCATTAAAATTAAAAGGTAGTTAAGTAGTTTAAGTTTTACAATATTTTAGCTAACTTTTGTTTTACTCCCTTATACTTTATTCGCTAAAAAAGGAGGCATTTTGTTTCTATATGTTAATATTATGGGATAATTAAGAAACCTCTGGCTAAAGAACCTCCGGCCATATTATCGTACATGCAGCCGTTTATATGGCAAAGGTTCAGCGCATGTAACAAATACCCCAACAGCACCCCTGGATATATTGTTAGCTACCTTATTAATATCCATGTGTTATATTTGATGTCTCCGAGGGGATACGCTAATAATGGTGGTGGTAGAATTGCAATGTTATGAAAATTAACAACCCAGGCTTGATTACGATCCCTCCCTATCCGCGACCCGCCTACGCTTTTCCCACTCACTACGTAATCGCGTAAGTTCCGCGGCTTTCTTCTGGCTATCAAGCGTCACAAGTAAGTTATCCACGCCTCTGATAGTATCAGGGTGCCCTGGGCCCAACGTAGAATTGTAAATCTCAAGCGCCTCGCGGTGTATTTGCTCTGCCTCGGTGTACTTCTCCTGCCGCCAAAGCGACACGCCGAGTTTGCTCATGCCCTGCAGAGTATCTGGATGTTGTCTTCCGAGCACGAGAGTCATAGCTTCTAGGACTTCACGATGCATAGCCTCGGCTTGCGAGCATTTCCCTAGAGTTGTCAGGGTACGCGCTAGGTTGGACTTGGATTTGAGGGTCTTCGGGTGCGCGTCTCCGAGCTCGTTCACGAGTCCGAGCATAGCCAACCGGTACATTCTTTCGGCTTCTTCGGCGTGCCCTTGACTTAGAAGTGTACTGGCTAGGTTGTTTAGGTTCTGCATTGTCTCTGGGTGGTGCGTGCCGAAGACGGTCTCTGTAGAGGCGAGCACTTCGCGCTGCAGGGGCTCGGCTTCGGAGTATCTTCCCTGCTTGCGGAGTGTGTACGCAATGTTTCGCTTACAGTCGAGTGTTGAAGGGTGGTTTGCTCCGAGAGTTGCGGTGAAGAGGGAAAAGGTGGCGCGATGGAGATTTTCTGCTTCCTCGTACTCTCCCTGGCGTTGAAGTAGAATCGCGAAGTCTTTCAATGTATGAAGCCTGACGGAGTGAATTGGATTCAATGATTGTTTGGTAAGAGTGAGGGCTTTGCGGTATAGCTGTGAGGCGTCTTTCAATTTCCCGCTTCTTCGGAGTATGGGAGCAAGGGCATCGAAGTTGGCCAGTGTGTCCGGATGCATCTCTCCAAGAGTCTCGAGCCTCATTGCCAGAGTCTTGCGGTGTATCTGCTCCACCATGACATATTTCCCAATAATATCATTCCCTTCAGCCATGCCGGAAGTTAGAGAGAGTAATACTGTGCTGTTTTTGGCACCTCCTCGAAGTTCCAGAGCCGCGAGCGCATGTGATAAATACTCGGACCAGACAGCGCTACTTACATGTTAGGAACTCGGTTAAGTATCTATAAGACGATGTACAACTTCGTCGACGCAAGCGTCCCAATCACCTTTAGCTTTATCCAGTTTTGTGTAGCAAGCGGAACGAGCTGGTGTATGTTGAACAACGCAGAGTCTATCCTCTCGTCAACGAACGCGTGTCCCTTGAGCGCACCAATCGCCTCTTCCGCGTCTACTTCGTCCTCCACCATTGGTAGTAAGTACATTGGGATCTCCTTCTCCGACAGGGGAAACATGAACCTGAGATATTTGGCAGCCAGTGGTTTCTCTTCCATGAGTAGATTGAACGACATGAGCCATGTTGTCGCAACCGGATTTCGTGTTCCTTTATACCGATACTTGTCCTCTATGTCTTTGCTCAATAATTTTATGAACGAACGTGAGCGAGATCGGCAATGAGCGAGACACTTGGCCGTTGTCATGCCAGTTGTCGCCATGTAGGAGGATGCTTGTCTGATTGCCAAGGGAAGATTGACTAGAATGTCTAATAATTCTTGTATACTGGTTGCGTCTCTCGTCTGGCGCGGCAATATGTTCTTGCCTAGCAGAGATGCTGCGTCATCTTCGTTCAAACCATCCACGGGAAATATCAGTTCCAGCGGGACACCAAGTCCAGTCGTAATGTCATGGTTTCTAGTAGTAAGAAGGATGGACCCCCTTTGGCTGAAGATAATGAGTCAAACCACATCTACCCAAGACAAGATCAGTGTTGTCAGCATTGTCTATAATCAACAACTATAGACCCCATTTCTCTTAGCTTAATTCATCTTTGACGAGTGACATGATGTGTTCCGCATCGTCTTCCTCGCGGCTCGCTTCCATCAACTGACACGTCTTGGCAATTTGTCGATACCCATTCTCGAACCGCGCAGTATTAATGGCATGGCAGGAACCCAGAAGACGGAGCATTCAGGCCGATGCTCACGTAAACGGTACACCAGCTCAAGCGCAATATGAGTCTTTCCAATGCCTCCGAGCCCTTCGAGAACAGTCTGCTGGCAGTCGTCCACGTCTGCATCTGAAGAGACTACGTCGAGGAGGCGCGATAGAATCAGCTCCCAACCCACAAAGTGCTTATTACGTCCGAAAGGTACAGTCCAAAGAGCTCTCCGTGGAGCTTAATAATGTGCAATTAGCGGTAGCCCTATACTTGTCACGAGTTTGTTATACGACCACATTCGCAGAATACACTTACCAGAAGTGGGGTAGCGAGAGGGCTTCAACGTCTCGTTGGAAATACGCTGGCGCCAGTGGATTTCCTCTTGTACTCTTCTGAATGCGTTATCCATTCCCCTACCATATATAAAAGACAGATGGACGTTGAACAGCCCCAGCATACAATAAGCTATGTCCTCAGGGCGCCTGGTCTTTCGTCCCCGACATCAATCTAGGCGCTCATCAACGGAAAAGTCAAGATAAGAAGCTCCGTACAGAGCCCCCAGAGATATGCCAGTAGTCTCATGTATTTTCGGGGCGAGCGAGGTCCTGTTCCCTAAGCGCTGGTGATTAGATGAGAAAAGCTCTACCGATGACGGAGCCAGTAGCCCTTGAAGCGTCCAACCCCGCGTGAACGACCTGCTGTTACAAAAAGCATGATTCCATAGGGGCGGCGGCGAGGATGTATAATCCTGATGATCGCCTTCGATGATCACGTCCGATAAATAAACGTAATATTTTGTGGAGTTCTTATACCAGTTGAACATGGAGTTGATCGCTTCCGTCAGTTCGGAGTGATTGGAGCGGTTGATGCAACAGGTATCAACCCAGAAATACCTCAGCCCATCGAGCAGTGTCTGCTTTCCACAGAATTGAATCTTTGAATAGCTCGGCTTGTGTAACGCACTCCCTTGCTATATGTCACTATAGCTGACTTTATCTTTATCGTCTTGGCTCCAGGTATGGGAGAGGATGGCGTAAGGGGGTATTACTCTATCACCAACGAAGTCTTCGGTTAGGCGAAAACTCTCGTCGTCTTGGCAGTCTAGTAATGGCATATTCAATATTGGCAATTTAAATAGGCTGTCAAGAACCTAGTCATTGTCAAGAATCCCCCTTATGGTATTAGATCCACGCTATGAATGATGTATAGCAGTGATGACATGAGAATAGCATTATGTGTTCTTGAACTAGACAGACGGCAGCGTGAGATGGTCCAGCATCCATCACTACCTCAGCCCGTTAATTCACAGCTCACCAATACGCGTTCGCAAAGCATGGTTCGATGATGTTCGTCAGCGTCCGCGAGTCATAATCACCAAACTCGGATTCAAACCCCATCATGACCGTATCCCAATCCTGTTGTCCCATGGGGAACGCATAGTCGAACTGATCCTGGCCGTGCATGTATCCTTGCGGCATATTTAGATTCGAAGGGCTGGCACTCGACACGATGCGCTCCGCAATCTTGCTCAGACTCTCACTGGCGCCGTGCACTTCGCGGATCAGCGGCGACTCTGTAGTTGCGGGCGCCAGAAGTGACACCATCTTGGAAAGGAGCGGCAGGTCGTTCCCCGAAGATGTTGCTATCGCATTTCCTGCTAGCACGATAAACGGCACAAGTGGGACGAGAGACAAGATACTATAGTGAATTGTGAGCGGGATGTAGCATAGGATGTGATGGTTTATTTATGACTGGGCTTACATGTTCAACAACACCGCCCATCCCTTGACATGGACTGCTACCCCGTCCTCACCGACTTTGACGAGAATGGATAGTGCCGCGCGTGCTTCGTTTACGCATTCGCTCGAACATTGTAGGGGGCTTCGACATTCAAGGTTAACTTGTACGTCTTCAAGGTAAAATGGCTCTATATCCAGTGGGAAGGAATGGTTCTTGACATGACTCACTGCGAATTCGGAAGCTCGGGCGGGAGAAACCGATACACGATGGCAAGCTGGCAGTGCAGGACGATGTGCAACGTCGTGCTAAGCCCCCCAAGATTACTAAGAGTCTGTGAGTTTCATCCATGTTTTTCAACTAAACTTTAACAGCCGGCACCAAATGCATACCTTGACATTAAGTCTCCCCAGGATGGTTCGTTAGGATGTATCTAGGTTTGGAATTAGCCTTGCGCCCCGGTCGTGGGGCAGGTAATCTCGTACAGATTTTACAGCAGTTCTAATGCCCATGAGACACGACGCAAGCCGTTTGACGTGCTGCAGTCGAACCTGCTGCGATGATTGTTGGGCTACGACTGAAAACAGACATTCTTGGATCTCGCCCATGGCCACAGCCATGTCAACAAAAGCGCCGTATAGACTGTTGCAGTTATATCAGTCGTAGGCCTTGAATAACAGTCATTAAGCAGGGAGGCACGAACGTGTTCAGCATGCCGGGTCGACTCTCCGGTGTGGCAAGGAGGTGCAGGCCGCTCGTCACATCAGAGTGGCGAATCGTTGGGGACTTTCCGCACGTCATCGCCAGCCCTTTTTCCCACGTGTAGATGTGCCAGAAAAGCGCGACTTCTCTTGGCACATGGCCTACGTCTGCGTCAGTCGATAGACGGTGCAGGCCGAGGTCTAGGGCAGCCCTCGCAGCACCGCTGATCAATCTCCACGCGATCGTGCTGTGGCCGTGCCTAACGTAGAAATTTGCCTGCGCAGTTAGAATAATCGTTATCATTTTCGTCAGGCTTGCAAGCACAGCACATACAAGGACAGCAAGGGCGCGACACTAGAGAACTCGGAGTTAGTTATTGCCATCTAGAGCATTATTTGTGAGGATTTTCGAAGCTTCTAGACACGACTTTCACCAAAAAGAAAAGTCTCAGCTCTAGAAATCGCCAAAACGGGAAGAAAATAGCCCCGAGATATACTCACGGATTCCGTTGACGGCTCCGAACACAATCGTAGACTCCGCAGTGCGGCCTCGGCGTTCGTTCGCGGAATTTTCATGTGCGAGCGCATGGTTTCAACGGTCGTCCCCAGGCGCTTGCAGTTCGCCTCACTAATCCCCGCGAAAAGGTTGTATAGCCCAACATTGACGCAGATCCACGTCCAAAGCGAGATCGGCTCTGTCGCGAAGTAGATATCACGGCACATAGCTATAAACTCATCTGTGTCGAAGAGGGGTAAGTCTATGAAGAACCGTTGCTCCTCGATTTTTACAAGGCGTAGAAGCTTGAGGACTACTTCGTTCGGTGGGAGCGGCGTATTCCCAAGACCCACGTCGTTCGATTTCATAAGAGGATCTATGGTGGTTGTAGCGCTCTCGTTAGTATCCTGGCCGCTGGTGCTCTCCGAGGATCCACGAAGTGGAAATTCGAGTTCGGAGGGTAGAAGAGTCCCCTCTAGCGTCGTTTTGATCTGATGGGCATGAGAGGTAAAAGATGTATCCCCGTGGTAACCCTCCTGAACACTATCCAGAACGGGAACCTGCTCATCAATCATCGACCGTGGAGTGTAGCCCGCTGTATCTACGGGAATTTCCTGTGGACGCAATGCAGACGGGCCTGCGTCTCTGTTTGACATGAGAACTTGCAGCATTTCCCTGACGTCGGCGAGTTGGCGGCTGACATCCTGCACGGCGTCTTCGTATTTCGCCGACAATATAACCCGTTGTCGCTTCTCGGTAGCCCGGTGCGTGGTCCGGCACGCAACGTCGAGCGTAACACAACTAGCACATGGTGACCTTCGATCACATTTAGTCTAAGTATGCCGTTAATCCTAGCGGAAAATCCCCAGTGGACGACTAAGATATACACACCTTGCGAGTTTTGCAGTTATCACACTAAGACATTCGTTAGTACCGCATTCCGCATCCGGACGCAAGATCAGGGGGTCCTCACCGCCGGTCTCCGCTCGGTCGGGAGACTACGCTCCGCTTCAGCCATCGTCTGTTCTAGAACACCGTCGGGAAATAGGGCTGCAGAATTGCCGTAGGCCCGAAAAGGTCGGAACAAGGAGTGTAATAAAAGGTGATGGAAGAGGTGCTCTGCATTGCATGCCCCGTTGACGGATCCCTCGGCTCCCGCATGCTGCCAGCATACGTAAGACTCGAGCCCTGGTGATGAACGTGCCCACATCAGCCCAATTAGTGGGGATTACCATCGACAAGGATAGTTATCGAGGTTAGCATATCTAATAATAGACGTGTCAACGGACCGTACCGACATCACATTCGCGTGGTTTCTTAGTATAAGTGCAAATTGTTTTCAATGTCATTGTGTAGGAAGACCGAATCCATAGACAAGTGGCCTCTGCCAAAAATATGCAATAGACATTACCCCACAGGAAATGCTGTCATAACAAGCACTACTCTAGGATGTCAAAGTTTCACGATATGGAGTTCTTAGAAGCTAGGAAGCAATTATCCGACCCAACACTTAGGTATATAGATCCTACACTATCAGAGCATTCTCAGTGTTGCGGGTTAACAATCCCATTTAAATTCTACGTAGGTCTAACAAGAGACTAAAGGTATATCCTAGATAGTAATGAATGAAACATAGATGAGTGCGGAGTGTAGTCTATCCACTCCTTTTCAAGATTTGAGAACTGTGAAATCCTACTCATTCGACCCGCGAAATCTTGTATCCACCGGGAATGAGTGTCTGGAATACTCCAGTAGGATCATACTTAGCAGCGACATCCTTCATTAGCTTGATATTCCCTGCGCCATAGGTACTAAGGGGGCTTTGATCGCTGTCCGCATAGTTCAGGTAGATGAAATCCACTAGAGAACTCGGAGTTAGTTATCGCCATTTTGAGCATCACTTATGAGGACCTTAGAAGTTTCCGGACACAGGATTCACCAAAAAGGAAAGTCTCAACTCTAGAAACAGCTGGAACAGGAAGAAAATAGCCCCGAGATATACTTACTGTCTCCCTGCACTGATTTCGCAAAGTCAACAACCTTCGCCGCCATGGCCTTCAGTTGTGCGTGAGCAGCATCTGCCGGCGCGTCATCCGTGAAAATTCCGACACCGGCTGTAAAGAGAAGAGCGTTATTCGTGAGATTGTCGAGCCCGAGGACATTCCCGCCGTGCTCTTTCCCAAGTGGCCACCGATAAGAGGGCAGTGGTTGGAGGAACATCTGCGTGAAAAAGTCTTCGGGTGCCATGAGGGTCTTCAGGGATTCGACCAATTCAGTATGTAGTTCAACACAGAGGTGTGCAATTCGCGGGTCGTTATTGAAAGTCAATGTTAGGCCATAATTCCTTTTGTTTATGTTAGTCTATTCATCTCGCTCGCCTTAGAATTAGAATAACAAACCATGTGCCCGATTGAACTTGGGATGCAAAGGCGGCTTCGGCGATGTTTTCCACAGTCGTAATATTAGTAAGGGTGGGCAGGACCTTCACCCCGTCAAATGGAGTGCTGCTATTCGTAATACCTTGCGTGTTGACGTGAACCCCAGCTGTGAAAATATCCGGGCTGAAAGTGGTCTCGTGGCTGACAAACATGAAGAAGGCATCATCGACAATCGACTCGTCAGAGTCGGCAAATCTGACAACCGCATCCACCATGGCATCTACATAATCAAAGGACAAAAAACGCGTATCCGAGAAGACATCCGGCGCCGGGATAGCCTGCATGTCAAACCGCGTTACGATGCCAAAGTTGTTGCTACCTCCCTTCAGAGCTTGCCAGAGGTCGGCATTTGCAGTTTGGTTCGCGTTGAGGATGGTCCCGTTGGCTAGCACCACCTCGAAGTTCACGACGGAATCGCAGCCGAATCCAACTCGCCCCGAGTAATACGAATTGCCGCCGCCGAGAAGAAAGCCGCCGACGCCAACATCGCCATCGCGCCCACCAGCCGTGGTGACACCGTATTTTACGAGATCAGCATACACGTACTGCCACCGACCACCAGGTCCAATGCTAGCAACGTTGGTTTCGGCGTTGTAGCTCGTGGAGTTGAGGTGGCTCAGGTCGATGGTTACACCATGTGTAGTACTGCTAGAACCAGTTGAGCTATGTCCGCCGCTGCGCACCGCAATACTCGAGTTGCCAGCAGAGCTATCTGCGTTAATCAAAGCCGTCAATGCGGCGGCGACTTCATTGCTGGTACGAGGCAAGACGAAGCAATCGGCTCTCTGGCGACCATTTTTCGCCCACCATGAGTCGACCTCGACGCTATAGCCCGTGTCGTTGGGAGAGATTAATCGATCTCCAAGACCAGCGGCTTTCAAAGCATCGCACTGCAATTTTTTAGCCTCGGAGAAACCTCGTTATGTTGTAGACACTCTGCTTACAGGTGATGCATTTTGAGCTGCGACTCCGCCTACAAGTGCAGCCAAGGCAATAGAAAATCTGGCCATGGTGTAAACAAAAGTATCGCGCGTTTCCGTGAGAGAGAGAATATATCAGTACTGGAATGAGGAAGTATTTTCAACAATTGGGAGAGTAAAGTATATAGGAACTCGGTAAACTGGTTTGAGCGGGTTTGGGTTAACTTCTTAGCTCTAGAGCATTCCTTTATTTATATTATATCGTTTTCTAGTCCGTACTCTCCCCTGATCTACCTTGCCGTCCCGGCTCCCGTCAAAAAATGACTTCCCCTAAATTACAACTTAGAGCAAGGCTACACCTTCATTCTATGTCTCCCCATGACGTCGTCGTGGTCGGAACGGCTGGTACCTCTGGCGGAACCCGAGGGCCCGAGAACACAACGCAGGCAGCAATATAGTCCCCGGTAACAAGGTCTAGTAATACACATAGCACTCACAAGTTTATGGTAGCCTACGAGTTGTGTTGCGCGTTGTACGCGGCAGTACTGTAGGATGATATGAAACATGGTGCTAATTGTGACATTTCGTTCGCCCTATTTTGAACATTTCCTAGGACCAATTGTTTAGGGTGTTGCAAATCGAAGGAAGCATTTTTAGCAACTATAACAATAATTTATAACCCCATAACTTCCGGAAAATTACAGAAACCACCCCTCCTCGCTCAACTTATTTGCTGTAAAGCTCCTTAACAGTCTTCTTTAACTAGGACAAAATAGGAACTTTCCAAAATAGAAAGGGTAGCAGCGATAATACTTTGTGTACCACCTAGATACGCAGATATAACTTTTAGGTCCCAATACAAACGCACACAACATGCAAGCCTCTTGCAACAGAGATGTGGAATCAATTGTTCTTCACTTGAAGTAGTGTATAGACGTATATGTAATTGCAGTATGCATGTGATTGCCACAAGAAAGATAGTAATACTATTTACAACTAGATAATCTCCAACTCCGCCTCGTGAAGATTATGGGATTAGTATTAGAATACATTAGCGTCGATGGCAGAGCCTACGTGTTGGATAATACATGCTGCTAGCTAAACGCCTCTCGGGCATAACTGTTATTTAGCACACTCGATTAAGACAATATGAACATGGTTTATGGCAGCGCGGAAGCACTGGTGTCCAAATGTACCGCCAGAGGGCTAAAATACGATATCACTTAAAAGATATTAGCATGGATGAGACGCAGGGGACGAGCCACGCGTTTGAATGCCTATTGGTTTTTATATGATCTGACCCAGGGGAAGACTCCTAGGAAATGAACAGCGGTTAGCTTTATTCACAACTCCATCTCGTCAATAATTAACTTTGCAATGGACTGATGAACGGTGAATGTCGGATGCTTCACGAGGTTAGTCAGTAGAATTCCACGGAGCACTTAGGGGACCCCTGTAGGTGGGTTATCACTTACAACCCAGTCCAGCCACAAGTATTCTTTCATCGGAGCCGGGCAGCTAGGATCCTGGAAATCTAGATCACCCGCGGGCCAAGGACCACTGAGGAAGTAATCAGAAGTTGCGTCTTTGGAAGCGCCCACTCTAACAAATAGAAAAAAAAGGAGAATTCTTACCCAATATATGCTAGGCAGTCAGTCGTCACTTGACTCAATCCGTAATCCTGCGGTCTTTCGGTCATATTAAGCCACAGTGTGAACGTATCTACAATCTTGGCATTCACTGGATGAGCCCGCTGCCAGGCCCTGAAGTGTTTTTCTAGCTCTTCATTCCATAGCAAGGTTCGGTTCTTCGCTAGCTCAGTGTACGTAGAATTCTGGTATTCCTGAACGGAAGGAGATAACCAATAAGGCGGAAGACTCAGGATAGCGAAGTTCTCTCCGCCTTCTTTCCGGACCTACTTCAATGTCAACGAGTGTTGTATTCTAAACGTATCAAGTATAGCGGCATGGGGGATAGCGAAAGGGATTTAAATACCAACCTTCTCAAGCCCGTCGAATAGGGAATCTAGCATCTTAGGCGCTTTCACTTCCCAGAGCGGATCGACTACTTGTTTTAGCATGCCGTATTCGCAGCGCGTACAGCATCCTTCCACTCACAAGGCCAATAGCCACCCATGGCGCGGTCAACATCATTGATACCGAACAATGAAATGATGAGAGTGTCTGTCCCTTCCCATGCTCTCTTCCCAGGTCGCCCATCCTGCGTTAGTGTCGCGTTTGTGGCATTACCGAGCGGGACTCTCCCGCCGGAAAAGTACGGTACGAACTTGTCGCTAATTTGATGAACGAACGTGTTGTCTATACTCTCGTAAGGGTCGACTAGATTCCCGTCTACGACGGCGCCAGAGTGTGCCAAGTCGTAGAGAGAGACGAATGTTTTGTTTAGCTGCGAGCTGAGAATCTGCACGTAGTTCGATGTGTAGCAGCTCGATGTTCCTGGAGGCGGCGGGTTGCCCTCATAATTATCTTGGTTAGGCTGTGGGGAAATCAAATGCGAATAGCCCACATCGGTATACGAGTCACCACTGACTACTAGTCAACTTGTGTAAACACAATGGAATAGAATGAGAGTAAGATGTGTCGCCTATGGTGTATGTGAAAATGTAGTAGACGTATCAAAGGTTAGTGAGGAGCTCGTAAGGACGTACAATGCGATTATATTTTTCAGCCCTTCCAATGTCAGTTTAGGATGCACATGGGGCTGGTGAGGTGAAGCGATCAAGGCATGAGTACGTGTAGAGGCAGCCAAGGCTAGCAGTCCTACTCGGGTGCGAGAGACTCCCAACATATTGTACGGCGATACTATACCCTGCACTGAGAGCCATGAAATACTTAAACCCTTTAGATTTAGTTATGTAGAGAGCGACCGAGGCCTTAATGAAATACGTTCTCCAAATCTACACCGGGACGGATCTTACATCATGAACAGCGACGGAGCCGAGTCCATAAAGCTTGGCGGCCGTTCTGGCTCCGTTCTCCAACCTTGGCAAAGTCAGCTCCATTTTGAGTGGGATTATTTGTAGTTGTGTCACAGTTGATAACAATGGTGGCCCTGCGCCTATCGGTGGCCAATTGTAGAAGTTAAGAAGATGCTGATTTATTCGTGGAAATTCCAAATATACGTAGCTATTTCTCCATATCGGACAAGCATTCCACCGAAAAGCGGTGTGGACCTCTTCTCGTAGATATCATGATGTAAGAGTTTACTAGAGTACACATCTCACTTAAGTGCGTCTTCGCATAAAAGAAGCCCCTGAGATGAACGGCCGTGGTGGTATTGAAAGCGGCGTGCTATGTTCCAGCTGGATTCAGTCGACTGGGATGAAGCAAGGAGTAGCTCTCTATCAATGCAATGAAGTCAAGTCCCGTGGCAAAGACGACATATACTGTGTTGAATATGGTAAATGGACATATCGGTAATTTTATATCTTGTTAACTCTCGGGATTAGAGAGCTAGTCTAGTATATTGTCACGGACTGCCAGGCGTTCATACCAGACGTTCATACGGATCATCAGGAGACTGTATAGACCTGTATAGACACCTGTATAGACACCTGTATAGACACCTGTATAGACACCTGTATAGACACCTGTATAGACACCTGTATAGACACCTGTATAAACGCCTATATAGACAAAGAAGCCATTCTTGTATATAGGCAGTGGTTAGCACTTAGAGTAGTTAGAAAGGCCTCGCGCAACAACAAGAGTCTTTCACCCACCTCAAGTACAGGGTCCCTGACATATATTTAACTACTTTGGGCATAAAGTTATATTCTGTTGATTCTACGGGCTCCCTTAGCACCCAGCGACTGACTATCTGAACAACTCCCTAGCGATGCTTATTATCACTAAACTCCCACATTCCTAAGCCTCCCTACTCTACCGCGCCCGACTACTGTAATAGATGCGCAATATATGTAGACGTGCAGGTAGCAGCCTAATTGCCTGTGTTGCCTGCTGCGTAAGCAAGTACCTACTTCCTCAGTTACCTAGGTATGAAAGTCCCTTATGTAGTAAGAAGCCGGGAGGGGGAGGGGGAGAGTTGAGATGATATACGCCAAAAATACAAATTACAGGAATAATGCCATTGCAATACCGTTTGAGAATATATAAATGCTAAATTTAAGCTCTAACAAAATATTACTATGCTAGAGCTTAAATTTATAAGACTAATAAGTTACGAAGTAATTGACTTTTTTTAAAAAAAATATATTGTGATATACCTGATACTAATATCATAGATTATATGATCGTAAAACCACCGAGTCCATCTTCTCTTAAGTACTTTGTTTATAATACCCCAGCCCACAAAGTCAGCAATCTTCAACTCTATCTACCTATCTTCTCAATCCCCAAGTAGCATTATCTGGTCAAGGCGAGTTACTCATTATAATTGGATAAAACAACAGAGGATTTTGCGACGTTAGCTCCATCAACCCGTTACATAATTGGTATTATGTGCCCCTCTCTTACCAATTCGAGATATCTTCAAAACTCTTGTCACTTTGCAGTTTTCCTCCGCCCCATCTAACAGCGCATCGGTTTCGTGATTGCCTTTGAGTCAAACAAATATTTCTATCCCCAATACAAGAAAGATACGAAAATAGTCGCACAGTAGCTTAGCAGGACATCGAAAATTTATGGACTTATCGGCTCTGAAAGCAGTTACTCAAGTCCCATAGGTTGAAAGGGAGGGCATGCCGTTGATCTCAAGTTCTATTTGCATCTTCTCGTCCCCCTGACGATGGATGGGCATGAGAGAAGAGTTGCCTGGGGACCGAGGAGGGCTGTAGAAAAATATCTCCTTGGTATGCCAGGGACTCTCGTTTCCCCTAGATAGATACTAGGGAACTTTGGAATTTCTATTTATCAAGATGGGCATGAAGTTGACGAGTTCCTCAATGCGCCTAAGACCAGAAATCAAACTCAAACTCAAATAAATTTAACTATTGAACACGAAAAGCAAAATCCGGACCACTCCCAATAAAAGGTTCCATGAATGAATTCGTTGTAACGGGGCAATGCCGGTACGCGATATAAGCATATGATGTGCATCAATCTACCTACATAAGGTTTATCTATGTACCTAGTCTCTCTACAGGTACATAAGATAGGTACTGTGTACATAGATGGAGCTCCTATCCAATCCGACAAGCTCCAAAAAAAAATCAGCTGCAAGCCGGGCTAGCAAGTCGTATGTTTCACTGTGCCGGCCTACTTGATCATCATTTCTATCCCGGCTCCCAGCGCAATTAATTAATCAATTGTGCAGCACAACGGCGTCACACACCACCCACCTACCGACCGACCACGAATCCTCGAATTTTTAGACTCGCTATTTCTTCAATTCGCTCCAAGGCGTAGTGATTTTTTCTTTATTTCTTCCCTTCGACCGGGTCTCGAAACTTGGAGAGGGGAAATAAAGGGAAGAGGGAAAACCAAGAAAAAAATAGAAAAGAAAAACGAACAGAATGGCTACTAGAAATAGCAGTCCACGCAGCGTGGCAGACGCTACCCGCTTCACGTCCAACACACCGCACGCCAACACCAAGTCCACCCCCGCCGCCACCAGCAGCAGGTCCCCAAGGAGCCCGAATGTGTCGTCACAGACGTCAGCGCGGAGGGGAGCCGGAGTGGGGGGATCGATACCGCAGGAGACTATGGAGGAGCGTGTGCGGCGATTGCGCGCCGCTCATCTGGCGGCGAAGCAGCATAGCATGTCGAGGATGGACCAGGTCATCGGGGGCTCAAGGCGGCTGTTCGATGCCGCGCATAAGTTCACCGTGATGGGATTGATTGGGTTCAGCGGTATGTCTATCGCATTAGCTATTCTATTTATTCCTGCTACTTCACCGTCCCTGCGTTGTGAATAGGACATGGCGGGGAAGAAAGAGATTCTATCGGCTACAATGATCTCTAATCGGGGGTTATATATACCGCCCTAGCCGCCCAATTCAAATCCCCCCAAGCCAAAAATCCATCCAACCCTCAACTAACACTCTTCTCACCCCTAGGCATCGCCCTCCTAGTTACCGTCTACGCAACAGCCGACATGATGATGTATAACCGTAAGCGGCGCGGCGAGTTCTTCAAACTGCAGAAGCAACTGAAGGAAGACAGTCTCGAGGCCGCGCGGCTGGCCTACATGACAGGGACCGCGAGCGAGGAACAGATCGCCCTCGTCGAGGACGCCACGGCCAAGGCGAAGGACGCCGGCATCACACTTCCTTCCATCCTCTCCGCGCCGCAGAGAGCCGCGCCGGCTGGGGGTCGAGAGGGAGTAACGGAAGCAGCAGCAACAACAGCAGCAGCAACGGCGACGGTGGACCATCCGGACACGAGCAGCGCCGAGACGCACAAGCAGGGCGGTATTACGGGCTGGCTGTTCGGCGGGCTAAAGAAGGAAGAGCCGAGATATGATGCCGAACTTAGCGCGAGTGATGAGCGTTGGCGGACGACGAATACGAGTGCTACTGCTCATGCCACTGCAACGCCTACGGTAGACGATGTCCCGGGCGCCCTCCGCGATAAGGCGAAGGCAGCCTTCGAGCAGGAGAGGGATAATCAGCGGAAAGGCGGGCTGCTCGACCAGATCGGACAAGACGCCGCCTCTACCACGAGCGGTGAGGGTAAGAAGAAGGGCTGGCTATGGTAGTCGGGTGGCTAGTCGGCCACCCGCTGTAATTCGCCACTTAACCTAACCCGCGCGTATATCTCGTCCACGGCATGAATAGCCGTGTAGGGTTACGTGGTGCCAAGAGGGAGCAACTGGCAAGGAGAGGGCAAAGAAACAAAGAACGAAGGAAGGGAGGAAAGAGAGCGATGCCAGCCTGACGGGTTACCGCAGCCTTCGCACATGGGATGGATGGATACCATTCCATCTATCTACAAACCAGATCCCCGTATCTACCTAGACACGCATATGGAATGTGCCAACGAACGACTGTACGAACAAATGGATGGAGACAGCATCGCAGAAGTAATTCGTTCATATCTATTTTGTATTACAACACGGCATCATCCTACACCAGACAGCCGGTGCATTCATCAGGCGTTTGTATCGTCCTTACTATAGTGTCTCTTGTTTTAGCCGCTCTCGTGTGGTCCTCTCCCATTTCGCTGAGACGACTGTTTTTCGTGGGAATGCCTAGGCAACAGATGAACAAAAACAAGCACAGTGAATAAACCGTATTCGCATCAGTTTCAGGCTGTAGAGCTGTTTATATTATTCCTAGCGCCGGCATCATAACCCGTGCCGTGCTGTGTCGTTTGTACTATGTTATAGATGTAAGCCAAGAAATCAGACGCTCCAAGTAACCAGGGCTTCGTGTCGCCGCCGACAGCCCGATAATAACGCCGTTCCGTCTAAAACGCCTGCCAAAAAAAATGACGCAATTACCTCGCCGTTTTGGCCCATTGTGGCTCTTCCACTTGGCTGTTTCCCCATTCCCCCTGAAATCTTGACGCCCCCCCGCCTGATGCTGTATGCTATGTACCCGTCTCGCACCAGAGATTCAAAGCCCGGAAATGCTACAACGAAGGTGCTGATGGTGGTATAGTGGTAAATGAATGAACGAAGAACGAATGAGCGAACGGGGAAGGGAAATGGTGACGAATGAATGAATGTGGCCTGCAGCTGTGTATAAAAGATCAAAGGGGTGGGGTATTACAATGCGTCGTGTGTTTCTTAACACCCTAACACGTAGACAAGCTCGTCTAGGATACCTGGAGCCCATAGGGAAAGTGACCGTAAGTACGTTGCCGCCGTGGCGCCAAGGTAACTATTTAGCATCAAAGTAGACTAGCGTTTGTGCCGATGTTGAGATCCCAAATAGCCTCACCCAAAGCCCAAACGGAGGGGACAGAGGCCTCCGTATCGCAGGTATGCCGGTCTCGACATGAATGTCGTTTCCATGCCTTGCGAAGTCGACATTTCCGCAGGCTCGCAATCGACGGCCCATATGACAAAAACATATCCTGGGGATCCGCTTCGGAAATACCCGCCTTGCTACTTAGGCGCCGAAACCAGGAGTTTTTCTCTCGGTTGTCTATACGTGAGATATCTTGGTGCCAAATTTGCTCGGTACCGTCGTCTCCGTCCTACGAGATGATGATGTGGTTGAAGTGGCCCGGGATCTTCATACGGCACTTCTCGCAATCAGCCCGGTATCCTATACTGAAACTTTTCTTCATGCCCGGTTGGAGAGTCCAATTGTTGAGGGTGTGCTTGCTGCGACTATGGCCATACTTCCCGCGTGGCGACGGTGTGGCTGGGGCGGATGAGGGTGAACCGCCATCGGTATCCATCATAGCGGCGTCTGTATCAGCCGGTTGCGGGGACATCCGGATATTGGGATGAAGCGGCATCGCGTGTGGACTCGTTGAATGTGTCATATGAGGCAGGGAAGGGCGCTGGAGTTGAGCCATAACAGGCGAGCAGTTATCTAGCACCATACTCGGGCTCGCTGGCACATCTTCGCCGCCATTTTCACTAATAGGCGACGGTAAGCGACGAGTCTGTGCCATAGACCATTCGGTACTCCCGTCAAGAGATCGAGGCACCGAAGGATCCTGCTGAGGATACATCTGGGACGAGGCCATCGTGTTACTGTTGTGCAACATGCTGGCATTGCCAGCTTCATTCGTAGGCGGGATAGCACCCCAATTGTTGCCCCGAACCTGGGCTGCAAAAGTACAATGGATGGGCGTCGGCATTCGTCCAGCAGCATTCAGGGCGGTCGGGTCGGGTCGCACAGAACCGGGCTGAAGCGAATCGGACTGATAGAAACCGTCCACCGCCATATCAGCATCCTGGTCAACATCCATTGGCGGCATTGTGGAGGGCCGGTGTGCGTGCACATCGTCCGAGTCGCAATCTGAGTTGGAGGGTGTAATGGTGCTATTGGGGGGGAAGTCTAAGGGTTCTTCCCAGCGTTTTTGGGTTGGTGACATCCGTAGCGGTAAAGAATGCAGGCGTTTCTAATAGAATTCGAAGTTAGCAGTGAATAGTATTACCCTGGTTCTCAAGTTACCGACGCTGCGCCAGAGGCTGCATGGCGAGGTCCGAGTTCCGAGTTCCGGTGTATTGTATCACAACATATCATGACGCACACAACACTTACATTGCGATGTTCCGTGAAGCCGAGGGGACCATTATTCGCAGCGCCCTCTTCTTCCTCATCTCGCGCCCGCTTCCGCATTGCTTCGGGCCACTGATGATCCGACATGGTGAGAGTAGCAGTGGCAGTGGCAGTGACAGTACACACACAATTGTCTGCGGGAGTGAGCCGGGTGTGTGGAGAGAGGAAGCAACACACAGGCAGAGGACAGGACTGACGCCCTATCTAATCGGGTAGGTAATTATACAAACTTGGTAAGGCGTATTAATAGAGGAAAGGTGAAGATTATAGTACTAGTAGAAATGACAGTAGTAGCGGAAAGAGGAGAGAAAAAGTGACGATGGGGTACGTCGTGGTTGTTGTTGTTGTTGTTGCAATTGGTAGTGGTGATGGTAGTAATGGTGGTTGACAATTAGGTAACCCTGACGATGGGGGAGACGGTGTGTGGATTTGGGTCGGGTCGGTCGAGTGCTCTCGCGGGGAAGCCGAGAGAAGAAAGAGGGACAAGATGATGCACCTAGGTAGAATAGCTCGAGCGGGGGATTCGGGTCGTGGCTGGGGTCCAGCAGCCAAAGCTCCAAAGCTCCAAGCTCCTCCTTCACTGTCTGTCTCCAATGACCACACAGGTTGCCGTGTTGCCGTGTAAGCTACCTAAGTAGCTGGCTCTACCTAAGCCAAAGCTCTAGAGAGGGAGAAATGGGTGGAACAGGGACGCCGGTGGTTGCATCAACAAGGCCAAATAGCAGCAAGAACTATATACTTGGATGTTGAATATTAGAAAGAAAAGAGAGATCGAGACACGGAATGAAAATAGGGAAGGTAGTGTGTGGAGTGTGTAGTGTGGCAAGGCAAAGGCTAGACTAGAAGGTCGACCGACCCCTTCCCCAGATCCTATTGGAATGCAGGTTGGAAGCCTGTTGTTCACCTCTCTTCTGACGACAACGACGAGTCCAAGTCCACCATTGACATCAATGATGGCCAGAAACAGAAAGACCTGTGGAGATGATCGAGTCCAGTCGAGATGTGTCAAAAGATGTGAGTAGAGAGACGGAAAATAAAAGAAAGCATGGGGATGGATACAGAATACCCAGTAACAGGCAGCGTTATTGATGGTATGGGGGAGGCAAACAAGCAAGGAAGCAAAGAAACAAAAAGTCAAAAAAGTGCGTGCGCAGTTGATACCTCACCTCTGTAATAATAGGTAATAATAACAGGCAGATCCGGGCGATGAGGTATCGACTGTACTGCCTTAGTAATGCAGAAGAAGAGGCGTTGACATTTGTAGGTAAAGTACCTGTTGCTTAGGTAAATTTGTATTACCTATGGCTGTATGACGCGGGTGGACAATGCACCCCGGAGTTACTGTAGGTACGTGTGCCTGTACATACTGGAAAGACAGTGGAGATACGAGGGCCGAGAGTCTTTCCGTTCTCGGCGCACCCGAGATTTTCTACATACCTAGACTAGCATTAGGTACCTACCGAGGCCTACAGCAGTCTTATGAGTGACCCCCACCCCATCCCTATCAATAATTGTTGATTCGTAAGGTACTCACTCACCTATGCATTTCTCTTCTTGCATCTTGTCCTGCCAATGATGAATTGAATAGCATACCTAACTGGACCTTTTCAAGAAGCCATTCCTTGTATCGCCTTGTGCTTAGGGTGTATGTATTAGGTTTATAGGTCCTACCACCTCCCGGGAATCATCTTGTCCCCCATAAACCTGAGAGGTCGGGTGGAGGAGATACCAACCACCGCCAACCACCAAGAAGGACTTATCTCTACACCAACACCAACATGGATATCTCAACAAAGTAGAACACAAGAAGACATACCTAACATAAGTATACCTACCTTTACATAGGTATGCAGATGCAAAATTCAATCCACGGCGGTTTCTTGCAGCCAATGCCAGGGCCAGCCAGCCCTAGAGCCAGCCAGCCCCAGCCTGTCCGTCTGTCTTGTGCCTGGTTTCAGATCTGCTTCATCGTTCTGGACGGGTCTCATCATTTGGTGCGTCTGACTGTGACTGTGAATTGACCTGCCTAAGCGCTGTTATCACATGACCAACAACATGCCTCTAGACTATGTAGCTACGCATGCAATGGTAGATACCTATTACCCATACCACCTATTGACGCGCTCTTATATGGATTTATGGAGTTTTTGATTGGGTGAGAAGCTACGTTTCTCTCCTTGCCTGGCGCCCATTATTTTGGGAGACCGTGTTTTCGTACTCGGAGACCACGCTAAACCTATTCTGGAAGAAGTCACGCCAAGTCATTTCAAATGCTCCGATCATAGCTAAATTTGTAAGGGAAGTAGAACACGCCTTATGTAATCAACGAAAACAACGGTCAAATTATGTACCTACACCTAAGTAAGCCTTTGCTTAGGTTAACCAAGCAGCTACCTGCAGGTACATATTTTTAATAAGAACTTCTACTAATATATATGTACCTATAAGTTTAAAATTTAACCAAAATTATAAGGGTAACTTGCGTATGGGGGCTAATAGCCGCTGCGTAGAGAGATGTGGCGGTGGTGGCGGTGGTGGCGGTGGTGGCTTACGCAGGTCGAGCGCTATTTTTGGGGGAGGTAGGTCGGTAGGCACCGTGTGACCGTATTATTTAAACGTTAACATGGGTGCTGCTGCAAAGAGCACTTTAGAGTTCCACTTCACATACAAATTTGGCTTAGCTAAAAGCAGGGGCCATAAATGGAGGAGCTATGCCCATGATAGGTTTAGCGTGGTCTCCGAGTACGAAAACATGGTCTCCCAAAATAATGGGCGTTGCCTGGGTTGGGGGAATTGGCTAGTCATTATAGCCTTTGACTTACCTAATCCTAAATGGGTCGCACTCAGCAGGATGCTAGACAAGTACCTACATACTGGTACACTACCAATGACCAAACACTCAAATCATATTCAGAGCGACATGCCTCATTCCTTAGTGGGCGAGTGTTTGTGCTGATATGCATGTCGCCTAATATCGCCTCACCGTCGTATTTATTGTCTGTGCCCATCCGCGAATCAAGCCCAGCCCTCGAGGCCTGTGCCTAAACATCAACCCCTGATTCCCTTTGCTGTCGATGACTACAAATGTTGGTGATCTAAAGACCATTAACCCAATGGAATGATTTGGCGAAGTAATGGTAGCCCTCTAATACGAGATCTAATTTACTTATGGTTGTTACCATAAGATTATATGTCACTGAAAAGTATTTTATTGAGTGCCAGCCGGCATTACATATCCGTGCCTGCGATTCCAGAGTCCAGGTGATTGATCTCAATACATATTGGTTTCAATTTGTCCTTGGCATCCTAAACGGGCACTCCAAGAATTATGAAATCCATCCTTTTTTGCCATCCTCTCTTTACCCAGAATCTATCAACTCTGTTTTAAGGCAGAAAGGAGGCAAGGTCCATTCATCACTACGCCCAGGTGTCCTCGCACCTCCCAAGACATCCAGGCTATCTGCCCACTGACCAATTGCCAGGCTTCTTCCCTTAAGTATGCGCGCTCACACACCCGTGCCCTCGTCTAGAACTGCCTTGGGTAGCTACCCACGGAACCTACCATCGTCCCTCGTTGTTCAACCGGTCAGGGCGGCAATGGTGACAAAAGTAAATAGGTCCTCCGGTGGGTAGAACCATGGCCAAGAAACCTAGATCTTCTATACATGGTGTTCCGCATTGAATGCAGTAGTCTGGGTAGCCTCCGCAGAGTTGGTGACGACTGAGGGAAAACGCCCGGATATCACCCCCAACGGCGGGGATTTCATTGATAAGATCGATAAGTTTGGCGCTTTCGAGTCTGGGCAGAGCAGAGTGAATGGCTATGCCAACAGTGTGTTTGAACATCTCAACCGCAACCGAATTCTCTCTCGTGTACACCTCTCGGACGACTCCAAGCAGCTTTGTGGTGTCAATGCCGCCAACTGGGCCGTTGACCTGGGATTCGGCTACGATGTCGAGCATCATCTCAGTAAAAGCTTCCTCGCATAGGCGGCGAAGATCGGGCAGCAGGAAGTGGTCGGCTAGATCGAATACATCCACTACATCATAACAGCAAGGTCAGCAATTACCATCTTGACCATGTTTTGTCAAAGGTTTATAGGGCCGTGTTTTTGGCCTTATGGCTAAAGCCGGAAAGAGCTGATTTGCTCTTGAAAGTAGCAGCTATAGGATGGAAGCAATGTGTGATGGAGTAAAAACGACGCCGTTAATACTCCGTGAGTATTAACGGTATATATGGCCCACACCTCTGCGACACAATGACTAGGGGTGCCTGATAACTTACTATAGACCTCAGCGAGTGTAAGATCGCCTTGAAGCTTTCGCCAGTTAAAATCTATGAGAGATATCAGTTAGTAAAGGTACTCAGTTAGATTTTGTATACTATTGCGGCCACAAGAACATACCACCGGTGTAGATGTACTCAATGAGATATTCGATCATATATTCATCTTGGTCTTGAATGGAGATTTCGTCAGGTTGTCCTTCCTGTGAAGAATTAATCATGGTGATATCACAGATACAGAGGGGACAGGCTCTTTGTACGTGAGAATGGCCAATGAGGGCAAGATGGAACCACAAGGATCGAGTTGCGAGCACAACCTTATGGAGGTTCCACTTTCTGCCGCCGCATTTCACGACAACGTCGGAGTTGCTCTCGAAACGAGCCAGGCTATGTAGTGTCAGTTCCTGTTTCTCTTTTCTCCCTAGGGTAGACGGGTCAGCACGCACTGTTGATCGAAATCGGTGATCGCATGGCGTGAATCCTCCATTGTGTAAGCTGGTTCCACGTGGGCTTTGCAAAAAGAGCTGTCGGTTACAAAATATCGAACGTGGTGATTCCAAATGGACGCAAAAACGGAGATGTGTTATGGGAGAAGAGAGACGAGAACGAACAAAACGACCGACTCGAGGAGAGGCGCGAGTTGTGGTGTCGATGGATTTAGCAAACAAGCAGAGGCACCGGTGCACTAATGTCAGGCAGTAGACAATAGAGTGAATGGGAGCCGGACTCGGCACATTGATATTCAGGCCTTTCCTGTTGGAAACATGGCAGTTACCTACTTTCCTCTGGCTGCATAGTGGGATACAAACATCTATAAGTGGCAGGCACCATTATTACAGTACGAAGTCATTAGGACTTCATTCACTGAAAGAGACTTCTAGATGCTAGTTAGAACTTTGTACCTGCCTACCTACGTCGACTACCAGCATCAGGATATGGAGCACCATTTCTCTAGCAAACCTAGGTCTGTCTTTTTGTTACCCTACTGATAGAAAAGTCCATATAGAATACATGCCCGAATCTAGACTATAAAGCTATGCAATGTACCTAAGAGTACCCTAACTATACACTTATAATTCCTTGTTTAATATGTTAACTCCTCATACTATCTTGCTTTGCAGCCTGTCTGCCCTTTCGCTAGTCTTTCAGAAACCTCCCAAGCCTTGGTATATTGAAATTCACCACTAGCTGTGACTAACCGTAATTACTTTGTTATCAGCTTCATTATCACGTAGTTTTGTGAACCAAGGAATATTCTTGTATATGGGTATATAGCATTGCAGAAGCTGGTTTAACAGAACCGTTATCTAATATCACACCATTACCTTCTAGAACTATAAAGACTCCCATACCTCCCTATGCGTTATACTGTGTAACTATTTAGGTTTACTGGTTACTAAAGACTTAGTAGGAGGTTAACAGCTTGTTTGTTTCCTTAAGTTAGCTTTAGTAAGAGTGGGAACAAAGGCATTGAGACTTTAGTTTACATGTAAGTATGTTTGTATTAAGAGAACAACTCCTGTATCTATTATTATGCTGTTACAGTAAATTGAGATTTTATTCCACGGCATTCGAAGGTAGTTTTGCAAAGCTAGAGTAGAATTCCTTTCATGACTAGAGTTCTCTTATATTTTGGATCCGATTTCCTAATATCCTTAAAACTAGAAGTAGTATGATACTTCGAGATGCTGGTTCTTGGCATCTCGCTGCCTGGAACATTAAAGGTTGCCGATATTCGCCTAGAACAACCTCAGAAACTCAAAGGAGTTGCTGGGCGACCATGCTAGAGCAACCGGGAAACTACCTGAGACAAGACGCCTCAGGTAACTAACTACTGGACGAGAGAGTCTGGGCATAAATAGGGCGACTCATTCGGCCTCTGTGGACAAAATTCTCTTGCCAACAGCACCATCACCGTCACCATCACCATCACTCTCCCCCACCTCTCGCACGCATCACCAAAACACTATCATCGTCTTTCATTGCAGCCAACTACTAGAGGCATAATGGCGCTCATACTCACTCGTTTCGTTCATCGTGACTGTGCCCTTAGCAACGTTGCCGGGTGCACTACCGTAGAGGGTGTTGACTTTGGTGTCGAGAAATGGCATTTCCAGATCACGTCTAATGTCGTCGACACGATAACGGCCGCGGCCAGAACTCATGTCATGAACATCCACAAGGCTAAGGATGTCACCGTTCGATTGCTAGCTGCTTTCTTCATATGGGAAGGCGGAGGAAATAGCTCCAACCTGCTAGTTATGGACACCGATAGAGCTCGTAGGCAGATACAGCTCGCTATCGATCGAAGCTGCGAAGACCGCCTCCACGTCGAATTCTTGGCTAAGATGAGTCCAAATACAGAAAGCGCTACAGTCAGCAAGAAGTGTATTGCGGGCCCCTCTCAGGGAGAAGGGCAGGCAAATGGATGGACTTGATGGCGATAATATCATGTGCGGCAAGTGGGTGTTACGCATTGTAGGGCTTGTTGTAGATGGCAGTACATGTACGGAGCAGGTAGACTGCCTACTGAAATATAAATAATGTCGGCGATGAGTATATGGACTAAATCGACCTCTGTGACAGCTCAATGTTGTTTTCTTCGCTATTTACATAAAGACGTGACATGATTGTAATCAATGTATGGAAGAAATACCCAGTACAGCATAGGTACATACATCAAGTAGGTACGTATCAAGGGTACCTAGGTACCTTCATCAACCCCGCCAAAAATTACGGTAGTGCGGCGAAGGTGCTTACAAGCCACAGGTACCCAGATACCTAGTTATTGCCTAGTCTATGCTGTAATTGTAAGTATTGAGCAGAGTCACTCCACAATTCAGTGTACTAAGGTGGGTAGGGTGGGGTATTGCTCGGGCCACTAGCCACAAAAGTTAAATTTCGAGGCGCAGTAGGGTTTTCTTGCCCTTCCAAAATTTTTGCCGAAAGTGCGGGCTGGCTTGGTTTGGTAAGGTCCAACTCTGGTGCTTCAGTCTGGAGACGACAATTTGACGACCCGCGACGACAAGTTCTTTTCCCGACCACTCCCCATCTCTTGATCGCAAGCAGTCACAATGGTATGCGTTGCCCTTCTCCCTTGTATGATCGATTGATCTCGGAGTGCTGACCTCTCTTGCTGCATCTAGGCGATCAAACACAACAACCAGATTCGTGCGTTCCCATCCACCTCCCACACCTGAGATATCTTGAGATATGCAGATGCCGATGCAGATATAAATACAGATATGCTAACAGGCCTACAGAGAAGAACCGTACGCTCCCCTCAACCCGACACCTACTATTGCCTGGAATCGAACGATTGATCGATATGGAACCGAATGAACTCGATGACTGACCAAAATGAGCAGACTTCCGAAAGGATTGGCAGAGACGGGTCAGATGCCATTTCGACCAGGTACGCAGCACTCCACACACACTATACACACAATATACGCAGATACACGCCTAAGAGGAGGAACGAGATGAAGCGAGAAATGGACATTTCAACAACAATCAAAATATGGATGGGAATATGCATGCTGACCTGGGTGTTTCTGGAAAAATAGCCGACCAAGAAGATCGCCCGTCGCAAGGCCCGCGCTGCTAAGGCCGCTGCCCTCGCTCCCCGACCCGTCGACAAGCTACGGCCCGTTGTCCGATGCCCTACCATCAAGTACAACCGCCGTGTTCGTGCTGGCCGTGGTTTCACCCTCACTGAGCTAAAGGTACTTGCTATTTCACCACTACCTACAATTGCGTGACGGGGAACTAGCCGGCATGCCCTAGCACTTCGAGAGTCACTGTTCTCTCTTCGCGTGCTAGCCTGTTAACCTGGTTCCTCTCCTCTCCTTGTACATGACTGATTTCTAACGTGATAATACTACCGCAGGAGGCTGGCATCCCCCGTCTCGTGGCTCCCACCGTCGGTATCGCCGTCGATTTCCGTCGCCAGAACCTCAGCGAGGAGTCCCTCGCCGCCAATGTCGCCCGCCTCAAGGCTTACAAGGAGCGCTTGATCGTCTTCCCCCGCAAGGGTGCCAAGCACCCCAAGGCCGGCGACAGCAAGGATATCGACCTCAGCAAGATCCAGACTGCCTCCAGCATCAGCGCTTCCCTACCCATCACCCCCATCGGCGAGGGTATCACAGAGATCAAGAAGAGCGACATGCCCGCACCCATCGAGGGCGGTGCCTTCGTCGCTCTCCGCAAGGCGAGAAGCGACGCGAGACTGGTGGGTGTGCGGGACAAGCGGGCCAAGGACAAGGCCGAGGCCGAGGCCAACAAGAAATAGACGCGAAGACACGATGGATGAGAATCCTACAGGAAGGACTGCACGGGAGTACTACGGACGGGCATTCTTTACGGGGTTTCTGTTTTCGTTGGTTGTGTGTTGTCTGTTGGTTGGTCTGCTGGATGGTCATGGTCGGTCGGCTCTTGCGGTTGTATTTTCTCTCCCCCCCTCTCTGCATGTGTCGGCGGCCGCAGTAGAAGACGGGGACGAGGGTGTGAGTCGATCACCAATGCGGAACACAGCAACATCAAAAACGGGGATGACTAATGATTTCCACCTCGACGCTCGCGGACCGCCAGAAAGACTAGATCCACGCATTTATTGCATCATCATCATCTCTCGGTTTGCTCTAGGTCGTATGCCATGGTAAATGAAACGGACAAAAAGAAAGCATAAAAAATCATGCATTGGTCTTTTGCTTCCAGCCTGTGACATGTGAAGATGAATTGTATTCTTCATATATACTGTCTGCCTGACCTGTCTTGCGATCTGGGCTTAGTAGTGTGCGTAAATACTACCGCGGTAAACCACTCTGATCCCGTATTGCACGTGATCTTCAATGCACGTCTTGTATGTACTCCTACTACTACTACTACTACTACTAGGTATAGTCAATCTATAGACATTTTAAGTAACATCTTCATATGCAACGTAACGCAACGCATCGTGTAGAATCCCATCCGTAAACCGCAGTACAGCTTGAATCTAACATTCAGCATGTAGTGACTTGATTCCGAACTATAAGATATCTCGCTTCCCTCCGTCCCCCCTTTGTCTAATTCTAGGCTTAGGCAGTAGTAGTAGTAGCTACGTTAGTAGTAACGGCAGCTACACTCCTTTCACGCAAGACCCTCTGCCCGCCTTCTCGCAGGAGGTTCTGGAACGTCTGGCGCGCGCCCACGGGTAGTTCGTCCGTGCACCGCTGCAAAAGCTGCGCGACGAGCACGAGGGCGTTCTCGCGATCGACGTCACGCATGGTTTTCTGGATCCCCGGCGTGGTAGCCGTAGTAGTGCTAGGGGCCTGCGCCTCGAGACTCGCGACGACACTGAGGTCAGGCGGGAGGAGTGTGGCTGCCGCCGTGTCGGGTTCCGGTTCCGGTTTGTTGCTAGAGGGCGCTGCGGGCTTCTCGCCCGTCACGACCTCGACGAGTGTGTCTACGAGTTCCGATCTGTGCATGCATCGCGCGACGACGGATGCGCCGGCCGGTGTCCGCGCCATCAGCGCGAAGACGAAGAGTAGTTCGGATTTGAGGACTGGGAATTTGCTCTGCAGGCCGAGGCGTAGCATGGCGTCTGTGAGCGTGCTGTGGTCCGCGTAAAATGTCTCCAAAGACGGGACCGGGTCTGGCTGGTTCTGGGCCGATGGGGATGGGGTTGGTAGGGATGGAGTGGTAGTGGAGTTGGGTGTTGAGGTGGATGGCGATGTGGAGACATTACTCTGGAGGCTGTCTGGACTGGAGTGTAGAACTCGGCACACGGTTGTGATGGCTCTTGCTGTCTCCATCTGCGTTGGCTCCTGGTCCGAACGAGCGCTTAGACTCATGAGCAGATGTAGCTGTGTGTGAGGCTCTGCGGCGGATGCCGAGTCCTCGCTAAACGGCGCGCAGATGCGGCGCACGTTTGCAGGGCAGCCTACGAGGAGGAGCCGGGTGAGGGAGACGGCGTCGAACTGGACCTGTGTTTGGGTATCCAAGTCCCAGATCCGCGGGAGCACACCTGTCTCGAAGAGCCCTGCGTCACCTAGTATCGGCTTGTTTCCAGCCGGGATAGCAAGGTTCTTGAGGAAACTGAGGACCGAATGCAGTAAGCCGGCGTCGACATTGGCATCATCGGCGAGAATTGCGATCAGCGGTTTGTGTATGGCAAGTCCTTGCACGAGGTAGCTGCACTTATCGTCCGAGCGAGCGATGTTGCCTAGCGCCAGGCAGGCCGCTGACTGAAGAGGAATTTGTTGTGCCGAAATCCAGCGCTGCAGCATCTCGACCTCAGCGCCGTCCAAGGAGCATAACGATGCGAACAGAGGTTGTGCAGATAGATCAGCTAGTGTTGCCGTGAAGGCAGTGAGGACTTGCTTAAAATGTGCCTCATCGCCGAGATTCTCCCGTAGAGTGTCACTGCATGCCGTAGCGAAGGTTTGCAGGATGAGACGAATGGAGTCGGGCTTTTCGAGGAACGTTTGCAGAAACTGCTCCTGAGTAAGGTACGTTAATGCCACAGAAACCTGCGCGAAGAAGTCCCCAGCGTCGAGGGGTAAAGGCTGGTGGTTGGCCAGAGTAAGGAGAACAAAAGGCGTAGCGGGGTCTACTAGATTTGCCTCGGGTTCTAAGTCCGTATTAGCTGACTCATTCATTATGCGATATGCCTATTTCTGAGGCTGTATTACTGGCTTACCTTGAGTAGCTACGAGGCCAAGAAGCTTGCAAGCGTAGTTCACCAAAAGGGGTGCATCGTTTAGCCTCGGACCGGATAGAAGGCTGATGAGTTCGGGGTTGATGCCAGCCTGGTGAATGGCTTTGTGTGCCGGCTCTGATACCAAGTTAGTCAAGATGGGTGGCAGCCTCGTGTGTGTGTGTAGCTGGCCCTTACCGTAATCAACACTTATGTTGAACAAGACGGGTATGACGAAGGGTAGGATTGAATCATCATTCAGCAATGCGATGATGCCCGGCAAACAGTCCGAGGCAACAACTCTTGCTCTGTTCTCATCTAGAATCAAATCAGAGACTAATCTAGGCGCGGATGGTGGGAGAGAGGGGGCTTGCCTACTGACCTTGATCGGCCGACGAGTTGCCTATGACACGCAGGCACTGGATGGCAAGAGTGGATCTCAGCCCCTGAGTTGACACAACGGAGCAGAAGAATTCAAGAAGACCAGATTCGCCGAGGGGTATCCGGTTGGCCTCGACACGAGCAGCATCGCCAATCTTCTGGGCAAGAAGATCGAGATCTGGGGACCCGGGGTCTGTTTTCCATAGGTTCTGGGCTACATCAGCCACTCGGCGCAGGGCCTTAGTCTGCTGGACTTCATCGTCGGGGATGTTGTCGAGGAGCTGGTTGATGGAGCCGGACATGTTAGACCGGCCGTGCAGAGGAGCCAATCAATTACATCCGATTCCCCCAGCCTTAGACAACAACAGACGGCAGAAGACAACAGCAGACAGCACAAGAGGAATAAAGAAGAGGCTAACTGTATGTTTTGACTAAAGTACCTGGGACGGCGTGGGTGGATGGATGAACAGATGGATGAATGAATGGATGAATTAGGATGTATATGTTGCTTACCAGGTACCTGTGTATTAGGTACATGCATACAGGTAGAGCTAGGATGTAGGTTTTACCAATTTTGTACTACAGGACTAATGGGGCTTAGCGTCTCGCTGCTTTTGTTGGGCTCACCAATTGCAGAGACAGATTGCTCAACCATAAGTTGAAAGAAGCTCCTAATTGATGATTCTGACATGCTTAAAATACATATATTAAGAAGTGAAAAAGTAAACGGGCAGATTATGTTACGACATCATAAGGTCACCTTATTCCTCCTGCCCTCGCCATCACCCGCTCAATCCTTTCTTCTTAGTTCTTCAGTCACATACGAGGTCCCGATCCAAATGAATTATTTTCTGCGCACATGTGTATATTGTGGCCGTATTCACCCTGCCCCCTGTGCAGCCCATAGTCTAGGGGTCCTGATAGATAATACTATGCTAAAGCACCTATAGATCATAGAATAAAAAATAAGTCTTGATATTATAGTACTTTTACCACCACCAAAAGAGTATTTTCATGGGTATAAGTATAGAGGAAGATGTTCTAATTGCATAGTCCTGTGTCTTACTATTTCCAATGTGTCCACTGGTAACATGGAAGTTTAAACAAACCAACAACACTTTCGATCTGCGTCCGGCCAAGTCTCAGCCTCCCTTTGCGTCTTCTACAATGCGATTCAGCCCGGGAAACGTTAGTTGAAGTAAGGCGGAGCGGCTCAACGTAGCAGGGGACATGGCTCAAGACTAGGTGCCGGGACCCTTCAGTATGTGGTAGGTGATAGACTCTTGTTGTTGCGCGAGGCTCCTAAAACCTCTCTAAATGCTACCCTACCTATCTATAGGACTGCCTTTTTTGGTCACTCTTTTTTACGCATTACCATCACTCCCCTGGTGGAGGCTTATGGAACCAGGCTTTGAAAGCGACGAGGTAGGCTGACATCACTACTGCTTGGATATAGATTTATAAAATTATGTGTGGAGATTCCCGTGGCCGCGAGAAAGCAAAGGTTTTTCTTTCCCCTTCTTCCACTTTCATGGAATATCATCTGTTAATTAAAAAGTATGACAGTAGAAGAGTTACGAATACTTTTTAGTAAACTTATCGCGGTTCCTTACTAACATGTTCATAGAAGGGCTAATGGTTGAAATCACCGTAGTATGATTTTTGAATAATATTCAGCTCGCGACGACAGCACGATTCCTAGTAATACACAAGACTTAGATAGCCAATAAGACAAGAAAGTATCCTGTCACGATCTAGGGCTGAAGTGTACCAGCTGCATTAACCCCGGGATGTATAGAAAGTAGTCAACGATATGGAGGTCGGCTGATCGTTTTATTTTCTTTTTATTTCTGCTAGGGATTTTGGAACAAGGAGTTATTAAAAGGTAGATGGGGTGGAAGAAGAGGCGCCCGAATCCTTTAGGTACATCTAGTGCAACGAATGTTGTTAGACAAAGACAAACGCCCCCTTGTGCTATAATATAACAATTCCGTTTAATGAGAGATAGACAGAGTAGTCAGTACAAAGATGCCGGAGCTGCTTTCGGAAAATTATTTAGTTCAATTCACATTTTTAAAGTTTTGTTTCTTAGAGTGCCCTAATAGATATGTATGTTTGCCCACGATACAGAATCTGAGATTGACGCAATAGCATCGGCTAGGACCCCATTTTCATTTCGACCTTCTCTGCATCCCAGCTCTACGATATCTATTCTCATTGAACCGGGACACTGCACAATGTCAGATATATCTGCTGATGAGAATCATGCTGGCCCCTATGAAACAAAGCCTACAACCGATGGTAAAGGCATTGGTGCTTTTGCTACTAGGGATATTGAACCTGGTGAAATAATACTAGTAGATTTCACATCTATAATATACAATTCCGGCACTACGGATGAAGAGTGTGATCAAATGGTCACACTATACGAAGCTTTAGAGCAGGATCAGAAAGATGAATGGGGACGCCTTGCTCAGTATGTACATGACGCCAGGTGGGAACGAATCCACGGAAGCTTTAGCCGGCTAAACCCCGATGGCACGATTTTATACGGGGACCAAAGTTATTTATACACTGAACGGAAAATACAGCTCATGTCCAATGATTTTGGTATCGATGATGATCCACGATCGTCGCGTGGTGCGTTGTTCTTGAAGGCGGCTAGGTTTAATCATTCTGTGAGTGCTATCTGAAAACCATTCCGCTGTTCTCTCGAGACCTCACTAGCTTGTATGTTTTTCCGTTACGCCGTCGCTTGTCAGCATTCCAGAATTTAGATTATATTAACGCCGGTTGGTGATTATCGGGTAGTGTGATCCAAATGGGGACTATATTATAAGGGAGGGACGTTGGGTTCTAAGAGCGAATCGAAGTATTAAGGAAGGTGAAGAGATACTCATCAGTTATGTTCCTCGCTACGATCCAACAGAGGATCGTCAGGTCCAGATTCAAGGGTGGGGTTTTGTTTGTAAGTGCGGCAAATGCGAAGACGGGATCGACGAGTATACAGCCTCTCTAGAAGAAGCGCGAGATCTGGCAATCGGTGTTAAACCCAAAAGGCGCTGTCGCAATTACATAGAGCCGGAATTCCACGACAGCATTGAGGGCACGGAGCGGACCCTTTTTAGGAGGCGCGATTTGTTAAGAGAACTCCACGAAAAAACCCAGGCAGCTGACAAGAAAGTTTCATATCAAAAAGAACTAGTGTTCATGTAAGCAAAGAGATACCAATACACACGGCAAATCGTGCTGACAGGAATGAAGATTGTGGGATATATCAAACTTCAATCTAACGATCATGTCCGACGTGAGAGAACGAAAAGAAGCCAGAGATGAAAACGGAAACTACAGAGAGGCATATTTGGGGCCTTTGCGGCAGGGCACGCTGCATCTCGAAGAGGGAGTAAGACGAGCGAGGACAGTCTGGCCAGAGACGCATCAAAGTAGGTAATAGTGTCGGTCATTTTGTAGTCGTGGACATCGCTCAGAGCAAGACATTCTCTTTCAAAGCCGCCGAAGCTCCTATTTTTATTTACCCCCATAAGCCACACTTGGAAACACTAACTTACTTCGATTCAGTGGTTTCTATACTTAGGAAAGACCTTCACATGTTTCAGACCCGCTACACACCCAGGGCAATGAGGGCTAAGAAACCCCAGGTTAATGAGGGCCCAGGACCTCAGGCTAACGAGGGCTAAGTGAGGCCGAGTATTTGATCATAACTTAGGTCGATAAGCTTGTGTAAATTATATAATAGACGGTGTTGAAAATACGCTTCTCTATAGCTTTTGGTCAACTTATACCAGAGCCAAAACGATAGCCGACAGGATACCATTACGATAGCATACAAGATAGTCGAAGTTCAAGATACATACGTCCTAGCATTGTAATTGAAGTCGATTAACAAGTGCCGGGGCTTATAAAGCAGCAAATAGCATGATAACGTATTGTGAATTATATGTCAGCCACGAGGGAACACAGATAGTTATTTGGAGATGGAATTCCGGCCTTTTATGTGGCTATACTGGCGGTAAGAGACCTACTCTATTTCTCATGTCCCTTTATTAAATATTATAGATTATTTAAAACGTATGCTTCTCTATCATGGAACTTTTTGGAATTGGAGATTAGCACAATTCTTCATTTCGGGTCGCTTTACTTTACAACTAGGTAGCCCCCATCGGCTTCGGCCGGAATAGCGTAATAATATCCTTTAGCCTCGGAGCGAATAACATGGTCGAGGGATTTTCCAAAGGGGTAGTGTGAACAGTAGCCATTAGGGCGACGGTTGTGAAAGCATACCTACTTCATTTTAGAATCCAAGGGATTAGTAGCAAAAACCTATTGCACTAAATTAAAATTTGGGAAAGTAAGTTGCTTGAAGCCTAAAGCCGGAAAGTCATGATAATGCATAAAAATATAGGCTTTATATAGATGATTAGGTCTCTTTGCCTCCCCCTTCGTCTTGTCTCGTCTAGTCAATCTTCTTAGATGACTTCTTCAGTTGTCCTATCCCCACTAGAGGAGTTAATTGACTGCCTCACATGTCAATACATTTTTCAGCTATATAAAGAAACCAGACTCAGAGCAAATAACATAAGAAGAAGCAAGCGGACGGCCTGCATCGCTGTGGACAGCGGTATACGTGCAGATTTGTATTATTTACTTGCGTAACCCACTAGTGGAACCGTAGACTCTATTTTATATCACTACCAACCACTTGTTTTCAAGTTCCCGATAGAGTTGTTTAACTATGTATTTGCAGCAGTCTATCGCTAATGAAAATCTAGAATCACATCGGGATCATGTATATTATCTGCAATCTTCCTCGAGCAGTTAATCTATCTGCATATTTTCTTCACCGCCGCTGAGATTTTGTCGGAAATCAGCAAGTCTTTTTTGGAGCAATTTTACTCGATGAATTGTTATTACTTCTATCAAGCATGTCTCATCACTATATTCCAGTCCTAAGAGGTCGTTGACGAGAGATGAGTAACCAGTATTGGATTTTTCCTTGCTACTTTTATACACTCAATGCATGGTCTGCTTGCGTGTTCCTTCCCACACTGTCTTATGCTTCATTCTTTGGTTACATGAATTATGGAACTTACTAACTACAAAATGGGACATGTCGGAATGAATGAATATCTCCCGACACTTCATTATTCTCATCGTGTGAAGCAGATTTGTAGGAACATGCTGCTAATCATGCCTCGGAAAACCCCAAGTGGCGCATGGCGAAGGGTTTCCAGCTCCTTTACATCGATATCATCCTCTTCTTCGCTAGTATATTACTTCTCGGCAGCACCCGCCTCATTTCTCACTCAGTCTAGCACTCACCGTGAGAAACTCAAGTTGACATCGGGCTACTCTCCTATATTTGACTAGTCGATCTCACTCCTCAGTGAGTAAGAGTGGATGGACGATTACATGTGTCTGTCAATGTGCCACTATTTCGCGGCAAACCCTCATCGGAGATACAAGGTGTATAGAATGACCTGGCTGCGTACGGGGCCGTACACGTGGATGCGGGCTTACTAGAGGAATCCGACTGTAATCCGGACAATATTTCGAAGAAACTCTGTCATAGGGCTATGGCGGTGGCTAGTTTATATCTTCTAATATCTATTGGAGAGCTGAAAATTTTATCCCTTATATACCGCACCTAGAACGGTGAGTGAATAGAGATGAAGTGTATATATAGTGTAGACATTATCACATGCAACGTCTTCCTCATGATCAATAAGACTTTGCGCCTATTAACTGTCGTGACGAATAGTACCCTTTCTGAGGGTTATGCCTAAATTTGAATCGATAAGAGCTACGGGGTATAATGGCGGATACGATTGTATTACTTTTAGTTGTGCCTTCTAGGGTAGCACCCTGAACAGTGTTCACAACCTAGGAAAGGTGTAAACGGGTATTTAAAAGGTGCTTAATTAGGTATAATTGGACCAAAAAAAATCCTAAAAACCGATATACTTACTAGAGGACCCACCACAGGTGGGAGCCCTCTCTCCTACGGAAAAAGGGCCGCAAAAATAGGAGACAGGTCAATAATAGTAGACAGGTAGCAGTAGCCCCACCTTACATTTCCCATATAAATTCTACTTTTTGGTGTCTAAATATGTTTTTTTGCGACAGCAATACTTAACAACCTAAGCGTCTAGTATATTACTTGTTAAGTCGACTAAAATATTGGCTGTATAAAACGTATTTTTAGGCTTTATTGTACTTTTAAAGCTTTAGGTTAGTTTGTACGCTGCGGCGGCTTGTTTATAGCAAAATAACTTCTAAAATCGTGTATATTTTTGTACTATAACTGTATAACAGCGTTAATTATATATATATTTTTATATATTGTTATGGCAGCTTTTTATTATTAACTAATATATGTTTATATTAATTAACGCGTTTGTACGGTTGCAATTGTTGTTTTTATAAATAACTACTGCAATATTTTTATTAACTAACCTTACGTAATTATATGTTAGAAAGCTATATTAATATAATATTTTATGCAACAAAACTAATATTATAAAGCAATATTGCAAATATAAAATATATAGCGTTTAAATAATTAATATAATAAAGCTATATATATAGTTAAACTTTTATTGCAATTAATAAAAGCTATTTAGCAGCTTAGTTAAATAACAGCGTTTTAATATATATTTGGTGTAAATTAGCTACTATACTATATAAAGTAACCTAAAGCTTTAAAAATATAATAAAGCTTAAAAATATATTTTATATAGCTAATATTTTAGTTAACTTAACAAATAATATACTAATAGCTTAAATAGTTAAGCTTTATTATCGCGAAAAAACATATTTTAATATTAAAAAGTAAAATTTGTATAAGAAATATAAAGTAAGGCTATTGTTATTTGTTTTTTATTTTTGACTTATTTTTTATTTTTGCGACTTTTTTTTTACAAAAAAAAAAGCTTTTACTTATGGTGGGTTTTTTAATATATTAGCTAATTATTAATAAAAAGTTATTTTTAATAAATATTATAGCTTTATTTTTATATAATATATAAAGTAAATGTTTATAGCTTTAATGTTATAACTATTTTTTTTAAACTATTTTTTTTATTATAAATTAAATTTTACAATTTTTTTTTTAGTATTTTAGTTTGTTTTTTTTTTAATTAATTTTTTTTAATAACTTAGTTTAATTTTTTTTTAATATTATTTTACTAACATACTAAAAACTTTATATAAAATAGCTATTATTATTATATATAAAAAATAAACTATTTTTATTATATTTATTTTTTAGTTTTATTTTTTTAAAGCTTTAAAGCTTATATATATTATTATAATAATAACTAATAATAGCTTAAAATTTATTATAATAAAAATTTAATTTATTTTTTTATTATTTTATATAAAAAATTTAATTTTTTATTTTTTTATAAATATATTTTTATTTAATTTTTTAATATTTTTAAATTATTAAAATAATTTTTTGCTATAAAAGCTTTATAATATTTAATTAAATTATAGTTTAATTTTTATTAAAACGTTAAATATATAATGCTTGTTTTTTTTTTGCACCTAGTTATTTTTATATAATAAAGTTAGTTATAAATATATAGTTATTACTATATAGTTATTTATATAAATAATATAAATATAATATAAATTTCTAATAACTTTACTAAAACTATTTTATATAGCCGTTTATATAATAAGCGCAGCTTTAAACTTAAAAACAAACCTGGCATATATGTTAAGCCAAACTTTTTTTTATTACTTGCTAGCGCTTAATTATTAAACTTTAGCAAAAAAAGTAGCAAAAAAATAGCCGTTTTAAGCTTGCCGACCAAACTTTATTTAATATGCTATATATATTTAAATTTAAATAAAAATGCTATAAAAATAAAAAATAAACAAAAGCTTTACTTATAAAGCAATTATTTTTTTTATTTTTTATTGCTACTATTATAATATTTTTATTATTACTATATGTTTTATAACAATATTACTATTATTATTATTAATAATTAAAGTGCTTAAACTTAATAATATATTATAGTAAGCCTTTAAAACAAAGCTTTAACTAAAGCTATTTTTAAATTACTAAAAACAATTAAAAGTTTTAATACTTAAAATATAAACAAATTTAACTACAATTAAAAGCTTGATTTTTTTATTATATATATATTAGTATATTTAAACAATTTTAAATATTTAAAATTTAATAAAGCTATAATAAAACTTAAAATAAACTAAAAAGCTAAAATAAACTAAAATGCAATAAAAAAAGTTAAGCTTACAAAAGTTAAAAAAAAAGTTTTTATTAAAGCACTTTAAAAAATCGATTAGTATATAAATCTAAAGCATAGTTAAGTGCTAATAGTACAGTTAATTTGTTATATAGTAGCAAGCTAAATAGCTTAATAATTGCAGTTTAAAATAAAAGCATAACAAAGGCGTTTTTACGGCTGCTATTAACTGTTTAAAGCTTAATTAAAAAGTATTATTGCTATATAAAAAAGGAAGCTATTTTTAGCGTTTTAGCTTTTGTTATATTTGTATAAAAAAAGGGCGTTAAAAGCATTATTAAAAATTGCGGCTTAATAAAAAGCCTAGTAGGTTAGTTAGTTAGCAATAAACATTTAATTATATTATAATACATAAAATATACTAAAGGCCCCCGCGCCTAAAGGCAAGAAAACCTTTGTTTTTATGCTTTTTTTACCTGTTATACTACCTTTTAACCTAACTAACACTTTATTATTTCTTAACTAACTACTACTGCATTTTATTATTATAACATTCTATATACTTTAGGTTTATTATTAACTATATTATTTTACTATTTGCTAATTAATACTTTACTACCTGCTAATTAATAGTACGTTAGTACTTATTATTATATTAGCAAAAACCCTATATAATCTTTAATAGTTCTAACAGCTATAGCTAACTAAAATAAACCTAAAATATATACTAAAATATACTAAAATAATAGTAAACTAAATATTAAAATAATAATAAACTAAACACTAAAATAATATAAAATAATTAGAATACACTAAAATATAACTAATATACATTAAAATACAGCTAGCATATACTAAAATACAGCTAACATACATTAAAATACAGCTAGCATATACTAAAATATAGCTATAATATACTAAAATACAGCTAAAATATAGCTAAAATATAAACCTAATATAAATACTATATAGTTATTTAAATAAATTCTAAAAATAACTATAACAAAAGTTTTAAACCGTATAAAATTATTTTATTTTTTGCTTTATTTTATTATTATTAATATTAGCTATATTTTTTAACTACTATTATTATTATATTAAATAATTTTTTAGCTTATTAGGCTATTTTTTTAAACACGTTGTTAGTTAAATTAATTAGTTTTTTAAAAGCTATTTTAACTTTTTTAAAAGTATAAATATATAATATTATTTTAACTTTTATATTAAGCTAATTTAAATATAAACGTATGTTGCATTTGTTAAATTTTTTTGCTAGCATTACTGCTTATATTTAAAACTAAATAAATAAATAAATAAATAAGTAAAAAAGTAAATAAGTAAATAAAAAAGTAAAAAGTATATTAACATATTAATTTTAAACAAAAAAAAGGCATTTTTTAATTAGGTTATAATAATAGCAGCAAAAAATTAAAAACTATAAATAACCTTTGTTTTATTTATTTTATAAACTTATTCGTTAAAAACAAAAGCAAATTACTAAATAACTATAAATAAGTTAAAGCCTATAATATTTAATTAAATAAATTTAATATTTTTTTTTTATTAAATTTTTAATATTATAATTTAATTTTTATTAAAATATTAAATATATAACGCTTGCTTTTTTTTTATACTTAGTTATTTTTATATAATAAAGTTAGTTATAAATATATAATTATTGCTATATAATTATTTTATTATATAAATAATATAAATATAATATAAATTTTTAATAACTTTATTAAAACTATTTTATATAGCTATTTATATAATAAATATAGCTTTAAACTTTTAGTATATAAACTAAGCTAAATTTTCTTTTATTATATGTTTAATTATTAAACTTTAGCAAAAAAAGTAGCAAAAAAATAGCTATTTTAAGCTTATTAACTAAATTTTATTTAATATGTTATATATATTAAATAAAAATGCTTGTTGCTATAAAAATAAAAAATAAACAAAAGCTTTGTTTATAAAATAGTTATTTTTTTTACTTTTTATTATTATTATTATAATTATACTTTTATTATTATTATATTTTTTATAATAACTAATATAAAAGTTTTTTTTAATAGCTTTTTTAAATATTATTTTAGCTTTAAAAAAACCTACTATTACTATTATTATTATTAATAACTAAAATATTTAAACTTAATAATATATTATAACAAGCTTTTAAAGTAAAACTTTAGCTAAAACTATTTTTAAATTGCTAAAAATAATTAAAAATTTTAATACTTAAAATATTAATAAGTTTAATAATATTTATAAATATTATTTTATAGTTATATATTTTTTTATATATTTAAATAATTGCTAATATTTAAAATTTTATAAAGCTATAATAAAAACTAAAATAAACTAAAGCAAAATAAATTAATATAAAATTAAAAATATTAAAAAAAAAGTTTTTATTAAAGCACTTTAAAAAATTAATAAGTATATAAATTTAAAGCATAATTAAACGCTAATACTATAGTTAACTTATTATATAACAGCAAGCTAAATAGCTTAATAATTGCGGCTTAAAATAAAAGCATAATAAAAGCATCTTTATAGCTGCTATTTAAAGCTTAATTAAAAAGTATTATTGTAAAAAAAAAAGCTATTTTTGGCGTTTTAGCTTTTATTATATTTATATAAAAAAAAAGCATTAAAAATATTATTAATAGCTAACTAACAAATTATAGCTTAATAAAAAGCCTAGTAGGTTAATTAGTTAATAATAAACATTTAATTATACTATAGTACATAAAATACAAATTATTAAATAACTATAAATAAGCTAAAGCTTATTAAATTTTTAATATATTTAATAGTTTTATATTTTTATTTTTATAATAGTTATATATTAAATAATAAAAAATAACTATTATAGCTATTTAATTAAAAAATTTAATTATATATTTATATTATATATTTTAATAATATTATAAAGCTTATATATTAATTTATAATTTTTTTTAATATAATTTTTTTAATATTTTTATTAGCTTTTTTAATTTTTTTATTGTTTTTTAATTTTTTTAATATAATTAGTTTTATAATAAATTTGTTAGCTTTATATTAAATAATAATTTTATTATTTATAAAAATTTTATTATTATTAAAAATTTATTTTTTAAAATAATTAAAAGTTTTATTAATTTTTTTAATTAATAGTTTTATATTTTTAAAACTAATATTAAAAACTATTATAGTTTTTTTTTATAATATAATATATTTTATATAAATAAATATTTTTATTTTTTTAAAAAATATATAATTTATAGTTTAATAAATTAACAAAAATAATAAAATAATAAATTAAAAATTTAATAGCTTATTAAATAATAGTTTTATTAATTAATATTATATATATTTAATAATAATTTATTATATTATTAACGTTATTTTTAAATGTTAAAACTTTTTATTAATTTTTTTAGTTAATATATTAATTATAATATATTTTAAATTAAAATAAATATTTTTAATAGCTTAAAAAAGTTTATAGTTTTAAAAACTTTTCATAAACTAATTATTTTAAATAATATTTTAGCTATATAAAAAAAGTTATTAGTTTTTTTTATATATTTAATTTTTTTATATAAGCTTTTTTTATAAACTATAAAATATTAAATTATTTATTTAGCTTTTAAGTTAATAAATAAATTTAATTTAAAATAAATAAATTTAAAAATAGCTTATAAATTTATTTTATTTAATTATTATAAAAACTTTATTTTTTATTATAAAAAGCTATTTTTAATTATTTATTATAAAAAGTTTTATAAACTTTTTTTATTAAATAAGCTTTTTTTTTAAAAAGTTTAAATAATTAGTTTGTTATAAAGTTTATTTTTTTAAGCTTATAAATAATTTTAATGCTATAATATTTAATAGTGTTATAAAAATTTAATTATTTTAATAAACTAATTTATTTTAGTTTTTAAAGTTATTAAAAACTAATAATTTATTTAAATAATTAAATTTTTTTTTTTAATTTAATATTTTTAATATTAAAATATTATTATAGTAATTAAAAGTTTTTTTTTTATATTAAATACTATAATTAAATTTTTTTAAGCTTTTTTAAAAAATAAATTATAAAAAATAATATAAAAATATTTTTATAAAAATATAACTATATTAAGTAAATTTTAATATAATATTAACTAAAATTAATATTTATAATTAAAAATAATTTTTAATTAAATTTTTTTATAATAAATATAATAATAATAGCTTTTTTAATAAAATATTATATATTTTTAATTATAATAGTTAATTTTATAGTTATATTTTTAGCTTTTTTTAAAAAAGTTTATAAAAAGCTTTAACTTTAGTAAATAATTGTTAATAAAATGTTTAAAATAGCTAATAATATTTATAAAACTTTATATTTTTATAGTTATTTTAAATATTAGTTTAGTTAAAATAGCAGTTATTTTTTTAAAGTTTGTTTTAATATTATTATAAAAAATAAAAAATTTAAAAAATATATTTTTATTTATAAATATTAAATATTTAACTAAAATTAATTATTATATTATATTTAATTAAATAAGCAAATAAAAAATAAACTTATTTATAAAGCTTTTTTTTTAATATTTATAAATATATATATATTATTTAATAATTTTATTACTTATTTAAAAAAAGTTTAATTATTTTATTAATTAACGCTTTAAAAAGTTATTAAAATATTATAAAAGCTAAAAAGTATTATTAGCTATTTATATAAATTAAATAATATAATAAAAGCTAGTTTTTTTATAATAAAGCTTTATAAATTTTTATATATTAAAAGCTTATTTTTTAAGTTTATAAAATAATATTATTTATAATTTACTGTTTTTTAAATTTAATTAATAATATTAAACATAAAATAAACTTATTTTTTTATAGTTTTATTAATTTTTTAAAAATTATAATAAAATTATTATATAATTTGTTTTATTTATTTTAATATTATTTAATTTAATTTAAAAATATTTTATTAAACTTTTTAAATGTTTTTTTTAGCATTAATAAAACTAAAGCTTTTTAAAATTTAAAGTTTTTTTTAATATAAATATTTAAATAAATGTTTATAAAGTTTTTTAAAGCTGTTTTTTATAAAAAACTATAATAATAAAATAATAATTTAATTAAAAAATAATTTTTAATATTAATATAATACTTTGTTTTTATAATAATATTAGTTTTATAAAATAAAAAGTTAAATAAACTTAAAAAAATTTTAATATAATAGTTTAAATATTTATATATTTAATTTTTTATAAATATTTTTTTATGCTATTTTATTTTTTTTTTATTTGTTTTATTTTTTTTGTTTTTTATATAAACTAATTTAGTTATTAATTTAGTTAAATTATATTTTAATAGCTTTAAAATTAACTTACTTTTAAAATTTAAAAACTAAATAGTTTTTTTGTTTTTTAAAATATTTAAAATAAAGCTTTATTTATAAAACTTTTTTTTGTTTATTATAAAATTTTTAAAAAATATATTGTTTAAAATAACTTTTTTTATAATTTTTTATAGTTTTATATAGCTATTTTAAACTAAAAATTACTTTTATACTAAGCAATTTTTTATTATTTTTAGTTTTATTTTTTTAATATTTTATATAGTTTTAAATTTTTATAATAAATATAGCTTTAGTTTTAAAATAAAAGTTTTAAAAATATAATAATTAATATAACTATAATTAAAAAAAACTATAAATTTAAAATTATTTATTAATTTAGCTAAAAATAAATTATATTAATTTTAATAATTATTATATAATTTATTAGCTATTAATATTAGTTTTTTTTTTGCTTTAGTTTATTTAAACTATATAAATTAAGCTTTTTTAAGCTTTAAATTTATTAGGTTTAAAAATAAATTTTTTAAAAAAAGCTTAAATGTTTAAATTGTTTTTTTTTAGCTATTTTAATAAATTTAAATTAATTTTTTAATTATTTAGCTTAATATAATAAACTTATTATTAAAGCTTAAAGCTTTTTTTTTTTATATGTTTTTTTATTTAAAACTTTTGCTATATTTTAAAATATAACATTGCTAAAAGTTTTTAATAGCATTTTTAATTTTACTATTAAAGTTATTTTTAAATAAAATATTTTTAATTATAATTAACTAACTAAAATAGTTATTTAATAATTAAATTTTTTATAATTTTTAGTTTAATAATTTAATTTATTATACTTAAAGCAATATTTTTATTTAATATTAATAATAAACTTAACTTTATAAATTAATTTTTAGCTTGTTATAAAGTTATTATTATTATTTAATTTAATTATTTTGTTAATTTTTTAGTTATTATTTTTAAAATTTAAAATTATAAACTTTTATAATAATAGTTTAATTATTTTTATTAATATTATAATTAGTTTATTTAATTTAAAAGCTAATTTTTTAAATTAAAAATATAATTATAAAATAGTATTATAATATTTTATAATTAAATTATTATTTTAAAAATATTATAAATATTATATTTTAATATTATTATTATTATAATTTTTATTACTTTTATAGCTTTTTTTATAATTTATAATATATTAAAATTTATAATTTTAATTTTTATATTAAATTATATTATAAAAATATATATAGCTAACTTATAAACTAATATATTATAAGTTTATTTAATATTTATAAACTTATATAAAAATATATAAAATATTTTTTATAATTTTTTAAAATATATTATATAATTTTTTTTTTTAATAAAATAATATATTTATAAAATTAATAAATAAATTATAAAAAATATTATATTAATTTAAAACTTAAATTATAACTTTTAAAAAATTTATTTAAATAATTAAAAGTTTTAAATTTTTTATAAATTATATTATTTATAAAAAAAAAATTTTTAATTTAATAATAATTTATTTAAACTATAATTTATATAATATAAAAGCTTATAAAAATTTATTTTAAATATTATATATTTTATTTAAAATAATATAATTTGCTTTATTTAATTTAAAATATATTAAAATTATTATTTTATTTTTAGTTTTATAAATTTTAAATTTATTTATATTTTTTAAAAGTATTATATTTAAAAAAGCTATTTAAACTTGTTATTTTTGTTTAGTTTATAATATATTAAGTTTATAAAATTTATATATATTAATTTTAAAGTTATTAAATTTTTTATTTAAAATAATATTTATTAAAGCTTTTATATAAAATAATATATTTTAAAATTAATTAATTAATTTTAATATAAAGTTTATATTTTAAAAATTAACTAAAAGCTAAAAAAACTATTAAAACTTTTTTAAAAGTTTTATAAAAAAATTTTATAAAAAAAAAAAATTAAAATGCTTTTTTTTTTGCTTTTTTAAAAAACTTTATATTTTTAATATTTTTTTTTTTATTTAAAATTTTTATTAAAATATAAATAATAATAAAAATTAAATTTTTATATTTTATATATATATTTTTTTTTAGCTTTTTATTTTTTTAAATTAATTATAATTTTGTTATATTTATTTATTTTATATTTATTTGCTTTATAAAATTTACTAGTTTATTAAACTTTTTTTTAATATTTATTATATATAATTTTATTATTATAGTTATTATAATTTAATTTTTATTAAAACATTAAATATATAATGCTTGTTTTTTTTTTACACTTAGTTATTTTTATATAATAAAGTCGGTTATAAATATATAATTATTATTATATAATTATTTTACTATATAAATAACATAAATATAATATAGATTTTTAATAACTTTAAATATTAAACCTATTATAAAAAAAATGCTATTTATAACTTTATTAAAATTATTTTATATAGCTGTTTATATAATAAATATAGCTTTAAACTTTTAGCTACAATATAAATAAGTTTTATTATACTAAAGCAAAGCGCTAAAGTTAATATAAAAATAAACCTAATATATATATTAAGCTAAACTTTTTTTTATTATATGTTTAATTGTTAAACTTTAGCCGAAAAAGTAGCAAAAAAGTAGCTGTTTTAAGCTTATTAACTAAACTTTATTTAATATACTATATATATTTAAATTTAAATAAAAATGCTTACTGTTATAAAAATAAAAAATAAATAAAAGCTTTATTTATAAAGCAGTTATTTTTTTTATTTTTTATTGCTATTATTATAATTATACTTTTATTATTATTATACTTTTTATAATAATACTACTATTACTAATAATAACTAAAGTGTTTAAATTTAACAATTATAATAAAGTTTAAAAATATAGCTTTAATTATAGCTATTTTTAAACTACTAAAAGCAGTTAAAAAATTAAGCCTATAAAATTTAAATAATTTTAATTATAACTATAAAATTTATTTTATTTTAATATATAACTTTATATATTTAAACAATTATTAGTATTTAACAATTTTTAAAGCTATAAAAAAATATAAAATATAATTAAAACAAATAAATAAAACTAATATTAATATTACAAAAGTTAAAAAAAAAGTTTTTATTAAAGCATTTTAAAAAATTAACTAGTATATAAATTTAAAGCATAGTTAAGTGCTAATAGCGCGGTCGACTTATTGTATAACAACAAGCTAAATAGCTTTAGCAGGCTAAATAGCTTAATAGCTAACTGCGGCTTAAAATAAAAGCACAATAGAGGTATTTTTACGGCTGCTATTTAAGGCTTAATTAAAAAACATTATTATTACGCGAAAAAAAAAAGCTATTTTTAGCATTTTAGCTTTTGTTATATAGCTAACTAACAAATTGTAGCTTAATAAAAAGCTAGGTTAGTTAGTTAGCAATAAACATTCGATTATATTATAATACGTAAAACATAAATCACTAAATAACTATAAATAAGCTAAAGCTTATATATAATTTTATTATAATATTTATTATTTTTATTATATTTTTGCTAATATATTTATAAAAAGCTATTTTATTAGCTTAAAGTTTAATAATATTAATTGTTAATTTTTATAATTTTTTTTTTATTATATTAATATATAGCTTAATAATATTTTTATTATTAAACTAGCTTAAATAATATTTTTATTATTAAAATGTTAATAAGCTTAATATTTTATTATTATTAAAAAAAAAATGCTAATTTTAGCTTTTATTTTTATTTATTTATTAAACTAGCTTTAAAAACTATTTAAAATAATAATAAGCTTTTTTTATATTTAAAGCTTTAAAATAAACATAAAAAAATAAACTAATTATTTAATTTATTTTTGTTTACGTTTAAAACTTATAGCTAAAATATTAAATATTAAAAAAATAATAAAAAAAAATAAAATTTATATAAAAAAATATTATTTATATTTTTTTATATAAATAAATAATAATATAACTATATAATAAACTTAAGTTAACTTAATATATAACTATATATTATATTTAGTATATAAATATTATTTTAAAAAAAATAATATATTATTTATAATAATAATATATTATTAAAAGCTTATTTTTATTATAAAGCTATAAAAATAGCTATTTATATTTTTTAAAATAGCATTTTAAACAATATTTACAATTTAAAAAAAATATAAACAAATATTTAAAAAGTGCTTAATTAAGTATAATTAAACCAAAAGAAATCCTGGAAACCTATATACTTATACTAGCTAATTACTAGTAGAAGGTCACTTCTAGTAAGTACTGTGGCCCCACCCCTATATAGTGTATAGAGCAGGTGCCTACAGCCCTGGTGCCACACCCACACGTGTTTAATCAATCTCTGGCTACCCTTACTATTTATTATCATATCTTCTCCAAACAGTAGTCAATTTATAAGCGCTACGTCGTTTCCACCGGCCGTTGGCCGCGATGATCTTGGCCAGGGGCCAGTGATCATAGCCATCACCTGGATCTTCCAAATATTCGATATTGCAGCCGTCACCGCTCGGTTAATTGTACGGGCAAAAAAACGCACATCTTTAATTTAGGCTTCATAGCAGCCTTTGTTGTCCCAAGCAAATTTCTCACGATATCTGGTGGATGGTTGTGGAACACAGCGCGAAGATGGCAGAATTTAGCACCTACAGACAAGACCAATCAATGTCAGTGCTATGGCTTAAACATGTTATATGTCATGTTCTCAACACCAAATGTAGTATAACCCCCCCATCTAAGTTAGAATGTTTCTCTTTAAATTATGCACATAGATATCCCACACCACCCCCAATATTGCATAAAGGGGCTGATCAATAGGCCATCCAGTACCTAGGTAGCTTCGGCCTCTACAGGATATACCGAGAGCCAAGTCGCATCTGGTTGTTGTCGGAGTGCATGGTATGCATGGAAGTCGGCCAAGTAGGTTGGATTTTTTGCAAACCACAAAAAGGGGTCTAACATCGTATGAAACGCCATATGAAAGGCTGTCTTTGTGCCATCAACTTGAGTTTGGTACTCAGTCTTCTTCAACAAGACCGGCAGGCATTGATACTGAGGTGAAATGAGGCCAAAAATGGCAGACGGTAAGCCTCTGCTTTCAGGTAGCTTTGAAGAGTAAGATAGCGCACATACTAGTGATGTATACCGGCCTCAACGACCTTTGCTTCCAAATTGCGAGTTGTCGTGTTCGCAGCATACTCGGATCTGTCAGATTGTACAACTACTCCAATGGCTGCATAATATCTCAAGATGCGAGTTAGAATACAGGCCAGGCCCCAATGATACCTTCAAGACTGATATTTCAATGCTTACATATCAATTTTTGCCCAGCATTCTCTACAGTTTAACCAACCGTAAGTGCCTGAGAAGCCTCCATCAGATGTTTGAACAATCCCAAGTCAATGCCGACTTCAATTGTCGCTGTTTGTAAGTTCTGTTATTGCATTAGCGGCTTCATTATCGGTACTTGTTAGGGAGAAAAAGCCGCGACCATATGCCTAAACCTACGAAAAGTATCATCAGGGGTCTCAAGCAAGGATACTAGAGTTTGTAGAGCCGCAATAACCATTCTTACGGATGTTATCCAAAGCCTCCTCCATTAAGTCAATCGAGATAGAATAAATCAATCCAAGAGAAATATGATATAGTGAAGACAGCTGCAGTAGGCTTTGTGTTGCAGGGGGTGGAAAGAGTGGCCTGTGTGGACTCACATGGAAAGAGGCAAACTAATATACCCGGAGCCGTCAACTCCCTGACATCATTCTAGCCTCGGTCACATCAATGGCTGTGTGATATCTTATTTTACATACAGGGCGTTAGTTACAATATCTGCACCACGCATCCTTAGGTTGTATTGATAGAGCGCCTAGACTGCTGCACCATGTCGTTTATGGAGGCTCTCATGGCAAATCACCTCATAACAACATGTACCACGCTTATTAAGTCTATTCTAAATGGGGTCTCCTAAACGCCCAATGGGGGGATTTCTTACACACTTAGTATTTCTACTTCGTACGCATATGCAAGATGCTTATTAAGTCGAGTATCCCCTTTACTTCAAATTGTAGACAAAACAAGAAAGGCTACTGCTATTCGTGGAAGCATATATCATGAAGAAAAAAAGAGCAAAACAAACAAAGCAAAAGATATCGCATAGTATTAGAACATTATATGTTCTTTTTTTGTTTTTTTGTAAGGTAAATAAAGACTTTCTTCACTTTACAATTTCCTTAAAACCCTCATTCTTAAAGATTTCCTTAGTGCATGAAGACAGCGCTTATCAGTGTTACTGTAATAGCCGCCAAGATTAATGACAGAGGCACCGGGCTATTGTTTTCGTCTTTCATGGCTAGAAGCATTGTAGTAAATATCGAGAACTGCCAAGGCGGCTCATCCGCTTATACGGCTCATCCCTGTTGTTGTAATCCTTGATATGGCTCTGGGCGAAGGAGCTGCCAGCCCGCCAGACTCCATCAGCCAAGGCCACCCTATTCATAGTTCCATGGGTCTAGCCCAGTATGTAGTGGTCAAGTTCAGAATGTTTCAGTATGGTCTAACGATAATATTCTAACCAAGACTATTCTAACTTCTTTTTCGCTTGGCGCATGGATCAGCTGTCATGTCTGAATCTGGCATGTGTTAGCGCAGTCGCTGAATAAGGTCAATTAGCTAGCCAATGAAATTCTTTCCAAAGATATTTCTGAAGTGTCTATACGTGAAGAACACAACGTCATTAATTATACGAATGAATACTCCTGCGTTAAATAGCTCGAGCCAGGCGAGGATAAAAGGCTTGCGGTGCCTCTTTGTTCGTTTATCTTTCAACATTGCATCAGTCACCAGCTACAGTAAAACAATTATTTGCAGCTCACAGCCCTGGGCATCATAACTAGCCCTCTGCATATCCTAAGATCTCATCCTCAACAAATGCCATTGATTCCGAGCCCAAAAACCATAGTACTATTATAAAAAATGTTTACCAAAGCATTTGTTGCCTACAACGTGCTAGCTACTGTTTCGGCAGGAGCAGTCCTCCATCGTCAGTTGGGAACCCACGAAGCATATCGCTTCCGACTCGTAGCCAACGTCGTCGGCGCCGATCTTGTACCCTCAGTTCAAGGCAACGGCGTAATAGCTAACCCCTACGGCTGCGCCGGCCCCCTCAACATAGCCACAGACATTGGGGGTACACCGTGGTACTTCAACAGCACGGCCAACGGACTCCTTGTACCGGGACACTGGGGTGGGTACGAGACCTTTTCCGGCGTGGTCGTGACGCCCGGGGGTTCCGCGACGATGCCGAGCAAAAACAGGCTCGAGGTCGGATGCAACCAGACGACCACTGGACTCGGATTTGTCGTGGACCCAGATAACACCGTGCCCCATCTCGTGTACGGCGATGGCGCCTGGATGGCGTGTCCTGGGGAGGTCCTGGGCGATGATTATAGCATTAGGGTTAGCTACAAGAAGGCGGGGCAGAGCACGCTAGAGGGCTGCGCGGATATCGAGTTGTGGCCTGTCTGTGCCGATGACGTGGAAGCTGAGCCTTTCGAAGGTGCTCGAACGATGACTTGCTTGTCGGATTGGACTTGGGGTTGATGGCTGTCTTGTGAATGTAGATCTCTGCCGCTTTACTTAGTTAGCAGTTCCATATCTGCTGAGATCTAAAAGAAGAGAACTTTCACTACTTTTGGACATACTCGGCTAAGACTCTGCCCCGGTCTGTGTAGATGATCAAGTGTGACAACAAAGTGAGAGGATACGTACAAGCACACTCGCTGTAGATTCGGTCGCTTCCCTATGGCATTCCCAACACTCATCACGGCATCTCATAATGCCCATTATGTTTCTGGGCCCCCTCCATCTCAGCGACAGGAGTTGACATTGGTTGCTGAGGTTGTTCAACGGGCACAAAAACTTGCGGGTATGGGTATTGAGACACGTCATAGGTTGGGATCACAGGGGCCCTCCTCCTATTCCTTTTACGCCACAAGAGAAACCCCAGGCCAGCTACTACAATAATTGTTCCTAGAGTTACGCCAAGTGCTATACCTGCGATCCCTCCCGCGGACAATAGTTCGGTACTCGGAGGTTCTGTGTCAGTAGGTAATAAGGGTGTTGATGTAGTAGAGGAAGCAGTACTCGGGGCAGCGAGGGTACTACAAAACATAGATGTTGCAGTTGTTGTAGAAATCAATTTTGTAGCTGAAGACGTCAACCCATTAGAATCGGGGCCAGATTCGTCATTTGCGTAATCCATAATGTTAAAGTAATGTGATAGGAACCCCTGGCCGCTGCCATCGCAAAAGCTCATGTAGAAAACATTATTAACATGGGGGTCGAGGCCGAAATAGTTGACAATCTATTGATACTCGCTGAGGTCTCCGTTCTCTAGTTATTATACCATTCTCGTTAGTGGATAGGTAGGGGAGCGCTTTCTTAGAGTTTTAGATGAGCTAGACCAGACCAAGGACGGAAGCATTACATTCCTCACACTAGATCAACGACAACATATTTTGTTAAGGCTCTAGGTGCTACTTACTTATACTAAAAATACCCATTGGTATTGCGAGATAAGATGGGTGAACCAAACCCTATATAATTCACACTTCGCATGCTTCAAGCTTCCTGAACTACTTATACAGCTAAGATCTAGCCACACATCTTAATCCCACTCTGCCTAGCGGTACAGTCGCGGCTACATCAAGAATCCATAATTCTTATGTACTCTACTCCTCTTCCTCCCGCTCAGTGAGGATCTCCTTTCAACGGTTTCGCCACGAGCAGAGCATGAGAACGTAGCCGCCCACGTAGCTAGCCTTACTAGCCGCAGGCGAGACAACTAGGTTTTTCTTCTCAGTGCAAAAATTAAGTGTCGTTTACTAGGTTGACTGCCCTAACGAACTATGTTTCAACCTTACACGCCAACAAATCCTACATATTCCGAACGACGAGACACACCAGCATGGTCAACTAAGGACTTCTTCAAATAACTCGTTATGAATTCTACTATTTAAATTTCAACACCATGAGTGCTGAGGCAGTTATCGGTAAAGGAATGCTACGAATGATTCGAAGCGTTTTCGTTCGCATGGCTAGCTGGACACACATCAGTATCGCAAGGGAGGATGCCTTGGATGCGTGCGACAAGCCTTACAAGAGCACTATCCGCATTGCGTCTCTTGAAATAATTACCCATCCCTTATGGGTAACAAAAAACCGACAACTTAGTATAGACTGTAGAGATCAAGAGCTTCGCGACAAGGGTTCAGAAAGATGCTATTTAATAAGTGTATTGAAACGACTCAGGTTATCCTGGCCGTACTCTAGAGGCCTGACCAGCATCATTCTTTTAGCCATCTAGAGATTTTCACATAGGAAAGAAGTCAAAAAGGTCAGGAAAAAGTCAGGAAAAGGAGTGTATATATTAAGAGTGATAATGAGCCTCCAGCTGAAATCAAGGCTAGGGGCTAGGCTATTTATACAGGAAATCGTCGAAATTTCAGCTGGATCCTCCTTATGTAATCGACCTGACCCCCTGGTCAAATCACCCGCCCGCAACGTTTCGATAAACAATGTAGCCCATTTTACTAAGTAAGACATCATTTACAGATTTACAAAAGCATAAAACGTTTTATTGAAACGGCGCGTGCTATTTAACACGACCTGTACTTTAGAGGCATGAGCGCCTACACTAAAGCACCTTCTGATATTTTCTTGGGGGTAAAAGGGGTAAATCATCGTGAGTTACTTGAACGAGGACATCATTCTGGTCTTCCTTGACCCACACTTAGCTATTTGCATAATATGGAAACTCCAATGTAGTTCGACTTATGTATCAACCTATTCCCCATGCCTGCTGATGTACACACTACTGGATTTATTGAACCCGCGAACCTACTTAGTCAGCACCAAGTTTATGAAGCGACTAATTAGATGGCAAAATTATCATCACCTAGATTCTAGCCAATCACGTAGGGTTTGGCGGCAGGTCACTAAAGTCACCGCGTAACCTCAGTAACTCTACCAGACTAAGGGAAATGCGCTGCCTGCCGGATTGTTTATACCCTAACACCAACCAGCGCTAATAATTTGTACATGTATAGCGACGTTGATTGTTGAAGAAAGTGCTTGCAAACACTAAACTGATATATTTGCCGAAAGGAACTCTAAATACATTTTGGCACGATCCTCAGTTGATTATCCTACCTAGAAGGGTGAGTAAATACTTACCGTGAGTGTTGCAGGGGGTAGTTTACTTAGCACCAGAGGTAGGATTGCCCCTTCGGGAAAACCGCGCCACGATCTGACCTATCACAGCGGACGGTTTCGTCGTAACAAATCTAAGCCCTGCTAAGCAATCGATAGCGGATTATACCTACTATGTAGGTCGTCGTCGATGCTTCAATGGTCCATTCACAATAGCAACACGAGACAGGCCATACGAATAATATTTCTAGAAACAGTTACATGCCTTATAGAAGAGACTGCAGTTGTGAAAGCCGGAAGCCCACCAGGATTTGTTTTCTCTGTAACAAGAGTAAAGAACTGGGTCCGCGTTTTCATGTTCGTGCGCATCGGCTTTACGTCACCTTCCAGTCGACTAATCCCGCAAATATTGTACGTATGTATCAATTTCTCTAGACAGCTACTTGTATAACATGTGCAACAAATTGCCTCGGCGACGGTGGCACGGTGGCTGCGCTTCCTCCTTTGAACTTGACTTTGATGAAAATCCTGTTTCGGTGCTTAACTGCGGCGTGACGTGAGAACGGGGAGGCCTCCCCAAGCTAGCAAAATAGTTCGGGTGGACCGTGATCAGGACCGACCCAAGGGCTTTCCCCACATACCCCGGGCTGTTTAAAATATTGGTGGTGGTATTGCTCTAACAACCCGGACGTATCTCAGACGTCTGTTCTCTGCATTCGACTACTTGGTTGTGGTTGTTCCACCACCTTGGGCCATAACATAACTGGAGAGCACAATGCCCTCTCCTTAGTCCGCCAATACCCTCTCCTGCCTGCTGACCTCCGCTCAGCATTGCCAGAAATGGTGCGCGAATTTCTCGATAGCTGAGGACTTACCTAAGTCATTTCCGCTCTGAATCGTCTGCTCCTTAAGTTTAGTATCAGATTGCACGCCAAACAAGCTTCAAGTGTGAATAGTTAGTCCGCACTGTGGATTTTAGCTGGACGGGCCTCACAGCTAACAGTGCGGCATCCTCTTTGTCAAGCTGCGTCCTTTGCGTCTCAGCATTCCCACCGTATATCCTTGATCTCTGATACACGGGCTAGCACAGGACGCTTGAACCCCATCCAAGAGGTGAACTAGATAGATATATTATATATTAAGTCCACAGGATAAGCCTTTTCGTTCCATCCCTTCGCTATTGCTTTGACTATTCCTTTGTTGTTCCCGTGTCGTTGCACAAGTTTCTTTCCCACCCACTCTCCCCGTCGCCTTGACTGAGAAAACGTGAAAACATTCCACCATGGACGACGAACTTGACATTAGAAAGGGTGTTCGATGGCAAGACGAGGAAGCAGATCCCCGAGGTCCTCCTAAGTTGAGTCGTAGAGATTCCATGGGGTCCATGTCAATCCGCAGCTTGCAATCACGCCGTGAAATCGACCCAGCACTTGCCGTCCCTATTGAGTTTCGTACACTGTAAGTCACGAATAAGAAACAGCTGCCTCACCCTTGCTACATTTGTAGTGTGGCTTACCGACGATTGTCTCACTATAGCTCATATACGATCTCCGAGTCGAAGCAAATCCAAGACATCCACGACCGCGACAAGGCTAAAGACACGGCTACCAAAGGTTCGTTCTCGAGCTCCTGCGTATTAATTGAGCATCTCTCTAAAAGAGTTGATCCAGAATTCTCTTCTCTCGAGTGGCATACAATCTCGACAGATGAAGCCCTCCGCCGTCTAAGCTCTTCCCCGACGATAGGTTTATCCGAAGAGCAGGTTGCGCGCAGAGTGAAACAATACGGGCGAAATTCTCCATCTCCACCTAAATCAACCGCTTTTCAGACATGGTTTGGATACTTTTTCAAAGGGTTTGGCCCCGTTCTTTTAGTCGGAGCAATTCTCGTCCTCGTCTCGTGGAAGCCACTCGGTCAACCTCCTGCTCTAGCAAATCTGGTATGGCGCAAAGTCCTCGGGGACGATAGAAGCTGACAGCAATAGGTCTTGGCCATCGTATTGTTTGCCGTCTTCTTTATCCAGGCACTCTTCAACGCATTTCAAGATTGGAGCTCGTCGCGTGTCATGAGTTCGATCAAGAATATGCTACCAGAGGACTGCATAGTAGTCCGCAATGCCGCCCAAATGTCCCTACCTGCATCGGAGCTTGTGCCGGGTGATATCGTTTCGATAAAGGCTGGCAACAAACTTCCCGCCGATGTTCGATTTCTCCAAGTCTCCAGCGATGCCAAACTCGACAGGTCGATTCTTACTGGTGAATCGGTGCCTCTCACTGCTTCAGTCGACTCGACTGACAACAACTACCTGGAGACCCGCTGCATTGGAATGCAAGGAACTCACTGCGTTTCGGGAACCTGTCTTGGTTTGGTTGTGGTATGTTGTCATTCTATATTACTTTTCCTTGAAATTTCATCCCGAAACCCCCTCAGCGCAGTGCTAATTAAGAACGTCATCAATTGGGTGTGGACATTGGTTTAATGAAGTCCAGCCGGCACTAACATAACCTCTTGATAGGCGACGGGTGATCGCACAGTATTTGGTCGCATTGCGTCTTTAACCCAGGAGCCTAAATCCAAGATGACCACACTTGAGAAAGAAATATTATATTTCGTAATAATAATTTGTTCCATTATGCTCACTATGATTGCTGTTGTTCTTTTAGTATGGTGAGTGAGTAATTGCCTTTTGCTAAGCCTTGTTTCTAATATGCGTCGATAGGGGCTTCTATATCCGGAAAGAGCATCCAGACTACATAAGTGTCCCAACTCTGATTGTGGACATCGTTAGCGTGGCGATCGCCTTCATTCCCGAAGGCTTACCTATTGCCCTTACGGCTGGACTAACGATTACGGCAAATATCATGCGAAACAATAAAGTCCTATGTAAATCTTTGAAGACTGTTGAAACCTTGGGGGCGGTTTCAGTAATCTGTTCCGACAAAACTGGAACACTAACGGAAGTAAGTGAAAGCACAAGCATTTTATCTACTTCCACAACTAGCTAACAAGTCCCAGAATCGAATGACGGTATCGGAGTGTACGATTGGCACGCATACAATTACACCGGACGGAGCCGAAGACGAGCTTTGCGAGAGCGAAACCCCGGCCACTGCTGGAATCGTTACAACAGGAGTCAGTCAAGCGAGAGCCATTGCGGCACTCTGTAATGCTGCGGAATTCGATGCCGCTGAGGTTGATGTGCCAATTGACCAAAGACGCGTCTTCGGCGACGCCACGGATCAGGCGATCCTGAGATTTTCAGAGCGCTTAGGCTCCGTTCATCACATTCGCCAGTGCTGGACTAAGACATATGATCTCGCATTCAACAGTAAAAACAAGTATATGATCAGGACCTTCTCTCTCGCCAGGAGAGATTGCCTCAGAGACACCCTGCCCGATCCCGAAACAGAGAGCTTTGCTACAGGCGATACGTGAGTTCGAACTTATCAGTATCCCCGAGCATGACCTGACTGGTGCTAACATGGGACAGCCTCTTAACGATAAAGGGGGCACCGGACGTTCTAATAAATAGATGCTCTTTCTTCACTAATAATGCCGGCGATACTCGACCCTTCGACAGTGAAGTGAAGGCTACATTCGAGGGGATGAAGAATATTTACAGCAGTCAAGGCAAGCGGTGTATAATGCTAGCTCGGAAGGTCATTCGCCAAGCAGATCTCCCAGATGCGCCTAACACGAACCAGTTCGAACAGACCGTCCTAGAACAAGCCAAAACAGAATTAACTCTAGTGGCGCTTGTAGCCATTGTCGATCCGCTGCGACCGGAGATTCGCAGCGTCGTCCGGACGTTACGTACCGCGGGCATTCGTATCTTCATGGTAAGTTGACGTGAAATTAAGCACCTACGCTTACTAACGCGTTGTGGTGGCAGGTCACCGGTGATTTTGCCCTAACCGCCCTTGCTATCGCCCAAGACGCCGGTATTGTTAGCAGGCCCTCACCACTTGTCCACGACGTCACCGCACTCAACCGGGAAGATGATGGAGCAAAACCATTCTCGATTTCTTCCAATCCACGTACTTCTATTGTCATTAGCGGGCCTGAACTCATAGGCCTCAATGAGTATCAGTGGCAACTCCTAACTGAGTATGAAGAGGTTGTTTTTGCCCGTACAACACCAGAGCAGAAGCTCCGTATCGTGCGTGAATTCCAGAAGAGCAGTGTAGTCGCAATGACTGGCGATGGTGTCAATGATGCCCCGTCTCTCAAAGCAGCAGATGTTGGTATTGCACTTGGCTCCGGGTCAGACATCGCGATCGAGGCTGCGGACATGGTTCTTCTCGAGTCCTTCTCCTCCGTCGTTGAGGCTGTTCAATACGGCCGCGTCGTCTTCGATAATCTAAAGAAAGTCATCTGTTACCTATTACCCGCCGGCAGTTTTGCTGAATTTTGGCCGGTCATCACTAGTGTTGTCTTCGGCCTGCCGCAAATTCTCTCTTCGTTTCTCATGATTATCATCTGGTACGTCAAATACGCATACCAAACCGGCGTTGGATTGGAGTTTTTAACTAATTAACTCGGTATAGTTGCTTCACTGATTGTGCTGCTGCAACCGTTATATCGTACGAGAAACCTGAAGCCGATGTCCTCCTGCGCAAACCGCGCAACGTCAAGAAGGATCGCCTAGTCAACTGGCAGCTGGTAACCCATGCATACGGCATCATCGGAATCCTCGAGACCGTTTTGTCCTTCTTCGTATCGTACTGGTATCTCCAGCGAAATGGGATTCCTTTTAGCCAGTTGTGGTTTGCCTTTGGCAAGATCCCAGATGGGATTGACCCAGATTATTATACAGAAAAGCTGAATATCGCGTCATCCATTTACTTTGTCAACCTTGTTGTCATGTAAGTTAAACCAGTGAGCCTACCCAATCACAGTAACCCTAACACTTTATCTACAGGCAATGGTTCAATCTAATGGCAGTTCGTACGAGACGTTGGAGTATCTTCCAACACCCCCCGGCCTTCAATAAACAAACACAGAACTTGTACCTCTTCCCCGCCATTCTCTTTGCTCTGTCTATGGCTATCTTATGGCTTTATATACCTCAGTTGCACTCTATTCTAGGCACTACCCCCGTACCTGTAGAGCACTGGTTTTTGCCATTTGCCTTTGGTACATTCATACTTCTATTCGATGAAGCACGAAAGTTCGTAGTGCGCAATCACCCAAAGTCCTTCGTAGCCAGGATGGCCTGGTAACAGGCTAATGAAATCATCTCGCTCATATTGTTTGCCGAAGTTTGATAGGGTATAAATTCGCCTCATTAGAATGAAAGTTGTATTATAAAATATAACCACGCAACTGCCGGATTTATCAGAAGACACATAAACAATGGCACAGCTACTTTATATAACTTCATAAAGCTTCATAAGGTGATTTGAAAGGCATTCCACCGAGAATGAATAGTATATCACTTACTGCAATCATAGGTCGCTACCAAGTATTCACCACGGTATGGTTAGTAACCAAGGCTGAGCAAACACTGTTATTATAGATCATTATCTTGTGAAAGTGGAAATAAGGAATGCGAGATTGAATAGTAGGTGGGAACAATTCTCTCTACTTAGGCCTTTATCATTCCTATGCAATATATAAAACCTGAAGATTGGATTCTCGAGATGAACTACAATTGGCCTCATTGTATCTAAGGCACGAATTAGTTAGTTAATATGCCTATAAGACCGTCTCCTCACTCATCTGCATAAGAGGATGCGGCGCAGTATGTGTCAGATTGGTATTCGTTTTAAATTAGCTGAGCACACCTCTGTTAGTTATCTGTCTATCTAAGCCCTAGTCCAAATGTCTGTTATGGGGCCTTGGGGGCACTATATACCAAAACGACATAACTTCCTTGGCATCATGCTGTTAGTGCGCTCCCAATCGAATTAAAATTGAAGGAAGATAGCATGCCTACTCTTCTTTCGGATAGTGCGGGCAATACTAAAATCCATGTCTGATTGCCTGGGGACTCCCACCTAGCTAGAACTAAATACCTATCTGGGTAAAATTGATTAGTATCTTAGGTAAGCGACTACCCCTATTTTTGTCACTTAATATCTAACCTAGGTACTTCCTGATTACCTTCCCTAGGTACCTGCACGCTGTGTCCTCAAAGCAAGTCTCGCAATATGACCGCGGACTGGGACAACAGAGCTGCTGCTCAGTCTAGCAACTTCTCAGCTACCGTGAGTGAGACGGACGACACGGCTCCCCTGGCCGATCATAGTGACTACCACCCTTTCATACAATCACAACGTCTGCGAAGAGCTGCTGGGGATGCTACCCGCTATCGAAACACATTTTTGAATTTCCTCAGTAAGCTAGCACATAGTTCCCTATCCTAATGCTCCCTACCACCTCATCCCGTTTTATCAATGACGACCACTAATGACCCGTTGGGTGTACATAGGACGGGTGTGTGTCCGGTTGGTATCGCGCAGTTTTGGTCATGATGAGGCGCAAGAACGACCCATGTCGCCCTCACACACATTATTACGAGATGATACTGGCGTCCTGTCCTTCAGGCAGTCATTGAAATTCATGTTTTTTTCCTCGTATCTCAATCACCTCATGATATTTGTACCGTTCGGGATTTTAACTTATTATCTTGGGTCACCTCGTTCGGTCGTCTTCGCGACCAATGCAATTGCGATTGTACCACTGTCCAATATACTGGCACATGCAACAGAGTGTATTGCTGCAGATCTCGGCGACGCAGTTGGAGCGTTGATGAACATAAGTTTCGGAAATCTCGTGGAAATTATTATGTTCTTCGCGGCGTTGCGGCGTAAGCATATTCTCATGGTCTCTCACTTTAGGATACCCCATAAGCAGATCTCATTCGGTTCAGATACCAGCCTTAAACTTACACTAACCCTAACTTGAGAGCAGATAATCATATACGAGTAGTGAAAAGCGCGCTCGTGGGTTCGATTCTAGTCAATCTTTTGCTAATACTAGGGACCTCTATCATTGCCGCCGAATTCCAGCCGGCCGACCTTGTATACGATATGAACAATGCCCAAGCCTTAGCGTGCCTGCTATCCTTATCAGTATTTTCCATTCTGATTCCTGTAAGCGGCTCGCGACACCTGCTCTTCTGCGACGATACTTAGCTACCAGATCATACCCTCCCACTAACCATATTTCCTCTAGATGGCCTTCCATTTTACATTCAAGCATAAACAAGAGCGGGAGGACGCTGTTCGAACCTTAAGTAGGGCTTCCGCCATCATCCTACTTATTGTCTACTTCATTTACCTCACTTTCCTTCTGGTGCCGCGACGGCGGACGACACCACTCGCCGATGAAGAGGTAAGCGACGCTCCACTTAAGGATTTGCGTGAAATAAGACTAGGAGACATAAAACCATATTCATCCTAGCTCAGAGCTAAAAGTGTGGCAGACGCATTTCTCACAACCATCACAAGAGGAGCAGCGGTCACAACCTTTTTCGCGCAACATGAAGTTCGCGGAGACGCAGTCAGGTCCGTCACCCTGGCGGTCGAGACTCCAAGAAAACGCTGAGGGAGGCCTTTGGGACCATCCAGAGGACCGCCCTTTCCAAAATAGCCGCAGAAGATCTTCTTCTCAGCCGCTTGGCCATGACAATGTGCAGCGATGGATAAAGGGCACCTCTAGTGCTTCAAGATCCCGTGCCTACTCACGACATGCCCCAAGTTTGAGCCAGAGCTCGTTCGGTACGACACGATCATTGCGAGCAAACGACATCGTCGAGCGATATAACGACGGTGTAGGCCAGGCTCATCCGCCGCAGAGGGGTGTGCCCAGTACCAGATTTCAGATAATCGAGCCGAACAATGAAATCGTGATGACAGAAGCAAATCCCAAGGTCAGCCGCTCGGCAGCAATAGTCGCGCTTACTACTTCTACTTTCTTTACGGCTATATGTGCAGAGTTGCTCGTGGATACAATCGGGTCCGTTATCAAGTCAAGCGGATTGACTCAATCTTTTATCGGACTCATCATCCTATCGGTCGTGGGTAATGCTGCCGAATACATAACAGGCGTCAGAGTTGCGGCGAGGGGCAAGTTAGACTTAGCCATCGGAGTTTCTTTCGGCTCTTCTATCCAAATCGCGTTGTTTGTCAGTCCACTCACTGTCATCGGTGGCTGGATTATGGGAAAAGACATGACCTTATACATGGGTGTATTCGAGACCACAGCGCTAGTTGGCGCCGCGATTCTAGTTAACTTTCTCATGGCTAACGGGAAGACGAATTATCTCGAGGGTACACTACTTTGTGCTTGTTATATTATTACAGGGTAAGTTCATTCCATGGTGGCCCTCACTAGCTATCATTTTATCGTCTGGTCACTGAGATGAAAATAGGATTGGGTCGTATTTCATCCCATGATCAATACATTTGGGACGAGGTCAACATCAATGGAAGAGAATCAAATGGCCAAAGCAGGAAAGGGAAAGGCGTTGTGAGAATGCCCAACATTGGCCAGTATGATTAATTAATATCAAAACTAACATAAAATTATTAAATTTCATCTATCAATTGCAACCTCCCATGGCACTCTTCAAGTATATTACGTTTGACTATTGCAGGTCATATCAAATGAGATATAGCTTGTATGATCAATTACTTTATATTGTTCGTTATTCCTATATTCTTTCGCATTTTTTGGATCAATCTTCACTGCTATCAGATTCTCGTTCTATGGTATTTGACCGGGAGATGAACGGCCCATGGGGGAATCACCAGGCGTACGAAGCTCGCCCCCTGAAGAGGCTGATAACGGTGGGAAGGAATGAAGAGGCTCTAGCCGGAATCTAAGGCACCCCTTCCAAGAAGAATTATATATGTATGCTAAGAAGTCGACATCAAATAGACTCTTCCCGCAGCTCTCATCAGCATGACCCTCGTACTCTCACAGTCTCTCGCCGTATGACCAGCTAATTATTCGACATGCTAAGGTGCCCTTAAGTCTAGATCTAAGCATTAACCTTAACAAACTCGCTTAAGTCATCTACTCTCTTAACTACTAGGCATCAATTCAGGTATGACAGTCGTAAGCTACACTACGCCAGGTGGAAATCACTCCTCGCGCAATCCGGGTGTAGTCAGGTCCCCAAGCCAATGCTGATTGATACCATAGCTCTCATACCAAAGACAGCGCGATAGTTGGCAGCGCATGTATCCAGCGCGACCTAGCGGTTACTGGGACCGGTGATGCACGGTAGGTGCGTCAGTAGATCGACAGCGACGGACTACTTCGTGGTCTCGGGCTACCCACCCACGGGTGCGCAGTGCGCGTCGAACGGATCGATGTGTGGGGGCCTCTCGTAGAGGCTGGCTGGCGCTTGAACTAGGTATGGTATCCCTGTTCTTCTGCCTGTTATGCGTACTAAGTAACTGAGGGCGTGGGTCCGGGGGGTTGCGTCGGACATTTTGGCTAGCTATGGACTCGCAGTCTGCGTATAGAACTAACAGGGATATTTTCCCCCAAATGGGTGCACTCAGATAGGTTAAATATGATCCGTAGACGCAATTCGACAAATGGCAATCCTATGTACCTATTCACTAATGAGCCTCCGCGCTATATTGCCAGCCTACAGGCATTGCCGCCAAGCCGATTGGCATCACTTCTCTAGAACCATATGCCTCATTATCTGCTCAAGGTGGATTTAGGGGGTTATAGTTACCTAGGATTTTGTCTGGGGCTCTTGGTAACACTACTATTCTTCGAAAGGTGGGTGGTAGAGTAGATCTAACAAAAGAAAAAAACCTTTATTAAAGGCATTTAACCACATGCTACAATATTATGATGGTCATATATTTTCTCCTATTAGTGACGATAGAAAAATAATAGAAATAGCTATTTAAGTGCATAGAAGTTCCCGCTGTCTTACTAATAGTCCAGACGAGTAAAGTGTACAGCCCTTCCCTGTCAGCCGTACAGTATACCAAAACCGCGAAGCCTTTCCCATGAGAACTGAGAGTAAATTTCATTCTTACCAACGACCAGCTCAAGGTATCCGATTCGACAGCTAGCTAGGCGTTGCCAGCTATATCTACTTGTGTGTCGTAAAGTGTATGCCTGCATGGTACCGGCCACCATTGCCATCAGATCTGATTTTATGAGCGACCTTGTGTTTCTTAAAAACAATAGGCTCTCCTGAGGGACCTATGATACCAGTCTAATTAGTACATGATAGTAACTGAAAAGCCCAGATCAGATTCCAATCCAGGATACTAATAAAGCTAAACTGACTCGTTTTCGTGCCAAATTGCCAGATGACATGGATGAAGTGATCGGTTTTTTCTGGATTGATGTCGACATCTACAGTAATAGTAGATCGACCTGACTCTATCTCTAGCAGGGCTGGAGCGTCTACATCTTTATCTTCTAGCAAGCACAGACCAAGTACATCCAGGAGGCCGCGGTCTAGAAGAACTTTTCGGAGTTCCTCGAGAAACTCTCCGTGTCGCTCAGTGGTCAGCCTAGGGATCGGCAAGGCAGTAGCGTGAGGATAGATGAACTCGTAAGGCGCAAGCCCACTATCGACGAAGCGCCAAGCAGCTGGCAAGATGTTTTCGCTACCTTTGGGGCTTTTATGAATGTCCCAAGGAACTGCGGCATTGCCGAACTGCACCAACATCTCCGGAGCCATGAGTTCAAAATGATTGTGGAGAAGGATAATACCAAAATCATTTTGGGTGCCGTGCTTCACAAATATTTCACCAATGGCGGCGGTGAGGGCCTGAATAGCGCCAGATGGTTCGGCATTACGACCCGCGTCCAGTACTGGAGGCAGGCTGTCATAGTGCTTGGGATCATAAGGAAGTAGTTCAACAGACATCATCAGACAAGGCTATGAGAAAAGCTGTTTCTGTGAGATCCGGTGTAAATAAATGGGTGCCCTTTTCCCACGGCACGAAGATATGGGAGAGTTGAGGTGAAAAGATTGGAGAAAGGTTTAGAATTCTGGGGAAATATGTGCCTATTATAAATGCGATTATTAATTCGCTCTTTGAGTGAGGGGGGCTTTCATTTGCTGCAGGCCTCAGCCTGCGGCCAGAAGAAACAGAAGAAACCTCATATGTCCAAGCCAGACCTAGATCTAACGTAAGCATTTATCATCGCGATGTCGGGAGTGGCTTTGGTCCTACCACACCAATCTAGAGAATCAAGGTGTGATTTCATTGGAGGAGCAAAGTAGCCTATCACTCTCTTCTTCCCGCGAGAGAAGGCATATTTAAAGAAGAGGATAAAATCCAAGGCAAGACTTTCATGGGGGCAGTGGAAAGTCCTTGATACCAGTATAAATGCATGGTGCTTGCTGCATTCATAAGTATACATTTGTCAGGAATCAGGGCCCCTAGGCTGGGTATACGACCCATATGCACACATACTTCGAAAGGGATTCTTCCCTTCTTCAAGCTTTAGTTTTAAAGCAGATACCTACTTTCAAAATATTATTATTATTATACCTAACTTTACTTTTTAGTTCGTAATAACATTAAAGTACTAAAGATTATTTAACGTTAAGTGTGCTAATAGTTTAATATATTTAATTAATAACTTATAATTGAACTTTTTAAAAAACTAAAAGCTTATTAAATAGCACATAATAAACAAATAAAACAACTGCTAGTTATTAATATGTACCTAAGCAACTAAGCCTACCTAGGTATTTACTTAATAAGGTTGCTTTGTTGTAAGGGTATTAGTCATTAGGCAGCTATTTTTGACACCTGTCTGTCAGTTGGCTACTTCTCCAAGCCCATGCATGTATCGCCACAAGAAGTCACCATCCAACCAGCCATCTTAACCAGTCATCCTACGATCCGGTCTATTTTAAAATAGTGAATTACATTTTCCTAATCTCGTTCCATCGGCGAACCCATCAACTACCAAATTTACTCAATATTGAGAATGCCTTCTAGTCCTTCGGACTTCACCGAGGAGTGGATTTGGGGAGATGATGCCGAAACAACTGTCTTCGCTCAAGGCTATGGCAATGATCGCACTGTCATCTTCAGCTTCCGCTTGGACTCCTCCCAGATCCCGACATCTCTCCCTAATCGCATCTGCAACAGCTTCCACGCGCTCGAAGTACCCGAAGCGGAGTCTTTTCCCAACCCCGATGAGATGCGAGACTCATTGTGGAGTGCCGTTCGTGGCGTTTGGCCAGTGTGCCTACAGCATGAGTCTATTTCCCGTATGGACACCATAGTTGATGTTGGCGATGAGGATAGAACCACAGGACGGGCGGCTTGGAAAGTTTACAGCCATCCGTGGTTCCCCCGATTCCTGCAGATCTTGGCCGACACAGATCGTATGACCTTACAATACCTACCTTCCACTCTAATAGGCTGAAGTGCTAACGAACCGAGTAGTCGGTCGTACCACTATGAACGGCTCCCCCTACAATGTACCATTCGAATGTCTTGTGCGATACGAGCAACTTGGAGGTCACGGCTGTGCTACCAGAGTCCGGCTCAATAGTGATGCGAAAGACTTCTATGTGTTCAAGGGTATCGACTTTCGGACATTTCTGGCACAGAGTGATGATGAGGGCAACCCCGCTATCAAACATACAGTCCGAGGCTGGCACAACTCGAACATGTTGTTAAACATAATGCCAGCTCACCCAAACATACTACCGGCACCTCTATTCCTCGTAACAGTAGACCAAGGCGCCGAGAAGCTTGTTTGCGGCACAATACAGCCGCTGTACGTAGGTGGGGATGTACGCTCAAGCATCGAGGCGTCAAACTATAAGGGCCAGCGACTGCCCCTGGAGCTGAAGGCCCATTGGTGCCAGAACATGGCAGCAGCATTGCTGCATACTCACCGAGTGGCCAAGTCCTATCATATGGATATCAAGCCCGGTAATTTCTTAATTGATGAGCACCAAAACCTCGTATTATGTGATTGGGAACAGACAGATGCCCCATCTACAACATTGGCACCGGAGGCAGACGGGACTTGGGATGTCATGGAAGATGACGTCATGGGAACGGGAGATGGCGTTACGGAGAAAGGAGATTGTAAGCGCCGCCGGCTCCGGTATACGAAGTATGATGGCCCACCCCGCCGAAACGTGCCAGAGGATGCTCTTGGTGACGCGGCTTGGCACGCTTGGAATGTTTTCCCTCTTTGGAATAAGACGCAGCCCTTCGCACTGGAACTCGCTGAAGTGTTCAGTCTAGGAAGGGCGATGTGGATGCTTCTCCGGCAGCCCGAGATGGAGTTCGATCATGTTGATCATCCTAATGACCTTCATACCGACTGGGCTAGCTCTGAAGACCTACCGGAGCTGTGGAAAGAATTTGTGAACCAGTGTATGGATATGGACCCGAATAGAAGGCCAGATATGTTGGAAGTTTATCAGTTTTGGGATACAGAATGGAATACTTTGAAAGAGGCTCGTGTCCCCGCTTGAACACATGCTTCAACAGCAGTCTGGCTTCATATAGGGATTAAAACTAGTAATAATGCGGCATCATGAACGGCTGTTGATCTACAATGATTAAATAAATAGGACGGCTCATATACCCAGCCTTCGCCTTTATTCCAAGACGCTTAACACAGGTTCATATAGAAAGCCGAACTATACATGCGTCCAACTTTTACATGTGTCATTCTATCACATGAAGAAGCTTTTACGCCAGAACTGGCATTTATCTCTTTCAATGATTCCTTCCGCTCTTCACTTGCTTTTCTTCCCTTCTCCTGCTATATACGTATCAGTCCCTTTCTATTCACTACCAGTGGTTCCCCTTCGCGTAAAATCTTGCACGTTATAACTAGTGAGAGCTGAGAGCTAGACACTGGTGCCTCGGGTGATCTAGTTGCTCTATAGGTTCTACACTGCCAACTGCCGAAGTAAAGCTCTAGATATTAAGAGTATAATGCTATCACGCGGACTCTCAGAGGTGTCACATCTTGTGTCTTGTCTGCAAAAGGATGTGACTAGACTTGAGTAGGCCCAGAGCGCCATTAGCACCCGATAAGTGTGTTGGTTCTGGAACTTGTTGTTAGTCACGGCTCTCGTATAGAATCGTGGTACCAAAAAGCAGGACACTTACTACTGCGCCGAGGGTACTTAGGGCGTTACTACAGACCGGGAAGCGAGTCGAAAGCCCGAGGTATCGCTAGATCAACGTACGAATAAAAACGACCTTAGTTTTCAAGTCTATTGTTGCTCAGAACGTCCTATTCTTGAGACTAGTAGCACCGAACATCCATGGTCCTATATTTGGGCACAAAAACATGGCTATAGGGGGACGACGCCCTCATACGCCCCCAAGTGTGGCACAATAGCCTCGACGTGAGCGATGTTAGTGGTGGTAGTGACCCTGCCTTTTCAGGTGTATCGACCACCCCGGTAACAAGCGCAAGGTCAGTAACGAGAATCCTTCAGGTTCAGCAAGCTATGGATGATTATCACGAAGAAATTATTCGGGCGAGACCAGCTAAACCCACGACCTCGAGTGCCATTCAAGGAGTGATGGTGATAGATGCCGAAGGATCCTGAGGAGTGCATGGTGTTCCGCCTACAATGATGCTGTATGGCCGTGCAAGCCACTGTTGCCATCTCTTCCCTAGGTATCCGTGTATATGGGACAATACCCGATGTCCAGCGTCACGGATAACCCAGGATCCTCTTCGTCTATGGAGGACAATAGAGTAGTGGGCGAGGATCGCAAGGGCCTCGGGTCGTCGCAGCTCGAGAAGATCAATGAAGTCATCTGATGTGGTGATGAGCCAAGAGAAGGCTTGGTGTGTTGACGCCGAAGGGAAATCCACAACGTTTTCATAATCCAAATAATTCTGGAGCGCATCAAGCGATTCCTCGCAAGTCTGAATCGATGAAGCGCTGAGGTCGGCTTGGCCCAGCATCTCCCGGAGTCCTCGGCACTCCTCGAGTGAGATTTTCTCCGTGGTATGAAACTTGTCGGCTTGTAGGATGATGGGGCCCACGTCAGTCTGAACCAGACAGTCCCACCAACTCTGCATGACCACATTGATCCCACGAAGGAGCCTAATACAGCCAACCAGTCGCTCCAGGAGAGTTCCGAGATCCGCATCCGGCAACGAGAAGGTCTCCCAAAAGACACATAACGCCAGCAGATGAGAGAAGAGGAGTATATCTAAGCAGTTAGTGGAGTCAATCTTCTGGAGAATATCCCAGCAACTGGCCAGGGCCGAGGATTGAAGCTTAGCGGCGAGATCGCAGTAGTAGGTTGCTCGATCAGGCCGTCTCAAGCTCATGTGGCAAGCTGACAGAGCCAATACCTCATCGAGCAGGAAGGACGACACAAGGGCGCGCTCAACGATCGCCCGGTGGTATAGCTCGGTATGATTTTCTTCCACAACAATCGTTTTGTATACTTCTGTGGTGAAATGGTGAAACAATTCGACATGGTCAGCATTGGCACTGGAGCCCAGTGCGTGAACAAGCGCTTGTGGTCGAAGAAGACTCGTAGATCCTCCTCCTGGACTTTGAATCAAGGTAGAGCTAGAGGGACTCGTGCCGGAGAGAATGGTAGTACTTTGGCTGACTTGGTGCCCTGATGTTGCTCCTGCTGAGCCGGCCGGGGTGCGGTAGACACAGTTTCTGGCGGAGAATGTGCACTTGCGGCAAATCGGGCGTGCCTCATCGCATTTCAAGTGTCTCCGCTTGCACTCAATACAACCAGTTCGCGTCTTAGTATGGCCTCTACGGGCCATCTTTCCCAAGGCTGTCTTTGTAGTGCCGTAGAGCGGTATCTAAGTACTATGGATTCTGTTGTCGATGAGATGTGAGAGGTAGGGAGCTACCGCCTATGCCGTTCTACTTAGCGAGGTTCCATATCTCTCGTCTTATACCCGAATACGCGAACCCCTGTCATCCTAGGCAGATAGTTTTCATTCTAGGCATCCATTCAGTGCCGACATAGCCCCCAGTCCTGCCCCAGACTAGACACTAAGCCAATATCCACCCCCCAGATAGTCATGGCTACTTAGTACCTAAGCCTACTGTCTTCTTTCCACATCGGCTTTAGCTCGTAGCACTTGACGAATCAACAACAGCAATTAACAGCATATGAGCCGTATTAGGTATAGAACCCCATACCGAATACGCGTATACACCGTCAGTCAATAAGGAGGCGAACCATCTCTTCACATCAAGCCCCAAACGTCTTATCCTACTATAAATGGTTATGAAGGAGCCTTTAGTCAAGGATAGTATATTCCTAGAGCATATATGTGTACGAGGAGCTATCCATAAACTGACATGCCTACGAGATAGATAGCTATCTGTCGCGAGTTGAGGAATTGAATAATTGATCCCTGGTTATCAACACGTTAACCGATAGCTATCCGACGTCACCCTACGTTGGCGATATCGCTGGGGAAGGGTTCTAGAATAGCTATCTAGGTTACAGTGATGGGCTTGGGGGACCTATCGCGGTGCACATATGTTATATCGAGCTCGTATTAAGAGAGCAAGGTACGAGGTATGGCCCAGTATGAACGAAGGGCCCACCTCACATCCTCGTAGCGTATGCACTTGGCATAGCATACCGCTGTGGTAGGAAGCCCGTTCTTAAAAAACGTAATGTATGTGCCCAGTAATACTAATAACAGCTCACCCCCGGAGATACAAAGACATCGCACTTTCATTATGGCGGGTTTCGTAGGGCTTGGCCAAGTGAATGTAGTTATTTCGGGTTCGTAGACACTCCGGTGTTAATCCCGTTGTTCAGCTTCCATGGGGTTTTGACGATGGCCCCCGACTATTTCAACGACAGCTATTCCTCCTCGTAGTAGATCTCTTTCCCAATGTCTATAAATCCCTCTACGTCTCCGAGCGCGATAGACAAAACTATTTCTATGGCGTCGCCGGATGCCGAAGATCACCACTGCAAGTCAGAGGCTATGGTAGGCAGTGCAGAGCAAAAGGAACCATGTTCCACGGAAGAGAGCACTCACGAACGCCATGGCGCCACGATCCCTATTCTCGTTGGATGGGAGGAGCCCGAGAATCAAGACCCGGCGAACCCTCTAAACTGGCCAGCAAGACGTAAATGGGGAAACATCGCCCAGCTGTCAGCAATCACCTTCCTGACGTATGTTTCCCACGGGTTCTTGATAATGATATTAAATTTTGATATACGCCGGAGCGCAGCTAATTATTATACATATACCTAGGCCGCTTTCTTCGTCTGCCTTCGCGCCCGGTGTTCCACTTGTCATGGCTGAATTCAATAATTATTCACCCATCCTTGCGACTTTTATCGTCTCGATTTTCGTTCTTGGCTTTGCGACAGGCCCTCTACTCATAGCGCCTCTTAGCGAGATGTATGGTCGAATTCCAGTTTACCATGTTTGCAACGTTCTGTTTGTGGTTTTCACCGTCGCATGTGCCGTCGCGTCGTCATTTGGTCAGCTCCTCGCATTTCGTTTTCTAGCAGGCTTTGCCGGGGTCGCTACGGTAACATGCGGCAGTGGGAGCATTGCGGATATGATACCGCGCGAGCAAAGGGGCAAAGCCATTTCAGTGTGGTCTTCGGGGCCTCTACTCGGGCCGATCGTAGGACCAGTGAGTATTTCTCTTAGCTATTTTCTCCTAATTTTGGCGGTTTCTAGAACACAGACTTTCCCTTTGGATAAAAATCACGTCTAGAAACACCGAAGATTCTCGTAGACGATACACAAAATGGTGATGACTAATTCCGAGTGTCCTAGGTCATTGGTGGCTTTCTTGTCGAGGCAAAAGGTTGGAGATGGGCCTTTTGGCTAGTCGCCATTGTGGTATGTCTTCCCATTTCCAAGTCAAGCCTCGTGATGACATCTGAGTAATATTTTTATGACTGCAGGCAGGCGCTTTCACTTTAGCAGGATTTTTCATCCTTCAGGAATCCTATTCGCCCGTGCTTCTAGAACGAAAAGCACGAAAGCTTCGCGAAAGTACTGGGAATAACGCATACCGGTCGAAACTAGACAACGGCAAAAGCAACAACCAGATGTTGAAAGAGGCCCTTATCCGTCCGATGAAGCTACTTATCTTTTCGCCCCCAGTTACGCTCATGAGCATATATATCGCCATTCTATACGGTCTATCCTATATTTTGTTCACGACATTTACCTTCGTCTTCCAAGAACAATACAACTTTACCGCCTCATCGGCAGGTCTATCGTTTCTGGGCTCCGGTGTCGGCACCTTACTCGGCCTCTTCTACGGGTCTCTCATTAGTGATCCGGTTATCAAGAAGGCGGTCGACCGGAAAGGTGCAGCAGAGCCGGAAGATCGTCTTACGTTTATCATTACTATACCAGCTACGTTAGCCATTCCGGCGGGCTTCTTTCTCTATGGATGGGCAACACAAATGAAACTTCACTTCATCATACCCATGATTGGGAATGCTTTAAATGGATTCGGGACGATCGCGGTGCTGATGTGTATTCAGACATATCTTATTGACGCCTATACTCAGCATGCAGCGAGTGTTATAGCAGCCAACGCTGTGCTTAGAAGCCTCCTAGGAGCCTTGCTACCACTTTTCGGTTTGAAGGTCTATGACTCTCTAGGCCTTGGTTGGGGAAACACGCTCCTGGGATTTATTGCGCTGGCCTTTGCCCCTCTGCCTTGGCTGTTCAGAGTTTACGGTAGCAGAATCCGGCAAAGGTCCAATGCTTAAATAACTCAGTCGCATAGATGATCTAAAGAAAACATGTACTTCCATCAACACTATGATGTAGCCCCGACAGAGACGGTTTACTTTTTAATAGCTAGACACCTACTCCACTGCCTACGTCCTTCCAGAACAGTCGCCTTTATATTTTGCAAATCGGGAGCGTGGAGCGTTTATTCCTTTGATTTTATTTTATAAGAAATAATGTGTGATGAAATGCCATTATTATCTTCTACGTCTATCTACCTATTTGGGTACTAGTCACATGTTCAGTCTGCACTAATATAGGTAGTTTGCGAACTGTGAAGTTGACCTCTTTAAGATCGTTATTACAGAGATTTAAATTTTGGGATTTTACACCGCTTGCTCCAAAGCCCGCTTAATTGAAAGAACTTGTCATTTCTACGCAACAAGCTATCTTAGACAATACCTACTTCATCAAGATTCAAATATACTGTGTATAGGAGCAGGAATATGTTGCAGGACCCGCATTTCAACTGAAAAATGGAGTTTCTTTTTGCAGGGGTTCGCGTATAGAACCATACGCGGAAGCTCGAACACTGATGTCGTATTTCCCCGGACTTATGTACCCACTGATAGTATTACGAGGTACGAGGTACGAGGAGTGACGTAGCAAAATACAACTCTGAAACGGAATGGCATGGCGCCGAGGAAATTGTATTATATTATGCACAGCCCTCGTCTGTATTGTAGTATTTCAGCATGTATTAAACAGCCGCAAAACTCTTGCCAATTCGTTCGTTGCACTCACGGATTTCTCGGGGAGTTGGCTACACCATCATGTTATTATTTCAACTGGCGGAAGGATCACGACTTTTATCTTGGCAAGCTGCGGGGGTTATTATCTTATTGATATGCGCCACTAACTTGGGTATAAGCTGCGCCACAGCTATCTACAACTTATATCTACATCCCCTACGCAAGTTCAAAGGCCCCAAGTTATGGATCGCATTTCCCATTCTCAAGACTATTGCACAGCTTCGAGGCCAGTTAGACTTCCGAACTAGACAATTTCACGAGAAATACGGCCCCATAGTCCGCGTCACGCCGAATGAGCTGACCTTCACAACGGCCGAAGCTTGGAAAGACATTTACGGACATGGCCACGCCGAGTACCCTAAGGTCTTCCCCGAAGGTTTCCGGAAAGGTCGGGCGGCCGAAATCATATCTTCCAACGCCCACGACCATTTCCGATTCCGCAGGGCTATGCTACCTGCGTTTTCCGACCGAGCACTTGCCCTTCAAGAGTCCATCATTAGAGAATATGTGGATTTGCTTATCCAAAAACTGGGCGAGGTTGCTGCGAAGAACGGACCTAGTACGAATATGGTCAAGTGGTATACACACACGACGTTTGACCTGATTGGGGACCTCGCCTTTGGGGAGTCGTTTGATGGGTTGAAGTCTGGAAAGGAGAACGCCTGGGTGTCAAACATCGAAAAGATGATGAAACTTTTCCCGATTCTAATTCTGGCAACCTCATCGCGAATTCTATCCAAACTGCTTCTTTACCTCGCCGGAGACAAGATCAAGAACTCGCAGGCTAATCACCTCAGCATGGTTCACAGGCTGGCGGCGAAACGGATGAATAACAAAGACCAAGAACACCGAGGCGACTTTATGGATTTTATCATGAGGTCTCAAGGACAGGAGCATGGGCTCACCGATGCAGAGCTGACTTCGAATTCAGATACTTTGATCGTGGCCGGCTCTGAGACCACAGCCACTCTGCTGTGTGGTGTGACGTATTACCTTCTGAGCACGCCAAGTGCCTGGGACAAGTGTGTTGCAGAAGTGCGAAACGCCTTCGCCAGAGCCGAAGATATATCGTTTCAGTCAGCCAGTGCGCAGTTGCCATACATGCTGGCCTGTCTCGACGAAGCTTTACGGCTTTTCCCTCCTGTCCCGTCAGTATTATTCCGCCGGACTCCTAAAGATCAGGCGGTGGTAGTGGATGGAATGGTGATCCCACCGAATGTAAGTTACCTCAGAGCTCAAGCCAGTGTATCCGTATCTATTCACAATAACCTGGCTAACGCAATCGGAATACTTACGTAGACTGCTGTCGGCGTCCACCACATGGCAGCCTACCATTCCCGCGATAATTTCCACGACCCGATGACATTTCATCCGGAGAGGTGGCTACCACAAGCACGCGAGGATGAGAAATCGCCATTCTACAACGACAAGCGCGAGGCACATAAGCCCTTCAGTCTTGGTCCGAGAAATTGTATTGGTCGAAACTTAGCGTATCACGAAATGCGGATTATCCTCGCAAACGTGCTCTGGCACTACGATATGAAGTTAGATTCTAGTTGTGAGGGTTGGGCGGAGAACCAGAGGACCTTCGCTCTCTGGGAGAAGCCACCTTTGCTTGTTCACATTGCTGTTCGGGGCAAGAAAACACGCGCGTGATTGATATATTGCTTCAGGGCCTGGCTTGGGTATAGACCATCTTATTTTCACCCGATTTTGATGTCATAGCGCGGAATCTTCTCATAGCCGTGTATAGTTCAGATATTAGATACCTGGACTGGGTTTAGAATCGATGAAAGAGCTAGAAATTTAAAGAGCTTCGCATTCGCCGTCGCGTCTTCGGTATCATGTGCTTATCAGCGGCATAATCACTAACTAATATTGATAAAGTGGTAGTTTTAGGTGGATAGTGTGGCATTGCGGAGTCCCACTATCGGTGGCGTTTAATTTCGCGTCGATTTTCTCTATAACCACCATTATTGTCGCCAAACAGGGACTAGCTTTGTGGCTGTTTGGGCGCGCCCCCTTCCCAATGACGCTTGTAAACGCTGTACCAGTTTTTGGGTCAAGGAAATAACTAACCCTCATGCTCGAGTTAAGCCCTAAAAGCCATTGTTACTATATGTGACCCCTTTTTTTTTCTGATATCACTATCAATTTGCGAAGAAATAGCCCAAGCAGCTGGAGGCATTGAGCCTCTCCAATAGTAATACGCGGATTGCGTTGAGGATTTGAATTGCTTATATGTCGGGCAGGCTCATCGAGCAAAGACGGGAACCTAGGAATAAAACAAAGATAAATGAATTACAGAACGTTGACTGCGTGTCCATGAGAGACCCCGTATTCTAGACCGAGCGTTTTCTCCACGTACTCACACGTAAGTAGGTGAGGTACAGCCATAGTATCTCCTACCTACTCCATCGTCTAATACTACAACCATTTTTCTTTTTGGAATACATATATATTAGTACAAGGCCATGAGGAGATATTTGACGCCACCGACGCAAATGCCCCCCATCATGCAGGGAAAGTCAGGGCCGTTCTTTTACGTTAATTCATAAACTTTCCGCCACAGCCGCCACACAGCTCAGCCGAGATATCCTGCTTGACAATCTCTCTAAGCTGGGGTGCCATATTCAGAAGTTCCTCTGATTTGAGGCATTTCATGCCACAAACGCCACAAGTGCGGGAGACGTTTGGCGCAACGATCGGGACGCCGGTATTCGCGCAGTTCTCTGTTGTAAAAGAGAAAAAGGGAAAAGTCAGCCTACGAAAAAGGAAGAGGGGAGGAAAGAAACTAGACCATCTAGCCCCTAAGTTAGGATAGGAAGAAGCTTACCAAACACATGCCCGTTCCTACAGCACGACGTGGTCCCCCAGGGCACAAGCGGCATCTCACAAAAGACGCACACCTGTCTCTGGGCAATCGTCAAGAAGTGGTCTCGCAACGCGGCGAGATCATCACGATTCCCTCGGGCGGCCGCAGGCTCCGAGAAGCCAGGGACCGGTGACCCGCCGCCATACATCCACTCCCAAGCCCTGGCCTCGGTGCTCAAGGCATCTCGTTCGCTCCCTCCGTCTCCGTTCCCGCTATCATACCCATGGCCACGCAGCGGGTGCGAACCAAACAGAACGCGGCACTTCAGTCCCGCGAAAGTATCGCGTTCTAGCTCGATGGTGCTGTGAAGACTAATGAGAACGGCACTCGTCGCGCCGCCGGGGCTCGCCGTGAGCCCCCATATGCGCACGCGGTGCAGGTGGATCTGATCCTCGGTATCAACGCCGCGGATGCCGGGGAAGGCGGCTTTCGCGTTGTCGTCATCTTCGTCGCCATCAACATCAACGTCGAAGTCAGAGTCTGATTCCATCTCGCTATCGAGATCGTCTTCGTCCGACTCAAAGCTAGCCTCGTCGCGCCCCTTCTCGCCTGTCGGCCCCTGGCGGTGAGCAAGGGCGCGCGGCAGCTGGTGTTCTATGATCTGCGTGATTTCCGTAGCCCAGTCCAGGCTAGTGGTCTCCGTGCCATCCTCTCCGCTCGGCGGGGGCATAATAAGATTCGTCTGGTGCCAGGCTGGGTTGTCGTGTGTGGCGGAGAGGCGGACGAGGGTGTATGCTGGTGTAGGGGTCTTTTGTGAGTTCGAAGGAGGGTGAATGATTAATCCTATACCTACGCATCAGAAGGAAAGAACGGGATCTCAATTGTCGCAGAAACAAACCTGTAATGGGATTTTCCATGTGTATCAAGTCTTCTTCTGCCGGGTACACCGTCTCACACTGTTCTGTCGTATGCTTGGTCACAGGAGAAGTGTGGTCAAACGGCAACTCAAAAGCCTGGACTTTCGTAGGTGATGCAATGACGCCTCGACAAACGTTGGAGCCCGGCAGCGTCCAAATCTACAATGACATTAGTCCTACCATTAAGGAAGCTCCGGAGATAGTCAAAGTCAAATACCTGATCTTCCCAAACTACAAAGGCATCTGTTGAGAGATGCAGACATACACCGCTTGCATCGGCACGACCGACATGAATACTGGGTAATCCATCTTGGCTTCCAGCTTCGTCGATGGTGACTTGTCTGAACCCGATGTAGTTATGCGCTACGTATGAGAGGATGCTCGTCTGCGAACTGCCTCTCTTCAGCCAGGGACCCCAGCTCAGAGCAAATGAAGAACTACTATGGACGTAATCAGGGTCCGTCGGCTTAGAAACGATTAGCTAAGCCCTGTGAGTTGCGTAATATCCTAAAACCAAAGCACAACACAACACGACACAGCACTTACATCTGTCGGCGCGGGATGAGGTCCCTCGGCCGTGAAGCGAGCGACTTCTAACACCTTCCAGGTCCCAGGGTGTCCGGGTTCCGCGTTCGCATCATGTGTCGCGCTCATGAGGAGCACAACAAGCTCCCGATCACTATTCAAATACGCTAAAACAGCCGCCTTCACACGCGTATCCCCCGCCCATGCCAAGGCTGTGACGCACTCCTTCTTCTCAATAACATCGCGTCCCTGGGCGGCCGGCACAAGGAACCCTCCACCCACATGCCACGCCGCAATCCAAGGGCGCATAGTCCTCGCATTGGGGTTGGTGGCTCCGGCGTCAGCGGCAGCCCCTTGGCAGTACACGGTGAGGATGCCAGCTGCCGTGAGCACGGCAAGCACAGCCCTATTCATGCGGCCGAGGCAGCCAGGCGACCAGGCGAGGGCCACGGTGTGGTTAAGAGTGCTGCCATGGCCGGTGATGACATTGCCGCCAGCGCCCGTGAAGAAAGTATACCCGGCGAAATCATGGCCCACAGCCTCAAATAGGTGTCTGTTGAGCTCGGGGCTCTTCAGCGGCGCGACGGGGAAGCGTAGCGCGGCCTCGTCGTACTGGCGGGGACCATCGTAGCGTGTGCGTGCCGCCGCACCATTTGCGGCCGATGCTGCCGCTGGGCGCAGGGAGAAATCAGGCACGTAGACGAGCACGCAGTCGTCGCAGCCTATGGCCAGCTCGTTATCAGGCGACCAGGCGATATTGTGGGTTGTTTTTGGCAGGATGGACAGATTGAAGGATTCAAGGGGGAGTGCGTGGGATGGGCTCATCGCAGTAGTAGTAGCAGCAGTTGACATGGTGAACTGAGCTAGCCAGCTGACTTGAGTTGAAGATTCAGCCTTCTTTCTTTTCTTCTCTCCTCTGTAGCTCGAAAAGTAGATTGGTAGGGCCCCACCCCGCTCTATTAAGTTGTAATGTGTGTGCTAGTCTTGCTCAATGGAACGAGGCCGGCATGTTGGTGATTTATGAAAACGTGGTGTTGCTATGATGGGTTTTGTAAGATGCCTGACTGCATCGGATGGATGGTGCACTTGGAAGAGGGTATGAATTGTGAATCATGGTTCCAAGCATTGGCAATCTGAAAGTGAGTTCATTTTATAAAATCTAAAGTTGAGTTCCCATCAATGGGACAATGCAATGACGCGATCCGAGATATAATATTTTATTATAAAGTAGGTAGCTAGGTAGGTAGTGTTAGAAGTGGAAAGAGAAAAAAAGCGTGCACGAGGTGGAATGGAAAGTTGAGTGAGTGATGGGTTCTGCATACGGTATAGGTGTAGTGCTAGATACTTAGCTAAGTAGGTACTACCTAACCTTCACTCACTCACTCACTTACTTTCATTACATTACCTCGCAAATGGCAATATTCTCATGTCTTTTAAAATGTCGTCAAACATATAAATATTATTAATGCTTACTTTGCCTTCCTTTTCAAACTCCTTAGTCAAATCTGAGGTTCACTGGCCGCAATCCGGCTAGTACCGTCTGTGGTCGTCCGTTGCTCCCGTATAAATAAATGCTGCCACCCATGTGTCTTTCAAGAACGCTGCCAAAACATTTGCTTTCCCTTCTTCTGGTTACTACTACTATTTTTACAATCATCACTCGGTAATCCGTATAATTCGTACACATCTTTATGACCTCCTAGCTCCTTCTAAGTAGGACCCTAGAGTCCAGAGTGCAGCACAGCCCGCCAGCGTTATCGCACCCACCACCTTCTTGCTCCACCAATTGTCGTCTGTGAGTGACTTGGCCAGTTGGATTCTCTTTTTCGGTCGAGTTTCTGTGTTGGTTGCTGTAGTGCTGTTCTTGGCCTCCAGGTCCTGCTGGTCCGCCATAGCGCGTAGTCGAGCAATGGTCCGACTGAGCGCTAGCATCTCGTCGTCTACCGTCGAATTCTTGGCTCCATCCACCTCGATGTTTTGAATGTTCCCAAAGAAATCTGTTAGTAGCCGGCTCCGAGCCACGTCGGCCCCCCCGTTGAATAGGTCGTACCGGACGCCTGCGTTGGAATGTATCTTCTCGTATGTGTAACTGTCGAAGAGATCCCCGACCGTCTTCTTGCTGCTCAGGTCGCGCACCTCCGACTCGAGGAATTCGAGATTGTAGTACGTGTATCGGTCAATGACGGCCACGCCCACGTCGTTGTCGGCGTGGTGCGAGTAGGATGACTGGTCGAGCTCCGACGAGCCCGTGGCGATGATGTTGGGCGAGTATAGCTTGCTGTACATGGTGTTGGCCTGGCACGTGTCGATCATGAAGAGAATCTCGTGATATCTATACATTTCGTTCCATATGATTAGCAGCGTTCCGGACGGGCCATGCCTAGGTGGTCGAATGGAGAAGATAGATAGGTTGGGTGTATTGTTGATTCTTAATTCACAAGTAAAGCATCTTACCTCCTCTTCTCCCACATCTGCTCAAAGGCATCGGCTAGATCGAAAGCACCGATCTCCTCGGCGTCCTGGAACTTCAAGAATTCGTTGCCACCATGGCCGGTCATGTAGACAAGGATATTGCTGCGGTCGTCGGTCAGCAGGCGCTTGCTCCGGGGCATCTCGTCTCCGACGCGGTCGGTCAGCAGGCGGATGAAGTTCTCGACGGTGACCTCGTAGCCGCGGTAGTCGACCTCGATGTTGTCGCCGTACAGGTCGACGGCGCGGTCCGCGTTACTATAGACGGTGCCCGGGAAGGCGTTGCGCGGGTTGCAGGCCATGTCGTCGGGTAGCATCATGATGATCTGCGAGTCCGGAATGCCGAGGCGCTTGACGGTGCGGTACATGGATAAGACATTGGCCAGGTGGCGGTAGTTGAACCAGAAGCGCGACGTGCCGACCAGCACGGCCCAGTTGCTCGTGTGCTCGGCGGCGACATGATGTATGTGAAGGGGAGATAGGAGGGCGGATGCGAGTATGCGCGAGAGCTTCATGGTCCGTCTGTCTGTCTGTATGTATGTCTGCCTGTTTTTATTGTATCTGCTAGGTATTGTAATTTCGATATTGGAGGCTGGTACCTATCCAGGTAGAGTCAGGGTTTGTTTGTTGTATGGGTAGGTATGTATTTGATAGGTTGATGATTGATTGGTAATGACGATGATTACTTGCTTAGATACCTCCAGGGCTGTACTACGTAGAGGTAGTAGGTGTTAACAGGGCAGTGGGCAGTGTAACGGCGTGGACAATCGATAGGCGCGTACGAGTGCACTGTACTGTATAGTAGGTATGCAGAGTTGTGTAGGTGTACAGAGGTACATATGATATATACAAGCATGTCGAACAGGGGTTTGCATGAAACTAGAATTTACCCTTGCCGCTAATCTTATTCTGGTGTAGGCTTCTCAAATCTAGCAGGACCCTGGACCGACCTGGTACTAACCTGGATCTAGGCTTGTTTACATACCTACTGATGTAACCTACCCCACACGTTTTGAGGCACTTTTGACGGTCCCTCGAGCGGGGAACGAACGGTACCGACACGAAGGATGCCTCAAAGCTTATGTGTGGGTGTGCAGGTGAGATAGGTATCCCTGATTGTAAATGTCAACGCCGATTTGTCATGAAAATAGGGTGAGCTTACGGAGTTAATGCTGCGTCGAAAATCGGTGTTATGATCTGTACTGTTTGTTTTCTTTTCGGCACGACCTACCTATGTAGGTATGTAGGTAGAAATTCATCACTCCATTTAGGGATACCTGCAGGTAACGTAAGGGAGTGAGTAGGTACCGTTAGCTATTACAAGCTCCCTCAGGTCCCTTAAGTACCCTAGGTACCAACTTAATTTTAGGCATAGAGAACCCCACCTATCTAAATCCCTAGTTAACGAAAATCACATGCGCGTCGGTCCGTAGCTCGATCTTTTCGCCCGCTACCCATAATAATACCTAGTATACCCAGATCAGCCCAGATCACATCTAACATCGATCGCCCGAAAGAAATAAAAAGGGAAGGGAAGGGAGAAAAAGAAGAGAGGAAACGAAAACGAGAACAAGAACGAGAACGAGAGAACTCGGAATACAGTGAGGCGTCGCATCTTTCCATGGCATCTTGCTAGCAACACATACGTATATCGAAGGGTTTATAAGCAAAACAAAACAAAGCATTGCATCGAACAGGAACAGGAACAGGAACAGGGACAGGAGGAGATCTCAACAGCCACAACTACCGACCTATCTAACCCACCTACCTAACTCTCTGCCTCTTCCAATACCTACCTACCTATCTCTTAGCTATCCGTCGGCGCCATGGGGCGACCCCCGGCCTATATCTTCGTAGTTAGGTGTGTTCTCTCAGCAGCCTCTACTTTTGTCAGCTCTCTTATTTTTTTTTATTCTTTTTTGATTGTTTTGTTTTTTTGTCAACCACATTGAACTCTTGGACAGCTAACAAACAATCCATAGGCATGGACATCGTCTCGATGCTGCAGACAAGCACTGGCATCTGACCTCGCCGACACCCTACGATCCCCCTCTCACGTATGGTGGTTGGATACACTCGAGAACCGTCGGCGCACGTATCGCTACTATCCTACGAGATGAAGCCAACGCCGACATTCCCTCCGGGCCCCAGTCTTCCACCTCGTCATCTTCATCATCTTCACCTTCACCATCCCCCCGCAAGCCTCGTCGCTTTCGTGTCGTCCTTCACAGCTCTCCCTTCCTTCGTTGCGTACAAACCTCCATCGCCATAAGCGCTGGTCTCGCTTCCGTTCCTATTCCCACCTCTCAACTCTCCTCTTCTTCTTCAAATCCCGCCCCGGTGAAGACGCAGCCTGATGCTCCCATCTCGGCGTCTACAACCCCCCATCACGACCATGGCCACGACCACGACCACGGCCACGACCATGCTCACTCCTCCGATTCTCCTAAACATATCTACAAATCCGTGCTCCGTCTCGACCCGTTCCTCGGTGAATGGTTATGTCCCGAATACTTCGAGCACATAACACCACCTCCCAAGTCGGCTCTCATGCTAGCCACCGCCAAGGCCGAGTTGCTGCGTCGGTCGAGCTACCACGACTATCCTCATTTCCACGTCCGCGTTCACTCGAGCACATCCAGTCACCTATGGAATAACACATCGGGGACATCCTCGACCCATGGCTCTCATGCACATGGCACATCTGCTTTTGATACGCTACCGCGCGTTGCGGATAGTCTGCCAGGACATGAAGGCCATTCCATTGGACATGCCAACGGACACGCAGATGCGAGGAATGCGAAAGGGATGGCTCAGGGACATCACCGACCGCCAAATTACGTATTCCCCGTCCCGGCCTATGCGCTCTCTACTTCTGAGCCGATACCCAGGGGCTACGTGGCTCACGCTCGGGATGCATGTGTCTCTATAGACTACCAATGGGACTCGTCACGGGAGGATCTACATTGGGGAGACGGAGGGACGCTGCCGGAAGAATGGGCCTCGATGCACCAGAGATTCCGGAGAGGGCTGAGACGCTTAGTCGATTGGTATAGCTCAACAGATCGTGCTGCTGAGATGGTGACAAGGATGGCCCACACCCCTCATCTGCATCTACCAGAGCTGGACCTCACGGAAGATGGGGATCAGGATGGTGAAATGGAAGATGTCGTTGTTCTTGTTTCACACGGTGCCGGCTGCAACGCCCTCATCGGCGCCCTCACACAGCAGCCCGTGCTCGCCGACGTTGCCATGTCCTCGCTCACAATGGCCAAGCGACGGGCCGACTTCGATTCCCGGAATATTAGTCTCACGCGAGAAAAATCGCTTTCATCTTTAGACGCGGCGCTGCATACGTCCAGGGCCACCATGCCGGAAATGTATGAACTAAAGTTATTTGCTAATACTGACCATCTTACCTCACCTTCCTCGTCTGCGGCTCTCAGTCGTAATGCGTCATCGGCGAGGCCAAATGGGCGTCCTCGTCTCGCGACTGGCTACACCTCTGCACTCAAAGAGATCAACTTCGGTTCTCTATATGGGAGCTCGTCTGGGGGCGGCGAGGGTCATTCGGCCAATGCGTCCTTAGGTAGCATGAGACGGCCCCTAGCAATGGACCCGCCGGTTTACCATGCAAACACTAGAGGCATCACTGTTGGGAGTGGCCAGTCCAATTTCTCGGCGACCCGACCCGACCGCTCGGGTTCCGGTACATGGGGTTTATGGAGCCCGCGACAGAACGAGGCAGAGCCAGACAAGGAACCGGATCCGCCCATGTTTCTGGATTTTAGCCACGAGAAATTGGGCAAGGACAAAGACACAAAAGAAATTACACAGAAAGACGAGAACACCACGCAACCCATAGACGCCAACAAGCTGGCGCAGGCAACTATCACGTCAGGTAACCAGGACATGACCTCAGAACATCACGACGAGGAGCACGACGATTTTGACGAAGATGCGGTTCCCCATCCATGGGCTGGTACCGGAAATGGGGGCTTGTGGGGAGCACCAATACCGCCAGGCAAAGCCGAGCGCATACGGGATTTCACCTCCAGCAAGAGACGATGGACTGTCACGGAACGATGAACGATATATACATGATACGATACCACTAACAACACTATTCTCTCTTGATACGTACTTAACTCCAACTAATAGAAAATTTTTCTCCCCTTTCCCGTCTCTTTTTACTCCTATACCAGAAAGACCACCATTTACAAGCTACTATAAACTAACCTCTTCACTCACCCGGCGCGCCTCATTACCACACTCCAATATATCACGACGTAACGGAACTCGGGCATTTTAATATCCACAGGCATCTAGAAAAACAAAAGCATTAGAGCAGCGAGGGAATCGTTAGAGTTTACACACGTGGTATCACTCTATCTGGACAAAGTTCCCTGTAGACTATTTTGGTTCTTCGTCGAGCTGTTTGACTTATTCAGTCAAAATACATGTATACCTTACGTAGCGAGCCCACATACCCAGTTCAGATACCCCATATCATAGTACGGCCTCCAGGACATAATATGCTATCATGAGATTAGCGCTTGACTTCTAGTCAGAAGCAAATGGGAACATAGTCTTTATCATAATAATCATGTCCTCAGGGTGTGAATGCTATTCGTTGAAGTCAAGGTAGAAAGCTGATGAGCACTCATGATTCTACCAACGTAGACTATATTTACACCCTAGTTCGAGAAAGAAGACCATTCAACCTGAGTACCCTTGAAAATTAAATCTAAAGTAAAGTTTCACACGTAAATGAAGAACGACAACATACGCCGTATGATTGAACACCTCTTTCTTCTATTCTATGCTGCTCAGGCCCGCCTCGCTTCTATAGTGCCTGCCATGGATGTAAACAGTAAGGCTAACAGTATGTAAAATGCCACGGAGTCTACCCTTCTTCACATGGGTCCGTAAGTACGGCATCCTTCCACAGTGGTGACTTGAATCATCATCGTCTAGCAACAAGCGAGACTCGGTAATCCATGTACGATGACGATTTGGCTCATCGTAGATAAGAGTCGCCCCTCAAACCGTTTCCCTTTTTCCTCGGCTTGTGTATCCATGCGCCCGCCCACCCGTATGCAATTCTATATCCGCTTTCCCAGATATATATGGCCGATGCAACCCTCGGCGGCTGTATTTCTTCCCTGTATTTCCAACCCGGAAGAACGCGTCTATCGAGATCGAAATCCCCCTACTCACTACTTACCTACCGCTCGCCCTGAATCCTATCAACCGATCATCCAAACGCTTTCCGCATGGCCTGGTGCGCAAGCTCAACACCCAGAAACGTAGCCGCATTGGCAGGCACAGCCCTCGCAAGCGCGGGCCCAAAGCCAGGGAAAAACGCCTTAACGCCGCCACGCGCATACAACTCTCTCACCACAGAGCCGAGGCTAACATTGCCCTCGGCAGTCTGCAAGCGGCTCTTGACGGTATCCACCGGGAAGACAGGGATCCACATAGCGACGCCCGCCGCACCACCAGCACAGGTAACGGCCAGTAAGCTTAAGTCGCCCTGCGGCTTACCGGTGGCGGGGTCGCGGGGCGTCAGGCGGCGCTTGATATACTCGTAGGCGGCAAAGTACGCGGCGCTCCCGGGGCCGTCGCGGGCGAGCGTGGCCACGCTGCCGCGGAAGACGGAGCGGACGCCGCCCTCGGCGTACAGCTGGCGCACGACGTCGAGGCCGCCTTTGTACTTAGGTTCCTCGCCGGGCTTGAGGCGCTGGCCCTGGACCTGCAGGATGACCTTCACGCGCTCGAAGGGGGCTGTGATGGCCGTCATGGGGATGGCGCTGAAGAAGCCGGCGGCTGAGATCTGCGCGATCGAGAGGCCACCGGGTCCGGGCGGTGAGACCGAGGTTACGATTTGCTTGCCGAGATCGTAGCCCCAGAAGGAGACGGCGACTATGGTTGGAGGAAGGGGGAGGGTTAGCGAATGGGCATTAATTTCACCACTACCACGTAATGGCTCGGGAGATTTGGACATGCAAATACTAGACGATGCATGTACAGTAGGAGAGAGAGAGAGAGTAAAAGAGGGAAAATAAACATACACATAGGCGTAACACCCACCAGCGGCGCGCTAACACCAGCATATAGGCCCCTCCTCAGTCCATCGCGGGCTATACTCTTCCTCACGACATCCACAGCAGAGGAATAGACGCCCTTCTCGGCGGTCTGCATGCGCACTTTGACAAGATCGAACGGATGGCCGACCACCACAGCGCAAACGCCACCAAACCCACCAGCAGCGAAGGAGCGCAGCTGGGCACCGAGGGTGTTCGCCGCGGCCTGGACGTCGGCTTTCACCTCGGCCTTGGTCTCGGGGATGTGCGGGAGGTGGTCAGCGACGGGCGCAGGAAGCGCCGCATGGAGCTTGTCGTTGACGCCGCCGGGGGGCGTCGGTGAGGAAGACATGGTGTCGGCTGTGTCGGCTGTGGGAGATCTACTTAGAGTAGATACCTATATAGCGCAGTTCGATATAGCGAACAGCACGCCGGTCCGTCGTCACAGCCCGAGGAGACGAGAACCTAGGTATGCGTGTGTTCGTGTGTTACCCTCACTATTTCCGCGTAGGCAAAGGTCCCGCTGGTCGTCTTCGCTAGTCCTCGATCTCTCGCGACTTTCTTTTATTTCGCCAATAGATTAATTCCGTCCGTCTAGTTATTTTCGCACTGCCGGGGCGGGAGAATAGACGTAATTATATAAGACCCATAAAGACAAGGAGGGTAAGGGGGTAGAGAGAAAGAAAGAAAGCGGTTCGAATTTTATCTAAGTAAAGAAGTAATAAGTAGATATGTGTGTAAGTACCTCTCTCTGCCGCCTCTCTTAGGTATGTACTCTACTACTCGCACTTAGCATATGACAGCAGTGTCAAAGCAGTGTCGGCAATGGGCGGCTGAGCGGGAAACGACGTCAGTCAGGTGCCTCGGCTTAAAGGGAAATAGCCCACCCACAGCCCACCTACAGCCCACCTCCAGTGCTATAGTGGCAGCTAGCTCCCCGCGTTTAGCGCTACTCGTGGCTTGGTAGTACCGTATCTGTACCGTAGATTGTAGGTAGCATGTGAGATCAGGCGTATCGCGGCTAGCTTTAAATATTTAATCAATCAGAAATTCACAGAAATTCAATGTTTTATGTTGAATGTTCTTAGCTATGCTCATTACTTGGTACCTAGGTACCCTGTTTTCTTCGATCACTCCCTAAAACGAGTCCATACCTACCTCTTACTACTTTGACGGATCACAGGTCTAGATCACTTGTCTAGTGGAGATGTAATGCTGTATATCGACAAAAGAATTGATTAACCCCTTTCCGTCTATGTATTATGTAACATATGCGTGTCTATATAATACAATCCTTTCCTAACTACATAACGCACACGTCCAAGGCCGAGACTCCCGATGCCAACTCGACTTGTGTCATGGTCCAACGTGAACCTCGTACGAGACTTGTCTATGGCTTGTCATACTAAATTCGGGTATGCAGTAAGGGCCAGCCATGAATGAATACCTTGTCGGCATGGCCTCTACCGACGGGAGGACGAAAGGAATCCTACAATACCGCGGCATTTTCACTTCTCACGTCGACTATCAATTCCAGTCATGCTTCGATTATCATTATTCAGTCCGATCCCCGACACTTCATACGATAGGGAAGACGCCAAGGAGAACGTGAGGCTCTCCTGCGACTAAAACCCCCCAGCTAGATATATACGTACACAGGAAAGGATCCACATCATCTTCCCAACTCTACAGGTATATACTGGCTCATGAAACCATAGTTTGATATGTATAAAGTGACCCGGCCTGCAACCCAAAACGCAACAAGTCTTTGTCTATTCTCGCCTCTACCGTCAAAATCCCGGTGCCCTAGGCGAGATTGGGCTCACCCGTCCCATACCACACCAGCACGTGCCGTCCCCTTCCCGTTCCATCTGAATCGTAGCATCGATGCCTTGTTTGGAGAGGTAGTTCCTAACCCTGTCGCGCACCTCTTCCGGATCCGTTCCTCGTATCGCCGCCACGTGCATCACCCCAAGTAGCTTGCCTCCCGACTCGTTGCCTGCTCTGTCATCGGTCCAGAATTTCGGGACCGAGTAGGAAGCCACGCCTCTCTGGTTTGTCATCTCCGAGAGCGTATTGCGGAGGTTATACTCCGTGTCCGCTGTATTCGTGAGCAGCAATCGCTGCGCCGAAGACTTGACGAGGGGTATTGCCGTGATGAGGATAAGGTACGCGATCAGGAACGAGGCGAGAGGGTCCCATCCCGACCACGGAACCACATAGGTGAGCGCTGTCGAAGCGATGACCGACGCGCTTCCCAGCGTGTCGGCGAGGATATGTAGGTAAATGCCGTGCATGTTTTCGTTGTCGTGGCCGTGATCATGGCCTCCGTGGTGAGCGTGTCCATGACTATGTTCGTGTTTTTCAGACGTACTACAATCATGATCGTGACCATGAGCATGACTGTGCCCATGGTGGTGGGAGTGATCGTGGCCGTGGCCGTGATGATGACCGTGGGAGCCAAAGGCGAAAATTCCTAGTAGGTTGACGACCAGTCCCATCGTACTTACGACGAACAGTTCCCCCAACCGCTTCGTTTCTCGTCCTTCCAAGAACCTCTCGAACGCCTCAAACATAATTTCGAGACTGATCAGTCTACCGAGTAGTTAGTATACAGGCATCCATATAGTCACCATGTACCATCTCCTTACATGAGGAAAACTCCGTTGGCAAAGCCACTTAGAGTTTCGACCTTTCCAAACCCGTATGGGAACCTTTGGCTTGGCGGCCATTTACTCATAACGGAAGCAAACAGTCCTACAGCGAGCGCCACACAGTCGAAAAACATGTGTATGCTATCGCTAAGGAGCCCCAATGAGTCTGTGAGATAGCCGTAGACGGCTTGCACGGTCATGAAGCTAAAATTCACTCTATTGACACTTCAGGTTAGTATTTGCCGAGTACAGAGAGGGAGGGAGCTTAGGGGACTCACCCCATAAAATAAAAGATGCGCCGAGAGTCTTTATCTGTCATAATGGCATGGACGAGCGGCCATCGAGATGTGTACGGGAGCAAGAGTCCCGTCAACCATGAAAATTCGTGAGAGTGGTGGTGGTGGTCGTGAGCATGGTTGTGGGCGTGGGCGTGATCGTGAACATGGTCATGAGAGTGGGTGTGGTCGTGATCGTGATCGTGGTCATGGTCGTGCCCGTCATCGTGCGAATGTGTGTGCTTGTGAGAGATTATGCCGACCTTGGCTTCCCCGGGACTCGGTAAGTCTTCCGTGTTCTGCCGTAGCGGAGACGGCCGGTTCTCTCGCCGTTGTAAGGGGACGAAAGAGTTGGCACGGTATTGAGACATGTTATGGCGAGTGTGGGCGTGAGTATCGTCGTCGATGTTTTCGTGACTATGACTATGGCCGTGGCCATGACTGTGGCCATGACTATGGTTATGGCTATGGGAGCGCACCGAGGAGATGCTGGACAAACTCGAGCGTGACCGAGAGTGGCTAAAGGACGGAGGCGAATGGCTGTGAAGATGGTCGATGGACCCGTGGGGACTATGGCTATGGCTGTGCGACAGAGGCGCCTGTGGAAGAGCGTATGACGATGCCATGATACGTGATATGTGATCTGATATCGCAGTAGACGTCTGCTTCGCGCTCCGTCAGGTTGTGAGGGATGGCCAGGCGTGGGGTTCCCTCCCACTACCGACTGCGTGCTCTTGACGACGACGACGACGACGACGACGACGACTAGGTGGTGTGTAGTCTTATCGCACACGAGACCAGGCTTGGTTGGAGCTCTGGGACTCGAGCCCACCGTCGTCGACTCCGTTCTCGTTGATAAAGCGAGCGACGAGATATGGCCGGTCGAGCTGTTCACGACGGCGTGGCGTTGTTTAGGCTACCCAATTGCCGAGCCAGATAGGGATAGCGCGCGGACACGACGGGGCAATTAGGTAGGCAGTTATCGTGACCGAAACACTCCGGATTCGGCGAGTAAGTCGTCGCGTCGTCGTTGGGAATCAATGGCTCGATTGGGTTGGGTCGGCTAGGTCGATTGATCTGATCTGATATGATCCGATCTGTAGCACGTACATATGCGGGTGGCGGGTGGGCGTAGAGTAGGTAGGTATTCCGTACAGACAGTGCAGTACAGTACAGTAGCAGTTATCTGAGTATCTACTGTAGGTACAGTAAAATGGAGAAGGGGAATGGGATTATCAAGGAGCAGGGATGGCACGGGGTCTCAAAATTACAAAAGAGGGCATTCAGTTGGATAAGTTGACGTCTAGACTATGGGCAGGAGATCTAGTGTAAAAGCGAGCATTGTGAGGGGTAGAAAACAGACCAAGGCTGAGAAACGGAAAACAAAGACAAAGCCAGCACAAAGGAGGTGGTGTAGGTATCTATCTAGGTAGGTTGGTCGTTGTTGTGCATGTCTAAGTAGGTAGAGAGAGATGGATCTGGAGATGATTGTCCTGACTAAATGTGTACCTAAGCTAGATAGGGTCTTTAGTACTGTTACTATGCCACTTTCTCAATTGGGACCATGTGTGTACCTAATCTTGACCTTCCTTATTTACATAGTATTTACCCCTTACGAATTTGTTGCCAAGGTCAGCAGCGATAGTAAGCTTGATGCACTCTCTATCTGGAACCTACTCTTTTAAGTAAGTTAACCTACTCAAAGTAGTAAGTACTAAGTAGTATAAAGCGCATCATGCCGTACCGTATCCCTTTGGGTGCCATTTCAGCACCGCGACTTTTTTTAACCCCCTGTTAGTTCCACATCCCCCCTGCGTAGATCAACTACATTGTTTAAGCGCACAGATAGCGGCTTTTAACAGCATACTTATGCATCTATATAAGTACTAAATATTTAATTAATACATTTTACAAGGGTATAATTAGGTGGGAACCGGGGGGAAAGCCAAGTATTCTAAATCCACTGATTTCATTGGCTAATTATCCCAGTCTAGTGCTTATACAATGTCCTGTGCTGAAATGGCACCCAAAGGGATAGACAGGTTTTACCATCTCAAATCGGAATAGGAATCTAACCTGAGCCATGCCGCTTTTAGCCTTAGCTTGGCCGATGCATGGCTTGAGAAGGACCCGCTTCGTCATAATCCAATGTATACATATTACCATCAAGCAACTTCCTAGGAAGTCGCTCCAAAAACAAAGTAAATAAATAAAGTCGAATATAATCGCAAAGATGTAGATTAGAAATTAATAAGTCTTTAAGCGATTGTGGATTAAGTGGTGCCTGTGTCTTGTTTATATATTGCAACAGAATATCATTTAGAACTATTCTTATTGTAACTTATTACTTTGATGAGCATCTATCTGTACCTATGCTTAAGTGCGCCACATCAATCAGCTTCATACCCACGCAATAACCGTTTCTGAGCCATGTGGCTGGAACAAGAGATGCTAAGAAGATAACTTAACAACAATTTCTGGGTAACTTCCACATGCATTAAGTCAACCAGAATGACCGAATTGCATAAGGGGTGAAACAAAAGATAATATGAATATCAGGACGTTCATGCTAACAATCGACGGCCACCCGAGCACATCTTACATTGAGGTATCTCACATTTCTCTTTTGGCAGAGATGAGGTGATAACGTCGCGAGAGTTGGGCGCTGCATTCGCGACCGCCATGATAGCCAGTCTGGTCTGCGGCGATCCGGAAATACAGTGTCTCAACCGGTCTCTATGAACGTCCAATTTCCTTGTCGCCTCCTTGATCTAGGTAGGCATACCAGCCGCGCCTTTAGCCCATCGGCGTTGGACAAATTGTCGCGGAGGTATGGGCCATATATACCGTTAATACTCACGGAGTATTAACGGCGTCGCTTTTACTCCGTCACACAAATGGTATCACGTAGGGCGGCTCGCCGCTGTAGGAGATGGCGTATTCTTTGCGGAAGTTGTCAGTTGAATGATAGAAGGCATAATAGTACGTTTAGGTGATAACATCTTTGAGATATTCGTCTATGCTATGAGGGACCCCTGAAGATCGAGTGAGTTTTCATGATAAATATATTCATCCCAAGTTACGCGGGAACAAATGAAAGAACAAGCGTATACACTATCTAGCTACATTATGGTGTAATGGTCATTGTGGGAATTTATCACCTCCAAAAGCAATCTAGGTAGAGCCTAGATATTTCAGGGCCAATGCCTTCGTTTCCGCCGCTCCAGGGCGTTCTCGGATAGCGTGGTATACTTTGAACCACTCTAGGGCATCGTCATGGCGTAGCTCCGCTGGGAGATAATCACTCAATAGCTCACAGCAATTGACAAAATCCCACCAGTATGGGTAAAAGCCCGCTAGCTCCCAATCTATGAGCCCAACAAATTGGCCATTCTTAACCATGATATTTCCCTCATGCAAGTCCGAGTGACTAAAAGTGAAAGGTCGAGCACTCGGCATCTTCTTCATAAGCTCATGAATGACTCTAGGTTCTACTTTACCGGCAATACGATGTTCTAGCTCGTTGCGTACATGTTGGTCAGTAGTAATATTGCCGTGAGAGTTGTCATTTGGGAGCGGCTTGAGTAGACGCCGATCGATCACCTTTCTCCCGTCAAGCATTCTCATTCGTTCGTCCGTAGTAGCTCTAAGCTTCAGTAGATATTCACCAAGTTGACGACCAATTACTGCTAAGTTGTCCTTCGTTAGAGACGAGGTAGCCCTCTCAAGCTCAATACCGTCAATCCTACTTTGGATTGTCATGAACCGGTCGTTGTCCGTCCAGGAAGTTAGAATCTCCGGGATCGGCATGTCGCAAATGGAGCGCACATACCGTGTGTTTTCGACATCGATTTCACAGCCTGGGTACAATTTTTTGCTCTTGAGAATTGTTTTCGACCCTAGAGCCCAGACTTGGCAACCAGGCTTAGTCACGAGTACCTGACAAGTGTTAGGGTCTGCCTTTGCAGCGTTGGCAGCGCCTGAAGCTGCAAAGAATGTTGCATCGGGGAATCGGGCTGGCATTGTGTTTTCGGTTGGTGTTCCAGGCTTTTTGATCTTTGTGTCTGGTGTTAAAATTTAGCTTTATGCCCTATATTTATACGGCTAGGTTTAAAAACAATTGTTTTTTACTAGTTTCATGTTTTGGATAATAATAAGAACCTTTATTAAAATAATTAGTTTGTTTGCTTTTTTTTTAAAAAAAAAAAAATTTCGCGTATGTCTCGGCTGATTATCACGAGCGTATCCTGCGAGGGCTCTTTTCGGCTGCGATATCGTAATGAGATCGCAACTCTCGTACGCTCCCGAATGTAAACTCCTATGTTCGTCATTTGGAGCAAATTCTCTTAATTTACTATGACTAACGTTGCGAGAACAAGCTACATGACAGCACCCTAAGAGTCCAAGACTAGGATCAGGCAACTACCTAGGCAGTTAAAATTCCTACTTGACAACTTCTATTCGACCGCAGGACGAAGGTAATATAGGATTCCATAATGTTGCAGCGAATTACTCATACTAAAAACCACCGTAGTTGAACTATGGTTTCAAACTCCTATTATTTTGCGTGCTTGGCTAATTCTTAGTTAAATAGTCGGTAAGGAGGTATGCTGGGTAGCTTTAGCTCTGCCCACCTCTGTCCTACTTAGATCAACTCGCGACAGAGAGCTCTTATGCCGTCCGGCTAGGAAGTGTAGCAGGAGCGAAACGGCCTGATGAGATTTTGTCGAGAGACTAAGCCATATGGAGCCTACGTCCCAAGCCCATTAGCGCTAATCTCCCAAGTCTACTAAGAGTCTTCCTCGAGGTGCTCTTCAGAGGGCTCGAGTAATGCAACTTCTAAAAACCCCGGGCGAGAATTGAAGTTTTTTTTACACCAGCATAGGAAAAGATGGGTTCAACACTGGTAGGTTGCCACTCTAACCTACGCCGGACATTCTAAAATCACAAAAATACCCCCATATGTAGACCGAAGTATAAGCATATCGATATAGAGAGTTGAGGTAGCACCTCGGTCGGAATGTGAAAGAACTCCCTGACCAAAACGTTAGCAATCGCGGAACATAGTGCCCCTATACCTTGTATGCAGTCAAACAGCTGGGAACGTACACGAGCAACGATTCGGTAGCTTCCTTTGGTAAAATCATGAGTCTCCTAGGGCGCAGAGCTAGTATCGAGGATCGTAACTTGGCCCGGCCCAACGTAGAATTTGCTAGTGAGTTTGATACGATAAGCCGTATCGATGAGGCGATCCGAGAAGTAAATGCCTGGCGCATGGTCCATGTTGATATACTCTGTCCCCGTGGAATTGGCTCAGTTATTACTCGAGTCTAGTACCCTAGGAACAGGTATAGATATACTCTCCTTAGCTAATTACAAGAAAGAGATGGTTAATATATGCTGACTCTCCTACGAAGCAAAAGTGAATGCTATCGGAGATGAGAGCTCACGGTAGCTCGTAATCAACAGGAAAGCTAGCCCAGCGATTAGAAGGTTACACATTATGATTCTAGTGTCATTGTCCAAATACAGGATTGTGGAGCCATTCGAATTGCTCTCCACTTCTTCGTAGATCATGAAATATATTTCCTGGGGGATAGATACGATGGCTTTCTCGTAGGGTATCGGAAAGTTGAAGGCGACATGGCAGGCCTATCCGTATTATTGCGCATCCAACGACAACTAGTATAATTGTTTGAGTACTAGGCGCCGAAAGTAAGTGACGCCAGCGGCTCAAAGCCGGCTTTCCGAGAAAAAGGTATACTAGGTCCAGGAGCATTAGATCTCACGGATAAAATAGGAAGTGCCCTAATGTAGCGTATCAAGTTGGTTGTTGTTCTCGTTTTGCATTTTGATGATGCTGGGGAGTGTAGGATCATGGGTGCCTAGGTAGTAGTGAGTCTGCTAGCGGAAGTATTTACTTCAAATATTTGCAACTATCTTCGTGTTATATTTAAATTAGCCTTTTAATGTGTAGCTCCCCGAACTCCGGGATGTATCTATGTTTGGGTGTTGGTAGGGTCCATATTTGTTGGCATCGGTACATTAGAGAATAGCCTCTTATTTAAAATACTCCGTAACAAAGGGGGCATACAAGTCCAAACTCGAGCTCTTTGAATTTCTCCCCACCGTGATTTAATACAAGGATATCGTATGCGTTGAAGACACACGGATAATGTTTAACAAAAAGGTAATAGAAATCTTGTTAAGTTTGCTATTGCCGCTTCTGCTCTCGGTCTAGTCCATGGTATTGTTCAACGCCTTCCACCAAGCACAAGCTCTGTCTTCCTTATAACTATAGCATGTGTAATGTTGCCGTAAGTGAGCTAAGGGTTACAAGGACTTCTTGTAGCTGTTCAGCTCTGTTTCTGGGAAACAGCTAGCCTTGATAGAAGCGAGGTGTTGGACAAACCAACAGAAAGCCTCGACATGCAGAAGGCTTGAAGATGTCTTAGAGAGGTGTAGACATTGTTTGCCCTTCAAAGTCTGATGCGGAGCTCAGATGAAGTTTCCAGCAGGCAGTCTACGAATTAGGATCAAATAATGGAGAATAAAGTATATATAACTAAGGGACTTTCCTTGAGCATAGAGAACATTAGCCTGGGTGGGTATTTAATAGAATAGTGGTTTGGGAAACTTAAGAAAGTGTTTCATCACTAAATAAGAGTTTAAGAAATCTAGCAAGAACTGTATGCTAGTTCATCCATTATTAAATAAGACTATTCAGTTACGCTGTAACAAGGGCTTACATAATAGGGCTTGGAACAAGGGTATAAAAGTTTATATTTATAATAATTTTTTAAAAGTTTTAAAAAGTTTATAAAAGTTATAATTTTTTTTTTTTTTTAAAAAAATTAACTTTTATTTATGCTTATATAATAAAAGCTTAACTGCTAAGTTTAAAACTTATTAGTTTTTTTATATTATTGTTAAGTTTAAATGTAAGTTTTTATAACTTTACTTTAGCTAATTATTTTATATATAAAATAGCATACTTTTGTTAGTTTTTAAATAAACTTAGCAGTTTTATTAGCTGTTTTAATAGTTTTAGCTATATAATATTATTTTTTTTTATGCTTGTTTTTAAACATATTGCTTTTTTTAAAAAAGCTAAAAATTTTTATAAAATTATTATATTAAAGCTTAAAAATTAATAAGCTTATTTAAGTTTTGCTAATAGAAAATTTTAAATAGTTTTTTTACTTTATTATTAATAAAATATTTATAAAGTTTTTATATTTAATATTTTTTAGCTAGCTAATTTTTTTATTTAATTAAATATTTTATATTTTTTTAAGCTTTTATAAAGTTTATAATTTTATTTATATAATATTTTTTTAATTTAATTAAAAATACTTTTTATAAAACTTAATTAAAGTTAAACAATATTTAATTATTAGCATAATAAAACTTAATAAAAAAAACATAAAAAGTATTATAAATTTTTTATTTTTTAAATAATATAAGCTTAATAATAATAAATAAAATTATTTTTTAAATTTAAAAAAATTTTAGTATTTTTTTATTTAGTTTTTTAATAAAACGTTTAGTTTTAATATTTTTTATATTTAATATTATTAATTAATATTTTTTATATATTAAAGCTTTTTTTTTATATTTATTTGCTTATTTTTTTATTTATTTTTAGCTAGCTTTTAAAAATTTTTAGTTTTTTTATAAACTTAATTTATTTAATAAGTATATATTTAATTACTTAAGTTATAAAAAACATTAATTAACAAATTATAAATAACAAAATAGTAATTATAATTAATATAAAAAAAAGTTATATATAAAAAAGCTAAAACTATATTATTATATATAAATTTAACTATTAAAAAAAGTTTTTTTAATTAAATATTTTATAGTTAATAAATACTTAAAAATATATTTTAAAAAATTAATTTAAACATTTAATTTATTTATTAATTTAAAAATAAAAAGCTATATTTATATAAAGTTTAATATAACTATATATCTATAACCGACTTTATTATATAAAAATAACTAGGTGTAAAAAAAGGGCAAACGTCGCATATTCGACATTTTAATAAAAATTAAACTATAATATAAAGTTTAATATTTATTAATTTAAAAAAGTTTTTTTATAAATAAGCTATAAATTTAAAGTTTTTATTAAAAATAATATTAAAAAATATGCTATAAAGCTTTTAATATATTTTAGTAAAAATTTTAATTAAGTTTTTAGTTTTTTTTTTATTTTTTTTAAATAGTATAAAATAAACTATTTTAGTAAAAAAGTTTATTATAACTTAAATAAAATTATAACTATTAAATATAAATAAATTTATAATAAAATTTATAATAATAATATTTTATAAATAATAATAAAATTTTATAAGTTATAAAAAGCTATATAAAATATATTAAAATATTTTATTATATTAATATTTAAAATAGCTTTTTATAAAGTTTTTTATAATATTTTTTATATTAAGCTATTAAAAATTATAAGTAATTAATTTTAAAGTTTTATTTATTTTTATATATTTTATTATATAAATATTATATTTTATATATATAATTTTTTTTTATAATTTTTTAAAAACTTATAGTTAGTTTTTTAATATAATAAATTATTTTAGCTTATTATATTTTTAAAAAGTTTAATACTTTAATAAATATATTTTATATTTTATTAACTTATTATTTTAACTTTATTTATAAATTTTATTATTTATTTAAATAATAAAATATTATAAAATTTTTATAAAGTTAATAATATAAATATTAAATTAATAAAAATTAGTTTTTTAAAATATAAAAAATATTTTTTTTATAAAACTAAAATAATTAGCTAGTTTTTTTTTTTTTTTTTTAAAGTAATATTATATAAATTATAATATTATATTAACTTTTTTATTTTGTTTGTTTAGTTTATAATTAATAATAAACTAATAACTTAAAAATTATTAAGTTTATTAAATTTATTATTAGTTTAAAATTTTAGTTATTATAAAATAAATAAAGTTTTAATAATTAAAATATATTTTAATATAATATTTAATATTTTTAAAGTATTATTTTTATTAGTTAAATAAGTTAATAATTATTAATAGCTTTTTATTATATATTTTATAGTTTATTTTAATTAATATAAGCTTTTATAAATAAAAAGCTATTAAATAAAGTTTATTATTATTATTTTTTTAAAATAATATTATATTAATAGCAAAATTTAAAGCATTAGTTTTTATAAACATAACTTTTTTTTTTTAAATTAAAATAAATAAAAATAAATATTATAATAAAATAATATTTAAAATTTTACCTAGATAAATAAATAAACTGCAACTAAATAGCTAAGCTAAAAGCTTAGCACGCAAGCAAAAAAGTAAGCAATAACCTTTTTGTACAAAAAAAAAACAAGCTATACATAAGCTATATATAGCTTGCTTTTTTTATATAACCGATTATTTATAACTATATACTAGCAGCTGCAAACAGCTGCTAACAACTATTAGTACAGCTTTTAGTAGTATATATAGCTGCTAATAACTAAATTATTATATATTAACTACTTTACTGCCTTGCTAATTATTTTACCGGATATAACACTACTATAAATAGGCTACTAATATAAAAATATAGGCCGCTAATAGCTAGCATAAATTAATATATTATTTAATATGCAAAGCGCAAAAAAAATTTTTTTAACTATTTATATTTTATATAAAGCGCTATAATAAAGCAATTAAACTTTACTACCTTTTTTAAAAAACCTAAAAAAAGCTTAGGTTTAAATAGTTTTTACTATATATAGCCTATAAATGTACTATTAAAGCTTTTTATAATATAGTTTTTTTTTTATATATTGCTTTAGGCAGCAATAAACCTAAAAATTAACTATTAATAATATTTAAAATAATAAAATATATTTTTTATAATATTTATTTAAGTTTAAGCTTTTTTATTTTTTTTATTTATATTTATTAAAAGTTTAATAATAAAAAAAAACTTTTTAATAAATTTTTTATAAAAGTTAATAAAGCTTATAAACTATTAATATTTTTTAAAAATTTTAAAAGCTTTTTATTTAATTATATAGTTAATTTTATTTTAAGCTATTATTATTTTATTATAGCTAATAATATAGCTAAAAAATTTAACTTTTTATATTTATTATTTATATTTTTAAAAAACAATAGCTAAATTATATTTAATTAGTTTATATAAAACTTTTTTTATAATTTTATTATGCTTTTTAAAAGTATTTATATATATTAATAAGTTATTTAAATATATAAAAAGCTTTAATAGTAATAGTTAATTTTTAAGTTTATTGCTGCCTAAAGTAGTACATAAAAAAAAAACTATATTACAAAAAGCCCTATGGCACATTTATAGGCTATATATAATAAAAACCACCTAAACCTAGGCCTTTTTTAGGTTTTCTAAAAAAAGTAGTAAAGTTTAATTGCTTTATTGTAGCTGCTATAGCCAAATAGTTAAAAAGTTTTTTTTGCACTTTATATATTAAATAATATGCTAATTTATGCTAGCTATTAGCAGCTTGTATTTTTGCATTAGCGGTTTATTTGCAGCTATATTACGCTTAGCAAAATAATTAACAAAGTAATAAAATAGCTAATATATAATAATTTGGTTGTTAGCAGCTATATATACTGCTAAAAGCTATACTAATAGCTATTAGCAGCTATATATAGCTGCTAGTATACAGTTGTATAAAATTGGTTATATAAAAAAAATTAAACTATATATAGCTTATATATAGCTTGCTTTCCTTTTATACAAAAAGGTTATTGCTTACTTTCTTGTTTGTTTGCTAAAACTTAGCTTAGCTATTTAATTGTAGTTTATTCACTTGCCTAGGTAAATATATATATAAAAAGCTTTAAATTAATAAAATTTTAAAAAATATTATTTATTATTAACTAAAATATTATAATATATTTAAAAAGTTTATATTTATATTAAAAAACTATTTTTTATTTATAACTTTTTTTAATTTTTATTAAATAAAACTTAAATTTTATATTAATTTTAAAAAACTATTTAATAGTATAAAATTATATTTATAGTTTTTTTTTTTTTTTTTTTTTTTCGATAATTAAACTTTAGGTTTATTACTACTTAAAGCAGTATATAAAAAAAAACTATATTATAAAAAGCTTTAATAGTATATTTATAAGCTATATATAATAAAAACTATTTAAACTTAAGCTTTTTTTAAGTTTTTAAAAAAGTAGTAAGTATTAAATTGCTTTATTATAGTTTACCTAAGCAAATAAATAAACTGCAACCAAATAGCTAAGCTAAAGCTTAACAAGCAAACAAAAAAATAAACAATAACCTTTTTGTATAAAAGTAAAAAGCAAGCTATATACAAGCTATATATAGTTAAGCTTTCTGCTTATATAACCGATTATCGATTATTGTATACTAGCAGCTGCAAACAGCTGCTAAACAGCTATTAGTATAGCTTTTTAGCAGTATATATAGCTGTTAACAACTAACTTATTGTATATTAGCTATTTTATTGCTCTACTAATTGTTTTGCCAAGCATAATACTGTTATAAACGGGCCGCTAATGTAAAAATATAAGCTGCTAATAGCTAGCATAAATTAGCACGTTATTTAATATATAAGGCGCAATAAAGCATTTTTAACTACTTGTCTTTTTATATATAAAGCGCTATAATAGGGCAATTTAGCACTTACTACCTTTTTAAAAACCTAAAAAAAGCTTAGGTTTAAATAGTTTTTACTATATACAGCCTATAAATGTGCTATTAGAGCTCTCTATAATATAGTTTTTTTTTTACGTACTGCTTTAAGCAGCAATAAACCTAAAGTTTAACTATTAAATTGTTTTATTATAGCGTTTTATATATAAAAAAACAAATAGTTAAAAATGCTTTATTATGTTTTATATATTAAATAATATATTAATTTATATTAGCTATTAATAGCTTATATTTTTGCGTTAACGGCTTATTTATAATAGTATTATGCTTAATAAAACAATTAACAAAACAATAAAATAGCTAATATATAATAAGTTAATTATTAATAGTTATATATATTACTAAAAAACTATATTAATAGCTATTTAATAGCTATTTATAGTTATTAGTATATAGTAATTAATAATTAGTTATATAAACAAAAAGCTTAATTATATATAGCTTATATATAGCTTACTTTTTACTTTTATATAAAAAGGTTATTGTTTATTTTTTTGTTTATTTGCTAAGCTTTAATTTAGCTATTTAGTTATAGTTTATTTACTTGCTTAAATAAAATTATACTTATAGTTTATTTATTAAAAAAATTAAATATTTTATTAATATTATTATATTATTAAATTTTTAATAATTAACTATAAAGCATAAAAAATTATTTAGATTTTTTTTTTTATAAATATAAATAAAACATTATATAATAATATTAACTTATAAATATATTTAATATTTAATATTTTTTTTAGCTAAAGTTTTAATATATTAAGTTTTTATATACTTATAATATATAAAAAACTTTATAAAAAGTTTTTTTTTTTTTATATATTTATTATATAATTTTAAAGCTAATAGTTAAAAAATTATAATTTTATTTTTTAGCTTATAATAAAAAAATATTTTTAAAACTTTTTTAATAGCTGTTTAAATAAATATAATATTAAATTTAAATAAACTTTTAAAGTTTTTTTTAAGTATAATTTAACTAATATAATTTTTTTAGCAATAAAATAAAATAAAATATATTTTTTTTAAGTATTTAAAAAAATATACTAACTAATACTGCTTTATTTATTATTAAAAAAAAATAATATTATATTAATTATTTATTTTTATTAATTTAAAATTAAAATAAATATAATAATTATTTTAATATTATAAAACTATATATTTTATATAATATTATTTTATATTTTATATTATTATAATATTAAAGCTTATTATAAATTAAAAAATTTATTATTTAATAATTAATAGTTTTTAATAATAAGTTTAATTTATTAATATATAAAATATTAAATTTTTTATATTAAAAAATATTTGTTTTTGTTTTTAATAAATAAGTTTATAAAATAAATAAAACAAAAGTTATTTATAGTTTTTAATTTTTTGCTATTATTATTATAATTTAATTAAAAAACATTTTTTTTTTATTTAAAACGTTAGTATAAATTTTTTTTTTTTTATTATGTTTTATTAAATTAAAATAAGCCTGTTTTATTTAAAAATAATATGCTTATTTATTTGCTTTTATATTTTTATACTTACTTTTATACTTTTATACTTTTATATTTATTTATTTACTTTTATATTTACTTACTTATTTTTATACTTACTTATTTACTTTTATATTTATTTTTATATTTATTTATTTATTTTTATACCTATTTTTATACTTGCTTACCTATTTTTATATTTATTTACTTTTTTTTTTTTTTATATACTTTTTTTTTTTTTTTTTATATACTTTTTTTTTTTTTTTATATATACTATTTTTTTTTTATATATACTTTTTTTTTTTTTATATATTTACTTTTTAATATTTATTTATTATTTTTTACTTATAAAATAATATATATATATAAATTAATGTTTTAACGCTTTAATATAAATATAAATGTTTTATTATTAAAGCATTAAAAATATTTATTTTAATAAACAATAGTAATTTTAGCTATATAGCTTATATAAATAAATAGCTTGCTAGCTTGCTTATTTATATAAGCTATATAAAAGTTTTGCAAGTTTTAAAAAATATAAGTATATATTTTATATTTAATTATTTAGTAGTTTTTATTAAACATATTTATAGCTATTAACTTAAATATTTTAATTTATAAGCTTTATTAAATATATTTATAGCTTTTAAATTAAATATTTTAATTTATAAACTTTGCTAAATATATTTATAACTATTAAACTAAATATTTTAGTTTATAAGCTTTATTAAATATATTTATAGCTTTTAAACTAAATATTTTAATTTATAAGCTTTATTAAACATATTTATAGCTATTAAACTAAATATTTTAATTTATAAATATATTAATTATATTAATTTTAAGTATACAAGTTATATAATAAATAATTTAGCAAATTAATAACTAAATTAAAAAAATATATATATATATAATATTTTTATAAAACTTTTTTATTTTTATATAATTGTTAACTTTAATAAAAAACAATTTAGCAAAGTAAAAAAACTTTAAAAACAATTAAACAAAATAAAAAAACCTTAAAAACAATTAAGCAAAATAAAAAAATTTTAAAAACAATTAAGCAAAATAAAAAAACCTAAAAAATAATCTAATAAAGCAAAAAAACTTAAAAAACAAATTAATAGTTTGTTTTTTTAAAGCTTTAAGCATATATAATTAAAGTTAAAAAAAAATATATATATTTTAAGTTTATTTTAGTGTTTATTTTAATATTTATTTTAGCTTTATTTTAATGTTTATTTTAGCTTTATTTTAATATATTTTAATGTTTAGTTAGCAAATTATTTATATAATATTTATTTTAATTGCAATTTTAAGCTATTAAAATATTTTAACTACTTATAATAAAAGCTAAATAAAATATTAAATTGTTTATATACTTTTTACTTAAAATATAGTTTAATATAGTATAACTTGCTATTAAAACTATATAAAACTATGTTTGTTTTAATAGCTTTAACTAAAAAAAGTTAAAAAACAATAACAAAATAAAAACAAAAGCTTTTTTGCTTTTAGTTATAAAGGCTTTTAGTATATAAAATATTTTTTACTATTATATAATAAAATTATATAATAGTTTTTTTTTTTGCATAGCAATAACGCTCTTTAATTAAGCTTTAAATAGCCGCAAAAATACCTTTATTACGCTTTTATTCTAAGCCGTAAGCAAGTTACTAAAACCTATTAAGCTATTTAGCTTACTGTTATATAACAAGTTAACCGCGCTTAATTATGCTTTAGATTTATATATTTGTTAATTTTTTAAAATGCTTTAATAAAAACTTTTTTTTTAATATTTTTAGTTTTATATTAGTTTATTTTGCTTTAGTTTATTTTAGTTTTTATTATAGCTTTATAAAATTTTAAATATTAATAATTGTTTAAATATATAAAAAAATATATAATTATAAAATAATATTTATAAGTATTATTAAACTTATTAATATTTTAAGTATTAAAATTTTTAATTGCTTTTAGCGATTTAAAAATAGTTTTAACTAAAGCTTTATTTTAAAAACTTGCTATAGTTATTAGTAATAGTAGTAATAATAGTAAGTTTTTTTAAAGCTAAAATAATATTTAAAAAAGCTACTAAAAAAACTTTTATACTAGTTGTTATAAAAGGTATAATAATAATAAAAATAGTAATTATAACAATAGTAATAAAAAGTAAAAAAAATAACTGTTTTATAAATAAAGTTTTTATTTACTTTTTATTTTTATAGCATTTTTATTTAAATTTAAATATATATAGCATATTAAATAAAGTTTAGTTAGTAAGCTTAAAACGGTTATTTTTTTATTATTTTTTTTGCTAAAGTTTAACAATTAAACGCATAATAAAAAAAAGTTTAGCTTAGCATATATACTAGGTTTATGATTATATTAACTTTAGCGTTTTGCTTTAATATAATAAATTTACTTATATTATAGCTAAAAGTTTAAAGTTGCGTTTGTTATATAAACGGCTATATAAAATAGTTTTAATAAAATTATTAAAAATCTATATTATATTTATGTTATTTATATAGTAAAATAACTATATAGCAATAATTATATATTTATAATTAATTTTATTATATAAAAATAACTAAGTGTAAAAAAAAAGCAAACATTATATATTTAATATTTTAATAAAAATTAAACTATAATATAATAAAATTATAATAATAATAAATTTTAAGCTTATTTAAAGTTTAAAATATAGTTTTTTTAGCTTTTTTATTATTAAAATTACAAGCTTGCTTAATATTAGCAATTTAAATTTTTTTATTATTATTTAGTTATAATATTTTATAAAATACAATATAAAAGCTATTTAAAAATTTAAATTAAATAAGTTTATTATTTTTATATATTTTAAAAAAAAAAAGTTTAAATTAATTATAATAAAGTTAATTTTTGCTTTTTTTTTAAATAAATAAAATTTTATTATTACTTTTTTATTTTGTTAAAAAAACTTTTTTTAAAACTAATAGTAAATTTTATTTATTAATATTTTTTTTTATAAAATAAACAAAAGTTTAATAATTATTATATTTATATTTTTAATATATATATTTTTTTTTTTATAAAAGTTTATAGCTATTTAAAAAAAATTTTTAAAAGTTTTTTATTAAACGTTTATTATTTATTTTTTAAGTTTATTTTAAGTATAATTTTAGCTTTTTTATTATTGTTTTTTTTAAAAATTAATTTTAGCTTAAAATAAAACGGTTTTTTTTGCTAGTTTATTAGTTTAATTTTAAATATTTTATTATTAAAATAAGCTTTTTTTTTACTAAAAAGCTAAAGTTAATAAATATATTTTTATATATTTAGCTAGTTTTTTTAATAGCTTTAAAATATTTATTATTATTATTAAAAATTAAACTATATTTAAAATATATTAACTATATAATTTTATTAAATAAAGTTTTAATAATATAAATTTAAAATATTATTTTTAATTATTTAATTATTTTATTAAAGTTTTTTAGCTTTATAATATATTAAATAATATTTTTATAATATTTAAGTTTAATTATTTTTTTAATATAATAATATTTTTTTAAAAAGTTTATAAAATAAGCTTTAAAAGCTATTTTATAAATATATTATTTATTTAATAATTTTATTTATTTAATTTAAATATATTATTATTAATATTATATTTACGCTTTTTTTATTAATAATAATTTTATTTAATTAATATAATAAAAGTTTTTTTTATTATAATTAAATAGTTTATTAAATTAAACAAAGTTTATAATAATATTTAATATTAAAAAGTAAATTATTTATTTTAATATATAAATAAGTTAGTTTTTAAAGTTTTAAAAAAAATTAATATTATTTTTTTTATTATTATTGTTTTTTTTAAAAGTTTTTTATAAAAGCTTAAAAAGCTTTTTTAATAGTTTATAAAAAAAATTAAATAAATATAACAAATAATTTTTATTAAATAAATTATAATTTAAATTATTAAAGTTATTATTATTATTAGTTTTAAATATTTTTATTAGTAAAAAATATAGCTAAAAATTAAAATATTAATTTTTAGCTACTTTTAAAATAGCTTTAATTTTATTAGCTTAAAAAGCTTTAAAAATTAGCTATTAATAAATTTTAGTTTTACTATTTAAATATTTTTTAAAAAAAAGCATAAATATTATAATTTAAATAAAAAAATAATTATTAAAATTAATTAATATATTTTATTAATTAAAATTATAAATAATTAAGTTTATATTTATTATTTAATTAAATTTTAGTTAATTTTTAAATTTAACTAAAGCTATTTTAATATATAATTAAAAATTTATAAACTATATAAGTTTAATAAAGTTTTTATTTTATAAATTAATAATTTTATAATTAGTTTTATTAGTTTAATTTTTAATAATATTTTTAATATATTTAAAGTTTGTTTAAAAAATATATAAAATAAATTAATAATAATTAGCTATTTTTTATAATTAAATAATAGCTTAGTTTTTTATTTAAATATTATTAATAAAATATATAATTATTTTTTATATATTTTAAAAAAATTTTAAACTAGCTTTTAAAATATATTTTTAAAAATAAACTATTTAAATATTTATAAATTTTAAATATTAAATATATAAACTTTTTAAAATATTATATATTTAAATTATTTTTTAATATAGCTTTTTAAATTTTTTTTTTTAGTTAATTTAAAAGTTTTTTATTTTTTTAGTTAAAGTTTATATTAAATAATAAGCTTTTTATATATAATAATTAATATTAATAAATTAATAAAAAAGTTTTTTAATAATAATATTAATTATTTTAATATTTATATTAAATAAAGCTAAAAGCTTTAGCTTATTTATAATTACTTAGTAATTTATGTTTTATATACTATAGTATAATTAGATGTTTATTGCTAACTAACTAACTTAGCTTTTTATTAAGCTATAATTTGTTAGTTAGCTACTAATAATGCTTTTAACGCTTTTTTTTTATATATAAATATAATAAAAGCTAAAACGCTAAAAATAGCTTTTTTTTTTATATAGTAATAATGTTTTTTAATTAAGTTTTAAATAGTTAATAGCAGCCGCAAAAATGTTTTTGTTGTGTTTTTATTTTAAGCTATAGCTATTAAGCTATTTAGCTTGTTGTTATATAATAAGTCGACCGTATTTAACTATACTTTAAATTTATATACTAGTTAATTTTTTAAAGTGTTTTAATAAAAACTTTTTTTTTAATTTTTATAAGCTTAATTTTTTTTATTGCGTTTTAGTTTATTTTAGCTTTTTAGTTTATTTTAAATTTTATTATAATTTTATTAAATTTTATATATTTAAAATTATTTAAATATATTAATATATATATAACAAAAAAATTAAGCTTTTTATTGTAGTTAAATTTGTTTATATTTTAGGTATTAAAATTTTTAATTGCTTTTAACAATTTAAAAATAGCTTTAGTTAAAGCTTTATTTTAAAAGCTTGTTATAGTTATTAGTAATAATAGTAATAATAATAGGTTTTTTTTTTAAAACCGAAATAATATTTAAAAAAACTACTAAAAAAGATTTTTTTACTAGTTATTATAAAGTGTATAATAGTAATAAAAGTGTTATAACAATAGTAATAAAAAAGTAAAAAAAATAACTGCTTTATAAGCAAAGCTTTTTGCTTACTTTTTATTTTTATAGTTAGCATTTTTATTTAAATTTAAATATATATAGTATATTAAATAAAGTTTAATTAGCAAGCTTAAAATAGCTACTTTTTTGCTATTTTTTTAGCTAAAATTTAACAATTAAGCGTGTTAGTTTTTTTTTTTATATATTGCTTGCGATTTTAGCAAGTAATAAAAAAAAGTTTAGCTTAGCGCATATGCTAAAAGTTGAAAGTTATATTTGTTGCAACAGCTATATAAAATAGTTTTAGTAAAGTTATAAATAGTATTCTTTTTGCAGTAAGCTTAGTATTTAAAATTGTTAAAAATTTATATTATATTTATATTATTTATATAGTAAAATAACTATATAGCAATAACTATATATTTATAATCGACTTTATTATATAAAAATAACTAGGTATAAAAAAAAGCAAGTATTGTATATTTAATATTTTAATAAAAATTAAACTATAATTATAATATTAAATAAAGCTAATATATTATTAAAACTTTAAAAATTATAAAAAATAAAAAAATTATTTTTTATTAAAAGTTTAAAATTTTATTTTATATTATTTATATTAATATTAATTAAAAATTATATAAAAATTTTTTAATAATATTAATAAATTTATTATATTTATTAAAAAAATTTAATATAATTTGCTTTTGTTTTTAATAAATAAGTTTATAAAATAAATAAAACAAAAGTTATTTATAGTTTTTAATTTTTTACTATTATTATTATAACTTAATTAAAAAATACTTTTTTTTTATTTAAAATATTAGTATAAATTTTTTTTTTTATTATGTTTTATTAAATTAAAATAAGCTTGTTTTATTTAAAAATAATATGTTTACTTATTTGCTTTTATATTTTTATACTTATTTTTATATTTTTATATTTTTATATTTATTTATTTATTTTTATATTTATTTATTTATTTTTATACTTATTTATTTACTTTTATATTTATTTTTATATTTATTTTTATATTTATTTTTATATTTATTTTTATATTTATTTTTATATTTATTTTTATATTTATTTATTTATTTTTATATTTATTTTTATATTTATTTATTTATTTTTATACTTATTTTTATATTTATTTATTTACTTTTATATTTATTTTTATACCTGCTTATTTATTTTTATACTTATTTATTTTTTTTTTTTTTATATACTATTTTTTTTTTATATATATATATAATTAAACTTTAGGTTTATTGCTGCCTAAAGCAGTATATAAAAAAAAAACTATATTATAAAAAGCTTTAACGGCATATTTATAGGCTATATATAGTAAAAACTATTTAAACTTAAGCTTTTTTTAGGTTTTTTAAAGGGGGTAGTAAAATTTAATTGCCCTGTTGTAATTATTATAGCTAAATAGTTAAAAAGTTTTTTTTGCGCTCTATATATTAAATAATACGCTAATTTATGCTAGCTATTAGCAGCTTATATTTTTGCGTTAGCAGCCTGTTTATAACTGTGTTATGCTTAGCAAAATAATTAACAAAGCAGTAAAATAGCTAATATACAATAAGTTAGTTATTAATAGCTATATATACTGCTAAAAGCTATACTAATAGCCGTTAGTAGCTATATATAGCTGCTAGTATATAATTGTTAATAATTAGTTATATAAAAAAGGCTAAGCTATATATAGCTTATGTGTAGCTTGTTTTTTTTTTGTGCAAAAAAGTTATTGCCTACTTTTCTGCTTGCGTGCTAAGCTTTTAGTTTAGCTATTTGGTTGCAGTTTATCCACTTGCCTAGGTGGCTTTTTATATATATATATATTTTTTTTTTATATATTTATTTTTTAATATTTATTTATTATTTTTTATTTATAAAATAATATATATATATAAACTAATATTTTAGTATTTTAGTATAAATATAAATATTTTATTATTAAAACATTAAAAATATTTTATTTTAACAAATAATAATAATTTTAGCTATATAGCTTATATAAATAAATAGCTTACTAGCTTGTTTATTTATATAAGCTATATAAAAATTTTGCAAGTTTTAAAAAATATAAATATATATTTTATATTTAATTATTTAGCAGTTTTTATTAAACATATTTATAGCTATTAATTTAAATATTTTAATTTATAAGCTTTATTAAATATATTTATAGCTTTTAAACTAAATATTTTAATTTATAAGCTTTATTAAATATATTTATAGCTATTAAACTAAATATTTTTTTACTTAAACAAGTAAATAAACTGCAATTAAATAGCTAAGCCAAAGTTTAGCAAGCAAACAAAAAGGTAAACAACAACCTTTCTATATAAAAATAAAAAAGCAAGCTATATATAAGCTATATATAGCTAAGCTTTTTACTTATATAACCGATTATTTATTACTGTATACTAGCAGCTATATATAGCTATTAACGGCTATTAATATAGCTTTTAGCAGTATATATAGCTGCTAATAACTAAATTATTATATATTAGCTATTTTACTGCTTTGCTAATTGCTTTGCTAAATATAATATAGCTATAAACGGGCTGCTAATATAAAAATATAGGCTGCTAACAGCTAGCAAAATATTAATATATTAGTTAACCTACAGAGCATAAAAAAGCACTTTTAACTATTTATATACTATATATATATAGTACTGCAATAAAGCAATTAATATTTATTACTTTTTTTAAAAACCTAAAAAAAGCTTAAGTTTAAATAGTTTTTACTATATATAGCCTATAAATATACTATAGGGCTTTTTATAATATAGTTTTTTTTTTACGTACTATTTTAAGCAGCAATAAACCTAAAGTTTAACTATTAAACTAAATATTTTAATTTATAAATATATTAATTATATTAATTTTAAGCATATAAATTATATAATAAATAATTTAGCAAGTTAATAATTAAATTATAAGCTTCGGCTTATTTATAATTACTTAGTAATTTATGTTTTATATACTATAATACAATTAAATATTTATTGTTAATTAACTAACCTAGCTTTTTATTAAGCCGCAATTTGTTAGTTAGCTATTAATAATGCTTTTAATGCTTTTTTTTTTATATAAATATAATAAAAGCCAAAACGCTAAAAATAGCTTTTTTTTTATATAGTAATAATATTTTTTAATTAAGTTTTAAATAGTTAATAGCAACTATAAAAATGTTTTTATTATGTTTTTATTTTAAGCTATAGCTATTAAACTATTTAGCCTGCTACTATATAATAAGTTAACCGATTTATATATTAGTTAATTTTTTAAAGTGTTTTAATAAAAATTTTTTTTTTAATTTTTGTAAGCTTAATTTTTTTTACTACGTTTTAGTTTATTTTAGCTTTTTAGTTTATTTTAAGTTTTATTATAGCTTTATTAAATTTTATATATTTAAAATTATTTAAATATATTAATATATTTATAATAAAAAAATTAAGCTTTTTATTATAGTTAAATTTGTTTACGTTTTAAATGTTAAAACTTTTAATTGTTTTTAACAATTTAAAAATAGCTTTAGCTAAAGCTTTGTTTTAAAGGCTTATTATAATTATTAAATTTAAATATTTTAATTGTTAATAATAGTAATAATAATATTATTATAAAGTATATAATAATAATAAAAATATTATAACAACAACAATAAAAAAATAAAAAAAATAACTGCTTTATAAACAAAGCTTTTTGTTTATTTTTTATTTTCGTAGTATTTTTATTTAAATTTAAATATATATAGCATATTGGATAAAGTTTAGTTAGCAAGCTTAAAACGGCTACTTTTTTGCTATTTTTTTTAGCTAAAGTTTAGTAATTAAGCGCTAACAAATAATAAAAAAAAGTTTGGCTCGGCATATATGCCAGCTAAAAGTTTAAAGCTGCGCTTATTGCATAAACGGCTATATAAAATAGTTTTAGTAAAGTTATAAGTAGCATTTTTTCTATAGTAGGCTTAATATTTAAGGTTATTAAAAATCTATATTATATTTGCGTTACTTATATAATAAAATAACTATATAGCAATAATTATATATTTATAACCAACTTTATTATATAAAAATAACTAAATGCAAAAAAAAAGCAAGCGTTATATATTTAACGTTTTAATAAAAATCAAACTATAATAATAATAATTAAATTAAAAAAGTATATATATATATAATATTTTTATAAAACTTTTTTATTTTTATATAGCTATTAACTTTAATAAAAAATAACCTAGCAAAATAAAAAAACTTTAAAAATAATTAAGCAAAATAAAAAAACTTAAAAAATAATTTAGCAAAGCAAAAAAACTTAAAAAATAAATTAATAGTTTGTTTTTTTAAAGCTTTAAACGTATATAATTAAAGTTAAAAAAAAAAGTATATATTTTAAGTTTATTTTAATGTTTATTTTAATATTTATTTTAGCTTTATTTTAGTGTTTATTTTAGTTTTATTTTAGTATATTTTAATATTTAGTTAATAAATTATTTATATAGCATTTATTTTAATTATAGCTTTAAGCTATTAAAATATTTTAATTATTTATAATAAAAGTTAAATAAAATATTAAATTGTTTATATATTTTTTATTTAAAACTTAGTTTAACGTAATATAACCTGCTATTAAAACTATATAAAGCTATGTTTATTTTAATAGTTTTAACTAAAAAATATTAAAAAATAATAACAAAATAAAAATAAAAGCTTTTTTGCCTTTAGTTATAAAAGCCTTTAGTATTAATATTAAAACTTTATTTACTTAAACAAGTAATTAAACTATAACTAAATAGCTAAGCTTAGCTTAATATACAAGCTAAAATAATAAAAAATAACCTTTTGCTATAAAAAAAAGCAAGCTATATAAGCTATATATAGCTTATTACCTTTTTTTTGCTTTTTAAAATTTAACACTTGCTATTGCATACTTACAACCGTATACTAGCAGCTGCAAACAGCTACTAATAGCTATTAGTATAGCTTTTAATAGTATATATAGCTGCTAATAACTAACTTATTATATTTAGCCACTTTATTGTTCTGCTAATTGTTTTACTAAGCGTAATACTGCTATAAACAAACCGCTAACGCAAAAATATAAGCTACTAATAGCTAGCATAAATTAATATATTATTTAATATACAAAAAGTCACGGCTAAATGGTTTTTATGCCACTCTAAGGCTAGGACCGCTATAGAACCAAGGGACCCATAAGGGACCCACCTATTATAGCCTATACTTAAATATTTTAAACCGCTATACTTAGTGTATTTTTTTTTTTTTTTTTTTTATAATTAATATATAAAAAGTACTTTAACTATAAGCCTTGTTTTGCTAAAATAGTTTAACTATAATAATCGTAAAATTTTTATTAATATTATAGCTAAAAAGCTTTATATTAACAACAAAAACTAACATTAATAATAATTATATATATTTTAATATTTTATTATTATAAGCGCTAAATTTAGCAACATTTAAAATAATACTTAAAATAGTATTATTACTTTTATAAGCAAACTTTTTTGTTTATAATAAAATAAAAACCTAACATTTTTAATAAGCTTTTATATTTATAAAAATAAAGCTTTTAAAACTAACTTTTGCTATTAATTTATTTAAGCAATATTGATAAAAAAAATAGCATATATTTGTACTTAAAAATATAATAATAATAATAAACACTTTAATATTAAAAAAACTAATATTTTAGCTTATAAAAAATTTTAATAAAAACTAAAGTTAAAAAAATTTAAAAAAGTATGTTAAATTTATACTATAAATAATATATATAATAATATTATAAAATAAATTTATAAACTAGCAAAAAAATATTTTACTTTTTAGCAAAAACTAAAATTTTTTTTTAAACTTATAACTTATTTTAATTAAATTACTTTTTTTAACTTTAATAAAATTATAAATAAAACAGCTTTTAATAAAGCAATAAAAACAAACATGCTAATAATGTTTAAAAAAATAGCTTTTTAAACTTTAAGTTATAAAAAATATAATTTATTATATTAAAATATATATATTTAGTTAATAAAATTAAATTAAACTATTAAAGTTTTAGTTAAACATATAAAAAATATTTATAATAAAGCTATTATAAAAGCTAAAATAATTAATATAAAATTAAATAAAGCTTAACAAACGTTAAAAACAAAAAAAGCTTAACTAATTAATGTTAATTAATTAATTAGCAATTTAATTATTATTAGCTATACTTAGCAAATAGCATTTTTTAAAAATATTTTAAACACTTAAAATACTAGCGTTATTAAAAAACTTATTTTTACCGAAAATAATACTATTAAACTAGCTAGCACTTATAAATTAAGTAGCTTAAAAAATATTAGCGCTAACTTTAAAAATAAAAATAAAAAATTAGCTAAAATAAAAATAACTATATTTTATAATAATTTTAAAAAAAACAAGGTTATTTTTAAAATATAATACTAATATTAAAAAAACTGTTTTTTTATTAACTAAAATTAGTTTTATAATAATGCTGCTTAAATAAGCAATATTAAATTTTATTTAAAAAAAATAATAGCTAATAATTTATAGCTTTATTTTTAAAATATTTACTTTAATAAAATTATTATATTTAACAAATTAATAAAGTATTTATTTAAATAGTATTTTAATTTAAACAAAAAAAAAAAGCACAAATAAAAAAAAAACTATAAACTAAAAAAGTTAAACAAGTTTTAAGCTTTTAAAAACTAGTTTATTTGTTTTGTTAAAAAACAAGCTTTTAATAAAACTTAATAAAAAAAAAAATTTAACGCTTACTTGCTTTTTTAATTTAAAAACTAAATAGTTTTTTAGTTTTTTAATTTTTATATTTTTTATAAAAACTTTGTTTTTTAATATAAATAATTTATATATAATATTACTAAAAATAAAATTGTAAATAACAAGCAAAAAAATGCTTTTATAGCTTTATAATTAAATTATAATGCTATAAAAACTAAAAAAACTATAAGTATAAGTTTAAGTATAACTTTATTTAAAAAAAAAGTATATTTTAAACCTACTAAAAATAAAATAGCTTAATTAATTAGCAAAAAAAAATATAATATTAAACTATTTGTTTTGTTTGTAAAATATAAACAAAATAATAATAACTTAAAAAAAAAAGCTTGATTTTAAAGTTAATAAACTTTTTTTTAAAATATTAGTTAAACTAATTTATTATTAATAGTATAAAAAAATTTTTAATATTATATTTTAATAAAAATTTATTTTTAATAACTATTAATATAAAAGTAAATAAATATATATTTATTATAAAAGTTTTAGCTAATATAAAAATAAATAAATATATTTTCGTAAATATAACTTATATAAAACAAATTATATTAAAAATAAATATAGTTATTTATAGCAATTTTAATAAACAAATAGTTATTAGTTATAATGTTAGCTTTTATTAAAAAGTAAATTATATTTTTATAGTAAACTTTTAACTATAAAAATATACTTTTAAAAACGTTCTATTAATTATAATTAATATAAAGTATAACTTTTTAATTAAAAAAATATTTTATAAGCAATATAATATATTAGTAAACTATAAAAGCAAATATTATATTTTTTTATTATATTTACTATAAAAACAAAACAAAAAAAAAACAAAAAAACAAATTAAAAAAAAAAATATTTTTTTTATAGAATATAAATTTTTATATTATTTATGTTTATTATAAATTTTGCTATACTATTTACAATTTTTATACAAAATATAACAATTTTTTTGTTAAAATTTTTATTAAAAAAAAAGCTACTAAAAAATATTTTTTAATTAAATAAACCGCAAAAAGTTAAGTTTGCTAAACTAATAGCAAAAAATAGTATATACTTATAAAAAAATATACAAAAAATAAACTATTAATTATTAATAATAAAAATAAATATTAAATTTTTACTAAACTTTTTATTAATAAAAACAAAATAAAAGTATAATTAATAAAAACTATATTAGTTATAAAAAAATGTTATAAAATAGTATAAATATTATTTTATTATTAATATTATAACTATTAAAGTTATACTATTTATTAAAGCTATTTAATAAAAAAAATATAAACTTTATATTATTAGCATTAATAAAATTAATATAGTAATATAAAACAAAAAGCAAAATGTTATATTTTTTAACAAAAAAAACAAACAGCTTAAACAAAAAGCTTAAAAAATAGTTTTTAAAAAGTATTAACTTTTATTATATATGTTTAATAAAGTTAACTTTAATATATTTGCATTTAACTAATTAATTAATTATTATATTAAGTTTATATTTAATAAAAGTATTTAAAATTTAACTAATTATTTGCTATACTATATATTAATTAAAAAATTAAAAGCTGTAAAAGCTTATATAATAAAAAATTTATATAAAAAATTTATTGTTTTTAAAAATGCTTTGTTTGCTGCGCTAATATTAATAGTATAAAAAGCAAACAGCAAATTAAAACTTTATATTAATTATTATAAAATTAATGCAATAATTAAAAAAAACAAATATTTGCTTTTTTTTATTAATAAAACATTTATATATATTAATAAAACAAATATTTTTATAAAAATTAATATGTAATAAGCTTTTTATTAAATATAAATATATTTTAACTATAAAAACTTAATAATTTTTAAAATATAATATAGTTTATTTAAATATAAAGTTATATTATTTAAATTAACAAACAAACTAGTTATATTTTAGCGTTATATTAATAATATTTTAAATAATTACTTAAATAATTTTTGTAGTGCTTATATTAATAATATGTTTATTTATTTTAATAACTTAACAAAATATAAACAATATATTAAAATAATACTATAATATTTATATAAAACTAAACTGTAAACTAATTTTAAAAAGTGCAAATTTTATATAACTAAAACTAAATATTTAAAGTTTATTATAAAAAAAAATAAAATTAAAATTAACCTAAAAAAAATTGCAGTTATATAAAACTAAAAGTAATTTACTATTTTTAAAATAGCATAATTTTTTTTAAGATTTTATAACTTTTATTAATATTTTATTTTTAAATATAGCTAAAAAGCTAAACTTTTATTTAATTTAACTTGTAAAAATATAGCTTTTAAATAAAATAAAGCTTATAAAAAAGCATTTAATAAGCTTAAAAAACTGTTTATTTCCGCATTTATACTAGCATATTATAACTATAATAAAAAAATGCATATAAAAACTAATGCGTTTAATAAAATAGCTATAAATACTTTAATATAAAAAAAAAAAAACAAGCTTTAGTACTTTATTATTTACTATTTTAAAATTTTATATAGGTTTAAGCTAAACTATAGTATTTTTAACAAAAAAATATTAATAGTAATTAAAGTATTATAAATTTAGCATTTTAAACTAATTAAAAACTAAAAAAAAACATTTATTTTTAATTATTATAAACTATTAAGCTTTAAAGTTTTTTAGTATAAAATAACAATTTAATTTACACTAAGCAAATTAAGCAAATTTATTAATATAATATAATTTTTTTAATTATATATAAACCTAAATTTAAAAATATAATAGTTAATATTTTATTGCAAAAATAAAATAAGTTAAAATCGCAAAAAAACAAAATTAAACATTAAAAATATATAATATTGTTTTAATTAATAAATAAACAAAAAAAGCTTAAAAAAATAAGCTTAATTACTAAAATGTTTTATTTTGTTTTTAGTATTAATATTAATATATTATTACTAATAGTATTGCTAATAAACAAAGTTTTAAAATAAAACTAAAAATTTTTTAACTTAAAAATTTATTAAATAAAAGCTAATTTTAACTAAATAAAAAATTAAGCTATAAACAAAAAGCTAATAACTTATAAAAAAAAATTAATTATATTATAAGTTAACTATTTTTTAATTAAATTTTTAAAAAAAATCTATAGCTATATTACTTTAATACACTTTAGTTAAAACAAAACAAAAAAGTTAGTTTTATTATAGTACTAGTGGCTAAAACTTACTGCCGATTATAATAAATACATTATTAATTGCTTTAAATATTAACTAACAAAAATACTTTAAAACAAAACTTTTAAATTATTATAATTAATTTTTATTTTATTGTGCTTATTTTAGCATATAGTTATTAATTTTAAAAAATAACAACTAATAAAAAAAAAAAATATTTATTATAATAAACCGATTTAGCAAGTTATTTTAGTTAATATTTTGCAATAAAAAGGTTATAACAAAAAAAGCCGCAAAATTATATTATAAAAAACCTTTTAAAATTTTTAAATTATTAAAGCAAATTAGCTTAAATAAAAAACTTTAATTTATCTTTTTTTTTATTAACAAATTAGCTAAAATTTTAAGCATTAAATAAACTTTGTTTTTATTAAATTATTATAAATTAATAAAACAAACTAAAATAGCAATTAAATATTTAAACTAAAAATTATAACTATATTATAACTACTATTAAAATAACTAAGCTAATATATTGCTAGCAATAAATTTTACTGTTTTATTTTTTTTATATAAGTTTATAGGTTTATAACTTTATAAAGTATTGTTTGGTTTTTTTATGCTTAATTATTAAAATTAAATAAGTAAAATAAAAGCATTTAAAAACTTTTTTTTATAAAAATAGTTAAACTAAAAAAAAGCTTAGCAAAAAGTAAAAACTATTAAACAATATATAAAAATAGCTAAAATAATATTAAAAAATACTTAAAATTAATCAATTTAATAAAAAAATTATTACTAGTATAACTTTAATTTTAAAATAAACAACTATATATTTATTATAAAAAAATAATAGTTTTAAATTATAAATAAACCTTTTAATAAACTAAACTATTTATTTATACAATAATATTTTAAAATTTTAAAATAAACTAGTTTAGTTATTTTTTAATTAAAAGTTAATTAACTTATACTATATAAACTAACTATAAAAATATTTAAATAATTTATTGCTAAAACAAAAAGCTAGCAAGCTAAAAAAAAAAGTTATTTTTTTAAACAATAGCAAATAAAAATAAAAAGTTAAACAAATATAAACTTTTAAACTTTATTATAAAAAAACCTTACAATATTAAGTTAACTAAAAAAGCTAAAATTTTAATAGCTAATAATATTTAGCTAACAATTTTAAAAATTTACTTAAATTGCTAAAATTGTTTTATAATAATAATTTTAATTTTATAAAACTGCTAAAATAATTTAAACAATAATTAAAAATAGCAAAAAAAAAATAGGTTTAAAAAAGTATATTTTAATAATAACGTGCTAAAAAATTTTAAAAAAGTATTATAACAATTAAAAAAAAAAATTTAAACTTTAATATAATTATAGCTAATGTTATAAAAGTTACTTAATAATAACTTATAAAAAAACTTTAAGCTTTTTTATAAATTAAAAGTTTATAAAATAATAGCTTTAAAATAAAAACCTAAAGTAATTTTTTTTTTACTAAAATGTAAGTTTAATTAATTTGATTTTTAAAGTAGCAAATTTTAAAAACAAAACCCTATTTTTTTTATAAGGAAAATAATTATAGTTAAGTAGTTTTTACGCCACCTTAAGGCTAAAACCGCTATAAAACTAAAAGACCTATAAAAAACTTACTTACTATAGCTTACACTTAAATATTCTAGACTACTATATTTAATATATTTTTTTTCTTTTTTATTTTACAATTAATATACAAAAAGTACTTTAACTATAAGCCTCGTTTTGCTAAAGTAGTTTAACTATAATATAAAGCGCAAACAAAACTTTTTAACTATTTGTTTTTTATATAAAGCATTATAATAAAGCAATTAATATTTATTACTTTTTTTAAAAAACCTAAAAAAAGCTTAATTTAAGTAGTTTTTATTATATATAGCTTATAAATGCGCTATAAAGCTTTCTATAATATAGTTTTTTTTTTAAATATTGTTTTAAATAATAATAAACTTAAAGTTTAAATATTAAATATTAAAACTTTATTAATTAAAAAAAATTTTAATAAAAATAGCTAAAAAAAAGTTAATATAATATTAAATAGTTTTTTTAATTTAAATATAATAAATAATAAATTAAATTATTTAATAAATGTTAAAAATTTATAATAGTTTTTAAATTATTTATATTTATTTTATAATTTTTTTATAAAATTATAAAATTATAATAATTTTTTTTAAATAAAAAAATAAAAAATAAAAATATATTAATAAAAAAAATATTAAATAAATTTTTTAAATTAAAATTAAATTGTTTTAAATTAATATTAGCTTTTTTTAAATTGTTTTTAAAAATAATATTTTTTTTTTTAAATAAAAGTTTTTTAAAAAAATTTTAAAAAATAAATTTTAATTTAAAGTTTTTTTTTTTATTTTTTTTTTTTTTTATTAAACTTTTTTTTTATTTTTTTTAAGTTATTTTTTTTATTTTTATTAAATTTAATAAAAATAATAATAAAAATATTAATTATAAAAAAAATAATTTATTATTAATAATAAAAGCTAATATAAAAATAAATATAAATAAAAATAATAAAAAATATTTATTATTAATAATAACTAATAAAAAATATATAGTTATATAAATAGTTATATAAAATAAATAAGTTTATAAATTTATAAATAATATAAATATTTTAAAATAGTTTTTAAATAAATAAAAAATAATTTATAATAAAAGCTTATATAATAAAGCTTAAAATAAAAATATAAAAGTTTATATTTATAATACTTTTTTAAAAGTTTTAAAAAGTTTATAAAAGTTATAATTTTTTTTTTTTTTAAAAAAAATTAACTTTTACTAAAAGCTTCTATAACTAAAAGCAAAAAAGCTTTCGTTTTTATTTTATTATTGTTTTTTAATTTTTTTTAATTAAAGCTATTAAAACAAATATAGCTTTATATAGTTTTAATAGCAAATTATATTATATTAAACTAAGTTTTAAGTAAAAAATATATAAATAATTTAATACTTTATTTAGCTTTTATTACAAATAATTAAAATATTTTAATAGTTTAAAATTGCAATTAAAATAAATATTATATAAATAATTTGCTAACTAAACACTAAAATATACTAAAATAAAGCTAAAATAAACATTAAAATAAAATTAAAATAAATACTAAAATAAATATTAAAATAAATTTAAAATATATGCTTTTTTTTTTTAATTTTAATTATATACGATTAAAGCTTTAAAAAAACAAACTATTAATTTGTTTTTTAAGTTTTTTTGCTTTACTAAATTGTTTTTTAAGTTTTTTTATTTTGTTTAGTTATTTTTAAAGTTTTTTTATTTTGTTAAATTATTTTTTATTAAAGTTAATAGCTATATAAAAATAAAAAAGTTTTATAAAAATATTATATATATATATATTTTTTTAATTTAATTATTAACTTATTAAATTATTTATTATATAATTTATATATTTAAAATTAATATAACTAATATATTTATAAATTAAAATATTTAGTTTAATAGCTATAAATATATTTAATAAAACTTATAAACTAAAATATTTAGTTTAAAAGCTATAAATATATTTAATAAAGCTTATAAACTAAAATATTTAGTTTAATAGCTATAAATATATTTAATAAAGCTTATAAACTAAAATATTTAATTTAATAGTTATAAATATATTTAATAAAGCTTATAAATTAAAATATTTAGTTTAAAAGCTACAAATATATTTAATAAAGCTTATAAATTAAAATATTTAAATTAGTAACTATAAATATATTTAGCAAAAATTGCTAAATAGTTAAATATAAAATATATATTTATACTTTTTAAAACTTATAAAACTTTTATATAGTTTATATAAATAAACAAGCTAGCAAACTATTTATTTATATAAACTATATAACTAAAATTACTATTGTTTATTAAAGTAAATATTTTTAATGTTTTAATAATAAAATATTTATATTTATACTAAAGTACTAAAATATTAGTTTATATATATATATTATTTTATAAGTAAAAAATAATAAATAAATATTAAAAAATAAATATATAAAAAAAAAAATATATATATATAAAAAAAAAAAAATATATATATAAAAAAAAATAGTATATAAAAAAAAAAAAAAATACATAAAAAAAAAAAAAAGTATATAAAAAAAAAAAAAGTAAATAAGTATAAAAATAAATAAACAAGTATAAAAGTAAGTATAAAAATAAGTAAATAGGTATAAAAATAGGTATAAAAGTAAATAAATAAATATAAAAATAAATATAAAAGTAAATAAATAAATATAAAAGTAAATATAAAAGTAAATATAAAAGTAGGTATAAAAATAAGTATAAAAGTAAATAAATAGGTATAAAAGTAAGTAAGTAAATATAAAAGTATAAAAATATAAAAGTAAATATAAAAATATAAAAGCAAATAAGTAAACATATTATTTTTAAATAAAACAAGCTTATTTTAATTTAATAAAGTATAATAAAAAAAAAAATTTATATTAATATTTTAAATAAAAAAAAATATTTTTTAATTAAATTATAATAATAATAATAAAAAATTAAAAACTATAAATAACTTTTGTTTTATTTATTTTATAAATTTATTTATTAAAAACAAAAGTATAGCTTGTAATAAAATTTAAAAAAATTATTAAAAAAGCTTAAATTTAATTTTTTTTAGCGCTAAATAGTTTTTATTTTTTAGTTTATTTAATATAGGTTATATAAGCTAAATAATAATTATAAATAAAATATTAAATTAATTAAACTTTTATTAATAAAATTATTATAAAATTATATTGTTATATAATATTTATAAGCTATAACAAGCTATTATAAACTATTATATTATAGTTATTAATAGCTAATAGCAATTTATAATAATAAAAAATTATATTTTTATTATTTATATTTAAATTTTTATAAATATTAGTAACTATAATAAACTATATGCTTATTATAATATTTTTTATAATATTAGCTATTTAAATACTATAAACATATTAAAAAAGTACGCTATATTAAAAAAAAAACTATATACTAAAAATAATATTGTTATATTTATAAATATTAGTTAATTTTTATAGTATATTTGCTTAAAAGCAATAATTTTACTTTATATTATTATTATTTATATAAATAACAATTGTATATATAATACTATAAATATTTAATATTAAATTATTAGCAGCTAAAAAATAAATAATTTTAATATTAAGCATTATAGTAAAAGCTTTTTAAGCAGCAGTAAAGTTTTCGTTAAAAACAATATTTTGTTTTTAATTTTTAGTTTTATACTTATTAAACAATTTTTTAGCTTGTTAAGCTAATTTTTTAAAAATATTGTTAGCTAAATTAATTAGTTTTTTAAAAGCTATTTTAATTTTTTTAAAACTATATATGCATAATATTATTTTAATATTTATATTAAGCTAATTTAAATATAAATATATATTTATAAAGCGCTTTTTTATTTTTTTAGCATGTTTTAGCATAATTTTATTATAACTATATTTATATAATATGTATGTTTTATTTTTGTTTTTATATTTATTAGATTTTTTTATTAATATTATTGTTTATATTTAGCACTTAAACTTTTATTTTAATAAAAGCAATAGTTTTTATAGTTATAAAATTAATAATATTTTTAGCCTAAAAGTTAAGCTTTTTTTTTATAGCAATATTTATTGCAATAGTGCTTATAATAAATGCTATGTTATTTTTAGTTTTTATAATACTAAAATTTAAGTTTTTAATAAAATTAACAGTAATAAACTTTATATTAATTATAATTAAAATAGTTATTAATAATAATAAAATTAAAAAAAGTAAAAAAATAAAATATATGCAAAGTTTTTGTTAATATAATAATAAATATTAATATATTATTAATTAATAAATATAAAATATTATAATAATAAAATATAGTAATAATTAATTAAAAAATAAAATAAAAAAATATTAGTTTAATTAAATTATATAAAATAAATAAATCTATTAAACGTAAATAAATAAAGTACTAGCTATAATAGTTATATAAAAAATATAACAAAATTAAAAACTGCTTAAATAAATACTTAAAATTGCTTTTAACGTATATTTTAGAAATATTATTATAAGTAGCAATAAAAATTTTAAATATTATAGCTTAAGCTTGTTATAAAATAAAATAATAAGTTTAATTATATAAATATAAACAAAATAACTATTATATAAAGCTTTAATTGTTTTATTTAAAATTAAATATAATAAAAATAAAATTTACAGTATAATAAATATATATATTATAATATTAATTTGTTTAAAAATAAAACTTATTTAAAGTATATAATAATAAAAACTTTTTTAAAAATAAAAACTAAAAGCTTTTATGTTTAAAAGCAAAAAAACTTTTGTTTTTATGTTTTTTTTACTTATTATACTACTTTTTAATTTAACTAATATTTTATTATTTTTTAACTAACTATTATTATATTTTATTATTATAATATTTTATATACTTTAAGTTTATTATTAACTATATTATTTTATTACTTGCTAATTAATATTTTATTATTTGCTAATTAATAATATATTAATATTTATTATTATATTAGCAAAAACTTTATATAATTTTTAGTAATTCTAATAACTATAGCTAATTAAAATAAACTTAAAATATATATTAAAATATACTAAAATAATAGTAAACTAAATATTAAAATAATAGTAAACTAAATATTAAAATAATATAAAATAACTAAAATATATTAAAATATAGCTAATATATACTAAAATATAGCTAGCATATACTAAAATATAGCTAATATATACTAAAATATAGCTAGCATATATTAAAATATAGCTATAATATATTAAAATATAATTAAAATATAAACTTAGTATAAATATTATATAGTTATTTAAATAAATTTTAAAAATAACTATAATAAAAGTTTTAAACTATATAAAATTATTTTATTTTTTACTTTATTTTATTGTTATTAATATTAGCTATATTTTTTAACTGTTATTATTACCGTATTAAACAATTTTTTAGCTTGCTAAGCTATTTTTTTTAAAAATATTGTTAGCTAAATTAATTAATTTTTTAAAAGCTATTTTAATTTCTTTAAAAATATAAATACATAATGTTATTTTAACTTTTATATTAAGCTAATTTAAATATAAACATATGTTACGTTTGTTAGATTTTTTTGCTAATATTATTGTTTATATTTAAAACTAAGTAAATAAATAAATAAATAAATAAAAAAATAAATAAGTAAGCAAAAAAGTAAAAAGTATATTAGTATATTAATTTTAAACAAAAAAAAAGCATTTTTTAATTAAGTTATAATAATAGCAGCAGAAAATTAAAAACTATAAATAACTTTTGTTTTATTTATTTTATAAACTTATTTATTAAAAATAAAAACATTTATATTTATATAATAAAAGCTTAACTGCTAAGTTTAAAACTTATTAGTTTTTTTATATTATTATTAAGTTTAAGTATAAGTTTTTATAACTCTGCTTTAGCCAATTATTTTATATATAAGGCAGCATACTTTTGTTGGTTCCCAAATAAACCTAGCGGCCCTGTTGGCCGTCTTGGCAGTCTTGGCCGTGTGACACACGCTATTTACCAGATTCCCAGCAATATCATCGAGGGACTATGGTGCACTAGTTGGAATCCAGAAGCCTCTTTGGATGTTGAGGAAGGCCATGATCCACTCCCATTAACTTTGAACTCAGCAAAAGCGAGTTTAGCCAGGTCCGCTGATGGAGCTAGGAAACAAGAATCACAGAAAAAGTTACCTTATTGTTGCGCTATGTGCAGTAATTAAGAAGACTGGAACGTCTTAGAGAACTTAGACAATACACCCCAACTTGTTCACAATTTAATAGAGTATTTTATGCCCCTGCAGCTGACCATGTGTTAGAAAGCCTAACCTGAACAAACAACCAGGACTAGGTGACTTTCTTGGAATCCTTGACGGGCTAGATGGGATATCTCATCAAGAGGCACACGCTACACGCCACACGTTCAATCCCTCTAGCTAACCTAACTTGATAAAATACTTGAGCTAAACCTAACAAGTGTAAAAAAGGGCGTTTAACAAGATGTATTACTTAACTAAAGCCTGTTATATGTTACAACTTAACCTTTAGATACAAGTATTAAATGTATGCCCTTAAAAAGAAATAAATAAAATGAATTCTACCTATATTAAGAGCATTAAGGAGCTCTGCATTTCTAGGTTCAAGGGAGCTTTTCTATATACTATGTGTAGGTAAAAAAATATAATGCTATTATCACAATGAGGTTCTTTGTTTAAGATCTAACTATAAATGGTAAAGTTAGATGTTTAAAATAAAGTGCTACCTATTTAGACCTAGTTTAAGCCTGTACGGATATTTATTCGTTAGTGATACTACGGTAACACATGCAAATCCACACACAACAGGCACATAGATAACTACATAGTTTATTCACTACTACCGTAATAAGCTTCAATCAATTCCTTTAATCAATTGTACAGACTCGACAGTTCAATGCTGATAATGAATACCTAGATAGGCTAGGCAGAGCGAGTCAAGCCAAAAACATACTTCATCTAGGTACCGTTCTGGCTGAGTCGTGGGGCACGCGTTGTTCTATAAGTGCCTTGTGCTAGCAGCACAGAAGCTACCTAGAGGTAGGTAGGTACATATACCTTATGTAGGTAGTAGGTGTCGGAGAATGGACAATGCTGGCAGCTACTTCGAGGTACCTTGCTCTTTACACCGGGTCGGGGTCTAATATGGGGAATTCTATGCTATTGGAGGTATAATTTTGTACCAAAATACCGGGTTGTGTACCTACAGCGTGGGCTGTTTCGGCCAGTCGAAAAAAAAAAAAGTTGGTTCTCTAGCAAATGTACACTCTCGAGTGAAAAGATTTCGCGTCGACTCAAATTCTTTCTTGTTCACCCTCCCGATTTCACCACCCAAAACACGTACCATCAAGATCAAGGATCATAGCAGCAGCAGCAATCCAAACACATAGATTCCGCCGTCTCACGATCACGATCGCGATGCATTACATTCTTGTTTCGGGTGGTGTCATCTCGGGTATATTGCTGTCTCGTGCATCCTCCAGTTCAACACCGTCATCGCTAATACCCCGCCAGGAGTTGGGAAGGGCATCATAGCCTCGTCCACGGGACTAGTATGGCTTTTCCTATCTCCTTCCTGTCTTCTTTCCTGTCTTATTTCCTGCCTTCTCTCCTTTGATCTTCTCTCTCACAACTTACCCCATGCAACGTGCTGTTCCCCTCGCTAACAATTGACCTCCATAGATTCTCCAGTCTCTTGGGTTTCGCGTGACCTGCATCAAGGTAGGCAACTACCTTCCCTATCTACCCCCCTTTGCCCCGCCAGACTCCGAGAGAACTGGGCAAATTGGTATAATACACACACACACACACACTCAGTTGCTAATGCTGTGGCTAGATCGATCCCTATGTCTCGGTAGACGCTGGGCTTATGGCCCCCGCTGAGCATGGTGAATGTTTCGTTTTAGGTTCTGGCTCAGGTTAGTCATATCTACTATCTGGTCCCTCCCATCTCATTTTGTGTGTATAAACAAGTAAGTCATTTGCATGAACTCCCGAACACTGATTTATACATCCTACGTAGAGGTCGACTTGGATCTGGGCAACTACGAGAGATACTTGTCCCTAGCCCTCACCGGCGACAACAACATCACAACCGGAAAGGTTTATAAACAAGTGATTGACAAAGAGAGGAACGGCGACTACCTAGGTCGTACTGTTCAGATCGTCCCCCATATCGTCGATCACATCAAGGACTGGATCAGACGTGTAGCTCATACCTCCGTCGATGGTTCGGGAGAAGAGCCCGATGTTTGCATCATTGAATTGGGGTATGTTGTTCTAGTTACTCCTCATGTTCCTTATCCCACCAAGGCATAGCTCAGTACAGAGATGGTCTTCTGCGATGTTGAAGTATTGGAATGATGAAATGTCTGTGCTAACTAATGTTTCCTGATTAGAGGAACAGTAGGGGATATCGAGAGCGTGAGTAGCAAACCAGCCTCTGCCTGTCTCGACGCATTTGCTACAGACAGGCTCGCCCTAGTTGTTGACTGCTGACTCTTGAAAATAGATGCCATTCCTTGAGGCTTTGACTCAGTGTACGTATTTAGGCACTGCCTTAAGATAGTCCAACCCTATCATGGCTATAGCTAGTATCACGTGCGAGGCGGGAGTATCAACTAACCTATTCTGTTGGCAGTGCGACATGAGTCCGGCAGCACCAATTTCGTCACTATCATGGTTAGCTACGTCCCAGTCATTCATGGAGAGCAAAAGACGAAACCGACACAACATGCTGTCAAGTCTGTTCGTAGCCACGGTCTAATTCCGGACGTGGTATGTTCATCCCCAGACCCTATTCAAATCTTCTGCTGATGGAATGTCAGATTGCCTGTCGCTGTGAAAAGCCTCTTGCCGAGAGCACTGTCCGGAAAATTTCACTCCACTGCCAGGTGGAGATGGAGCAAGTTGTTGTCGTTCGGGATATGCCAACCATCTACCAGGTGCCACTCCTTTTACGCGAACAGGAGATGATTCCGCGACTTCTGTCTAGAATGAGTCTCTCCACAAAGTCCGTCTCCAATGAACGACTGAAGCAAGGCGAAGAGCTTTGGGAGACATGGAAATGTGCCGCTACCGCCGAACACAAGGCAACCGTCAACATTGCCCTTGTGGGTAAGTATGTGACCTCACCTGACGCCTACATGAGTGTCACAAAAGCTCTCGAGCATTCTGCAATGCATTTACGTCTAAATTTGAACCTGGTCTGGATTGATGCAGAGCACCTCGAGCCCCTTAAGCCACGCGGGGAGGATGAAAACGATCGTGCAGTCGAAGAGCGCGAGGCCTATGAGAAGGCCTGGAACACGCTCCACGCAGCCTCAGGTCTGATCATTCCAGGCGGATTTGGTAAACGAGGTGTTCTCGGTATGATGTTGGCGTCTAAATGGGCGAGGGAAAACAAAATCCCATTCCTAGGTGTAAGTTTTGCCTATTCGCCTTCTGCCTCTTTATCTCTGATTGGCTTTTTAGGTGTGCCTTGGATTCCAAGTTGCTGTCCTGCAGTTTGCGCGAGATGTCTGCTCTCTACCCCATGCCGACTCGGAGGAGTTCGATAAGCAAACGAAAGAACCAGTCGTTCTCGAAATGCTTGAATACAACCCTAAAATCAAAGGCGGTTCGATGCGGCTTGGCTTGCATGAGACTATCTTCCAAGAGGGTACCGAATGGTCGAAAATCCGGGCTTTGTACGGCGGGGTTCAGGGGGTCAAGGAGAGACATCGGCACAGATACGAGGTCAACCCTCAATTCGTAGATCGGCTAGAAGAGGCAGGTATTCACTTTGTCGGCAAAGACGAGAAAGGAGAACGTATGGAGATTTTCGAGATGAAGGATCATCCCTATTTTGTCGGTACGTTGTAGTAAATTGGGACACGGCCTTGCGTAGATGAGCTGACAACCATGATAGGGACGCAATTCCATGCCGAGTACCAATCACGGGTCCTCGATCCAAGCGTAAGTATTGTGATGTTCGATGCAGATGGCGTGTACTGACATTGACGGTCGCACTAGAAACCTTATCTTGGGCTTGTTGCCGCGAGCTTGGACTACCAAGACAAGCAGGGCAAGAAAGACGATAACGCGGGCGACCTGGACACATCACGACTGATGAATGGCTCGAAATGAGATGCTAGAAAGGATCCGAAGCTGTGGGCGACACGTGGACGCCACTATAGTTGAGCCCGAGGTTACGATTTGGTATGGGAAAGGATAGTATACGCGACCATGGACAGTTCAGTACACTTTGACTGATGAATTCGCATGCGCTACTGGCATAGCTGCGGGATGTTTTCATGTAAGCGGCTGTTTTCCTGGTGGTATGCTCGGCCAAAGGTTAAGGGAGCCGACCTTGGACCGGAGACAATACGTAAAAAGGCGCTTCTATGTATTAACGGGGATGATGATTGCTACTCCGGTACTTAGCTGTCAACCTACAACATATTGCTGAGCCTTTAGGAAGGTTGACGCCGATCGGCTAGTTGCTAGGGATAACCCTATAAAGGCCATACAGGATAGAAGGCAACTCTCATAGCTTTCTTGTGTCGCAACAGGACAGGCGGCAATGAGAGCTTGCAAGATAAAGATGAGCATTGAGCTACTGCATCAATCATGAAACCCATAGACATACACATCTTAACAACAACAATAAAATACATCTCCACATATTCGTGAGTGTTGCTTGCTACAATTATGATTATTATGCCTTATGATCACGTCTATTCCTACATATATATCTAGGCCCGTCCATGTACTCGAATTTTGAGGATGGTCTTCTCGACTCGACTAAGCACCTTTTGCGGAGGTTATCGACGATGCATCAAGTAGTGGCGATACAATTCGCACTGTACCTAAAATCATCAGGCTGCCTAGTCCGCTTCCCGCTCTGATTGGTCCACATATACAAGTACCTTAGGTACCATGCACGCAATACTGGTAGGTATAGACAGAAAGATACCTAGACGCCGTCTCATCATCCGTGTCTGTACTACGCAATCAACTTCGTCGATATCAGGACAAGTTTCTAAGAGAATCAATTCTCCCAATTCCACTAACCTGCCTATATTTTACTGTGACCTCATTCATTCTTACCATGAACGTCACCAGACCACCCGTCTAGGTGAAGCCGGTATGTGATTGAGCACGTAAGGTATCACTCTCAAGGTACTCCAGGAGGAAGTGCTGTCGCTGAAGATCTGAGCTCTGTCTGGTATCTAGTAGTCTGCCAGCCAATTATTCTCCTTGACGAATTCACCCAGGCAGCGAAGTGTGACACTGAGTGAGCGAGTGAAGTGAAGTGAAACACAGAAAAGATGCCGTCGCCTCTCGCCATCATGCTGTGGTCTACGTTGGGCGGGCTACTTATAGCTACGATTGGTGTTCTTCTCCTACTACCATCCCGATATGAGAAGCCTCTAGCGACGACTGCAGGCAAGGCCCTGGTATCTGTGCAGATCCTGGTCTTGGGAGATATTGGTCGAAGCCCTCGGATGCAATATCACGCCCTTAGCATCGCCAAACACGGGGGCACTGTCCATCTCATCGGGTATCATGGTATGTTCATTTCCTTAGTGGTAGATCCCTTTATACATATATGATATCAGACAGCTAAATAGGCCTCATAGAATCACCACCTCATCCAGATCTCCTCTCTAGTCCCAACGTCGTCATCCACCCCCTAGCAACTCCCCCACGGATTCTCAGGTCGTCTTCAATCCCCTTCGTCATCAGCGGCCCTCTCAAGGTACTGTGGCAAGTTGGCACGCTGTTCCAGGTGCTGGCGTATACAACGCCAGCGTGCACATGGCTGCTCGTCCAGGTGAGTAAACCACCGGCCTAGAAACGCAATTATCATCCCTGACCCCATTCTCCTTTCTTTCCCTTTCTCCTTCGCCACTAACATATTGCCTAGAATCCTCCCTCCATCCCAACTCTAGCCATATCTCTAGTCGTGTCTATCCTGCGCAACACGCGTCTAATGATAGACTGGCACAACTATGGATGGACGATCCTATCAGGGACAAAAGGGCCCACGCACCCCTTCGTGGCCATCTCCAAGGCTTATGAATGTGCCTTGGCCCAAGCCGCGCCAACGGCAAACATCACGGTCACACACGCGATGCGCGACGAACTGCGCAGGCCGCCGTGGAACGTGACCTCACCCATCGTGACGCTGCACGACCGGCCAGCCTCCATCTTCCAGCCGCTGACCTCGCCGTCCGAGCGGGAGGCCTTCCTCACGCGCCTGCCTGAGACGAAGCCGTTCGCAGCGAGTATCCTCTCCGGCGCAACAAGGCTAATCGTAAGCAGCACATCATGGACAGCGGACGAAGACTTCTCCCTGCTCCTCGACGCACTCGTGTCCTACGCGAACGCGGACGCCAAGACAGCCGCGCCGGCCATCCTAGCCATCATCACCGGCAAAGGTCCGCAGAAGACTCACTATGAAGCCGCGATCCAGAGGCTCCAGCGCACCGGCCAGCTGGGCAACATCACGATCCAGACGGCCTGGCTCTCCCTCTCCGACTACGCCTCCCTCCTCCGCAGCGCGGATCTCGGGGTGTGTCTGCACATGTCGAGCTCGGGCGTGGACCTGCCGATGAAGGTGGTGGACATGTTCGGGTCGGGGCTCCCGGTGGCGGCGTACGCGGGGTACGCGAGCTTCGGGGAGTTGGTGCGAGAGGGCGTCAACGGGTGTGGGTTTGAGACGGCGGCGGAGCTGGCGGGGATTCTCGTGCGGCTGTTTTCTGGGGGCGAGGACGAACTCGCAGCGCTGCGGAAGGGCGCGAGGGATGAGAGCGCGCTACGATGGGACGAGGAGTGGGATCGTGTGCTTGGACGTGTGTTTGAGTTTACAACAGCGTGAGGGTTGGAGGGGGGGCGTGGGAAGAAGGCAATGAAAAGACGTAAGCCAATCTATCTATCACACGTTTCAGCATAAACGATCAAATCTATTGAATAGATTAACGCAAACTGCATTAGGTGATTGATAGATATGGACACATAGATCAACACACATATGGACAACCAAATAAATGAACGAATTTTCATCCCCGAGAAAAAGGGAGGTAGAAGGTGACCAGAAATAGGGGTGAAATAGCAGATTGCCATACGCTAAACACAATGCAATAAACTCCAAATATGATGCGCCATCGCTGCCTCGGAAATGTTGATAGTGAATATCCTGAGTGAAAAAGGCCTTGCAGCCACCCACCGGCCCATCGGCCAGGAATCTTCACGGCGAACCAGCCCCCCAGGAACCCGCACTCCATAGCCCTTACTTTCAACCCTTAATCCATCTCACCCAAGCTCTCCTTGACACAGGCGCGGACCCTCCTCCGGAACTCCTTAGGACCGCCCTCGCGCTCGGCCCTCAACAGCTTCGCGGCGTCGAGGTTGGCAGGCGAATCCTCGTTCGGCTCGCTGAACAGGCTGATCACGCTAATCAGGATCGTCTCGGGGGTCTGCACGGGGGTCCAACGCTCGGCGGCGCTCTCGTAGCCGTATGTGTCCTCGCCCGGCGGATGCAGGATCGATATGCACAGCTCGCCGCTCGGGTAAATGTTGGGGTGGAAGGGGATGGGGGCTTGGAAGACGAGCTTGGGCGGCATGAGCGGATACTCGGGTGGGAAGGTTAGGTGGGCGCGGAAGATGGCACCTGTGAGTAGATTAATCGGTGCATTGGCGGGCGTACATATTCATAGCAACGATTGCATATATGGTGGTATAGACGGATTAGGTTTCAAAGTAGCGTGTCTATCTAGGTTTGTTCCTACAGATGATAAATATTTCCGACAAGGATTGTGGTCTCGGAACTGTATAAAACAGAACAAATCATGGGCTCTACACTATAGCTCTAGGGAGAGGAGATAATAGCATGCATACTTACCACCATAGTACTTGCAATCATCATTGATCATAAGCGAGACCTCCCACTCAAACACATTGCTATCCTTGACCAGGCCGACCGAGATGCCCGATAGATCATTAGCCGTGTTGATCTCCTTGAGCTGGCGTTGCAGCAATGTGCCAGCCGGCGTAAGCTTCACAGCCGGCGTGGACATGGCTCCTGTCGAGGTGTACAAATACAAACGTAGGATCGAGGATAGGAGGATCGATAACCGAGATCCAGGACCTGAGAACCAAGAACCGAACAAGTAAGGTTGGCGGTATCCTATAAAGTTAAGACGAAACGTGACGAGACGAGACGAGTAATCCGAAGTGAGCCAGGGACCAGGGGAACGATCGAACGCGCGGGGTAGGTAGATAGATAGATAGAGTCGGGTGCTGCTGAGCGTAGAACTTTGCCGAAGAAGTATAGATGGTATAGATAGCTGCCGCTTTCGGAGGGGTTATGATATGTTGTTGGCTACGGATTTCAGTTGTGAATGATAGCTCACGAGTCCGATTTTTTTTCACATCTAACAAGTATGTGTCGTATACAGACTTGACAATAAGGTAGATAGTCCAATTGCCAATGGGGAGAATTAGGTGAGAGTAGGAAGAAGCGGGATGGAGCTTTGAGAGGTAGGAGGGGAGAGGCGGTGGTGGGGTGGATATGGTGGGACTACTAAGTACCAGCTTAGTAGGTAGCTTGGGTAGGTATGCATACTTCAGTATGTAGGTACGTAGGTAGAAACGTATGAAGCTTCACCGATTGGGGGTTGGGAAGGGAGAACGGCGAAGGCCCTGGAAAATGATTATTTCAAATAGGTGTGAATTCAGGGACCTCGTGTCGTTTTTTAATTTACCTTTTCTTTTTGCATGCTCTAGACCTGGCTCGAAGATGAAAGGGTATCTAGACTCTCCACGTAAGGTAGTAAGACTGTAAGAATAACAGAAAACAAAACAGCCCCATGTACATATAGATCGGATCAGAATGGAAAACCACAAACCCGAGAACAAATTGCATGGACAAAAAAAGCCGATTCAAAAATACAGTGTCTCTCATGTGTTGAAATGGCGAGGTAGGGTATATCGCATGTATTATTGGAGCATTGGAGTTATCTTATTGGAGTGATGGTTTGAAGAATCGAAGCGTCGAATACAGGATACAGGTATTCGGCAAGGATCAATCTATCTATAATACAACAGAAACAGGGGTTAGGAGTGCTTGCATTAGCGCCGGCTGTTGAGATCTATCTAGGCGAAGTGCATTTGTGATTTATCCTAAGCCACAGGCGAGATCGCCAAGCTGGCGAGTTAGCCTTCTATGAGCATGGACCAACAAGCTATCGTGCCTCAGTCTGTTCGTTGCCGTCATCAGGAAGCTATTTTTCTCGGTTTGTTTTATTCACTGTCGGGTCTGGGCAAGGAGTAAAGAAAGCTACATCCTATTGTCTACCTACTTAGGTAGGTAGGTAGACAACGCTAGGCAACGTGTCATGGATTTACATCCAAAGACTAAACCTTCTCTTATCTGGCTCAATGTGCCTGGCAGATTCGCGTTTGAAGAGCTCTCATACTTGTATTTTGATGTAAGATGTTTGGATTTGTAACCATTGCGAACTGCCAGAGGTATCATTCGTTAGAGAGGGGAAAAGAAAATGAGAATTAAACAAAATGACCTTCCAACGCCAGTGCTGATGCAATTTTCGAAGACGACGCCCGACCTCTATCACTTTGTATCTTCCAAAATAGACCATACCGCCTCATTATAGGACATTACTTGCCCGGTTCATAGAAGGTAGAGAATAGCGAACCTTCTCTCGTCACTTCTTTTTGGACGTCCCAAAGCCCGTGATACCCATAGCCGCCATCATATCGTCTTCGTCATGTTCGCCCTCGATCCTGACATCGTCGCCATACTCGACCTTGACCTTTTCCTTTTCCTCCTTGTCGGCCCTTTTCCTCGCAAGATCCTCAAGTCTCTTCACCCTCCTCGCCTCCTTCTCCTTGGCCTCCTCCTCGCCGCGGATCTCAAGCCTCTCCTTCAGCGTAGTAGTCGCCGCGCGCTTCTGTTCCTGCAACGCCTCCCACACCTCATCAATCCGGCGACGGACATCATCCGCGCTCGCCTTGGCGACCTCGCCCGTCTCGCCGATGTTGCGCAGGTGCTGCATGCTATTGATGTGCTCGACCCACTGAATGTTGTCCTTGAAGGTGAGGTCGCAGGCGGCGCAGTAGAACCCCGCGCCGCGCCCCCTCTTCCCCTGCCCGGCGCCCGCGGGCACGAGCATCGTCTTGCCGACGTTCGCCTCGAGGTCCAGCACGTCGCGCCGCGCCCGCGTCTGCGCCTCGTCGCCCGTCAGCGGCTTGTAGTACTTCTTGCCGGCGAGCTTGGCCTCGTACCGCGCCTTGGCCTCCTCGCGCTCCGCGCCCTCGCGCACCCGCGCCTTCTCCGCGTATTCATCGAGGTCGTACGTTCGCCGGAACGACGTGTCCGTCGCCGGCGTGCCGTAGGCGGAGCCCTTGCCTGACATCTTGTCGATTTGGGGCTGAGTAGGCGGGCGAAACAGGGACGGAAATGGACTGCGGCACGAATTCGGAATCGGCCTTGGATAGGTGGGAGATGGCTACGATCAAGCAAGATGATTGTACTATTCGTTAGCCTGGCGTGCTGGTGTATGTGATTGCGAAGTTTAGTGTTCGAGGTCGATCGGATTAGCCGCTGTGAAGCGCAAGACAGAGGGAAATAGAACAAATATTAATTTAGTTCAGGTGTCTCTAGGTAGAATTCGTAGGTACCTAGGTACACATGTAGAGGTGAGACAGGCGAGATAGGCACTGTAAGGTCAACATTGAATGCAGAGAGCTACCCCGCGATTTATGCAAGTCAGATAGCTACCTAACTATCGTTATAATGAAGGAAGCATGTTAGGTCCAACATAATGGAGCTTAGGTACCCCTCTCCCTCCTAGTTAGACCCACGAAATTTCTCTGCGACTGAGTGAACGCTCCATACCTAGGTAGCCATTTAGTAGCCGCCATACTGAGGTAGCTAGCTATATTTTCCTCGTATATTCTTTTTAGTTTCTGTCGAGATGCTCTACCTTGTAGGCCTAGGCCTCTCAGACGAGACCGATATCACCGTTCGCGGTCTGGAGGTTGTCAAGAAGGCTTCACGGGTTTACCTAGAAGCCTACACCAGCATCCTCCTCGTAGACCAAGCCGTGTTGGTGAGTGCCTACTATCTAACTGCCTACTTCGCGAACCATAACTCGCGAGTCTCTATCTTCAATTCGCTTGTACGTACACGGCTAACGCTAATCACACAGTAGGAGGCGTATTATGGACGGTCCATCGTAATTGCCGACCGGGAGATGGTCGAGTCAAATAGCGATGAGATCCTACGAGATGCGCAAACCGAAGATGTCGCATTCCTCGTCGTGGGCGATCCGTTTGGGTATGTCTCCTAATTCCTAATTCGACCTGGGCAAGGCAAAGCAGAACTAACTTCCCTTCCCACAGCGCCACAACGCATACCGATCTCGTGCTACGCGCCCGCGAGCTATCGATCCCTATGCAGACGATCCCGAACGCCTCGATCATGTCGGCCATTGGCGGGTGCGGACTGCAACTATATAACTTTGGGCAGACGGTGTCGATGGTATTCTTCCTAGACAACTGGCGGCCAGCCTCATTCTACGACCGCATCAAGGAAAACCGCGCTATCGGCCTACACACACTCGTCCTCCTAGACATCAAGGTGAAGGAGCAGAGTCTAGAGAACATGGCGCGCGGACGCCTCATCTACGAGCCCCCGAGGTACATGACAGTGGGACAGTGCGCGCAGCAGATGCTTGAGGTCGAGGACGACAAGAAAGAGGGCGTGTACGGACCCGATAGTCTGGCCATTGGCGCGGCGCGGGTGGGGGGTAGGACGGAGAAGTTTGTCGCCGGAACCCTGAAGCAGTTATGCGACACCGATGACCTACTCGGTCCCCCGCTACACAGTCTTGTGTTACTGGGATCGCGAGCCCATGAACTGGAGAGGGACTACGCGCGCGATTTCGCCGTAGACAAAGACGTATGGGATAAGGTCTGGTCTGAGCAGTATGGGAAATAAATAATAAATTATTTATTCTGCCTACCTTTCCGATAAATCTCCTTCCATCCGGTACAATCTGTTCCTACTATATGATCCCCCCTCCCCTCCCCAACTCCGTATCATGACAGATACAGGAACAGGTATTTATACACACTATAGGGCAGACCTCCGGGTAGTCACCTCCTCCTCGCTGATCTCCCGGATCTTATTGACATTCGCCTGCTCGCCAGTGACCATACCCTTCGCCACCTCAGCCATGCGGCCCAGAATGGTGCGATCCGTGATGGCATATGTGGCCGTGTTCATCTTGACGCGAATGACACCAATGCGCGGGTCGTTTTCTGAACCATCGTGCTTTCCGTCTCCAAGATCACCCATCCACGCCCGCAACGTCGGGCTGTAGTACTTCTTCACGAGGTTGCGGTCAGTCTCTATGCTCGCAGTGCCCGAGATGGACGCCCACTGTCCCGAGGAGTCGAGGAAGGCGATGTTGACGTGTGGGTCGCTTTTTAGTTCGTCCGTCTTGTGTGATTCCGTGTTGGTGAAGAATAGGTAATCTACGCCGTGGCTCTCCTGGCATGGGGTTAGTGCGTACTGTTCGGCACGTTTGGCGTGCTATTGAGGGGAGGAGTGAATAGGGGTAGGGTGCATATCGGGAAAGGATGGAACAGGGTATATATGCTAACTCACCTCTGCCGTGACGGCCATGCACCGTGACACCAGCTTCCCTGTGGCCTGGTCGCGCGTGGTCATCATGCCGAACTTGCAGGCGTTGACGAATTTATCGAGGGCTTGGATCTTGTCCTGTGTCGAGACGGTCGTGTCCTTGTTGGCCTGTGTGTATGGATCAGCGGGCTTGTCGCCCGTGTTTGTGTTTGAGAAGGTTGACATGGTGGTAGCTTGATTAGAGGTATTGTTGCTCGTCGCCAGTTTGTATGGTTCTTGTTCTCTACTTCGATTAGTATGTATAAGAGTCGTTCTTCGAACTTGATTGAACGTGATATATTGAGCTTGCTGGACCAGACAAGTCAATGGGGCGATAGTTGTTTGCCAATATTTATTACCCGAGTGGCGATGCGATCTTGAGATCTCTACCTGACTCTTTCTATATACACTACCTAATATATACACCTCGGTCTGTGTGTTCTATCTGCGACAAGTAGTGCGTAATTGTCTAAGGGTAGTGACTTCATCAGTAGCGTCTCCGTCTCCGCATTGTGTCCCGGTTGGTTCGATTGAAAGACGGAGAATCCGATCGGTGGTAGCGCTCGCCCGCTCGCCGTGGCATTTCATCATCGAATAGACTACTCGTCATACGTGTGTGCTGCGAAACTATATGTCTTGCAGTTTCATGACGTCACAGCTTGTATTCTTTTAGCGCACCAAATGCGTAACCACATATGTTCTCGGCCAATGAATATTTGCATAGGTATTGTTGTTGCAATTGGCATCTATCGCTTTTTCTGATACATCGTAATTTACATACATATATGGAGAGGTGAGATGGGATTGTCGGTGGCTTAATAAAATCGAATGATGGATTGACGTGTAGAGAATATTGCGTGCCTACCTACATACGTAAGGTACCTAACTTTACCTGGGCTAGGTATCTACATCTGTGCATATCACCCGACTTAAATAGATTTGTTTGCATGCGTCGTTAACGATACGTAACATACCTCCATTTAGAGGTAGAAGGCAGGTGCTCCATGCAAGCTGCAAAGGTCACAATTGATAGGATGTATGAAACGTCAGGAATGTTCCCTCCGTTTACGCGCCTGTCCTTATAAGCGACACATATACGTATCACACGTACATATAGATGCTGTGCAACATACCTAACCTGCATAAGATACTATTCCCGACTGCCTCACGTTCGAACTTCGCGTTTCCTAACCATGTTTAAGGGTTGGCACCCACGTGTACATATGTAGTGTGTTATATAGACTACTAAGCTGATATCTGCAAGGTAGTAGACTAAAGGGAGGTAAGTAGGCAGGTATATATATATATATCTGTATGAGCTCTAATATGAGTATAGGTAGCGTCGTCGAGAGTGTGACAATCAATCTAATTAAGGTTCATGCTACCTTTATCGGATGAAATGTTTGCATTTGCAGAGGCAGGTGAGCTCAACGCCAACACTCTCTCTAAGTCCCCGTGGTTTCCATCTACTCGTTGAAACAATTGATATTAGAATTGCTTGCCTGAACTAAAGGTGTCTACAACAGCACAACACAAGACCTTGAAACAAGAACAGTTGGCAGTACAGTAATGTAGAGTTATTTGATGGAGAAAGTAGGTAGGTACTGCGAAATGCGCACGCAGCACAGACTTTTTGTCTGTCTGGGTACAGCAGGATGGCTCTAGACTGTTGTTGTTTGTTACCTTGGAGAGGTACATGGATACTCCCAGACCGAGCTCATCTCAACACTCCGGAAGCAGGTACCACAACCTAGCTTTCAGAGTATCTGCAGCTTCTGCCTGGGTAGGCAGGCATTATACTGCCTGGCAAGAGGCCCTGTGGTAGTATCTAAACGGTAGAAAAAGCCGTGGACCTGGTACAGAATGCATGTAGGCAGGCAAGACAGGTACTTCGACCCCACAATTTCAACACCTTCATGGATGACCAGATACTGCTATAACTATCACCCATGACAAGTACCTACACCTACCTCCTACCTCCTACCCCCTACCCACTCTGTGTCCATCCATTCCTCTCCAACTCCATAGACAGATAGCACCGGTCTGGATTCCGGCGGGCTTCACTCTCACCACTCAGACAGGCAGACGGGCAAACAAAACCCAGCGCCGTCTCCATACATCAGTCATCCTTCCGGCCACGCTGCTCACATCTGTTTGATGACTCTCTAATCGCCTTCTATCCTTTTCTCGGGCGGAAGGGTAGGTAGAGAGAGAGATACACGCCCCGGGATAGTAGACCAAGGAAGGTACCTAGATGGATATCTCTCCTCAAATTCTACCATCCGACCTAGTCCGTACATAATCCTATCGTCGCTGTCAGCAGCATTTCCACATCTCGCCCTTTGTCATCCATCCGGACCTTGCCCGCGACTATCAACCAATTCACTCTTGATATTGTTTTTTCGTCTAGGCTAAGTCCTATCCGCCAACACTGGTAGATGCGCCCGAAAGCGAAGACGTTAGCTGGATCGAGTATCATCATTCCTATTCCTGGTAATTCGTACAGGTAAGCTAGCTAGTTTAGCCTTCAACCATCCCGTCTTTATTCAGGGACCAACTGCGTTTACATATATGACATGTCCCAAACCTACCCTCATGTTATTACATTACAATGTTTCACCGTCCGACCACTACCCACAGCAACTTCAGCAATTCAAGCTTCGGCATTCAGTATTAAGGCCTCAGTCATCGGTATGCTAAAATCAGCAATCCGCTATCCGCCATCAGCATATCAGTAAATCAGCGTTTGGCAATCAGCAACCCGGTGGCCATCGTAGCTCTTTCCACTCTACTCGGCTCTGTCTCATCTCTAAACCCCATACACTCACTCGTTCATTCATTCATTTGTCCAACGTACTCCATTCCCTCTGTCCTCATTCATATTCATTTCAACAACCCCTCCATGCTCCTTATATAGTATCAGATTACCTGGCCCACCTCTAACACCAAACTAGATTCTCGATCTAAAAGATCTATCGTCGCCATTGACCGTTAATATAGCCTACCACGGCCTGTCACTGGTCAATTCTCTGTTGCCAATCGATCCAGGGACATTCGCAGTGTTTTGTCGCTTGGCTTCGCCAGGGCATCAGCTCCCTACAAAGAAACGCAACGCCGAGCACGCCGTCACTCACACTACCCCTTCTCTTCTTACTCGCTTGCACAGCTCGCTGATAACTGATCTCGCGTCGTATGCAAGTAAATAACCTACAACAGCCAAAATGGTGGGGATTATCTACTCTCCGAGACTTAGCGCTTTCCTTGGTGCTGATTTATTTATTATTAGAACACATCATGGCCCGCCTGGGAGTGCCGTGATCAGGCCGACCAGGCAGAGTTATACTACAACCAACCCCTACGTGCCAAAAATCGCCGTCTAGAAGATGAGAACTTGACTCTCAAGCGCCTATTACGCGAGCACGGCATTTCGTGGCAGAATACGCAGCCCAAGCCTGCGCGTGCCAAAAGTTCTCGTGTCACCCGTTCTAGTATGAATCAGGACAGAGTTCTTCCTCATCTGCCTGTTGAGATTCAGCTTAGAGTGCTCGGTTATGCTATGACCAGTCCTCACCCCATTGTCGATCCGCTCTGTAAGAGTAGACCCGAGCGCATGCTCCCACGCGAGAAGAGAAAGGGCAACGATATTGCCATTCACTTCCTAGCTACCTGTCGAGCTTATCATTTCGAGGGTACCAGGTTTCTATGGTCCAATAACACCTTTTTATTCACGAGTCCAGCGAGCCTCAGACAGTTCGCCGAGCTTGATTTGATATATCGTCAAAATGTTCGACATGTCACGTTCCGCCTCATCGCGAGATTCTACGATGACGAAAACCGCGTACACCGGCTACCGGCAACCTACCATCCTAGCCTCAAGTCTTCGGTCAAGCTAGCTATTCAGCGCCGTCCCAAGGAGAAGACGCTAGCTCGACGTGGTTTCCGCGCCTATGCCTGGTATCAATTGATCGACTTCCTCGAGGCCATGCTACCCCCTCACGATCCAGCCTACAAATCTTCACCTACCCAGCCTCGCCCTAGGTTATTACCTGCCCTCGAGACTCTCCGCATCGACTTCGTCAACTTCATTAACGATCTTCTTCAGTACCCACCCCAGCACCTACACGACCTAGCCTCACACCAGCTGGGTTGTATGCTGAATGAGGTCATTCTCACTGGTGTCCCAACTGATGAGTGTGGGATGCGCGTGAGCACAGAGCTCGCCGGTCTTCTGAAAGATGAGGGTCTTTTGATTGACCATCCCCCGACTCTAGTAGCCGTTAAAGATACTATCCGTTTGCTACAATCCGCTGAGCCACTGGGCGACTCGTTCAAGGTTGTTCGAGGTATGCCTGATGTCTTCGGTGATGGCCACCACAGCCATAGTTCAAATGATTTCCCACCAGCACCTCCTCCAGAGGGTGAACCTCCATATAACGCCTCTCATTCGTGTCGCACGATCTGGAAGAAGGTCCCTACCAAACTGGACGGAAGCAGCAAACGTCGATGGGAGTTGTTTGATCGGGTGAGCGGTATGCTCTGGGAAGATGTAGAGGAAGAAGCTACGCTATTTGACTTCCTTGATGACGAGCTGGAACCCATGGTGTGTGAGAACTGCGGCCAATGCCATCCCGGTGCACTTCTTCCTAATGAGTTGATGGATCTCTGGGATGATGAAATCTAGGGGTAAGCATGCCCAGGAGCGTACAATGCGGGCCGGCAGGATTTGCACTACGGGGGAAAACGACTTAACGAACAGGCTGGTGGGTGGCGAATCCTTTGAGATACCATATTGCTCTTATGTTCTGGCTCTTGAATGAAGCCTTGCTGGCTGGTGTCTAAAAGTAATTCGAGCAGCAACTCTGTATTTAATCTGTGTTTGTTACTTCTGTGCCACGAGGATCTGTCACGAGTAGACAGACTAGAGAGAAAGCCAGTTAGACAGTTTTAAGTGGACTGAGGAAAATACCCAGGCACCATGATAATGTCATGCCCTTGTTTTTGCCGTCGTTGTAGGCAATGATTGTAGATTCGCCTGCTAGACTACCTACTATACGTCGCCGTGTTCTATCACAATATTCAGGTAAGGAACTGAGCTAAGTATTTTGTGCTAAATCTAGGTGGAACTAATAGACCGACAAAGCTCACAAAGTTAAATGACATACACATATACAATCTAGTTTGTAACAAATATCAAATTTCCTCTCAGCTTGCCCTTCATTCTCATTTATTTATACTTACAAATAAAATATATACACCAATTGCTTTGTAGTCCTGCGGTAGGTAGGCTAGTAGTGTGTCTACTAATAATCTCTATATTAATTTTTATCGATATCTCTAGGCTAGAAGCGGGTGTTCCCGCAAGATGTTATTTCAAGGATATCGATCTACGTGCCGAAATTACCCAAGACACCGTCAACTCAGGCACTCTACGTAATCGCTTGCGTATTGGGTGCTACTAAAGCCGCCGTGACGCTGATACATGACATCTTACATATAATACCCGATGACGATATAGATGGTGATGTATCTGTATGCCCCTACGCCTTGGCACACTAGAAAAACAAGCCTGGCGCTAGAACGAAAGGCTGAGACCTAGGAAAAGAGAGCCAGTAGGAGCAGAGAACAAAGAGCGAGGAGTATTAGTGTCTTCAAAGTATATAGTATGGCAGAGATATAACAGGATGGCGCTTGGGTATATACTAAACTATGTTCTAGTACGAAGGGATTCAACTCAAATGGAGGCGATAGACGAGGTGACATGATCGAAAAATAGACTATAGGATAGGAAATAGGAGAAGCAATAAGTAGCAGTAGAATCTAAAACGAGTTTTTTTCCTTTTCCTCATTCGAAATCATTAACATCACAAGAATAGCTAAGTAGCCATAGACTAGCCACACATAGTACTGTACGATACAAAGGCAAGTCTTCGTTTTTCTTCTTTCTATTACTATGCCGCCCTCAAACCATGACCAGATAACAGCACAGGACACTACTCCTCGTCGTCGTCGTCATCATCGTCTTCGTCATCGTCTTCGTCGTCGTCTTCTTCCTCTTCATCCTCCTCAGCGCTGCTCTCCTCGGCAGCCTCATCTGCTGTGCCTCCCGCCTCTTCTAACCGCAGCCACTCATCCCATTCAGGGAAAAGGTCTCCATCTTCTGCGGGGACACCAATCATCTTAGCCACACGCCCCTTTTTGGCCTTGTCTAGGCCCTCTTTCCAACCCTTGACTGCCTCCGCCGCGAGACTAGGCTTGTATGTCTGAGAAAACAGGACGGCTTCCGCCAGACGGTTCGTTTTAACGAGGATATCTACACAGCCGGCCGTGTCGCCGAGCAGCCATTTGCTAGTAAAAGCGATGTTATGGGCACCAGACTCTTCCGCCTGCGTAGATAGCGTCTTCAGGCCCTCTTTATCAGAGGTACTCGAGTAGATCAACAGTAAAGAACCCAGGTCCCGGGCGTGCGTGAAGCACTCGGTAGCGAGTGCCACGTCCCAGGCGGCGAGGGCTGTGTCGCCCACCGTCTTCCACTTGTGCTCGACGTCGGCTTGGCGTGCTAGATCTAAAGCAATATCCAGTTGGTTTAGAGCGAGCGCGAGGTCGAACTTGTGCTCGGGGTCTGTCGCTACTTCGAGGGCCAGCTCTTTATATCCCTGCCCCTCGAGGAATCTAGCGATCTTGTTAAGCTGGTCGGCAGGAATGCTGGGAAGGAGTTCCGCCGCCGTTTCCATGTCACCACGCAACACTAGAGTCTGGTATTCGAGGACAGGGAGAGATAGAGCGAAAGAAGTGACGTTGACATCTTTATCAGCCAGATAAATCCTCGAATCTCTCTGGATGAAACCTAGCGAGTACATGGGCTGATCAAAGTGCGTGATGGTGTAGGTTTGGTCGCCAACTAAGCTGTTCAATCGGTTGGTGCTATTGGTGTAGATGAACGAATCGCCCACCCACTCGCCAGTGCGTACACTGCTTCCAACTTAGTACCGAGACATTTTAGACGGTGAACAAGGTTTCTTACCTCTCTGCGATATCTGTGATGACCTCAAACGCAGCTTCTACGCCGTCCTCGTCGACTTGCCCAGCCTGCACCGCCTCGATATAGTTTTCGCGCGAGTACCTTAGAACATAGAAGGTGTCGTCACATGCCAATGTCACTAGTTCGCCACTGTCTGACCAGTAAACTTGTCTGGGCTCTACCTCGATCCTATCTCATCTGGTCAGTTCTGAAGTTTAGAGATACAGGAATGGACGCAGGACTGACCGTCGCACAAGTCCACCAGTTGCCCAATCGAAGAAAGAGATTCCGCCTGAGCCTTTCACACCCAGAAGAATACCACCAGTTAAACCATCAACTTGGAATGGGATGTCGAGACCGCCGGACTTCTCGACAAAGTTCTTATACAATTTCACGACTGGAAGAAGTTGAGTTAGTCTATATGGGGTCCATATAGTAGAAAGAAAAACATGGATAACGCATGAAGCAGCAAGAAAATAAGCCATCCACAGGTTACTTACCAGTGCTAGATTCTCTTATCGCATAGTCGTTGCTGTTCTCTTTAGAAGCCCACACAAAGTCAAGAGCTGAGCCAAAAGCCTTGTTCCGCCAGGCTAGGGCTGTATAAATAATATCTACATCTAATTGTTAGCACATGGTCGTGTGGATTAAGAGTATAGGGGGCTGGCGAGGGTTACATACATTCGCCGTCTCCGCAAACCGCAACAAAACGGCCATTTGGAGAGTGAAGTAGAGTTTGGGGGTATATCTCGCATGTACCCAGATCTTTGGTCGGGAGTGTAATGGGCACATTGTCTTTAACGGAAGTATCTATCTGTTTGTTAGCCGAGTAACACAGAAACATGGGGTCGTTATGCATACCACCACCTTTGATCATAGAAGAAACGATCTCATTATGCCGGGCCCAGATGAGCTTCCCAGAGCCATCCATGGACACAGCGGGCTCTTCTCGGCCGAGTTTGACCACTACGGCGCCATCGTCGAAGCCTACGGCAATACCTTGCTTACCGCGTTGATAAGCTACACACCAGCATCTCTCTAAACCGTAGTTGAGTGACTGCTCAAATCTGTAGGCTGTGACAAGACAAGTTAGACGTGAGCATGACTTCCTCGATTGTTTCGCATTAGAGGTGACTATACGCACTATTGGCATGCCACATCCGGATAGTACCATCCTCCGAACCGGAAATAATGATGGGAAGCTCTGGATGGTACACAGCGAATGATACATTGCTGGTATGCCCTTCTAGGCTGGCTATGAGGGACTTGGTCGTGTAATCCCATACCCTATGATAATGATGAGTATAAGGGCTATGAAGAGCTAAGACAAACAAACATACTTGACCGTCCGATCATCGGATGTAGTTAGCAAATATGGTTTGTCACTGTGAGGATAATACTGCAACGCTAGTTAGAAAACGGCGAGGTCTGGCTATAATGCGCCGGAGCGCACAGGAGAGGTATTAGCGACCTACATCTACGTGGTTGACACCCTTTGTCTCGTGTGCCTCGAGCGTGAAATTAGGCGAGGATGAGCCTAGACTCCAAATTTTGACGGTTCTGTACGGTCAGCGTTTGGGTAAAACAGGGGGACTCATGAGAACACACCTATCCAGGCAAGCCGATGCGAAGGTGTTGGTATCCTTCGGGTTGATTGCCAGACTCATCACATAGTGACTGTGGCCCTCGAAAACCTGAACGCACTTCCCTGTATACTGGCTCAGTATGGACACTTGGCGTAGTCGAAAAAGGGGGAGTGGGGCAAAGACATACATTGGCGTTCCCAATCCCACTGGTTGCAGTTTAGTCATTTCATGTAACAAGGAGATGACGATAGGGGTATAAGTAGGCGCAACGTACAAGTTTAATAGTCATCTGCGGGCATGGCTTGTTAGCAGTCGGAGGGATGTAAAAGCAGGGCCTATCATACTCACATCATCACTAGCGGTGAGCACGAAGGGTTGAGTGGGGTGAACGACGATGGCTCGGATGTAGTCTGGATGCGCCTCAAAGGATGTGACCTTCTCCGACGTGTTGTAATTATATACTCGAAGTTGGAAGTCGTCGGAACCGCAGACGATCCAATTCTTCCTGGCCACGAAACGGCCAGCTCGCACAGGAACATCGGTCAACTAGCATAGAGATTGAAAGTCAGTCGTCAGTTACTTGCCTTAAAGGAAAGACTTGCAAGTGGCGGCGTGGGAGACATTTGGAAGCTTCCCTAGTTCCTGGAAGGAAAAGAGCAGTCTCCCGAAAATCAAGACTTACCTCGAACGTCTTCACAACCTGCTGCGTTTCGTACGACCAAATGTAGACATGGCCTGGGCGCCGTTAGTAAGAACCGAGAGAGAAATCGCCAGTGACGAGGGTCGACATGCCGCTATAGAGTGTAGTCAAGATCCAGGGCTCCTGAGGGTGGAAGTCGACGGATTTGACACGCTCGCTGCGCGCAAAGAGCTGACGCTGTACGTTTGGAACCATGTCAGTCAGCTAGCCCTAAGCCCCGTCCGTATATTGTGTATCCCGGGTTCAAGCCGCAGTGTTCTGGATAAGCAGATTGCTAGCGAGCGAAGGGGCATGCCGTCTAGCAGAGCTATACCATCGTTCCCCTCCCATCTTAGAACCTAGCATAGCATAGCATAGCATAGCACTACGGCCCGAACCTCCACACAAGACCCCCTCCTCATTGAAGACATTGCGCATACACACCTTAACGTCCAACCTCATCTTCACGGCAGCGACTCGAGTATGGTCAGAAACAGACGTGGGTGGTCAAACACGGTCGATGGACGATCAATTGGGCGTAGTAAGGGATTATAATTGCTATGCTGGCGTTGGCGGTGGTGCTGCTAAGTCGGCATCACATGCGGAGAGGTCGACTAAGGTAGGTAGGTAAGTATCTAGGTAAGTCGTCGTCGTAGCTGGCTTATGCCGCCGAAGGTTGGTCTATGCGACGGCTAAACAATGTCCGTCGTTCTAGTACCTGTAGTTGTCGCTCTCGACGGCAAGTTTCAACAAGAGCGCCAGCGGAAGTGAGGGCGGGAGTGGGAGTGGGAGCGAGGTTAGGTTGGCCAGGCTGCTTGAACTGTCGCTCCATCAATTAATTAATTACCTGTTCGAACAGTGACTTGACAGCTGGAGGTGCTGGGCCATAGCCTAGTACGCAATTGTGATTGGTCCTTGTGGACCCTACCTATCCACCATCTCTCCAAGGATAGATGTGGTCACTTCCAGCCTTATCAATCGATCTATTCTTATCATATACATACATATGCACTTGTCGGTGTTGTGGCTTGACTGCAATCAATCAACTCCTTACCTCAATCCACAAATATTCAGATTTATTGAATCCTAGACACAATACTTAATTCCCATCTCAATTCATATTCAAAGCCATCTATGTGTCTAGGTAGGTAAGAGGAGAATAAATAGAAGGATGGGGGAAACAAAAAAGCATGCCTCCTACTACTGACCCTCCTCGGCCGCCTATTTTCACTGTCAAGCCACTCTACATCAGATATCACGGGCAACTACATGTACATCATAGGTAGGGACGGGAAAAGTATTTTGCTAAAATATTGGCATTCTGCATGTCTAGGTGAACCTTGTCCTCTATCACCTGTAAAGTAGAGTGGTGTGGTGTGGAGTGGTGGTCATCGGCGTGAGTAAGTAGGTATGATGTATGGCATCTCAAGTGCGCGCTTTATCTACAACAGCAGTCATGTGGTCCAGGCTTCCCAAATCATTTACGCCTGAGAAATTGCGCGCGTATCCCGTTTCCCCCATTATGCCTAGCCGGTATCATCTCTGCGAAACGCCATTTTTGTTGCCTAAATCAGTTTCCTCCCAAAAAAAGAACAACCCGAGCGCGCTTGCTGACATGTCATAACTTCGTAGAAAAGGCAGATCCAGTTTGCGACTGGGACAACCCCCGTGAATGCAGTCAGTCTCGGCTGTCCGCTTGCACCTTCTCTACCACCGCCTTTACCTTGGGGTAGAGAGGGTGGCTGGCCTCGAGACCGCACACTTGGCTGACCACCTCGTCGGGGGTCTTCTCGGCCATGATCTTGGCCAGGTCGGCGCTCTCCTTGTCGCCCTCGACGTTCTGGAAACGGAACGCCATTTCGGCAGCCGCGAGCAATGCATCGGTCGGCATACCCTCCTCAGCCAGCGACGCTGCCGGTCCAATGAGTCGCTCGTGGCGGCCAAGTTTTCTCAACGGCTCACGAGCTACTCGCTTGACAGAGTCGTCGAGGTTGGGGTTGCTAATTCTGTCGAGGATCTTATTCTTATATGCATCTTGCTCATCCTTGGAGACGCCGTGCTTCTTGACAATGAATGCGGCAGTTTCCGAGATGGCGGCAGCAACCGAGTCTCGGATGCTGGCATCAGCCATGGCATCGTGGATGGCGGGCTTTCCCCGGTTGTACCCGTAGTAGGCAGCAGTAGCATGGGATGTGTTAACGGTATAGAGCTTGCGTTCAATATAAGGGTCGAGGTTAGCGACCCAGTGGATAGCGGGGACCTCGGGCTGAGGGACGCCAGCCTTGGTGAACGGGGTGCTCTCGACGACCCACTCGTAGAAGAGCTCGAGCTGGACATCGAGTGTGGGCTCACCCTTCTTGTCGGGGACGATGCGGTCGACGGCCGAGTTGGCGTAGATGGTCTTCTTATCGTGGTCGGCCAGGCTCTCGGCAGGCGTGTTCTTGGGGTCCTTGATGTGACCGGCCAGGTTGGCCGTGTTGTTGATCATGTTCTCGCAGGCGATGATGGCCAATGGGGTCTGGTCGAGCGTACGCTTCGCAACACCCTTGGCAATGACAGGTGCAATGAACTGGAGAATTCTGGGACCAACAGAGCAGGTCAGGATGTCGGCAGAAGCAATCTCATCGATCAACTTGGCCTCATCGGTGCGGGAGTTGATGGCGACATAGTTGGTGATGGTCTTCTGAGTAGTGCCATGGGTGCCGAGCTCTACAACATTGTAGGAAGGCTGAGAGTTGAGACTATCGACGAGCTTGTCAACGACATCCGCGAAGACAACTCGGTAGCCAGCCTCGTGTAGGAAGCAGGCAACGAAGCCTCGGCCGATGTTGCCGGCACCGAAGTGGACAGCTTTCTTGGTCATGGTGGTGTGAGGTGAAGTGAGGCGATGGTGGGATGATACGTAATGAGTCTATGGAGACAGAAGGAGGATGTAGGGGGTGTAGGTATCAATGCAAACGCAATGGACGGAGGGGAAATGCTGGTCACAGGAGTTATGGTAAGAAAATAAGAAGGAGAAATAGAACGAGTCGAGGAGAAGGTGAGTTCTTATAGGGAAGAGTGTTCTCGTCACATCACAACAGAAGGAGCAGGAAGAGTAAGGGGACACAGTCGGTCGGTCAAGTAGCAGGTAGCAGGCGCAGGTAGGGGCGGCCAAGGAGCGGTTGGGATTGAGGGGCGGATCGTGGAGGGGTGGAGGGGTATTCCGTTGCTACTACATATACATGCCTACCTAGGTACCTTAGGTAGGTACATATAGTACTATCTACGGGCAGCGCTAGTGTATCGTGTACATGCGTGCTAGTCTACATACGCATACAAGAAGTATGTAGAGTCAGATACAGGTGGATACAGTATACATACTACTAACGTCTGCTGATGGACCTACTTAATCCCCATATATGATGGGGTAATAGTGCACTGTAGGTACCGGGTTGTACTCTACATAGGTGTATGTAGATAGCGGAGGCGAATTCTAGGAAGCTGATACATCCAAGCATGTACGTATGTAGGTAGGTTGAAGCTAGCGCATGTGCTGAGCCAGGCCGTGTGATTGGGTAGCCAAGATCGTTCGGTTGTCCAGGCACAACAGCATTTTAAGTGCGTTATATCCTACAGTACATAACCTTCTAAGTATAGGTATTGATTATTTACAGGTATGTACATAAGTGCACATTTGGTTTTCCTCTCTCCACGTCGAGACCGCGAGACGGGAGGCTATGGAAGATTTTACTTCCCCAAATCTGCGAAATATCCTAGACACTCCATATATATATAGTTTATAATTCGCAAGTTATTCTCTCCTTTACGTCTCGCCCTACATAACGTAAGGGCAACCTACCTAGTCTCGGCCAACGACGTGATTGGAGGCTCAGCCGAGACATCCAATTCACTCGTCTCCCAACATTTGACTGACTGTCACCAGTTAGATAGTATACGTACAATACCTACACTGTAGGTAAGGCAGATAGATACCTTAGGTAGGTAGGTGTATACTAGTACATACCATGCTCCCTCTCCTAAGGACTCAAGGTAATTCTCGCACCGCATCGCATCGCATGTTACTGCGTGATACAATTCCCTCATGCAGCAGCCATGCAAATCTCTCTGTGGTTGGCCAATCTCAAACAATAAGCCTGACAGTCGTTGCATATACGTGGGAGAGCACCCTGTCAGTCTAAATGCGCTGTTTGTTCTCGCGCCAATGTTTTACCTAAGCCCACCCGTTATGTTCGCCCGATCTCGCTCGGGTCCATAGAGCCCAGGAAGGTCACGATAACTCATATGACTGACTGCCTGCTGGAGTAGGTAGGTATATACATCGCCATTTGATATGATGGGTTGTGGCTTCGGGAGAGTTGCTATACAGTGTATACTCGTTATGCTTACGGTATATACTAATAGATACCCATGGTACATACAGTGGTCCCGTACTACTGACCCAGGTACTTAGTGCACGCTAGTCCCGATGGGACTCTAACAAAGACGTCATAAACTGACGTTTCTGGAGATCTGCTGGGGAGTAATTGATGCCCTCTTCTCGCTCTTCTTCTTCCTGCCCCATAGACTACTGTAGGTACAGACCGGTGAACATCTACACAGGGAAATATCGAGGAGCCCATATTACATCATTTGACGGCACCATCCTCCATTGCTACCCAGGTAAGCAGCCAAGAAAAAAGCTTCATTTGTTCCCTACAATTCTATCGCTATCCACATACACACAGTGACAATGCAGTCATGTCGATGTGTCGAATAAATCGAAGACAGGACGACGCCAGGCAAACAGGCAGTGAAGTGAATGTCGCCATATGACGAGATAGACCAGAGGGATTGTCGCAGCCAGCTGTCTCAAATCCGAATGATGTTACCTTGCCTATTGATCGTATAAAAATGACCCCCTTCCCAAACAGTCGATATAGCTTCATCGTCATTGGCTGCCTTGGTACCATGAGGCTCCTTTTCGTTTGTCCCAAAGTCAAGCGCTTCCATCTGTACCTTGACTCTACAGTCCCTTGACTAAGCGCGACGTTTCATTTAGACCAGCAAGATCGTCACCAATCATATTACGTCTATTCTTTTTCTCAACGGTTCCCACTCCCACTTCTACTGTACTCAGAGTTCTGCTCAAATGTATAGGTATATCCAGAACCTTAGAATGGGGTCGGGTACAGTTCCATGGCCTTCCGCCCGCCCCGCGCTACACAAACACTACCGCACCCCGGTTTCCACACTTCTCCCTGACTTGCAGTCCCGCCAAAATAACATGCAGGTGCAGGTTTCTGAGCAAACCACGCTACCCGAATTCTGACCCGAACAGGACAGACCTGAATACCAGCCGAGCCAGACTCCCGTCACCACTGACATCAGCACTGCCGGCAAAGCAACAGGAGGCTCAAGATGCATTCTCTCATCTCAACTCATATCCTACAAGTCTTGGCCTCGATGCCTAATTACAGGTAAGGAGATACCTAAATAATAATAATAAGTACAGCATATAACCAGCCTGAATAGGCGCTTTGCTTTAGCGCCCCTGGTTCTCCAACTTGAATGTCACTCAATCTCGAACGACTAATACACCGTTGGTGGCATCCTCTTACCCTTTTGTTTCGTCGTCGCAGGCGCCAATACGCTTTCACGATGGCCTCGTATGCATTAAAGGACCGAAGCGTGCCGTTATCTAATCCCACTCCACTCGACGTCACAATCGGTCCCTTTTTTTCCAGCTCCACCGTGACACGATCCCACTCACTCATTCACTCACACACCCATACCGAGTATAGTTACGCTAGTAAGAACTCACGATAAGGCGACGATAGGTAAGTAAGTAGGCAGGTAAGTAGTCTATCGCGCGTCGTTGCCACCTAACCCCATCGGATCGATGGTCGAATACATATCCAACATGGCGCAGTCATCAGCCAGACTCAGAAACATCCCAACAACACCCGGCGCTTGCTTCTTGTGGCTTGGACGAACCTGAGTTAGATCCCTCCCTCCTTTCCCAGTCCAGCTATCCAATATCTCAATCCACACACGTGGGTACACATCGAAAGGGAGATATCACGGCGAGATTATCCGTCTGTGCAGGTTGGTCTCCGCGGTTGGTCTCCACGATTCAAGATTGCCTCACAGAAATAGATCTAGCCGTAACCATGGGTAGGCTCGACGGCCCGACTCACTACCCAACCATCGCCCAACCATACTCCCTTCGGTCCAGCCTTACCCGTCCCATTCCACATGCTCCACGTCAAACCCGATGCCTGTCGCGCAAATAATCAAACTTTTCTTTGAATTGTCGTTACCGGTCTCCTGTGTAGGATGGATGCCACTATCTATATGGTTCGGCCATTGATTTTCCGCCTTCGCTTGCTCTTTGCTGGATAGCCCTGTTTTATTTCCTAGGTAGATAGGTATCTTCTTTCCACTCGTCGCCCTCTTGGGAGTCCCTACGTCCGGGGCAACCCGCGAGAGCCGCCCGGCCTAGCCTAACTCTCCTAGTTCTTCGGCCGGCCGGCGGTATAGCATCTCCGCTAGACCCCGACTTATTCCGAGCGCTTCACGACTCCGCCACTGGACCACGCCTTACGAAGCAGCAAGATCGCATGTGATGGGGTACATGTCCTAAGAGGTGGTTATCTACTATCTTGTGGCTAACTCATCCTTTCGCACTCTTAGCATAGTTTATTCTAGCTAGTTCAGTAGCTCAAGCCCCTGATCGCATCTCGTTTCGTATCAGTATACTCATAGCATTTCTACGACAGTCGACGTACATGTTAAAAGTGACAGCTATCTCATATAATACAAATTCCATATGCGCGTAAACACTTACTAAATACTACACTCTAATGAGAATTAGATAATTTTAGCATGACCTTAGTTAGGGGATCTCACGGTCAACTATGGTAGCTCAGAGTCTGATCAATAGCGGCTATCAAAGATAAGAGCCACGGATACGGCAATGAAATATCTAGTGCGAATAAGCATAGCTAAGTAGTTACCGGGTATGGGTCTTGGGGAATCTCGCAATTCATTTTCCGGGTTAGTTGCAGGCTTATCGACGTTACACATGCCATGCGATGTCTCATCCAGATCCATGGAGAGAGAGCCTCTACTCAACGTAGGTATGTATCATGCAGGTACAGTCCTTTTCACCGACTGTTTAATTCCCTGTCTAGTGTCCAGTACTTCCTGTCCATCCCTTGCCGCACAACCGGTACGCCAACCGAAGAACAGCTAGATGAGTTTCCAACCACCGAGCCAGCGGAATCGAAAGTTTGCAAATGACAGCTCAGATTAAAAATTTTATTCCGAATCCTCTGAATCCGCCTTTGGACGTCTCGGCAGGGCTGATGGAGGGCGAATATCCGAGAGTTTCCATGTCATCTCCCCATGCCATGCACATATTACGTCGCTGGTCGATGGTCTATAATCCTCGGGCATGTTCACCAACCGATTCATACACGTGATGCAGATTCCGTCAAAAAGCTCCATGATCTCACGAGCGCCGGCAACCATGCGACCTCTAACCTCCGTACCACAACCCCTACAACCGTCCGCGCCCGTCGGCGGCTCGTATTCAAACGACTCGGTCAGGGCGAGCAGGACGTCTCGCAGCGGGGTACGGTGAAGTAGAGTCTGTTGGGATCCATTGTATGGTTTGAGTAGTGCCTCGGTGAAGTTGGCTAAGCCTTGGATGCGGCATCGGCAAAAGCTGTGGATGAACACCTGCTCGCTTTTGTCTAGGAGTTGGATGAGCTTGTCGCGGAGCGCTGCCTTGGACCCTCGAATGACGCCTGAAACAAACAACATAAGTTAGTTACTGAGTTAGTCTCCCCAATAGACAACTACCTTCCAACCTGGGAAAAAATCCCTACGTACGTATCACGTCTTTTGGCATGTGCATGTCTCCGTATAGTCGGAATGACAGATGGTCGTCTCTGTCTTCGCCTACTAGCGGGTTATATTCGCGGATCTGCCCGACGACGTCGTACGCAAGCCACTTCGTGACGGCGGCGAAGGCGGCGGCGTTGTCGAAAGCGAAAGTCGGGTAGAGAAGTTGTTCGTAATCCTCACGCTTAGTGAACGTAGGTTGTTGTTGCTTAAACCAAGTATCGAACCATGTCTGGAGCACACTACACGGCACCCTGTACCAGCCTGGGCGAAAGTGTCGTAGAGCTTTGATGTCGACGAGCGTAAGAACGCACCACACCTCGGTGATAGAAACAGCGTAGAATACATCGGGGAGGGTGCCCTTCGAGTACTTCAGCTCCATGCAGCGCAGGAGTAATTCCACCGTCTTAAGGGAAGCTACGTCGTTGCCCGTCAGTCGAATCTCAGGTTTATCACCTGGGAGTTTGAGCTCTTCGACGACGCTGCGGGAAACCCGGAATCGTATCTCTTCCTTCTTGGTATTGCTCGTCTCAGATACCACAACGGAAGCGTCGCCGTTTGGATTGATGGTGATGAAGCCTTGGGGCGATGCCATATTTATATTAGGCTATCGCTGCAGGGTAGGTATGATGTGAGTTGACGATGAGATAGAAATCAGTTCTCAGTCAAGCCTAAGTTAGCCAACTAAGTAGTAGTGGCGAGACTAGGCCTAGATTCTACCTAATGGTTTTAGAAGGACGATGTTCTGCTGATTTGTGTATTTGTTTGGGTACAGGTGATTGAGAGTCGAGTAGAAGAAGTGTAGAAGAGGAGCACCGACAGTGCCGCCTATCTCTTCTAAGTCAGCTGAGGGAAGATCAGGTGGGCTGTATGTTCTCTCGGGTGATATACCTGAGGACGTAGTTGTGAGGCGGGAGCGGAAGTAAGCCTATACCAGGGTCAAAGTGAGAGGCAAGAGAAAGTAGCGTTCCTTCCTCCTAGATTATCGAGTTAGATTATATAAAATGCGGTATCGACTCTAGAGAATACAGACACTTATCTGAAAGGGTGCATTCTTATGGCAAGATACCAAAGTGCTAGGGAGACCAGGCACCGAAATAACAACGAACAAGCAGGAACAAGGAGCAGGTATAACTAGAAGAACATTGTAACAATACTATTCCAAACAGTTGAAGTAGACGGCCAGGTACAATTAATACTGTAATATTCTGGCCTATCTAGTGGCTACGTATTTTGAAGACTACAGTAACTAACTGATTCCGGAAATGGGAACTATTTATCTGGTGTATGAACTATCCTAGGAATACGACCAGAAACTCTTGGAATCCCCTGTAATGCAAGCCGAACACAACGCTTCTTTTAAGCTTTAAATACCTATTACATACGCACCGAATATAACGTTTTATATGCGTTCAAGATTTGAAGGGATTCCATACCAACTCTTGGATATAATTCACAGTTTCTAGCCCGCAAGTATCGCACCGGAGCATTTTATATCGGCTACATATACTAGAAAGTGTTCAATTGAGAAATCTAAAGGCGATAAAAAAAACGACGTAGCTTTGGTTATTTATCCCGCCATAAACAAGATATTGCCATACCAAATAGATCTATTCAAAAGAGATTTAAAATTAAACAAGTTGACTAGCGTAGTTGAATATATAAAATTGAGTTACCTCAGCCTAGAGTGGCTCCGACTTAATGGGTGGCAAACCGCTCCTGATGACTGCCTACCTAGATAAACACTTCCTGTGAGCGGTTTGATCCCAATCGTGTGTGCTCATACTATTTATCAATATTTTCTTTATGCATTCCTAGATACACTTAAGTACAGAGGAGAGGAAATAAAGTTCACAACGGGGAGCAGATGCTTATTGTTTACGAACGGCATAGTAGTTCGCCTTGTAGAAGGCTTCAAAAAGAACGGCCATGGCTCAATCCAAGACGCATGCTCTGTTATCATCCAAGGCCATATGTCTTGGCTAAAGTTACCCTTACCGAGAGACACTCTTTGGTCCATCTACGCCCACGTTGAGAATAGTAGGGAAAGGGGGCTTTCTTAGATGTCGAGGATATTCTCAAGCTACCGTGGCAAACCGCATTTACACTGCAAAGAGGCTTGTTAGCCGCAGCTATGCTAGAATTTGGCGAGCTCTACCGCAAATACATTCTTCTTACATGACCCATGTAAGCACGGAAACCAGAGGTTTCCCCTGCAGTTTTATTCTATTATGCTGACTAAGAGTGATGTAAAACAAAGACTACTAGACTTTGCCGCATAGATTCCCACTTACAGATTAAAGACGAGAATATCTAGGTATGAAGTTGGGACGGGATCAGATAGCTACAGTGCCTAGACTTACTTAAGCTCAAAGCTGAACTGCCGAATATACATCCTTGTCCTATACACCTGAATATAATTATGGTCTCCAGGTGATGCCAGCGAGTGAGAAAATGCCGCGTACCTATTGGCTCATATTCTCGTCCATCTAATAGAGAGCTATCTCCGAGTAAGATGGGAGAGAAAAGCTCGGTATGCGTGCATCCACTTGAGCTGAGAGAGTGAGCGCGAGAAATAGACGCGCGGCTTCGCACGTCCTCAAATCCAGTCTTTGATAATGGGAGTAGTCACCCGTTTAGATAAACATAAGTGCTGTATGTTTTATTCAGTCAATATACGCCACTTCAAATATCGCTTTGATCAGCCATCTTGAACGTATATCATTCATCCATCTCTATGACCCTGCTCGCTTTTTCCCGAAATACAATTTCCCAACGTCCTTTAGAAAAAGCCAGTCAAGAAAAAAAAGAGAAGCGATAAGAAGGGAATGGAGTGGACTAGCAGACCGCAAAACCAATGCCCGCCCGCTAAAGTCTCGAATCACGTTCTCGTCCGCTGACCGCCTCTGACCTTCAATTGCCTGCGTACTTCTTGAATGCCCCGATTAGACTACCTGTGCTGACGTCGTGGCCTTCTCCATTACCAGGCTCATCTAGCTCCTTAAGGATCTTCTTGGCTAACACCTTGCCCAGCTCGACACCCCACTGGTCGAACGAGTTGATGTCCCAGATGGCACCCTCGGTGAATGTGAGGTGCTCGTAGTAGACGATGAGAGCGCCGAGCTCTGCGGGGCCGATGGTGCCGCCGACCAGAATGCTGGTCGTCGGTCGGTTGCCTAGGAATACCTTGTGTGGCACTAGGTCGTCTGGGGTGCCTTCGCTCTTGACCTGCTCAGGCGTCTTGCCGATCATGAGAGCCTCAGCCTGGGCAAAGTAGTTGGATGCCAGCATCTTCTGGTGCAAGTTGCCTGTGATCGGGTTGTGTGACTTGGCCGCAAGAATGAAATCGGTGGGGATGAGTTTGGTGCCCTGGTGCACGAGCTGGAAGAAGGAGTGCTGTGCGTTGGTGCAGGGTTCGCCGAAGAGGATGGGGCCCGTCGTATACTTAGCCGGAGAACCATCCGATGTGATCGTCTTGCCGTTAGACTCCATCGATAGCTGTTGAAGGTAGGCAGGGAAGCGGTGTAGGTACTGGTCGAAACTGTAGGAGAATGTTAAGTCAGAACGAAGGAAAAATAACTCGCTGGTAAAGATACTTACGGAGCGACTAAGTGAGTCTGGGCACCGAAGAAATCGCTGTACCAAACGCTCAGAAGACCACCAAGAACTGGGATGTTGTCCTTCAGGGGCGTCTCACGGAAGTGCTTGTCCATCTCGTGGGCGCCAGCTAGGAACTTTTGGAAGTTGTCGTAGCCGACATAGAGGGCAACGCTGAGGCCAATGGCGCTCCAGACCGAGTATCGTCCACCAACCCAACTCTCAAAGCCGAACATGTTCTTGCTGTCGATGCCGAACTTGGTGACTTCGGGCTCGTTGGTGGAGAGGGCAACGAAGTGCTTGGCGATGTCGCCCTTGCCACCCGTCTTCTCGAGGAACCACGACTTGGCCGTGTTGGCGTTTGTGGTGGTCTCGGCTGTAGTGAAGGTCTTCGAGGCCACTAGGAAGAGAGTGGTCTCGGGGTCTGAGCCAGCTAGGGCCTCGGCCATGTGAGTGCCGTCAATGTTGGAGACGAAGTGCAGAGTCATATCCTTCGCACCGTAGTGCTTGAGAGCCTCCGTCACCATGACGGGACCGCTATTGTCGCGTGGTCAGTTAGCTATCCGTTACATCTCGAAGGGGAGAGGGTGCCGTCTTACAGATCGGAACCACCAATTCCGATATTGACAATGGTGGTGAGCTTTTTGCCGGTGAAGCCCTTCCACTGGCCACTGCGAACCTGCTCCGAGAACTCCTTCATATGCTTGAGGACATCGTTCACACCACCGGGGCTGTTCATGACGTCCTGACCGTCGACCTTCATGTCCCAGCCGCCGACATTGCGGAGGGCGGGGTGATAGACGGCGCGCTGCTCAGTGAAGTTGATTTTCTCGCCGGCAAACAGGGCGTCGCGCTTTTTCTCCAGGCCAGCCTCCTGGGCTAGCTTGACAAGCAGGTTGATGGTCTCCTCGGTGACCAGATTCTTGCTGAAGTCGAATAGGATGTCGGTGTTGGAGGGGGAATCATGGAAGGTCTTGCTCAGCTTGCTGAAACGAGCCGAGTCAGAGGCAAAGGCATCCTTCAAGACAAATGTCTTACCGACCGTCTTGTAGTGCTCTTCGAGAGCGGACCAGGCGGAGAGTGAAGTAGCCGGAGCCATGGTGAGAGGTTTGTGTATACGGAGAAGAGAGTAGGGAGGTTGTTGATGATAAGAAACCTGCGTCAAGAAGCTTGAATGAGACAGTCAGCGCAGAAATGGGGTATGGATGATGGTAATGATAATGGCGACAGAAGAGCGGGAGAGGAGGGGGGGAATGACAGCTGATCAATAAAGAGGTAAAAGTAGGCGTGTCGTAGTATGCGCGATTGCATAAATTCTACAGTACATAAGTACGTAAGGGATATAAAAGAAACCCTTCTAATCACGGCCGGTTGGCTCGGAATAAGAACAGTAAACCAATGAATACCGATATGTGAATAGGAACCTCGCAATTTAAGTAGCTGAAGGAGGGGGATAATGACAGCTGGGATCAGTGCTGGGACGGCGGTATGAAAGATTGAGGTAATAAAAGTAATTATATCGAGGCTGATATGATTGATGGTGGTGGTGATTGATGAGGGCGATGATGCACCGTGTGTTTCACATACCTCTCTCTGCCTTTTCTCTTCTCTTCTTTTCTCTCTGCCCTACTAGAAGAGAGAAATTGTCTCAGACGATATTCGAATCGAGGGCGTAGCTAGCAATGCACAATGCGCAATGCGAGAAGAACTACAAATGTTGAATCTACCTGTTCTTCGGCGGTAAGTGTCTCTCTCGTTCAACAACAAAAGCAACAAGAACAAGAATCCAACGGTTGAGTTAGGTATTGGTCTAGGTAGTGTTGAGTATAGTAGGTTTAGGTAGTCGGGTATGCAGACTAGTAGGTGGAGAACTGGAGAATTCGAAAGATTGAAGAGCAGCAAGAAGAAGAAGTCAAGGCAGGGCAGACTGGTCTAACTATGTAGGTATCTAACGTTACGTACCTCCTTACATACGTTCGTGATGGTGATGAGTGAGCAAGCCTGTCTTGTCTGGAGGGGTTATTCAGCTACCCCGCGCTGCCATAATGTCATACAGTATAGCAGACCTAGTCTACTGTACAGTGGGTAGCTTCCTGAGTGCTGAGCGCACTGTCCTAGTTAGCGAGATGCACGTACACATCTGGTAGGGAACCACCCCCGGCACAGACCCGGTGCGACCCCGTCTTCGGAGAACCCCCTCGACCTATCAACCCCTCCACGATGCGTGGGGGGAGAGGGGAGAGGGGAGAGGTCATTCCTGCCTTTGAATTTTAATCTCCGTCACTTTACCTCACTCATATTAGACATAAGTCCACGGTATAAATAAGCAGGGTTTTTTTTTTTTAATCAGGTGCACCTATCTAGGTACTGACTGTATACATGCATGCATGCATGCTTCGTCTCTTCGCCCTGGCCATTCCTACTACCTAGCTGACATTTGTCACGCCAGAGAAACTGAAATATATATACACTCAGGCTTACTTATCGCCTAAGACCAAATGCTTTAAAACGCCGATGCATGCCTCGTCTACCATCCCACCTGTGCTATGTGATAGACAATTGCGTGAGTAGGGCAAGAGAGCGCTGACAAGATAGGGAGGAGCCTTTCAGTCATGTCTGTCTGTTGCTTATGAGCCTGTCTATATGTTGCCCCTGTATGTAAAACCTGGACAAGGACCGCCCGTCTGCCACGTGCATCTCGGAAGCGGCACACTATCTAAGGGGATTGGGTCATCTTAGGGTATGGTATGGAAAGCCAATATTCATCTTGATGAGAATAATTCTCTCGGTCACACATGAGGCCAGCTCGCCTTCCGACTAACTCGCCTGGGCCGAGTTCGGTTGCCTGATTTTGCCCATCATCGTATAAAACTCGTTGGACCGAAGCCGCATACAGTCTCTAAAGCCCGCTCGAGAGCCTTGTAGTTACCAGTCTTCATTTTCCAAAGCCTCCTTCCTCGCATAGAACGGGCCGCGTGTGCCGAGAACCGCCCGTCCGTGAGCAACTGAATCGCACGGCCATCCCAACCTCAACAAACCTACTCCTCATCTATGTCTATCCTGAATACTGCCAATGAATGAAGAATCTTTGATGCTTCCACCGCCGTCTCCTAACCCCGCAATCGGTCGGTTGTAACTGAAGCCCACAAATTGATCCTGCATCGTCTGCGACAACATGGGACCCTCTACGTACGAGTCCTGAGGCACTTCGTTTGTGAAGTCGGGGTCGAAATTTTTGGTATCGGCCGCATCCAGCTAAAAACCTCGTCAGTGCTGGCCGGTGCGATGTCGCAAACTACTCCCATAGGCTAGAGCACGGGGAAAAATCACTTACCACTATAGGTTTAAATGTTGGCTCGTATTTACGCTGCAAGAGCTTGCGCCAGTCTATAGCGTGGAAGAAGGGATGTGCTTTGATCTCGGCGCTGCCCCCAGCCCCCAGCCGCTCCTCAGGCTTGCGATTTAGTAACTTGGTGAGTAGGTCCTTGGCAGCTGGCGGCACGATCTCGGGCCCGGGGAAGTGTAAAGGCTCCGAAAGGATTTTCCGATACATCTCGTTTGTGTTCTCGTCGTAAAAGGGTGGTAAACCTGTCAGCATCTCGTAGAGAAGAACACCCAGCGTCCACCAGTCTACTGTCTTGTTGTATCCTGTGCCCATGAGCAGTTCGGGGGCTAGGTATTCTGGCGTGCCGCAGAACGTGTTGGTCCGATCCTCGTCTTTCATGTCCAGCTTGCAGAGGCCGAAGTCGCACAGCGCAATGTGACCCTGGTAGTCGAGCAGAATGTTTTCGGGCTTCAAGTCACGATAGATAACGTTGAACCCGTGCAGGCACTCGAGAGCACACAAAAGTTCGGCTGTATAGAAGCGTGCTCTGTTCACGTCAAACCTTTGCTCCTTTTGCAGGTGATGGAACAGCTCGCCGCCGTTAACAAATGCTAAAACGAAGTATAGCTTTTCCGGAGACTGGAAGGTAAACTTAAGTGGTACGATGAAAGGGTTATTGATCTGGGCAAGAACCGACCGTTCGGCAAGTGTATGGGCAACCTCGGATCGAGAAATGATATGTGCCTTGCGAATAGTCTTGAGAGCGTAGATCCGGTTCGTATCCTTCTTTCGAACCTGCATAACCTTGCCAAAACTGCCTTTACCGACCACCTTCAGAAGCTCAAAGTCCTCCATGGCGAGTTTACCCTTACGGTTCTCGACGTACTCAACGCCAATTTTCAACTTACCACACCCATATTGCACATCAACCCAGTCCACCCCACTGTGTCCAAGGTCTCTTTCGCGGCTGGCAAATTCGGCGGCAGCCTTCTCGCGGTCCTTCTTGCTTGCCTTGGGATCCTCAACAAAACTGTGCTTCTCTTCAAACCGCGGGTTTATGCGAACAACACCCATAAATATATCCTGACTTCGCCCTGAGCCGGGTGGCGCGTTCGGATTGCGAATATATAGATGGACATTGAGTTCAGTCACGCGGGACACATCAAACTTGTATTGAATACCGTCCCCAGCCCATAAGGGGTTCTCAGGAGTACCAGATACGGCGTTTACGAAAACCTGGACTTTCTCGAAATCGATCAGGGCATAGGGCAGGTATTTGCTCGAAATCCGACCGTGGTTGGAGGGGATTCCGGAGAAGCCGCCAGCCGAGGTCTGAGGGCGGCCAGAGCCACTCATGTAGGACCCAGCAGCGGATCTCTGGGATGAGCCAGGCCGAACAGACCCAGCGGCATTCAAGGCATTGCCCGTTGACACGGAGCCTGACTGGTGCTGCGAGGAGAGAGCATTGCGATGCTGATCGGGAAGAGCGAAGCCTTGGCCCTCGTGAAGGGTAATGACGAGGATACCAGGTTTTAAAAGCTTGACAACAGGGCCTTGCACCATCGATTCGGAGGCAGCTATGGACGTGATATAGGTCAGTACGGTCGCAGCTATGACACGCCAGAGTGTGATGATACAGAAAAGGTTACGCACCGATCGCATTGTCACTAGGAGTGGGAGTGGCCGATGTGGGGAGAGGGCCCTTCTCATCCTTATCTGTAATGGTGGATGTCGAGGGTGTGCGAGAAAAGGTGCTGGTGAGAGGACCCAGATGGGTCTCCTTCAGCTCTGTATATGAGAATCGGCACGTTAGTCAAGAATCCCAGTTTCATTCGGACACGCTTTCGTTGTTATAGGCAGATAGTGTAAGTAGTGCATAATTGATTCAATCTCCGATGTGCTTGCTTGTTGCGATAACCATCGTGATCTTTGCAACGGCATCGCGAGATATGTAGGTGGGCGTGCATGCGAGTAAGTGTGAACAGCAAATAAACAGGTGAGGGGCACAGACAATGGAGCCCATGACGAATACAAAACGTACTTTTGGTAAGCTTCCAGGACATTTTATAGAACCTCCTATAGAACCTCTATAACCAGAGAAGGAAATAAGAAAGAACACCAACAGTGCCCAGCTGTGATGGATGTGCACGATACGGTCGGTGACTTGTAACTTGGCAAATGTAGATGCAGCGTGATTATCTGGTAATAGCTGACTGCGGGCTGCCTGCTGCTGCTGGTCGACTGGATGGGGGCGGGTAGTTAGTGTAAGTAAGTAGGTAGGTATGCGGGAGGTTCGACGAGATTAGACGTGGGATTGTAGGTAGGATTGTAGACAAGTCGATATCGAGGTAGAGTTGGTTTGGTTTGGTTTGGTTGGTTGCACTGGCGGGGAGGGGTACCGTGTTTCAGGGCGGCTGGTGGCGGCGGGCTTTAGCTACCACCTGTGATTGATGGTAAGACCTAACGACGTAAGACGACGGCTATGCTGGGTGTAGGCTTCAGGTTCGGATACGAGTGAGCGACCAGGCGCGGAAGAGAAAGGACAAGACAAAACGCAGTGGAGCAGGCGTTGATGATAAATAGGTACCTCCGGTACTGTAGGTTAGGTTAGGTTAGGTTAGTACCTCAGGTGCTCACCTACATATGTAGGTACCTAGATAGATAGTTGGCTCTAGGTTCTTTCCGGTCTGTATGTAGATGTGAGGGCACACCGAAGACAAGCCCGGTACTAGGTCAAGTGTGTTTGAATGGTGGTGGTGAATGAATGTCCTTAGGAAAGGATGAAGAAAGGATATATGGAATAAAAAGAGAGGCACAAGAAAAAGAGAGAAGAGAGGCGATGGTGAATTAACTGATTGATGGATGGATCGACGTGACGGGGGTAAGGTGGCTGTGGCTGATGAATCAAGAAAGGAGGGAAGATGGAGATGGAAGTGGAGGAAGATGAGATGGATAGGGTACCTGGTACTGCCTGGATAGCTACTTGGATATACTAGCAGCTGTTTGTGTATAGGCAGGTAATACGATGTGTACCTACTTAACCTTCAGTGGAAAGGCGACTAATCTTAATGTCTACCTACCTTATGTACGCACACACTAAAACTTGATACGACTCGACTTTCGTATGCATTAGGTAACACCGGTAGATGAGTAGAGACTGCGTGCTGTAGTATTTACTTTACCTCTCTACCGGTAGCATATGCTGTTTGTTGATACTATAATTACCTACCTAGTATAACTATAGGCTGGTTGCATGTAGGTAATAATTATACAATATATGCCCATAGGTAACAACAAACCTAATGTACTTAGGTAGAGAGTAGGTGGGGTTCTCAGCCCCTGAATAGTGGGTGCTTGCGTTACCTACCTAAGGCACTTGCATAGTTACACGCAGATAACTACCTAAAACCTCAGAGATACCCAATACCTACCTACCTAGCCTAACTTTTGACCTACATGATCCGTTTGCTTGTGTACAATTCACAAAGTATGTATAGTGTTCTTAAGTATCAAACTTGAAGGTAGTATTTAGGATACAGAGTTTTTAACTAGTGATATTCTCGAAGAAAGAGGGGAAAAACACAATGCTTTAAAATGCTTCAGTAAATAGAAGGCACCAAATGCCTAGCCGGATAACACGGCTTATAGGTATGCTGTAAACATTACCTACCCCTCTTGGTAGTAGATAGTTAGGTATACATTCGTGAGGCCTCACGGCGGCTTCTCTATTTCGCTATTCCGGTTTCAATGCGCTAACCTAAGGCACCTAGGCGTATTAATATTAAGTTTGATCCATAAACGTAATGTAGAATACACTCCGGGAAATTAGAGAGAGAAAACTATAAGTAGAAAGCTCAAGTCAGCTCCCAGGTTAGTGTGTTCTATCAAATGATCCAACAACACCGGGGCTTGGCAAAAATGCTTCATTTTCCGAATATGATATGAAATCAACGCGCACTGATTACCGACGGGACCGGCCCCCCGCCCATTGCATTCGATATTACGGCGTGTGAGGGGGTAGGTATCTGGTTCAGTAGATAGATCCATCCATCTTCATGACTGATGCCGCCAGGTTGCAAGCTCCATCATCCAGACACATCCCAGGCAAACCGGGAGCAGCGCAAGCAAGAACCACCAGACCTCAGTCAGACGCGACCGTAGCCATTTCTGGTATCGCTGTCCCAGGCTACGCCGGTGGATGCACGTGGCCGTTCCGAAGACGAGGCAGCCGAGTCCGGGCCGCGACTGGCACTCTAAATGCTCTCGACGTCGCTGCATCAACAGCCTAATGCTCTGTCAGCTCACAAACTCGTCTAATGTACAGTGGAGATGGGAATGATAGGATAAGATAAGCTTAGCAAGGTGCTGGGCGTGGTAGGTAGGTAGGTAGGTAGGTAACATACTTCACGCTCCCCCGGCAGAACCTCAAGTCAGTCCTGAAATCACAACCTCGGTCGTTAGGGCATTCTAGATGCAGGCTCCGGCGTTCCAGCAGCCAGGCCACCTTGAGCCTGACGCCCGTGTCGACTAGGTAGAAGAAGTGCCGCGATGTGAACTTGAGGGAGAGGGCATCAGGGTAGCTGAGATGTTTCGCTATGAGTAGGTGAAGCTCTGTTGGGAGTCCGGCTAAAGACGCCCTTGAAACCGGTTTTGAGGAGCACTGGAACTCTCGGTCCCTCGTAGCAAGGGTTGAACCCCGCGCCGGCGGGAGTACTTGTAGAGGAAACATGGCGTGTGTAAATGTACAGTAGGTTGAGGGCTCGTCTAGTCAGTCAGTGAGTGAATTATTGATCAGCAGCGACCAGTGAATAAGAAGCTGTGGGAGGGATACGAGGAGAACAGGCACAACTCTGCTCACCCTCTGCGATGGCCATGAAACTGCTCATATATCTTAGATAACTGCTGCCTTACAGCACTGAACTGTTGTTTTATCTACATAGATGCATAGGTAGGTATTATGGTCAAGAATGGCCCTCTCTAAGGTGGCGGTGTCGCTACTCGGCGTGCAGGGCTTCATTTAGTACACCGGGGCCCCTGTTTCTACCGACCTAGGCACCAGGATAACGCCTGAGCTGAAGAACAGGGCTGATAGGTATTATGTTACAGAAATAAGACCCTATCTATGCGTAGAGTGTTACAAAAGATTGTATGTTATCTAGCAAAGAGCTATGAGCTACATTGCTAGCCATCTAGCAATCAAGTTAAGTTGAGAGAAACACGAATGCTCGTATTGTTGAAGGCGATAGAACTGCTCCACACGATGCGTTAAGCTAGGACTTAGGTAGGTATATAAATAAGCCTAAGTCACTCGTTAGTTAGGAAAAGAGGCGCAATAGCTCTGATGTTCCGCAATACGAAAAGATCATTCAGTACCTAAGTTAAGGTTAAGCCATTGGAGACGCGGCACCACCTCTACTGCGTACAGTTATGCTAAGTAAATACAACACATGATATTTTCGAGAGTTGTTTTGTTGGGTGACTATAAAACAATATAGCTTACTTATTCTGCATAGCATAATATATATAGTAACTTAATACCAATTCGAAGATTCAATATAGCATGTACCTACCTAGGTAACTACCAAGTAGCCTAGAAACATCTCCAAGGCAACAACTATCCGTCTCTCCACATAGCACCGAATCCGAATCTGAACCGGAGCCGGTGCCGTCTACAGCACCACCATGACGCCAATTCCGGGATTGGCCCGCCCGCCCATAGCCGATCGCGCATCAAATATACAACGGTCTCACGGCTCACACTGTCGATCCAATACAACTTCTTCCTATTCATCACGGCTGACTAGTGATATTATGCTACCTATCTAGATAGTATACTGCTATTCGGGAATCGGATAATGCCGGCTTATCAGCGTGTCGGCCATGGCCTGCTTGAAGTTTTTATTTGCATTGGTGCTGGCTAGCGCCGCCCGCGTTCTATTGGTGAAACTGTCCTCTCATTCGCATACATACTCGGAACGAAGACAACAGACAACTACATATAAGCCTAGTGCAGCATAAAAGGGGGTATTGTGCTCGCTATATACAGTCACCCAGCCCCTAGATTAACGCAAATACTTCCTACTAACGCATATAGGTACAATATGCACAAGTTCAGAGATATAGTCAGAAGATCAGGAACCCTAACAACATTGTACACGTTGGAGGTGCAGCAAGAGTGCAAGTGGCGAGAATAGCTAAAAATGACTAAACTTACATGATTTACTTATTTCTATTTTATGGTATTGCTTCATTGGCCCTCTTCGGTACTTCTCTCTTGAGGGTATCTTTAGAGCTCCTTGTACTACAAAGAAACAAGGTAGGCACTCCGCAGCACTGTTCTTTGCTTTGTTATTTTACTACGCATCCGGTTGTTTACACTATTGTTGTCTCTTAGATTAGCTGCAATCTTCATTATACTACATGAGTTTAATGGTTAATCGTATTCTCCTTCGTAATACCCTAGCAACCGTCGATGGATGAACAGGTCTTCGAAGCGAGTTCGTCTAAAAGTAGGGTTACATCAAAATTTCAATATGCCTACTACATTAGGCCGTTCGGAAAATCTACCTTCGTCGCCATGGGGTGAGCGATTCCCGCTACGCGAATGGACCTATAAAATGGATGGGAGGAACCATTCGTTACTCGCGTTACTACACCCCAAAGTAGACGATGCAAAGTACTACGACCAAAACCCGATACCGATTGCGGACGAGGACAAACCTACTCCCGCGTACCCGGACATGGACCGTTTCTTCGTTGCCGAGGACTGGCAAACCGATGCACTTCTAGGTATCCCCACATGGAAAGCCGCCGTACTCAATCGCCATCTCCGCTTCTCACAAGAAACGGGTTTCGTGTCCGGCGGGCACCGACCCATCGACCGGGGCATGGTCGAAGCCCCCATTACGGCTGGTCCGGGCCAGGTGACATTTGGTGAACTCCAAACAAATGAAGAGAAGCACTTTGAAGTCTATGAACGGGAGAGGATCAAGGTCGATGAGACGAAATGGCTCCCATTTTTACGGAAAAACAGATGGTTCGACTGGATCGAGGTCGAATCGGATTTCGCAGTCGAAGCCGGGAGAACATGGAGCGTGGATGATCCGAAGGTATGGGAGGTCGTGGCCATTATCCTTGAGTTGGTAAATCGTATATTAGAGGCGCTGATTAGGGATAAACATGAAGGTGGTATGTAGATTACAGTTTCTTCTACCTGCTCTATAGTCTCGTATCGTACTTGTTCTGATACTAAAACTTTCACAGTAAGTGAAACATCTATGTTCTAGAAACTCTTTTTCGGGTGGGGGAAAGGGGGGTTCATTAGGATGGCTATTGGTGTTTTTGAAGGCTAGGCTGCTGGGCGAGATCTTTTGCTCATATGTCTTAGCTCCAAACGATGCTCTACGGCCGAATGGATTACTGGGAGAAGGAAATGGATATACTTGGCCCGGAGCCTGAACCGGACTCTGCGATTATTCTGAGTCTTCCTTTTGAGCAAGAAATTTCACGGTCACGAGGCGTCCACCCTTGCCCGTGGGATTGGAGTAAGTACTATCAACTATTCTATCATCTTAGAACACTAGCGAGGACTCCTTGGAATAAGGCTTACTGACGTTCTGATGTTACAGTTCTTGATACGACCAGTGCACAGTGGAGAGAGAGACTTATCAAACTGATGACAACGGTCGGGTGGAGTTTTCGTACAGTATACCCTGCTGAGGCTGTTGCTTACACAATCGACCTGGAGGAGACGCGACACACCACGATGATCTGCATAAGCGTTCAGAAAGTACTGGATATAATGGAGGCAGATCGAACTCTAGGAGAGCTGTGCATGATGAAAGTTGATATAGCCCTCACAGTACGTCAACTGAAAACCTCCGTCCAAGGTGAGTTGCTAGGTTAACGGTGTGTTCTTTAGATTGTGCATGAAATTATGCATGCTATAGGGCAAGCACGTTATAGGAACGACCCTGATTATGATGGAAACAGGCTGGATCTAGCAAGAAGTGGCATCTTCTGCCGTGAGCCTGTATGGATTTCGTGGACGTATATTCCTTGTGCTTGTATTTCGTCAACTGACCTAGAGGTTCTAGTTCTTGGATGGTGATGGCATTGCTGAGCTTGGAAACAACATGGACACACATTTTTTCGGGGGTAGTAAACAACTAGTTCGTAAGTACACCGTATCTTTCAACTCGGGCGGAGTGTGACTACGGCGTCAAGCGAGATAGCGATCTCTAAACCGCGGCGCAGCTTTAGCACCTCAGGGGGTTAATGCACCACCCCTATCTTTCGTCATAACAGAATTCCCGTATGCCTCGTATACGAGAATCCCCCACGTCCCAGGCAGCGCCTTCGCTGAAATCGGCGCCATGACCGTCAATCACTTTGTGGAGTCAACGTGGGTTTCTAAGATGCTATCCGAATCGTTTTGGCAAGATGATTCTTACCCAAACAAGAGCGAAAACTACTTCCATAGGAACTTCCTATTTATTTCGCAAAGCCCAAATAAGGGTGGCGGGCCAGTGGGGTTCGAAGTAGCTGAGGTACAAGACTTGACACAGATGCCCTTTGACTACCCCGATGATGCTGTGGTAGTAAGGGAGTGGCACGAAAGAAACGCTATGTGGAACAATTTCCGAGACCCGTGGTGGCCGCGTTATCACTTCGATGTACGTCATGTTCTAGTAGTTTGGTTGTTTCTAGAAACCACCTTTGCACTAAGGCGAGAGCTATCACTCACCTCACATCCCACTACACTACACTGTCTGCATAGAGCACGAGCGAAGCCGCGCCGGAGACGATAGCACACGTTTAGACATGGACTCTGCTAACATCAGTGGCCCTAGTGGACCTGGAGCCCCGTATGTGAACTAGAATCCGCACTTTGATAATGGCTGAAGCTGATGAAAGCTTGTTGGTGAAGTGGGGCGACCGGTTTAGTCGGCGCAAGCTCCAATGGTTTGCAGATGGTTTTGTGCAGAGAGATTCAGTAAAATGCACGTCGGTGGCGAGGAATGTGGTTACGGCCCTTCCATGGAAAGACCAGGACCTGTATTTCAAGATGCTGCCGCGAATGGGGGCGGAAGAACAACCCCAATGGGCGTATCATTGTATCGGTGGGTGCTGTCTCTGATTTGAGGTGAAGAGTGTAGAGGGAGCGATGCTCGCTGCTTGCTGCTTGCTGCTCTCGGCTACTAACTGCGCTACGGCTAGGACTCCTCATGCTGGCATCGATTCCGCTTCAACAACGCCAGCCCGTCATCGGGCGATACCAGCAGCCAGGCTCATGGGCTACGGAACATACACCTAGCATGGAGGCAGCGGCTGTGAGCCATCAGGATCAGACCGTGTATCTATGGTCCACGTTCGGGAATGTGGATGATAAGCCCACGGAGGCAGGGCGGACACGGCTATACGATGTGCTGGGGACTGGGAGGGAAATTGTCGACTTCACACAGTTCGACTATCTGGCGCTGTTCGACCGGCTCCTTCAACACATGGCCATGGTGCGTGTGGTAGTACACAGCGGCTTCCTAAATGCACTGAGGTCGGCCAAACACAATATCCTCAAAGAACGGCAGGATTTGCAGAAGAAGTACCCGGGCAGGGGCCATACTACTAAATGGTTATCGAGATGGCATTTTGAAGTGCCCGAGTACAGCCCACAACTCTCTTCATTCAGTGACGGGAGTTGGGTGGAAGTCTATATTGAAGGTCGGAATCTTTGAACGGATGAGTAGAATTATTGGGGGACAGAGAGGAATGGGATTGTATATATATGTGTCGTGTGTTGGAAGGCCGCGTGTGAGAAGTAAGTTAGATAGTTAAGTAGTGGTGTGTTTGGATGTGTATGTATGCTGCAAATAGAGACGAAAAATGTGGATACCTACCTCCTATGTACTATCAATTATACCCCGGCCATTAGAGCTTCCTTAGCGGGGCGAGGGTAGGTACCTTAGGTATCTGCCTACTAGGTAGGTACCTGGGTACCTACATGTAGGCACACGCCTGCAATCAATAATCATCACAGGGTATGCAGCCAGCCAGGCCGCACCGGTTAGTCAACACAACAGGCAGCAGACTGGTCCAGCATTCAGCTGATCGACTCAGTTTTGTTATTTATACCATGAATTCATATCTATTGGCATGCTGATGAATGTGCAAGCCGTTGCCTTTCTCCATAACCTAGAAGCTTTGCCACTCTCGAAGATAACTCCATAGAACACTAGCTTTCCCTCTTTCTCTTTCACTTCTTCCTCTTCCTCTTCCTCCCTCCCGGCGTCGACTGACTTCACCGACTCGACCACCTACAGGAAGTAGGTACTTACTTACTTACTTGCTAATAACCGCCATATGCTCTCGAATACGGCCCTCGACCCTACGAGCCCTTCCTTCTTCGTCTATGTTAGTATGAAGAATGGCTGTCTCCGCACAACATAATGCCGTCAGTATCGGAAGGGTGGTGGATTTCAATGATGGCGATAGCGACTACGGGTCCGACTTTTCGGCCGGCGAAGAACAACTGGTCGACGAGATACTAGCCGAACTTAGCACCAACCAACGGTTTGTGACGGCCCAAGCAGCAACGACGGCGAAAGTGACGGCTGTGGCGACGACGACGACGACGGCAACGGGGCGGAACCATGATGGCCAGTCTCATGCGCACTTCCCAACCTCTGCTCGCTCCCCGAGCCCCCTTGTGCCCACGCCAAACCCCGCCACTACTACTACTGGACTCGCTCGCGTGCTGCCACCCCGTGATATCGACGAGGACAGGCACCAATCAGGCTTGGATCGACACCAAGCCTCGTCGTTGGAGTTAGTCCAGTACCCGGATTGTGAGTCCGCTGCGAACCGCTGCCATCGTCTTCGTAAATCGAGAGACAGATGAAATATATCTGACTGACTAGTAGCGTCTAGTGAGTAGTGCACTGTCTAATCTACAATCCCAGTCCCAATTCCAAGCTGAGTCTAAGTTGGAGTTGATGTCGGAACCTCTGCCTAAACCTCAACAACAGCAGCAGCAGAAGCAGAAGCAGCAACGACAACAGCAACAACAACAACAACAAGGACAATACAAACCCCCTCCCCCCACATTGGAAAAGCAGTCGGGTTTAGACTCGGGGCCAGATGCTCGTACTCCTCTCCAGCGATTTCGATCCTTTCCTCGGCGGCCTCTGACCGTCACAGACATGGCCGCCGGCGCTTGGTGTGAGCTCCAGCACTGGTATACCCTCACCCGGCTTCCTGGCGGCAGGAAGACCATAACTGCTGCCATGCAAGGCGGTTCCCGAATACACCAAACCTTGGAAGACGAAGTGCACTCTGCAGTCCAGGTCACCATAGCATCTAGAGAGGAGGCTTTCGCTTTACGACTTTGGAACATCATTCAGGGCCTCCGTACACTCCGAGACACTGGCATTACGAGGGAACTAGAGGTCTGGGGCACTGTTGAGGGGGAAGTTCTCAACGGTGTCATTGACCAATTGAACCATGAGAGCCCGAATGCCAGTTTCGAGCAAGAGTTGAATCTAACTGGTTCGAGTCCCTCCTCGCAGCAGCCCACCATTACTGATTATTTGGGCTCCAGCCACAAAACTGTCTATCTCACTGACGTGAAGACACGGGGCTCGGATAGGCTGCCAACCGGTACTGCACTGAGGCCCGCCAGGGTGCAGTTGTTCCTCTATCATCGGCTGCTCTCTGATATGGCCGCCGACAAGTTAGATTACGCCGCCATCTTTAAGCGTTACGGCCTCGATGGCGACGCTCATTTTTCTGATGCCTTCATAGCTCAGATCGGCGGTCTTCATGACGAGATATTTTATGATGCGGACTCGGATATTGAGGAAGTTCCTCCCGAAACATATCCCCCTGATTTTATCGGATATCGGACCATCTCTCAGATCATACCATTGCTCAAGACTGAATTGAGAGAGACCTTCCCTCTCGGACCCGCCTCCATCAGTAACTTGCTCGCCGTCCAATACCGCCATCGCGATGACGGGCGCATTATTGGTAACAACTCCTTTCCTAATGATCCGGAGGCGCTAGATGCGTATATGAAGGAAAACTTGCGATGGTGGCGCGGCGAGCGGGAACCTGAAGGTGTCACCATAGAAGAGACGTATAAATGCGGCTGGTGTGAGTTTGCCGAGACTTGCCAATGGCGAAAAGACAAGGAAGCCGAGTTCTTAAAAAAGAAGAAGAGGGGCCGGGCGAATGTCAACCACGTGTCGCCCACTCCTTGATATAGCAGGTTTTGCAGCGCCATGCCACTGCACAGTAACTCTCAGCTCATAATTGCACTAGTAGTGTCTACCCGATCTGCAGAGTATATCTCTAACTAACTGTCGATTAAGCATGAGTATCATATATATAGAGTCCAAGCTGGCAACTCGATCTACCAAATATTTACACATCGATCCAAATCAATCACAGAACTAACTCCTACACTATAGCATTGCCGGTTATCATTCTCACGCGTACTCATTGTGATCCCCCGTTATCAATTTGCGCATATGGGGATGAGTGGAATGCCCACCTGTTATTATACCGATCTTATAATGTGCAGGAGCAAAACCTGCATTTCCTCATAAGCATGATGGTGTAACCCTACGAGGTATTCTAGAAGTTATTCCTCTATTGGCATGGTCTGTATAATGCATCGGGTTTTTGTGCTATTCGGCTTGGCCACGTTATGGATTTAGCCGCGCCCTCTCCTCCTCCGCCTTTTCTATAAAGGAGGCGGAGGTAACCCAGACAAGGCCGTTCCCAATCTCCAACACGAAATTGCCGTCCGTCGTAGGGAACAACCCGCCACGGCGAGACCCGGCAAAATGTTGCAAAGTGCAGTAGTCGTGATGGACAAGCCAAGTAGGTGTTAAAAGAAAGCCCGGTGGCCATGCGGACTTGACTCATTCTACCGGTTGGTCGATACCAAGACTAGCCCGAATCACGGTGAAGTGCTAAACTGTAGATATATATCGAAGACTTCGTCGGCGCTACCAGCGCCACTATGTGACTTTCCAAAGCTAATGCGCCTTGCCACTACACGACAAGGATTCAACATGGCCTCCTGGTTTCGTCTTGCGACGGCGCTCTTGCCTCTGGCAGCAGCCAGAAAATACGATGTAACGGCCCGACAGTCTAGCACAACGGTAACGGTAAACCTGGACCAGAAATACCAAACCATTGACGGTTTTGGGTGTTCCGAGGCGTTTCAAAGAGCGGTACAAATGTCGAAATTGAGTGAGGCTAAACAACAGTACACCCTCGACCTCCTCTTTAACACGACGAGCGGCGCCGGTCTGTCTATTCTACGCAATGGAATCGGGTCTTCGCCGGATATGAGTTCGGACCACATGGTCTCGATTCAGCCAAAGAGTCCCGGGGGCCCGTCCAGCACACCGCAGTACGTTTGGGACGGCTCAGACAACAAGCAGCTCTGGGTTTCTCAGGAGGCCATGAAGCGAGGTGTTAGGACCTTCTACGCCGATGCGTGGAGTGCCCCGGGCTACATGAAGACGAACGGCAACGACGCAAACGGCGGGTCTCTGGTGAGCTATCTACATCTGACACACACTCTCCCCGACAAGACTTTCCTTCCCTATAGCGAGTTAGGGCGCCAGCGGACAAGTAGCGCTTGTTTAGATTAAGTTCTTGTAGCATTAACCACAACTCGGCAGTGCGGCGTAGGCGGTGCAACGTGCTCGAGCGGCGACTGGCGACAAGCCTACGCTGACTACTTGGTGCAATACGTCAAGTACTACCAAGAGGCCAACGTGACGATTACACACCTGGGATTCCTCAACGAGCCCGAACTTACGTGAGTCGACCCGACGAACCCACTCCGGCATGGAAAGCCTAGGGGACAGGGATGGCAAATTAACATGAGCACAACGCAGGACAAGCTACGCCTCGATGCGGTCCAGCGGCTCACAAGCCGCCGATTTTATCAAGGTGCTAGGGCCGACCCTCGAAAAGGCAAACCTCTCGGTCGGGATCGCGTGCTGCGACGCCGAGGGGTGGAGCAGCCAGGCGGGCATGCTAGGCCAGCTGGCGTCGGTGGACCAGTACATCTCGACCATCACAGCGCACTCCTATACGTCGTCGCCGGGCTCGCCGATGAACACGCGGCACCACGTCTGGCAGACGGAGGCGGCCGATCTCAACGGGGCGTGGCAGGGTGCCTTCTTCAGCTCGGGGGGCCCCGGCGACGGCATGACGTGGGCGAACAACATCCACACGGCGATCGTCAACGCCAACGCGTCGGCGTACCTGTACTGGATCGGCGCGCAGACCGGCACGACCAACTCGAAGCTGATCCGCCTCGACGGCGACAACGTGACGCCGTCCAAGCGCCTCTGGGCCTTCGGGCAGTTCAGCCGGTCTGCGCGGCCCGGCGCCGTCCGCGTGGGGGCGACAGGCGCGCCGTCGGGGCTACGCACAGCTTCGTTTCTGAATGTTGATGGATCAGGTTAGTTCGCTGGCTTTTATCCCCCCTTTGGAATGTCTGAGAGTCATAAGTTGCCTTAACGGGTATTTGTTGCTTCCGAAACCCTGAGTAATTTTTACCATGATTGGAAGTTATTGACTCTAGTGTGATAAATAGTCGCTGTTGTGTTTATCAATGGTGGCACGGGCGCCGTGTCTGTGCAGGTCAAGACTACCGGTGGTGCTGCGTTTGCGGCGGCTGGGGCTACGGCGTTTGTTACCGACAATACGCGGGATTTCGAGGAGATGACGGTTTCGTTTAGCAATGCTGCTGCGAGCGTGAGTATTCCTGGGAGAAGTATTGCTTCGGTTATTTTGAGATAGGTGGATTGACGTTAGGGCGAAAACCTTCAGAGTCTATAGCTCGCGTTTAGTGGATTGTTATTCAATGATGAGATCGTCTAGTCTATATATCTAGAGCTATGTGCAACTAGATAGGGTGTCTACGAGAGCTATTGTCCTGAATGCTGCATAGGCTTGATGTGTTTTGGGTCTATGCGAAAAAGGATCATGTCTTTAATTTGTGTGAAGGGTATAGAACCGGCCCGCGCAATGTCATCATTGCATTCTGTCTGGGCAGGCGTGAGCCTCCTAGACTATCGGGCCTAGTCTGCTAATATCCTTGTAGGAAAGTTGTATGAAAGCGCATTCTTCGGAGGTTGATTACGCATTTGCGACCGTCACCGTTGACTTGGCAGGTATAGTAGAAATGCGCCTCAATCATGGCACAAGTGATTACATACTGGGGAGCAACCACGGCTAAGTTCTCGAAGATCAAGTTTAGAATTGCCCGTGAAATTTTCATGGGCTAGATAGTAGGTATATTAACTTACATTTAATGGCCCCTCATCAATAGCAAACCCTTGAACCCGAAACTTGTGTGTATTTTGATAACCCGCCGTAGGCAACCTCCTGTTGTGCTTGGCACGTGTCTGAAATTATATAACACTATGCCTGATTCCCCTCGTCCCCTTCCGCTATATTGACAAGGATGAATGTAAACTCACAAGAATACCGTTATGAGCAACCTCGACTAGTAAAGAATATTGTCCAACATTTACAAACCATTCGAGAAAATACGTCCCTAAATCAGCCAAGCTTATCTAGATTTTCGCTTTATCCTGTAGGGCTTTCGTCTTCTCTTGGTACAGCCTCACAAGTTGTCGCACCGCCAGGTCGAAAAGGACATCTTCCGAGCCGCCGGGGATCCTCGAGAGCGGAACGTCGCGGTATATCACTAAACGTGCAAAGCATCAGCATGCAATTATTCTATATAACCACTTCCCAACTAGTAGCATAAGCAATACTTACTTTCTACTAGTTCTCCCTGGCCGCTTTGAGTCAGGCCATTACCGCCGAACAAGAGGACGGCCGTGTCTACGCATTCGCGCAACACGATGCCGGCCTGTGCCTTGAGGAGACCGGTCATTCCTCCGAGCTCTCGGTCGGCGTCGTCCTTCGTCATTCGCGTCATCTGGTAGGCGAACTGCTCTACCCAGGCCCATTGACTCTCCAAGGCGCCTCCCGCCTTGGCCAATCGATGACGGACAACGGGTTGGTTCACTTTAGTCTTTATCAGAATGTCCAATTTCGTATGATTTTCAATCACGTGCTCAAGTCATAGGGCTTTCTCTCTCTATGAGAACAACGTGGAGAGGCGCTGGAGATATGATACATGGGGCAACACTTACTCAGGGGTCCCCCGAACGCCTCCCGCTTCATGACGTATTCGAAAGCGGCTGAGAGGGCGACTCTAGCCTGTCGAGTAACGCCGACGGCGATGCTCAGGCGTTCGTGGTTAAAGTTGGTCATGATATAGCGCATCCCCATGCCCTCGGTGCCAATGAGGTTTTCAACCGGTACCTTAACGTCGTCAAGCTCGATGAAAGTCGTGCCGGCAGATGCAGATCCGACCACCTTGAGACGGCGCATGTTGACGCCTGGGTGGTTCTTCAGCGGGACGACCAGCATAGATAGGCCCGCGGCTCCAGACCCTGGTGGCCCTGTCCGCACGGCCATAGTCCCGTAGTCTGCCCAGATGCCATTCGTGATCCTACGCGTCTCATTCATGAGCACATCATTTCAAACAAGGAATTGAAACAGACAGGGAGACTCGGAAGATAGGAGAACACTTGCCATTTCTTAGTCCCGTTAACAATGTAGTATTTGCCACACTCGCTCTTGACAGCAGTCGTGGTGATATTGGCAACATCGCTGCCGGCATCGGGCTCCGTGATCGCAATGCAGCTCCGCTTCTTACCGGTTAGGAGTTCCGGGAGGAGCTTCTCCTGCAGCTGCTTACTCCCAAACTTAATGATGGGCGGAACACCGAACGCGAACCCCGTCATCAAGCTAGACGGCGGCCCGGTTATGCCGGCGCGGGCCATCTCGTCGTTAAAAATGAGCACGTGCATGTAGTCGAAGTCCTCGACCTTAATACCGCCAAGCAGCTCGTGGATGCCTAGACGCTTCAGCCAGTCAATGGGCAAGGGCGCTGGCAGCACCGGCAATAGCATGTTGGCCTTGGCAAAGTCCTGGTAGACATGTTCCGGGACGGTCTCACTCTTGTCCCATTCCACCGCGTGGTCGAGGAGATGTTTTTGGATGAAGGGCCGGATGGCCTTTTGGAATCTGCGGTGGGAGTCCGTGTATAGTGCTGACGGCAGCCCCATAAGCCATGAGGGTTCGGAGAAGGGGATCGGCACAGCCATGATGGCGGTGATGCTATTGTAGAATTAAGTAGAGATAAAGATTCCGGTAATCGTAGCTGAATGTGTATGGATCTGAATTAGCGCTCGCGTGGAGACGACGGCGTATGCGCCCATGCGACTCTCTAGGTTAGGAGAAGTGAGAACAATCATTTTAGACCTCGGTCAGCTCGGAGGCTGTCAGGACCTACCTAACTACATGCGGTAACGTTACCTACAAAGTATTATATGTATGTTTTAGTTTTTCTTTTTGTTATTGAACCTTTCCTGTTAGGAATGCCTAGAGCTTGGAGATTCTACCGAGGTATAAATGTATAGGTAGGTATATTTATAGATCAATTCATCATTGGCGCTAATACCCCATATTTCATCTCAGAGCCCATCTCCCCCGCAATAGCACCCCGGTAGCTTGTTACCTACTTAAGATTAGGTACTTGCTTAGATACCTAAATGCGACTGTAAAATTACAAACTGTCTGCAGACAACAGGAAATTTTTGTATCTGGTCAGGTGCTTCGCTGTTGCTCTTTCGTCTCGCAGCCGACGTTCAAAGTTACTTACGACACGTTTGGGATCAATCAAAACGCCACCATCGTCGTGAGCCAATCATAGCTTTCGTACCCCTCACCTCTCTCGCCGTAGCTATCCGTAGTTCATTGTTGACAAGTTCAGTCGAGTCTTTATACACACTCTAGTGACGAGCTCTATAAAGAGCCATCGTATAGCCAGGAGAAGGCCTCTTACTTCCATTAACTAGCCTAGCACTGCTCTAGTTTATAGTGTCCACAATATGGAACGTAAAGAACTTGCAGCCTGGATAGGTAGAATTCCTTCAAGTGAGCTAAAGATGGCGCATAAGGGAAACTGTGTCAGATAAGTACTTAGCTCTAAATTTCATCGCTAGCTATAATATCTAAAGCTACGTGCCGCTTTGGGTGAATAAAGGCCCTTCGGAACCCTTTAGCCTTTCCGTGGTGGACTGAACTATGAGTGTAATTTGATATTTCAGTGGTGGTATGTATGCGACCGCATTGTTTCGATAAATGTAATCACGAGCTGCTACTTAGGCCTAAAGGAAACAGGTAAATCATCTTACATTAGTCATAATACAATGTAGGCAGAGGAGCTTCTTGTATAAAAAGTAGACGATAGCGATTTTCGCACTCTATAAGTTTGTCTCCTCTAGCGGCTCTTGCTTGCTACGTATTGGCAGCTACCTTATCGGAAGAATGAGGCCGACGGTCAATAGTTAGACTCTAGTTAGGTAGAATGGCGGCTAGAGTCAGGACCCGATGGAAAGATCGATTGATTCTGAGCACTCTGGGTCCTTTTATATACAGCTTAATCTTAGGAATATAGCCACCCTAGGTGCCTGCTAATATTGGCACCTGGTTTACATATAAATATGAATACTTGATCTCGTCGCAGCTTGACACCCTAATCCCTATATATCAGCGCTCACGGGGAGGCTGACCTATATATATTAATTCGTTATTAAAATGCAGCTTATTGGCCGCTTCGTGGTATAAACTATCTTAATGTGTATCTCTACAGCTTAAAAGTGAAAGAAATAAGTCACTGAAGAATAGGAGACAATGACAGAAAAGAACGCATTTGATCAATTTAAAGTAAAAAGCGTCAAACTTCGTTTAGAATTGGGAATAGATATGCGATTACAGTCTTACGTTCTAATAGGAAACGCTCGCGATTACAAGATAGCGACCTAATATATAACTCTATCGACCTTCTTCAGAAGTATAAAGGCAGAACAGACGATCAATATGACATATCTATACATCGCATAACAGAACCAAAAGCTACATGACACGTCATACTCGGCTTGTTCAATCATAAAATTTAAGGCTCGGAGTTTTCAAGTTCTATTTCCGACATGCCCCCACACGAACTGCCTATTTTGACGTCTAGTGTCGTGTCGATCTAGAAGCGAATTCGAGCGGTGCCCGCTAGTGGGGGGTTCGACTAGTTACCTAAGTTTATTAGTATAATGGTCAATGTCCAAAAGTCTTCGTGAGGGCTTAAAATTGTCGAAGAGAGAGTGCCAATTTCGAAAGCGATAGAGAAGCTAAGTCTAAATTAGATGATTTATCACATCATACAAAAAGGGATGAGATGTATGATTTCAACAGTGTTACTACTCTCGAGCCGCAAATCGAGTGAACCAACTTTTGCAAAATGAACATTTTCCGATATTTCGTGTCCGGCACTTATCATTAGCATTTAACTTCCCCCTGATTAGTGAGCATATAATAAGCCGGAGTCGGGTTGTTGGCCGCTGCCGCCTGATCGCGTTTCGTTTAAGATGTTGTCCGAATAGTCGGCCGAAATAATCATCGGCTCGCCGAAAGCCAAGTGATTTAGTAGGCGGTAGTTGAATAAGTCCCAAGGATGTGGTGGCATGACGAGTGGATGAAGTGGGCCTGTGATTGCAACATCTGGTTTGAAAATTGTAACATCGGCTTGTTCGGACATGCCATACCCCGAGCAGAACACAAACTTAACTTCGCTCATAGAAACATGACATCCAATTAAGCAGTCATGTACTTCGCGAAATTCAAACTCTATTTAGTTGTAGCTACTTAAATCTTCGAAACATGCTACTCAGGGTTTAAAAATTGCACAATAATGGCCATGGGGATTTAGGGGCTATTAATACGGTGTAGAAGCGTTGGCGCAACACCGTTTGTATGGAACCAGATCAGCGGCGCTAATGCCGCCAATATGTAATCACAAGCTGCGCCAAAACACGGTTTTAGGGCAAAACACGCCTAGCTGAGCACGTTCTCAGCTATGATCTGTCTATCTAGATATAGGTATACATATTAGATACGACCAATCTTGCTGGAGTAAGCAATCGGACCGACAACCGACAACCGAGACTGAGTGTTGGTACGGCCGTTGTTTGACCGTTTTAATAATGTTGGTTGCCCACAATGTTTGCTTGGTCGAGACGGTGGGGGAAATCCCTGGTGGAGGTATTTTCTACCTAGTCGTAAGTAGGTATATATACCCTTGAGTTTGCTCGTTAGACACAATTGAGAACCCATTGACATTGTTCAACCAGAATCTTTCATAATCAGCGGCATATATTATCTTGAATTCATAGGTCTTTCTTGGAAATTAGAATACTTTACGCAATATGACTGTCGACACGCCTCAAAAGCGCCGCTACTGGCTGCTCACTATGCCTCGCACGGCCTCTAACATGTTAGTTCGTGTCTTGAATCTTGATTCACAAGGCGTACGGCCTGCACATAACGGAGGGTACTTCTTCTTCCCCAGTATGATGGCGAGGCTTGACAAATATGGTAAGCCATGGCAAGAGTGGACGTCTGAAGATCACGCCATGGTGCAAGGGGGCGTGGAGCAGTCTTTCAATGCACTGCAAGACTACCTCGAAGCTGCCGACGATGAGGGCCAGAAGGTCTTCGTGAAAGAGCATATTTCATTCCTAAACGCCCCATATTACGAACAGGAGTACACCTACGGTACCGTCGTCGGGAACGAAAGCTCTCCGCCTGAGACATTATTAGCGCGGGGTTTTACTCATTCGACGCGATCCTCCCTTAATTTAACAACACTCCCCGACGAATTCCTCACAACCTGGAACCCTACCTTCCTTATCCGCCACCCGGCTCTAATGCTGTCGTCGCTTTACCGTACCGCTATGAAGGACATAGAAGTGGATGGTAGGCGACGCGCTAAGAAAGAGCCGTACGAGATCGAGGCCACCATGAAGTTTACTCGAAGCCTATATGACTTCTATGCCAATTACTTCGGCAAGAATAGCCAGTGGCCAATCGTGCTAGATGCCGACGACGTCATCGCGTACCCGGAGCTTGTGAAGAAGTACGCCGGGATTGTAGGGCTGGATCCCGATAAGCTTCGGTTCTCATGGGAGAAGACGAGCGAAGAACAGTTGGAGAAGCTCAGGGCTGCTGAGAAGATAATGCTAGGCAGCATCAACGCTAGTACCGGAGTGGATAAGGGAAAGATGGCTGGCGATATTGATATCAACGCAGAAGCTGAGAAGTGGAGGGCCGAATTTGGCGAGGAGGGTGGTAGAAAGCTGGAAAGATGGGTTCAGGAGGCGATGCCTGACTATGAGTACCTTCGCTCACGGAGACTGACGTTATGTTAGGTAATACAACCTTCCGGAAGGATTTGGGAAATGACTAACACTGGCTCAAGTAATCCCTTTGTTGTATAGTACTTGACAATACCCGACTCAATTTGTTAGCCCTCCAACGTTGAATCATAAACATATAGCATGAACACATGGATTTATGAATACGGCCCTCATTTTCTGTCGCCATTCTGCCCATTGGCAACTCCATCTTCGTGGCCTTATGCTTAAGACTGATCACTAGGTAACGTAATGACAGGCCAAAATTCAATACCCCGAGCACTCTCACAATGATGCGACCATGTTGATCCCAACGGCCGGCTGATTATGGGGTTGGATATTGATCTTCATGGGGACGCCCGATTGCGGTCGATGCCGCAGACGCATGCACGTCCAGGCATGTAGCTGCATCAACTAAATAGTCATATTCGTGCCGCTACGGTGCATTGTCTGAAAACGGTATCTGTCATGCACCCCGAGACAGCTGTAACGTGCAGGGTGGCTTGCATATAAGGCCCCTTGATAATTCGATGTTCCAGCGCTGCTCATCTTGGGACCTGTTATCTGGGCTCGGTAACCATCAAGAAGCTATGGCATTGGAGTGGCCTGGATTTCTGCCCTGCAGGTCTAGGCTTGCCGATTAGGAGCTGGAGGGTTTCGTCGTAAGCTGACGAAACTTGTCGAAGCTGCAATGCATAGCACGTATAGATATGTACGAGCGACAACGAATTGGCTGAATGAGAGATATTCAATCGAAATACTACTTACAGAGCGGCTACCTCCCTCAAGTACTGCCGTGTTATTTATCCTCTTCTACCATGCGGGCTACGATTTGCCTAGCGAGACATGGTTGCATTCAATAGCGATCATATATACCCTGCTTACAGCATTCAAAAGGACCAGGGATTACCGTAGCATTATACTGGAGACCTAAGAGCCAGCCCAGATGATTTCATGGTATTGGTATGTATAGAGCAAGAGAAAAGATACCCATGCGCACTACCCCGAACCATACTATACCAATTTTTGGAACCAAATGATTCCTATTCACAGCTGAAAATAACATTCCGATCCTAAAGATTCTCAGGGTAACTATCTCGTACGAGTGTGAATCGAACGCTATCAGCAGCCAACAAACTCCGGAGGCCTCATGACACTATTCCCAATTATCTCCCGGTCCAATAGCACAATCTGTGACGGATATGGTAGATATTGGCCTCCCTTTCAGTCCATTCATCCTACAATAAGTATAATACATGATATTATATGTATACTTGGACTACGATTGAGTAACGTTGTAATTGTCTGCTTTCTGCAACCACTCATAGCTTTCATCTAAGATTTATCACCTATTATACAAGCAGGCAATAGGGATTTCAAGGTAGCGAAGAAAAGCTTGACGTATGATAGAGGTGCCTACCTAATAGGAGAACTTATATCCACCCGCATACCTCGTTAGCAAGTCGTACGGTTATCATGAGTGGAATTACGACTATTTCCTCAGAGCCTCGTTTGCCCACCATTCCCGCTTGTCTTAGCCCGGGATATAGGCACGCCAACTTTCAACGTCGCTCGGTCATAATAGCTATCAACGAAGGGAAACTAGATGCCGATTAAAATGGATAATCCCGCTTTTGGAATTCTTAGCTGAACCGCCTGGCTGTTAATTTGGTTCGTGTATATATATGGTTTTCTGTTTGGGTAGTGGTGTTCTCGCCTAGTAAGTTATTAATCCCTTTGTGAAGCTCCCCACACACACCTTGGGGGACATTTCCCCGTCATTATTGGCACTTCGAGGCAGATATTGATAGCATTGCTTGCCTGGGGATCAGCCTTATCGAAGACCATTTCATTTATTTCGATCAAGCCCCGGTTCATTGCAACACATCGATACGTATGCGCTATTCTATTGGCGAGTGAGTAGCACTGGAAGGAAGGATACATGAGAAACATGGTCTTAAATTGAAATATACTCTCAATATAGCCGTTTAAATATAGTTGACAGCAATCGTCGAGGGACATGAAGGAAGCCGCAAGGTTTTGTCACGGGATATCTCCTCTGTGAATTGACTTAGCATACCGCTCTCTCGGATTTCCTTATCGAACATCAGGGATATGGCGAGCTATTCATCTCGGGCCGAAACCGGTATAACATCCGTATTGATGCGCGCGATGAGCCGCTTACTAGGGCGCACTTATATTCGTACCTCGCGCTACTGGTAAGACCCCGCCTCCACGCATTTTTTAAGCGAAAGGAACGCCTGTTGGCGACATGCAACTTTTTCAAAATCAGCGGTAATCCATAACCCGAATAGGCTAAGTAGCAGTATCACGACATAGCAGGGGACCGGTAGGCGTGTAGTCTTTGCATGCGAAACGTGAGGGCAGTATTGCCTCATTGGACGAAACTCCCTTGGTATACATCCACTCTCGCCTAGGGGACGTTGTAGGGTAGATTACATAGCTGATTTACGTACCTGAACAACCTCTGTATGTCTAACTATACTTGCTTGCTGAAGCTAGCTCTAATTGTTTAGTTGATCTCACTTGGTGTAGATAATCTTGCCGGAAGGCTCTCGCGTTCTGTACACCGCCACTGCAATTATGGTACGACTAGCTGTAGCCGGCGCCGAGCCACTAGAATTTGAATCCGAGACACATGACGGGATTGATTCAGCATCTGTAGTAGAGTAGAGGGACTGGAAAAGTAGAAGCCATTAAAGTCTTTCAGTTCTTGCTAAACTAGAGACCCCATTGACGAACCTTAGCTAGGGGTACTAAGTGATTGTTAGATTTTGACTTAATAACGTAACATGCACTTTAATAATACTTTTGATTGCTTGATGGACCTACCTGTATTTCTAATTATTATATCTGGCGATCTCGATCCAGGTATCAATACCCGCGGGCGGCGTGATAGGGACAAGGGATACAGTGCCGATACGCGTAAGCAAGTGTGGTAGAAGGAGGGTTGATACACATTCCTCCTCTGCTTTAATATTGCCACTTTAGCTGAAGTATGTCTTTGCCTTCATGCCATTTCCCCCACTTGGGGGCCATCAACTTCTTCCACCGACATATTCCGCGGGGTATAGTGGTACGACCCAACCTACGCTACTAGGTATTGAGGCGGTACAATATACCAAATTTGACACTACTGTCGATGGCATACAAGCTATCTGTTTGTTGATTGGATATATGCCAACTGATATTTTCTTTTTTAGGCAGTTTCACCGTCCGTCAGCAGCTCCGGGGTATGTTTGCTTTAGCTGTCTCATTAGGCGATATTCCTGCTTGGTGTTCTATATTAGCCTCGGGTATATAACCAGACCGTTCTCCCTCGCTTCGTATACCTTACCAGTGATATCCGCAACCTTCCCTTCGACGCTGTTCAGACACGATGAGCGATATTTATCTAGATCATATGACCCGCTTGCCGAGCGAGGTCCGGAGGTTCGATCTACTTGCTGCTAAACTCTTACTATGCGCGTAATAACTTCCTTCCATGCTAGGCTTAATGAGCAATTCGACGTCATGACAGAGTATAACGACCTACCTTGGGTCTCTATCATGGTCTAACAATAGTGAGATAGGATCATGGGGTACATTGTTCATCCTTCAGTTTCACTCCCACCTCGCCCTCGTATTGTTGATATGGGAACTGGGACCGCCAAATTCCTGCTCAGTATCCAACCAACATATTCCGAGGCATTCTTAGAGGGTTACGATATATCGTCAGATCTCTATCCACCTCAGAGTGCACTTCCGCCGAATATCTCTCTTGGAAAACTGGATCTGAAACAGCCATTTCCAGAACACATGCATGGGAAGTACGATTTGGTCCATGTAAGAATGCTAATCCTGGCAATGCTGCCGGAGGATTGGGAATCTGTTGTTCGCAACCTCACAACGCTGCTTAAACCTGGTGGATACCTACAATGGGAAGAGTGCGAGCATGTAAACGCGGTGTGGATCCAGGGCAACCCTGACTCTAGCATTGTAAAATGCAAATATATTGGTGGCGCTTTTCAGGAGTCACTCAGAGGGCGGCTTGCACACGGGTGGAACACTCTTCCCGAACACATGCGAGCGGCAGGCCTCGCATCGGTAACTAGCGATGTGTTCAACTCCGAAAGAGCGCCCAAAATCAGAAAGAGATCCACGGCTACTATTATGAACCTTATTTTTACCTGGGCTCGCATGGTGAATGGACTAGGGGGAACGGGGTCCATGTTCGGTGACGGTTTGGACAGCTTGGAGAAAGAAGCTCACCAAGAAATAGAAGCAGGTTGCTACCTAAGGTACAACATTCATGTGGCCTGCGGCCAAAAGGAACTATGAGAAATTGGTCTGGGATAATAATTTCTAGGAGGAGAATAATGTACTGAGAAATAGTACCGGTGAAGGCGGGTGAAATCACACAAAGAAGCAACAACGATTAGAATGGATCTATTAGCTATTATTTATGCGAGCATGCGTACCTAGTGCTTGTGGTCTATTGAATCCCGAAGCATGATATGCGAGAAGCAGACGTGAAGCAATCGTCTTATACGTTTATTCAAGGTTATTTGCAACTTCGATTTCTACTTTACACTTCTTTATATAGTTTATCAGATCTGTCATGAAGGTGCTTAGTGTGACCATATCCCTGCAAGGTAGCAAGTCTCCGAATCTCCGTCCGGGCACTAGCTTGTCGGGCCGTCCCAAGCCGGTTCCGCCGGAAGTCCGGAGCTAGGTACTCTAGACTTGGCTACCAGCCCGTAATGGGTAATTCTTCCGGCGTCATAGGCATTGTCGGTATTCTACCCGCCATGCCAACTTATTAGGATTTTTGCAGTCTAAATATTGGGCTAGCCTCTCTTTGTTGCTTGTTAATACGATGGATTTCTACGGGAGCTCCTTTAACCACTCTGGCCACCGCCAAACCTCGTCCCAAGCGCCGGAGATACGATTGACTTAGAGATTAAAAATATGGAATGATTGGAAGAATTATACAAGTGTAAATTGCATGATTTCTCGAGTCCCTCCGATCAACGAATCATAATTGCGGCTAAAATCAGAAGAACATCCACCAACGAGTTCGTATACTTCGCCCCTAGGGCGAAGGATAGACGGGAGATTTGATCCCTTCAACATACATACAACATCGCCAGCTTCAACGCTAGCGTCTTGCCTAACGAAATCAAGAATAATCCCATCCCCTAGTAAAACTTTCCCGTATGCCATGGCAGATTTAACTGTCCTAACGAAAGTGTCCGAGATATCGAGATGCCTACTATCTACGTTTTCCTGTTTGAAAAACCATGCAAGATCATCGGCTCTGCGGACCTGAAGATCCACAAATTCATTTAAAGTCGAGTTGAAGCTTTGGTTCCGTAATTCAGCTACTTGTTGCACTAGACTTGCTATCACGGTGTGGAAGTAGTGTCTTGCATCAAGACTTAGGTCTTTGTCCGTTCGGTTGTCAATAATCGGATTCCAAGGTGGTACATATTTGATACACTGTCCTATCAAGCTACCTTGCACGGTCAGCTGGTTCCCGTCGCTAGTTAAAGACGCCATAGACGGCGTTTCGGGCATGTCAAGAGTATGAATCATCCCGAGATATCTGAAATCAGGGACCCATGAAGGTACGCCGTGAAGGTCATTTTGACTACAATGGAGAATTCGCAAGTCACCAGTCCAGCTTATAATAAATTGGGTGTATGTTTTACACACACTTTCATACGGGAGCAGGTAGTTGGGCTGCAACTCCTCCGGGAGATCCTGACGAACTGATGGTGTTTGTGTTGCTAGGGCGAGGAGACCGTAGATCCTATCGTGTGGCACCGAGGTAGTTATACACCAAGTGCGTACTATGAGTTCCAGAAGAGCGGAAACAACATCGAAGGCACCTGCGCTAGACGTCCTGCCCAAAGATGGTTGATTTTGAAACCACATTCTTCTGCCAAACATAGTGCGCATCGCGGTCTTATTCCGGCTATTAGAGAAACTAGCCAGCCCAGCGTTGCCCCAGAGCTTCAGAGCGCCGACTGTTATTGAATGCGCGCCAGCGTAGAATATTGACGAATCCCCGGCAAGGCAGAATTCTTGGATTGTCCAAATGCGTGTGAACCACAGTCGACGGCTCATAAGAGACCATATATCTAACGTTTCCTTCTCGGTTTCATCTAGTTCTGGATGCGTCTGTTCGTAAGACCAGTCATCAAAGCTTGTACCAGTGCTAGCGATATCGCGTACATAGAGCTCGTGCAGCTTTGATCTACACTCGAAACCACGTCGAAAGATGTCTTCTTCTTCCGCACGATTACGACCGAGCCATATAACGACACGAGTAGCCATACTGTAAATGTCGGCCATGCGCGGCACCTGTTTAGACTTTTCATTGAGATCATTCTGATTGATGCATATCGCATCGACCCAGATATCTTGCTCGAAGAATACGTTGCCCGCCTGGCGAAGCTGATGCAGTGCATCGTTTAAGTTCCTCGTAGCTTGGAACTCGTGTCCGTTGACGAGAATTGGTGTGGTCTCCGCCGGGTCCCCCCATACGTAAGATAAGGCCTGATAGAGGAGGGACTTATTCTGATGTGTGAGGTCGACTTCTTTTAGAATGCACCGAATCGGTTCCTCAGGTGCGCTTGGTAAAAGCTGTAGTGTCCGAATGAGCGAACCTTGAAGTCTGCGATACAATGGAGAGTGGCTTATTTGGCTAGACATATTAAAGACCCCCTAATCTCAAATGTGGCCGGTCGGATATGGCTTTAATTATTGCCATGAGAATCAGATGCTTTGTTTTCGGCGAGAGAAGGGCGGTGGGAAGTGATATTAATATATGCTGTAAGCGCTAGCAGTTGGATAGACGAACGCATTTTATGTGTGCCTTCGTTTTTCGTAAGAATGAGTGAAACGACGGTTAACTCCCCATTACGTAAGCCATTGTCACAGAAACGTCGAGGACGGGAGGCGTGAGACTGACTGGTCGGCGGTCATCTGCACATGTGCCTACTATCTAGGATACCTATTTAGTGATCCACTTCCCCAAGTAATAAGTGAGGCTCTGCTGATTCATTTTGCCGCCTGTTTCCACGTTTCACTTGCTTGCCTACTGACACATTTTGTTGATCAGCACACCATGAAGAGGCTCGTCGCCTTCTCCCGATCTTTCCCCTTCATACACCAACTGGACCGCAATACCAGCTTGTCGGCCTCCAATACCCACCGGAGATCAAACTCGAACAATTCCTCAGGCTCTAGTAACAGCACCAAAACATCCCAGACATTCCAAGCCACACGCATCGACGGGGGCAAATTGCGAGATCTTCTGAACAGAAACTTTGGCGAAAACTATAGCTTGAGCGTGAGGAACCTTCCGCCCTTTCCAATATGCTTGCGCGTCTCAATCCTCATTTCTGACAGCTACAATTCGATGAATTTACCGTCGTTGCCGAGAAGGAATTGACGGAGTTGGAACTCATGTCATGTCGTATCCCAAGACGCGTCCCATAAATCGATACGAACTGTGCCTGAGTGTTCTATAACGGGGCGAGGATCAGGATGATTTAGGGAGGATAGCGTTGCCACATTGCGTAAAGAGGCTCTACATTGGTACGGTGCGCGCGGTCTACCCAGAAGGGCAAAAGGGTAATAAAGATATAGTTTGTCTTCGTGTTTTCTTTATAAATAGCCATCGCGTAATGTCGCAGATGCAGGACCATTTTTGCGGGTTCTTCCCCTTTACCATTTTAATATATGTTGCTTTCATCAAAGATACCACTGGAGTTCTACGGTCAGAGAGTAGATAATCTAGCAGTCGGCAGTCTATTGGTTGAGCCTAAGGTCTAGTTCGATCTCCATGTCTTCGTGAGCCCTTATACCTTGGACCATCCGATTCACCCAAACGGATAGATCCGTCCCTTCTAGACTCGAGTGATATCCACTCAGCCGTGTCATTTTTAGTTAGACCGAGTATTTCAGGGAGAAAGAGGCGCTTGTCCCGTAACGAATACTATTGACACATAGTGCTTTGCTTGCGTCATTCTCATTGTCACTACGTAAGTTGTGCTTGGGGTGTAGGGTATAAAACAATTCCAATCAGTCAGAGCGGCGGCTACCATGAAGGCTAGGTCGAATCTCAAGAGTGTGGCTCCGCAGCAATTATACGATGGCACCTTTCATGACGGCTCCACTCTATCACAGTACCTGAAGACGCGACAAACTAGCACAAATATTTCTACCAAGTCATAAGGACATCGGGTACCATACCTCTTCCTCTTTTTAACCTAATCAACGAAGAACTTATAAGTTAAAATCGAAATAAGTAAGCCCCCTTGGTCACAGGCCTTAAGGCTACAGGCCACTTTAACCTTTTTTAATTATATATATAAAGCTTTTTAAAAATTAAATAAATTTTTTTATTTTATTTTTATTATTACTATTTTATTTAAATTAAAAATAATATATTATAGTTAACCTTCGTTTCACTCATTCGTACCTTATTCGCTAAAAACGAAGGCAAACGAAGGCTTCCTTGCCCCTAGTCGCGGGGGCCTCTAGTATATAAAGGGACACTAGGCCCAGCATCAATTGATCTTTCTAGCCCCACCAGTGCACCGTTTTAAAGGAAATATAATCCCTCCCCAAGTGCGCAGCTTTCTCTTTTTCTTTACAATCTTCTTCCTTTAATTCATCAAGAGCTGCCAAGGTAGAAGCCATAATCGCGACAGCAACAACAATCGACACAATCTAGGATTCCCGACGCTCGTCACAGGAGCGCCGTGGCTTTCAGCTATCGCTATATCTGTCGATTGATTGGCTCTCGTAAGACTTAGGAACGATATTATTATGATGAATGAGGTCGGTCAAATAATTGCCAGCCGACATCTAGCCAGACCCAGCCACGGTCCACGCAGGATGACCCAGGAAAACGACATGGAGAGAATCGATGTAGTCATCTCCGACACCGAAAGTTCTCACTACAACCTCAACGAGCGTGTATGCATACCTCGCGAACTCCTCCAAACGCCGCAGCTAATCCTTACCATGTTAACAAACCGCTGACCAAAGCCCCCCTCACACCAGCTGGACACCACCTTCTAGAAAAAGAAAATGAAAACGAGACGAAGTACTCGAGAGCCTCGAACCGCGTTTTTTTTTTTTTTTTTTTTTTTTTTTTTTTTTGGAATCCGGGCCTATACCGTCACATTCTTGGGGTCCGGAATGGTATCCAATCAAAATCGCAATGCCACATGTAATGATATCACTAGGCCGTGATCATCCTACTGTACTACACACCAAACTGATGATTAAAACCGACAATGTCAATTGCTGTTGCCTGTAGAGCTACATGGCTTTTTCTCAGTTTCTTTTCTGTCTTTCCGACTTGAGTTGGGCAGTCTCAGATCTTGATTCTTGATCACTACGCCGCCGGCGTAAGCCCAAATAGTCGAGTAGTGTCATCCGTGAGTATTTGTTGATCGTAGCCTGCAGGAAGATCATCTAGATACAGAGATGAGGCAATAGTCCCATACCCCGATGCTGCAAAGCCCCATGCAAGGTAGGTAACGATTACTCCCCAAATGCCGTCGTACGGCCTCGATGTGGTGGCGGTCTAAAATCTATTTTCAAGTCGGTATTGGCGGTTCAATCTGGAACACGTCGAAAGAACTGCCAGAGCCTCGTTTGAAAGGGAATATACTAAGTACCCAGGTAGGTATATAGCAGGTCGCCTGCCCAGGGATAGATGGTAGCTCTGCGATTGCCCCCTAATCTGAATGCCACTCCGTGTCTCCATTCATCCCTGATGTGATTCCGTCCACAGACTAGTCACTATTTGCTGCTTTGCGCATGCTTCAAGCTAAATTTTCCTCGCAGGTGTTTACACACGATGCGTAGTATCGGCAGCATTAGGCGTCACCTCCATTTCCCCCATTTCGGTGGCAGAAGCCGTGGGTCCAGTTCTTCCCAGGACTCCGGGTCCCCCCGCTATCCTTCCTTCCAGGAAGGTTCTTCCCGAGGACAAAGGAGACATCAGTCCTCATCGTCGTCCAGCGAAAAGAAATCGGTGACGTTTGCGTCTTCGCGCATCGACGAGGAGAAGTTGGTCCTTTTCTGCAATAGGAACTACGGCAATGATTATGAGCTGAATGTAAGGGAACTCTTAACAGCCCCGCCTCTCTAATCCCGTCTATATCTATGTTACTGTCGTCCAGCACTAATACTCGTGTGTTATTATAAAGCTACGATCGGATAAATATACTATCAAGTCATCACCTGTAATGACCGACGCGGAAATCCGGTCGTGCAGGACATACCGTCGATACTAAGGAGTGAATGGTCTGAGTGCGGGGTTGCTTTCGCAATTTCACTATCCCAGTTGAGGCCTTGGGTATACATGTAAATCACAAGGGATTATTGACAAATGCTGAATATGGGTGATGTGTCTAGTAAGGATACGGTGCGAATGGTCTGGCCGGGGGCTGGATTGGTTACCTAAGGAGAATTTGCGTTGATTTTTAACAATTTCCTATATAAATAGCCTACCTTCAGCTTTTGACCTATGTCGCCTTTTATAGGAGTCTTCTCCCACCAATAATACGTTGATTTCTTTACATTTTGACTCCATTTCCTTTGTGAAAACCTCCAGAAGTGCTTAGTATGGCGCTGGCTAGGCCTCTAGAGAACAGCCGTTCCAATAACAAAAAACTATGCTGTTTATTCCACATTGATTCAGCTCCTATCGCGGCTTAGAGGAACAAATGCGAGTGAGCTAGTTAGAAGAGTCTCCCCAGATCTTCAGACGCCTGTGAGATTTCAGCTCAGTACCTATTATACATTCGCTAAGGATGTGGTGAAATCCCAGAACTACTATCGTGTCAGAGTCTGACAAGAGGCCCAATCTCAGGTAGGCTCTCCCCCCATGGTCTCACTATCGCTCCCCGACGTCCTATTTCATCTTTCTGGCCGCCAGTCAGCCTAGACAGCCACCCATTCATCATTTCATCATTTAGGAATGTGCGCGAATCTGAAATCCAGATTTAGGTTGCAATGACACCTAACCGAACAGCCAAAACACACTCCTCTGATAAAATCGACGATAGAATCTAGGCTGTGGGCTGTGTAAAGCCCGTTGACCGGATTTGAAACCATACTTGGAAGTGGCTGCATGGCGATGCAGCATTTCTAGGACAGCCCCTGTCGGCCCATGTTGACCGGTCTGATCGGTCATATTACGAACCCGACCCGCTTTGAGAAGTAGATCGACTTAAACCGACGTTGGATCTTGGTCGACAACCCCTCGACACCCTCGAATGTGTAATAAATAGACTTTGAATGCGTCGCACTAGATTACTACGATGACACACCTCGCTAAATACTTCGATATGAGCGTGTCGGGAATGCCTTCGTTTTTAACGAATGAGGTACGAAATGAGTGAAACGAGGGTCACCTATGGTTATAGGTAACCTTTGTTTCACTTATTCTGTACTTTATTCGTTGAAAACGAGGGCAAATATAAATTAACAATACTTTTTCTTTTAACTTAATCAACGAAAACCTATAGGTTAGGATCGAAACAGGCTACACGAGGGGACGTGATCGTGAAGCATAAAGAGGAGTGAATAAATGTGATATTCCCGTATATATCCAGGTCGGGTAGCGTTTAGAGAGGTTTTGGGAGCTTCGCGCACCAAGAAGAGCCTCCCTCTCCAACCTCAGGACGATATTTAAGACGGCATTACCGAATCCATCGTTGAAACTATGATTTCATTTGATAAGACTGAACCTTCAAAGATGGAGGAATACAAGGAGTGATTGGAAAAGAGTAGCTCTATTCAAGTAGATGATTCAAGGCATGCCAAAAAGAGGTAGGCATTTGCGTAAATAGTACTGAGACAGGGCGGGTGATCTGACCAGGGGGTTAGGTCGATTATATAAGGAGGATCCAGCTGAAATTTCGATGATTTCCTGTATAAATAGCCTAGCCACCAGCCTTGATTGCAGCTGGAAGGCCACTCATCACTCTTAACATACACACTCCTTTTTCTGACTTTTCCTGACCTTTTGACTCATTTCCTTTGTGAAAACCTCTAGATGGCTAAAGGAATGACGCTGGTCAGGCCTCTAGAGTACGGCCAGGTTAACCTGAGTCGTTTCAGTACCTATGTAAATCGACGTTACTTTTGGAGCTCTTAGCATGAAAGAGATGCCATGCAAAGGGACCGGCATCAATGATTAATATAAATGAGGGTATTGTGTTGGTGAGAATGCCTAGTCTCTTAGGGACTAGATTAATCCAGGGCCTTGCTTTTCAAAGATATTTCTTATTTCGTATATATAATACTAGTATTCTAGTCTTAGTTATAGGGGATGTGGTCTCACTAATCCACGCCTTTCTATTCTACACAACATGGCTTACTTATATTGTTTCCCTAGTGTTTTCTGTCAGAGATTTATAAGTGCCAAGTGGAGATGTTTAGGTGAAGGTATTCAGGTGTCTAGAGAGTAGGGCGATATGTTAATCCGTGCGTCCCGGTATTCCGGTGGGACACATGCAGACAGTGTTTGTAAGGAGGAATAAATCGAGTCTATTGGACGAACGGAAGCCCTTTGTAATATATCATTTTTGCGTCTCACTACCGTTAGCCGTATTAATCCGGTCATAGGTCACCATTGGCAACTCTGAACAAGATTTCCTCGCATTTCTTGCCCCAGAAACCTCATCTTTAGTTGAACGTTGATACATGTGGACATGTCAGCCAAATATAATTTTGATATTTTGAACGCAACAGCTGGCGACGTTCGCCGGCTGTTGGAAAGCGGAGAAACGACGAGCGTTGATCTTGTGAAGTCTTATCTTGCGCAGATTGCGAAGCACAATCATAAAGGTATGAAGCTCAATGCTATGATTGCAACCCGGCCTGTCAATGATGCCCTGGAAGAAGCCCGAGCACGAGACAAAGAAAGGGCGGAAAAGAATCTCAGGTCAAGGCTTCACGGAATACCCATCATTCTCAAGGTAACCTAGGTCGCGTCTTCCATTATTTCACTTCAAGGCCCTGGACTGATATCTATTCTAGGATTTGATATGCACTGGCTCCCTTGGGATGGGGACTACTACGGGCTCCCTAGCACTGAAAGGCCTGAAAGCATCAACAGACGCCACGATAACAACTCTACTAAGGGAGGCAGGCTGCATTGTCATTGGGAAGTCTAATCTTTCAGTGAGTTACTGATCTCTAGCTGCATCCTCGCGGTTTCTGACAGAACTCAATAGGAATGGGGGAATTCGAAAGGGATCGACGTAACTAGTGGATGGTCTGCTGTCGGAGGACAAGTAAGGAGGTCACCTCCCTGATTGGCCTTGAGCTAAAACATCCTTAGACTATTTCACCATATGTCAGAGGTGGAATCAATCCTAGCGATAAATGGATGGGCCACAGCGTAAGTATTTTGTATCCCTTCCCAAAATGACATAAGCTCAATAAAACCCTTAACGTTCTTAAGACTCCATCAGGGTCCTCTTCCGGCTCGGCAGTCGCGGCTGCGGCTGGTTTTGCGCCATTGTGTATTGGAACAGAAGTAAATGGATCGATAGTTCAACCAGCTGTCCGAGCAGCATTGTATGGCATTAAAGGAACGGTCGGAGATGTCAATATGGTTGGGACTCAATCAGGCGGCGCAGCGTTTGACAGCGCTGGCCCGCTCGCAAAATCAGTCGAGGATTGCGCCGATGTCATGGAGATACTGCTCCCGGGGAGGGACTTTCGCAACCACCTAAATGGATCATGGGAGGGCATCAAGATTGCATATCTTAGCTATGATGCCTGGCAATTCCCCGACTCAGTCTGCGAGAAAACACCTGCCTTTGACAAGCAGCACGTGAGTGGAAGATCCCTAGCTAGATGACGTTTCCTAACTGCTGTAGAAATTAGCGATGGACGAAGCGATGAAAAAGGCGGAAAGTTTAGGTGCTCAAGTTATGTTCAACGCTGATCTGATGTCTGTCGGTGATATTACTAAAACCTACAACACCGTTACGCAAGACCAGATTGGAAGTAAGTAGATCCCAAGTATCACCGTCCCATACTCATATATGAAACAATGTAGGGCATCAACTGGCTCCGGTTATAAGGAGATTTCTGGCCATCTTCAATGAGCCGACAATGAAGACACTTGAAGATGTAGTTGAATTCAATAAGAAGCATGCTGCCGAAGAGTTGCCACCAGGTAATTACCCTCGACTTTCCCTAGGAACATAGGCATTACTAAGAAGAGAACTGAAGACCAGCCTAGCCAGCAAGTCCTAGAGAATGGCTTGACAGATAAGATGACAGACTTGGAGTACAGTGAGGGGCTGAGGCATCTCCGAGAGAGCACTCGGGACGCAGTGGAAAAATGTCTCGAGAAAGCTGATGCAGATGTTGTTATGGCATCAGGCGAATCGGTAATGACGACAATTGCTGCAAACGCGGGCTATCCTATTGCTAGTGTACCATTGGGATTCTCTTCCTATAATGGTCGTCCATTCGGGATGGAGATCATGGCGCGGAACGGCCACGAAGAGAAGATATTCGAAGTCATGTCTGCCTGGGAAACAACATTCCCCGAAGGCCGCATGCCACCTCCGATGCTAGTGAACTGGGAGCAATGCCAAGAGAAGGAGGTCGCACTGGATACTATTAAATAGATACAATAAAAGTAGGCCGTTCTCTGCTAGCTAGTGGCAAACCAGCATCCTCGCCGTTAGGCACCCTTAGAGGCGTGTGTACAAGTCTAGTATTGGACAGAAAAGATCGATTCATGCAATTGGCGATGCCCGCCGAAGAGTTTTTTTCAAGACTTTATTTGGCTATGTACACAGCTCATCACAAATTCAGCACCTCTTGTACCCAAGGAATTCCAGGAATGGTTTGACTGGGCAAGATCCCTTCGTATCTGTGGGCAAGGCTTTGACCGTATCCTGTGCGATAGCAAAAGGCTTAACAAGAGCCCATCATCATTATTGCTGAATCAAGACGAGTACATCATAGACACATTTTTTGGTAGATTCTTCGATACAGTTGTCAGAAGCTTGTTCCGTCTAATAGTTACTCGCACCAGAAATATTAGCCTAGCCCCGGAGAGTGCGATAAAAGGAGATATAATTTGCGTGCTTCTCAGTTGTAGTGTTCCTGCACTGCTCCGGAAATCTGGTCACGGGAATACTTTTAATTTCATAGATGAATGTTTCCTTGATGGATTTATGAAGGAGGCAGGTTTAGAGCAGCCTGACTCCTTTGAAAGGGCGTTTTGTATCGAATAATAGGGGGGCGAGGTTGAGGATTATGATTTACGATAACGACCAGCGATCGTGGAAATATGCCAACTTAGAAGTATACTAAGGCACATCTCAGTACAGAATTTCGTAAGGTTAGAGTTACCTCAGTTCCGATTTAAGTTGTCGCCGCTCACCACCTTCGCTAGAGAAACCTACCCACTTCCCTCACGCATCAGACCTTATCGTCTCTAATTGGCTGGCTAACAAGGCCCTTCTCTGTACCGGCTTTTATTTTGGCATGTCAGAGAAGCCCAATTGTACCCTTCAGGTCTCCTCCACAGCTCCAGTCACAAGGCTTTGTCTCTATGGGGGGAATGGATCGACATATATCTATCTCGAAAATTACCGGTCCAGCATCTAAGGACCGAATTCTCGAAAAGTCTCCCGATCTACCTCTAACAATATACAACTAAAATGAACAAAACTACTGTTGATTGGCTGTTCTCTACGACGAGCAAAAAAGCCGAACTTGATGCTTAATAAAAGGTGTTGAGATCATTATCTTATTTCGTAAAAGCCCATCTTCGATACTTTCAAACTGTAAGCCTCCTCCGCAGGTATTAATATTTCAATATTATTCACTGTTTCATTTCTTTATCATAATCACCAACATTCGTCTAGCCCGGCGGCATAGACATAAAAGAATGGTCGTGAGATAACCTCCTTACAAATTCGGTACACGTCCCTCCCAGCGTTGAATACCTACTTTTTTAAACCGCCCCAATCAGCGTCCTTGCTTGCGTAGTGCCCAAACCTAGAATATATCAAACCCTTAAGCCTAGCCGCCCAGATATTTCCCTCACAGCTTTCCTGTCTGGCCGTAAGAGTGAGGAAGAGATCTGACACTCTACCATCAGTCTAGACTGATATCTCAGAGGTAGTCCTCAAATATCGGCGACATCAGCACTCTCGGGTGCAGTAGCCAAGATATTCGTATCTACGCCCAGTTCACCAGCCTCAGGGCACCTCAAGCACACACCATCCCCCTACCTCACCTCATACTGACTAGGTAAACGCTGACATGACCAATACAATTTCCTCTACGACTCCCAAACCGAATATCCCATATTATTGCCCGCTCGGGCGTGAGATCCACAGAGCCTATAATGCCTGTGTTCTCTCTACCAAACCCAATACGTGCGCTCCTTCCATATATTTCCCTCCTCATTGCCAACCCCACGCCAAGCCATGGTGCAGTAAGGGCGGCAAAGTCCGTATACGAGGAGCGGGACCATGAAGACGAGGTAGAAGATGAACAGGGCGATTGATAGTATGAGTCCTACGACACACCGCGCGCAGGGCACGCTAATCCACTAGCTCGGGGGGTCGCGGGCCGCGGCGCTTTCTATGCATTCCTTCACGCGGAGTGTGGTGAGCCAGACGGCGGGTGGGACGTATAGGGCTACTAGGAGCGCGCACAGGAGGGAAATGCCTTCAAATTCCATATTGGTTTCGATGAAGAGGGGATGAAGTACCTGTTGGTGATTCAAGAACTAGGTTATATAACTGAGATGCCGTAGAGCTTGTGCAACTATGCCTGAGTAAAGCGTATTCATTTAGGTAGACGCCTTCAGTGGAAGTAGGCATTTAAACTAGAACAGCGCCTAGTGTGGATTAATGCCAAATCGTATAGGAATTTGAGGATACCTGGGAAGCCACGAGCGACTAGGTATTGCGTAGAGGAAATATATACCCAGGCAGGCACACGCAGTTGTAACTATACCTTAGGTAGGTTAAGACTGTAGTGCATTCCGTGAGGTACATGATATTAGTTAGTACTTACCTTAGGTAGGCAAGCACAACAGACTAACAGAAGTCTTTTATATAAGAAACTAACTTAGAGATCAAAAATAAAATTTTCTACATAAAAGAGATTAGCGGTAGCTAGTTGGAATCAACAGCTTACTCCACTCCGACTATATTCCCCAGCGCTACTGCTGGAGCCAACGATTTCCTATTTTAGCTATATCTGCACTTATAATACTCTGTTTTATAAGTTTACATATAAGTTTATATATACATATATATATATATATAATATATTAGCAAATAAAAGGTTTTTTGTTTTGTTTTATTTTGTTTTACTTTTTAATATTTTTATATATGTTTTAGTTTTTGTTTTTATTTTTATTACTTTTTTGATTTATTTACTAATAACTAAAGCTATGCTGTTTTATTTAAAAAAGTTAAAAGCAATTTATATAGTTAAATATATAAGCAAAGTAAAAAACTTTATATTTATATATAAAGCTAAAATATATATAAATATATAAAATACTATTATATTTAAACTAATTTTGCTTTTTAATTTATTTAAAATATATTTTTTTTTAATTAAACTTTTAAAAACATAAGCTATTAAATATGTTAAGTTTTAATTGTTATAGGTTTTAAAAAACTAAAGTATATACTTTATTAATTTAAAAAAATTATTTTATAAAAAAATTTTTATTTAAGTTTATTATAAATTAATAAAAAATAATAAAACTATTATATTATTAAACTTAATATATAAATAATATTAATATAGCTAATAATATAAATAATATTAATTGTTTTAAAAACTAAAACGTTAGTAAACATATTAAAAGTTATAATATATTAAAGTTTTTAAATAATACTAAACAGTAGTAATATAAGCTAGAGCAAAACAGCTTAAAAAAAAAATGAAAGCAAAAAAAAAAAAAAAAAAAAAAAAAAAAAAAAAAAAGAAAAAAAAAAAAAAAAAAAAAAAAAAAAAAATAAAAGCTTAAAAAAAAAAAAAATAAAAGCTAGAAAAAAAAAATAAACTTTTAGATTTAATAATTAATATTTTTTTAATAGTATAATTTAATAGCTTTATATTTTGCTTTTTGCTAGCTATAAATATTTTTGTAATATAGTAAACTACTAATTTTTATAAAAAAAAACAATTAATTAAACTTATTAAAATTTTTTGTTTGTTTTAAACAAAATATATAAAAGCATTTTTATTATATAATATATAAATAATTATATAATAAATAATTAGCTTTTATTATATAAAACTTTTTAAATTTTTAAATGTTATTTTATTTATTTTTTTTTATACTTTATAATAACTTTTTTAATAATATAGCAGTTATTTTTTTTAGTATATAGTATATAAATATATTTTAGCTATTAGTTTTAGCTAAAGTATAATATATTGCAACCTATTTAGTTTTATAAAATTTTTAGCTGTTTTATAAATAGAAAAATTTTAATAAAAATAAACTAAATTATAATTTATACTAAAATATAAATAAATATTTAGCTAATTAAGTTTTTTTAAAGTATATATTATATACTTTTTTTTATTTTTATAGTATTTTAGCTTTATTTTATTTTTTTTAATAGTTTTATATAGTTTGTTTTTAGCGTTATTTTTTTTAGCAAACTTTAAACTATATATAAAATAGCTATTGTTGTTATATATAGTGCTATAAAGCTATACTAAAAAAATAATTATAAAATATAAAAAAAAAAAAACAAAAAAAGCATTTTTATAAATAAATAAAGTATTTATTATATATTAAAAAGTTTAAATATAAAAATTTTTATTTTTTATATTAACTTTTTTTTTTTGTTAATTAGTTTAAAGTTTATTTAAAAGCTTTTTAGTTTGTATATATATATAATAAAACAAACAATAATAAAATTTATTTAATAAAAAAAATCAAAAAACTATTTTTTAAAAAAAATATATAAATATAAAATTTTTTTTGTTTTAAATAATAGTAAATTAATTAATATTTAATAGTACTATTTATTAATTGGTTAATAATATATTTAAAAAAACCTATTTTTATAAAAGGTTTAAAAATAACTAAACTATTACTGCTTTTAGCTTTATAAATAAAACAGTTAATAAAAGCAGTATATTTAAGTTTTTTATAATAAAAAAAAATAGTTATATTATATATTTTAATATAAAAAGCTTAAAAAAATATTTTAATAATATGTTTAATAAAGCTAAAGTACTAAAAGCAATTATTATAAAAATATATATTTAAATAAAAAAAAAAAAAAACTTTAAAAAATAAACTTTAAATATATATAACTTTATTGTTTATAAAAACTACTAGCATAAAAAAAAACATAATATTTTTAAATTATAGCTAGCTAATTACTAAATATTTTTTAATAGCATAAAGCAAAATTATATAATTTAAAACAAAAAAAAGTTAGCTATTAATAGTTTTATTATAAATAGCATATTAAGTTTTAAGTTTAAATATATAATTGTTTGTTTTTTAAAAACATTTATTAAAGCTATATATAAGCAAGTTAATATATATAAATTTAGCTATTTATTTATATATATGTTAGCTAACTTTAAAATATATTATTAAATTAAATTAAATAAAAAAAGTTTTAAAAATATTTATATTTAAATAGTTAATATTGCTAATTTAAATATTATTATGTTTTATAAGCTTTTATTAGCTAAACTAAAGCTAATTAAAGCTAAAGTTAGCTTATATAAATTTTTTATTAAAATATAAATAAAAAATAAAATTATTATTAATAAAAAGTTTAATATTACTATTAAAATATTTGTTATTAAAAAAGAAAAGTTTTAATAGCTAAAAAAGCATGCAAAAATATAGTTTAAAATTATAGTTAATAATAATAACAAAAAATATTAGCAATTTAATAAATAAGTTAAGCTTAATAAAACGCTAAATAAATTTAATATATACAAGTTTTTATATATAAATAAATATATTTGCTTAAAAAATATATTAATAGCTTTTATAACTAGTTTAAATAAGCTTATATTAAATTATAAATATAGCGCTATAGCAAGCTTGCTATTTAACGTTTTTAAGTTTTACAGCAAGCTATGTTTAAAATATTACTAGTTTGTTTTTATTTAAGCGTTTAATTAAAGCTATTTTATAAATAAAACTAACTATAAAGCTTTATAAGCTAAAATATATAAATTAATTTTAAAGCTAAAATATTATTTTTTAAAAAATATTTTATTATAGTTAAAGTTTAATTTATATAAAAAAAGCATTAGCTTTTTTTAAAATATTATTAAAATAATATTAGTACTTTAAAGCAGTTATTTTTAGCAAAAAAAAAACAATTATTTACTATTAAGCAAAAAAAAACTTAAAAATGTTAAAAAAGTGTTATAATATTATTTTAAATAAAAAAAGTTAATAAATAATCGTAAAAAAATATAATTAATAATAGTTATTAAATAATATTAAACTAAATTGTTATTTTAGTTTAAAAGCTATATTTAAATAATTATAATAGCTATTAATTATATATTAATTATAATTATAAATACAATATATATAACTTAGTTTTATTATATTAAAAAGCTTTATAAAACAAAGTATAAAAAATAGCTAAAAAGCTAAAAATAACTTTATTTATATTAATATATACTATTTAATAATATTTTTAAACTTTAGTTAAGCTGTTTATTTTTTTGGCTATTATAAGTAAATTAGTTTTATTTTGCAGTATATATATAATATTTATATAATTTTCTATTATAATAAAACTTATTAAGTTTTAGTATTAAAATATAAAATAAATATAAGCTTTTTTAAGCTAGTTAAAATAACTATTTAATTTTTTAATAGAAATTAATATAGCTAAGCATTATTTAAGCTTTAACTAAACAAAAGCATTAGCTTTAAAGCTATTTAGCTATTAATTAACTTTGTATATTTTGTTTTTAAATTATAAAAATTAACATTTTTTGCGATTAAATTGCAAAAATTAAAACTTTTTATAATTAAATAGTAAAAATTAATGTTTTTTGCAATTAAATTATAAAAATTAAAAATTTTTATAATAAAATTATAAAAGTTAATATTTTTTGCAATTAAATTATAAAAATTAAAGCTTTTTATAGCTAAATAGTAAATATTAATATTTTTTATAATTAAATTGCTAATATTAATAGTTTTTATAATTAAGTTATATAAGTTAACTATTTTTGCAATTAAATTATATAAGTTAACTGTTTTTTTAATTAAATTGCATAAGTTAATAGTTTTTATAATTAAATTGTATAAATTAATAGTTTTTATAATTAAATTGCTAACGTTAACTATTTTTGCAATTAAATTATATAAGTCGACTGTTTTTTTAATTAAATTATATAAGTTAACTGTTTTTTTAATTAAATTATATAAGTTAATAGTTTTTGCAATTAAATTATATAAGTTAACAATTTTCGTAATTAAATTGCTAACATTAATAGTTTTTATAATTAAATTATATAAGTTAATAGTTATTATAATTAAATTATATAAATTAATAGTTTTTATAATTAAATTAATTAACTAAAAAAAATATTTATATTGCAAAGCTATTTTTTTAGCAAATTTTATTAAAGTAGCATTAGTATATTATAGTTAGCATTTTTGTATAATTTTATTAAGTTTTTATTATTATTATATTGCTGCTTTTTTTTTGGTTTTTTTAAAGGTTATAAAGTTTTAGCTTTATAAATGTTTATTTTAATGCTTTTATTTTTTTAAGCGTTTAAATATTAATTATTAGTTTTAAACTTTATAAATAGTTATTTATATATTTAAACTTAGTTAGCTAGTAAAAAATTAAAAAAAAAATAATTATATATTTTAAACAGTTTAGCTATAAAAAAAATTTTAAACAATTAATTATTTAAAAATATTATAAACAGCTAACTATGCTATATAAACCAATTAAAAGCTACTTTAGTTTAATAAATTAGCATTTTTAATAATTAAAAAGTTTTAAAGCAGTTAATATTTATATGCTTATAAAATAATTTTATATTATAGTATATTTTATTAATAATAGTTTTATTAAAAGCTAATAGTTTTATATTGTTTTAGTTTAATAAAATAGTAAATTTTATATTAAATAATAAGTTTTAAAATAGTTAATTTTAATATACTTTTAATATAATTTAGTTATAATATATTATATTATTAATTAATAATATAGCGTTAAAATTAAAGCTGCTTATTTGTTTAATATTATTATTAGCTATAGTAATAAGCTAAAAAGCAGCTTTAAAAGTTGTTTAAGTAGTTATAAAACTGCTTTTGTTTAAAAAAGCTAGCTTTTTATATATTAAAAAATATTAAAAACAATTAATATTATTATTTTTTTTATATAATTATATTAAAATATATTTTGTTTAAAATTAGCAGTATAAAGTTTAAATTTAAAGTGTTAATTTAATATTAAATAATTATAGCAATAAGCTAAATTTTAGTATATTTTTTATTTAATAATAAATTTATTTATATTATATATTGCTATAAAATATTAACCGAACATTTAGTGTTTATTATATTAGCTATTTTTAAGCTATTTAAAAATTTATATTAAAAGTTGTTTAAAATTTTTAATTTAAATATAAAACGTTTTAATAGTTAATTTTCGAGTTTATTGCTGCCTAAAGTAGTATATAAAAAAAAAACTATATTATAAAAAGCTTTATAGCGCATTTACAAGCTGTATATAATAAAAACTACCTAAACCTAAGCTTTTTTTAAGTTTTTAAAAAAGGTGGTAAGTGCTAAATTGCTCTGTTGCAGCGCTATAATATAGCATATAAATAGTTAAAGGTGCTTTTTTACGCCCTGCAAATTAACTAATGTATTAATATTTTGCTAGCTATTAGCGGCCTATATTTTTGCGTTAGTGGCCCGTTTGTAGCTATATTACGCTTAGCAGAGCAATTAGCAGAGCAGTAAAGTAGCCGATATACAATAATTTAGTTATTAGCAGCTATATATACTACTAAAAACTATATTAATAGCTGTTAGCAGCTATATATAGCTGCTAGTATACAGTAATAGGTAATCGGTTATATAAGCAAAAAGCTTAGCTATATATGGCTTATATATAGCTTGTTTTTTTACTTTTGTACAGGAGGGTTGTTGTTTACCCTTTTGTTTGCTTGCTAAGCTTCGGCTTAGCTATTTAGTTGCAGTTTATCTACTTGCTTAGGTGGAAAATATAAAACGTTTTATTTTTATTATTTTAACGGTTTTTTTATATATATTAAGCTTTTAGTTTTAGTTTTGCTTTATAATATTTTTGCTTTTTATATTTAAAAGTTTTTGCTAAAGCTTTTTAGTTAAAATAAAGCTTTTTAAAAATAATAGCTTAGTTAAAATGCTAGCTATAAATATAAAAATAGTTATTAAGAAAAATATAAACATATAGGTAGCAAAACAATATAAATAATAAAACAATAAAAAATAGAAAAAGCAAACAAAAACGCAAAAAAAAAAAAAAAAAAAACTTAGTTTTAAAAATTTAGCTTGTTTATATATATGTTTAAAATATAATAATATATATATATATATAAACTAAAACAGTTTATATATATTAATATATATTGTATTTAAAATATTTAAATTGTTTAATTTAAGCATTTTTAAAAATAATAATTAAAAAAATATGCTAATATTTTTTATTTAATAAGCTTAATATAAAGTATTATTATAATAAACAAATAAAATTTTAATAGTTATAGTTTAACGCTAAAAATTAAACTTATATTTTAAAAAACTTAATATAATTTATTTTGCTAATGCTATAAAAGCTTTTTTATTATTTTAAAAATAAAGTTTATTATTTTAACTATTTTTTAGCTTTTAATTTTAATAGCTTATAAATTATTTTTTTTGCTAATTATTATATTATATTGTTTTATTTATATAACTAGGTTAAAAGCTATATATATATTTTAAAGCTTAATATATATATAGCTTATAATAGTATAAGCTATAAACGTTTTAGCTGTTTTATTGTTTATGCTTATTTAGCTTTAAAAACTAAATACAATATATATAATTATAGTGTTTAATTATAAAATATATTTAAAAATAGCTTTATTTTAATAGCAGGCTTAATTTTTAAGCTTATAAGTTTATACTATTTTATTAAATATATTAATTATTATTAATATAATATTTAGCTTAATATTTATATATATAAAATTAGCTATAATTAAATAATTAATAAAAACTGCTAAAAACTAAATAAATAATATAATATTTAAAAAGTTATATTTTAAGTTAAAAATATTATTAGCTTTAATAGCAACTTATACTAATATAAAAATATTAGTGCTATTTTTTAGTTTTTATTTGTTTAGTATTATGTTTAGTTTTAAAAAAAAAATATACTTATAATAATATTAAGTTTAGTAAAAAAAAAAAAAAAAATAGCAATAGCTAGTAGTAGTATAAAATACTTTATATATTTTATATATGTTTTACTAAATAATATGCAGTTTTTTTGCTTTTTTTTAATAAGTATTAATAAAACTACATGTTTAATTATAACTGCTTTTTATAATAAACTTAATAAATTGCAAAATATTAAAATATTTATAACTAATATAAAGCAAAAACAAAGTTAAAATGTTTGCATAGTATAATTTTAAAATGCTTGCAAAAAAAATAAAATTATTGCAGTTAAAAAAAAACGTTTTTAAAAAATATATATTATTTAAAGCATAAAAGCTAATTAATAGCTTGTTTAGTTTTAAGTTTATAGCAGTTAATAAATTAAGCATAGTTTTATATTTTAGTTAATAATAAAAAATAAAAATTTTTAATAAAATTATATTAGCAAAAAATATAAAAGTAAAAATATAATATATTTTTAAATATTAAATTATTTTTAAAATATTAACTTAAATAAAGCGTACTTAAAAATACTGCAATAAAAATTATAAGTAGTTTTTAAGTTATAAAAAATAGCAAGCTAATATATATAGTAAAAATAGTAGTAATAATAATAGCAATAATAATAGTAATTATAGCAGTAATTGTAGCAATAAATATAGCAATAGTTATAGCAATAATTATAGTAGTGTTTATAGCAGTAATTATAATAGTGCTTATAGCAATGCTTATAGTAATGTTTATAGCAGTAGTAGTAATAATAAATAAGTATTATTTAGCCTATTTATTTATTTTTTTAACTATTTAAAATAAATATATATGCTATGTTTATATAGTGCTATAAAAAAAAATTTTATTATATATTTGCAAAATAAAACTTTAATATATAATATTAAAATATAATATATAATTAAGCAAATAAACAGCTATATATATAATTTTTAATTATATTTTAAAAGTTTTTTAAAAGCTATATTTATTTTATAATAATATAGCAATTAAGCGTTAATATTTTATACAAAAAAATATAAAATATTATAAAAATAATAAAAATTTTATATAGTAACTATTATAAAAAATAATTTTATATACTGTTTATACTTTTTTTATAAAGTTAATAAAGCATAATTTAACTACTATTTATTTTTTTTTATAGCTAAATAAACTATATAAATGTTTATTAAAGTTTATATACTATTAAAGCTTATATTTTAATTATATAACTTTTTTAATATTTAGTATATTTAATAATTAATATTATTTTTTTTTATTTTCGTTTAAAATTTAACTTTATATAAATTTTAGTTTAACGATGCTTTTTTTATTATAAAAAATTTGTTGCAATTAGCTATAATATTTGTTATATTAAGCTATTTTTTAATAAAGTTTAATGTTATATTAATTTAGTTATAAAAAACTATTAAATTTTTAATATAATTAAAAAAAAAAATTAAAGTTTAATTTTTAGTTAAGCTATATAGCTAAAATTAATTTTAGCTGCTTTAAAAATTGCAAATGTTTTTTAATAAATATAAAAGTTTTGTTTAGCTACTTTAACTATTATAAAATAATAGCTATAAAGCAAATTTATTAAAATATTTAGCCCAGTTATTTTAATTATTCTAACGGCCGTTAAATTAAAATAAAAAAATAGGTTAAGCTAATAAAAAAAATCGAGCTAATAAAAAAAGTTAAACTAATAAAAAAGGTTAAGCTAATAAAAAAAGTTAAGCTAATAAAAAAAGTTAAGCTAATAAAAGAAGTTAAGCTAATAAAAAAAATTAACTAATAGCCGTTATATTATAAACTTATATTGCAATTTTAATAGCAGCTTTAAATTTGTTGTAGTTTTAGCTTAGCTAGGTTTAAGCTATTATTTATTTTAGCTATACTACTTAATATTTTATTTAAAATATTTTAGTTTAAAAAACTTTATTTTTAATAAGCTTGTTAAGTTTATAATATAAGCTATTATTAACTTTAAAAATTATAATAAGCTAATAGCTATTATTATAGGTTAAGCTATATATTTTATTAATAAAATTAAAAATAGCTTATAATTTAACTAATTAAAACTAGGTATATGTTTTAGCTAGCTATGCTGTTTTTTTAGCTTAGCAATTAAAATAAAACTAAATATTTATTATAGCTTTAATAAAAAACTATTTATAGACTATTTAATTATTATTATTAGCTTTAATATAATTGTTAAAAGCATATAATTAAGCTAAAACAGCTAAAAAATACTTATACTAAAAAAATTTAATAAGTATATAATAAAACTAATAAAGTTAAGCTAATAAAATTAGTTAGTTAGGTTATATTAAATAATAAATTTATATAAAAAGCTTAAAGCTTTAGAAATATTTTTAATAAGCAAATAAATTAATTAATAAAAAAAAAAAAAGTTTATAATATACTAGTAGCTTAGCTTAAAAAAAATAGCTATAAATAGCTAAAGCTAAAAACTAAAAAGCAAATATTTTAGTATAACTAAATTATTTATTTTTTTGTTTTAAGCTAATATATAAAAAACTAAAGCATATATTTTACATATATAAAATATTTTAATCGGTTTAAAGTTAACTTTAAATACTAGCTATTTTAGTTTAAATAAAAATTTTATAGCTAATATAACGTTTAAAACTTTTATTAATACTATTTATACAATAACTATAAATATACTTTTTTATTAACGCTAGTTTTAATTAACAAATAAAAAGTTATTATAGCTATTTTAAATATTTTAAATATATTTAAGCTTATTTATATAGCTTAAGCTTTTATGTTTTTTATTATAGCGTTAGCAAATTTTATATCGACTAAAAATATATATTATTAAATTATTTAAGTAAAACATATATTTATAATAAATATATTTAAAATATTTAATAGCTTTTTATATTTTTACTTATATAAAAAGCAATAAAATTAAATATTATACTTAAGTATAAGTTTTTAAAAACTGTTTTTAAATAATTATTACTATTATTACTATTTATAATTTTTTACTATTTATAATTTTTTACTACTTATAACTTTTTATAACCTATAGCTATTATAATTATTATTACTTTTATTTTTTATATTTTTATAAGCTTATTACTATTATTATTATGCTTTTTTTTATATTTGCTAATAAATAATTTGTTATGTTGCCTAGTTTATTTGCTAAACTTGTTATATTTATTTTTAGCTTAAAAGAATTATTTTTATATATAAAATAACTTAGCGTTAAAACAAGTATTATAAAAGCATATATAGTAGTATTTATAGCTTTAGTTGTATTTAAAAAACATTTTAATAAATATTTTAACGTTTAAAATATATTATATAATATATTTAATATAAAAATTAATTTTAATATTAATACTAAATTAGCTATATAGCAAATTGTATAGTTTAAAGCTTTAAGCTATATTAAAACAATTAAAAGTTTAATATAATAGTATTTAAATATAAAAAATTTAATATTCTATTTATTATTAGCTTTTTAATATATAATTTATAAACAAGCTAAATTTTTAATAATAAATATTAAAAAAAATTTAAAATAAAAATTAAAATAGTTTAGTAGTAATAATAATAATAATAGTAATAAAAATGCTAGTTTTTTAGCCGCTTTAAAAAAAAAATATAAAAAAATAACGTTTACTAATAAAAATAATAGCAGTAAAAACACTTGTTTTTTACTTGCTTAAAAAATATAATATATAAAAATAGCGTTTTTTAAAAACAATTATAGTAGCAATAATAAAAAGAACAAAAAAAACAAAAAAAATAAAAAAAACAAAAAAAACAAAAAGAACAAAAAGAATAAAAAAAACAAAAAAAATATAACGATTTAAAATAAACTTACACTTGGTAAATCATATAACTATGCATATAATAAAAAAATAATAAAACAATTGCGCTATTAATAAGCCTTACGTATTTTACTGCATATATATACAACTGTATATATTTATATATAGCTGTAAGCTACTTTTGTATTTTTTTTTTTTTTTTTTTTTAGTTTAAAATTTTTGTTTATAGAATTAATAAACTAGCATTTTGCTATATAACAATTGTAATACTATTTTAAGCTTTAAAACTTATTTGCTAACAAATGTTTAATTAAATATATATTTTTTATTACTTTATATAACTAGCAAAATATAAATTAATTATTTTAATAATTATAATTTTAATTTAATTATAATTATAATTTTTATTTTAATAACTATAATTTTAACTTTAATTATAACTATAACTTTAAACTTTGCTAAACTTTATATTTAACTAATGTTTTAATACTAAATTATTTATAAAAAAAGCAATTTATAGCAGCTGTAAATAATTTAAACAAATAATTAATAATTTATTTATTTTTATTAAAACTAACAAAAAAAAGTTTTATAAAGCTTTAATTTTTAGCTGCAAAAGCAAAAAAGTTTAAATTAATACTGTTAATAATAACTTTAAAATAAAACAACTTAATAAAAATATTTTATTAGTATTTACTAGCAAAAATAATATAGTAAACTAAGCTATTATTTAACTAATAGCTAGCAACAATAAAAAAAAAATTAGTTATAATATAAAGTTATTTATTTTACAATAAAAAATTTAATAGCTATATAAGCTATTAAGCTAGCAAACTTTTACTATAAAAAAATATACAAGCAATATATTTTTAAAAAACGTTAACTTTATTTTCTATACTAAAAAAATAGCTATATAATTAATATTTTAGTTGCAAACAGTTTATAAAAACAAATAGTATTAATAATATAAAAATAAAACAAAAGCTAAAGCTAAATATTTAAGCAAATTTAATAACAACAAAAATAAATTTAATATTTAAATATATAAGCTAGCAAACAAGTTTAAAAAAAACAAACTAACGTTTTATAACAAAAAAAGCCAAATAAAATATTTATTATTTTAGCTAAAAAAAAAAGCTTTTTAATTAATTAAAACTTAATATTAGTTAATTTTATAACTTTTTAACAGTATAACTAAAATAATTTAAGCTTTAATTATTGCTTATTATAACTTTAATTAAGCTATTATTGCTTAATAAGCTTTAAACAAACATTAATATAAACTTTTAAATAGCTTTAATATTTATAACTTTATTTTAACTTTTAATAGCTTAGCTTAAAAAGTAATAATATTTAAGTTTAAATAGTTTTAATTATTATAAAAATATTTAAATATAAATTAAAGTATTAAACTTTTTAAAGTTAATACTAATTAAATAATATTTTATAAATAATTTTATAATAAAGTAACTAAAATTATTTATAACTATTAATACTTTTATTAATAAAGCTAAAAAAATAAAAGTAAAACTTTAATAGCTTATTAAAACTAAAATAATAATAAAGCTATTTTAAAAAAACAAAATACTTTTTAAGCTATAAAAGCTAACTAAAACAATAAAGTTAAAAAATTAACTAAAAAATAAAAAAAAGTTTACTAAGCTAATAATATTTATTTTAGCTATAATAAAACAAATTATATAATAAAAAACTATTTAAAAAATTAAAACATTACTGCTATATTTATATAAACTTTGCTTAATAAAAAAAAGTTAAATAAAACTTTAAGTTTTAATAATTTAAAAAACTAAAAAAACCAACAAAAAACTTTTTGCTAGTTTAATTATTTATTATAGCTAGCATAAATAGCCTAAAAAAATTATTTAAATTTATACTATTTATATAAATATAAAATAATAAAAAAAACGTAATAAAATTTATTATTTTATATAATATTAAAGCTTAAACTAACTTTTTAGTTAATTAAAATTTAGTAAAAAAATTAAAATAATAAAAACAAACAAAAATAATCTAGCTAAAAAAGCTAATATTATTAATTAACTACTACAAATATATAGTTAAAAAAATAAAAAAAATTTTAATTACTATATTAATAATAAACAATTAAAAGTTTTTTAACTAAAAGTTTAAAATTATAAAAATAATTTATAATATTATTATTAGCTTTTATTAGCTAACAGCTTAAAAAATACTTTTTAACTACAAAAAAAAATTGCTAATTATTATTTAACTTAAAAAAAACTGCTTAATTTTTAAACTATTTATAAAAATATTTTATAGCAAAAAACTAAAAATGTTTAAATAAAAATTTAAACAACTAATAATTTAAAATAACTAAGCAGTTATTAAACGTTTAAAAAAAAGCTATTAAATTAATTTAAATTGCAAACAATAAAAAAAAATAAAACTTTTTACTATACTAATTTTTATAAAATATATTAATTTTTATGCAAAAAAAACAAAAAAAGTTATTAGCATATAAACTTTTTAAAAAAAAAACTAAAAAACTTTTAATAAATAGCTAATATTGTTTTTTGCTAACAAAAACTTTAAATATATTAAATTAGTAAAACAATTAATTTTAAAAAAGCTAGCTTACTTAAAAAGCTTTTTTTTAAAAAAACTTTTTATTAAACTATTATTATTAAAACTAAATTATAATATAATTTTAAAATTAAACAATAAGCTTTAAACAATTAGCTTTTTAAAATATTAAACTTTTATATAGTATATACTACTAAAAAAAAAAAAAATTAAAAAACTTTTTTAAATAAACTTTATTAAACTATATATAAATTTAAATATAGCTTTAATTTTTTTTGCGCTAAAACTTTATTTTATTAAACAATAATTTTATATAAACTTTTAATAATAAAATTAATTTTTAAAAAACCAATTAATATAAATTTTTAATTTAAATAGTACTATATATAACTATTATAATATAATAATTTATTTAAAAATCGATATTATTTAAGCTTTTAACTAATTAAAGCTTATATTATAGTTTTATTATTTAATAATATTTTATATTTGCTTAAATATATATTAATAAAAAGTTTTATTATTTAGTTTTAAAATTAAACTAGTTTAATAATAAAATTTTATTAATATTTAACTATATAAATTATTTAACTACTTTATTAGTATATATATAAATAATATATTAATTTATTTAAACAAACAAAAAAATTATTAAAAACAATATAAAAAAATAATTTTTTATTTAAATAAAATAAACTTACAAAAAAATATTAAAAAGTTTTATTTTAATATTATTATAGTAAACTATTTAAAAATAGTTTTAAAAGCTAATAAAAATATTTAAATTAACTTTTATAAAATAAAAATAATTATAAATTAAAAATTTAAAAATTTAAAAAGTTTAATGTTTATTTAATTATTTTTAAAATTATATAACTTTATATAAGTATTTATTTATTATACTAATAAAATAATAAAACTTTTAAACTAACTACTAAAAAAATTAATATTATAAAAACTAAAACTTAAACAATAAAAAGCTTTTAAAATTTTAAAAAAACTAATAAGTACTACTTTAATAATTATATTTTTTAAACTTAGTATAAAAACTTAAGTTAAAATAAACGTTTTAAAAAATGCTACTAAAAGCATTATTTAGCAAAAATAAAAAAACAAAAAATAAAAGCTTATAAGCTATTTTTTTAAAATAATAATAGCGTTTAAAAAAGTTTATTTTATATAAAACTAAAAACTATTAACAATAATTTAAACTTTAAAATATTATTATTTTAAGTTAATAAGCATAAAATTTTAAGTAATTATTAATTATTAAATATTAATTTACTAGTTTATAAAAAAAACATTATTTATTTAATAAATAAAATAAACAAACTTTTTAAACAATTTTAATATTATTTTTTAATACTAACTAAATAAAAAAAACATAGTTATAAACGTACTATTTTATAAAACTATTAACTTTTTAATAATAAAAGCTAAAAAAAAGCAAAAATATATATTTATTTTAATTAAACTAAAATAAATTAAAAGTTTAATTATATTAATAAAAATTACTAAAACAATTAAAAAACTAAATATTAATTTTACTTTATAAAAAGCTAATTTAATAAATTTAATTATTTAAAAAAATAAACAATAAAAGCTTAAAAATTATAAAAACAAATTATAAATGTTTAAGCTAAATTAAAATAAAAAATTTTTTTTATAAACTGTTTTATTATAAAAAGCATATAAACTAGTTTTAATAGTATACTAAAATTAAAACAAGCTTATTAAAGCTATAAAAAAAACTTATTACTAGCTTTTTTTAAAATATAATATATGCTATTATATAAACAACTATTATAATTGTTATAAAAATAAACAACTAAAAAATAAAACTTTAAAATTGTTATATTTTATATTAATACTTTAAAATATTTAAAAATATATAATAATAAATAGCAAAAATATATTATTAAATAAATATAAATATAATTATATATAAATATTTATTAATAAGTTTAATAAAATAATTATAACTTTATTAAAATATAAAATAAATATAGCAAAAACTTTTACTGCTTAATATTATTGCTTAA